>CM056741.1:53648959-54248959 GCA_029851415.1 Eretmocerus hayati | reverse complement strand
CTGAAGGTTTAGTGAGACAGTTCACTGAAATGTCAGTGCTTCAAAGGTCCTGGCAGATCATATGCACTGGAGTTCCAGTATGTCACTCTGGCGAATCAGTGGGTATCCCTCAAACATCAGCGAGGTTCACTAAAACTTCAGTGAATATGATCTGCCAGGATCTTTGAGGCACTGGAATTTCACCTCTCCCACAGATGACTTCATCAGTGCGTATACACTGTAACGCCAGCTTATTTACACTGAAGTCATCAATTCAAGTTGATCCGAAATACTCTGAAGTTTAGCGACTTCCCACTGATTGACACAGAAAGAGTGACTTCTTTGTCGCACTCGTGGTTGGTATAGTTGTTTCCGCTAATCGTTTTACCCGTGGGGCTGCTGCCTGATACCGGAGGATCTGTCAATTGATTCAAGATATTATGTCACAAAATAACATCCAGTTTATGATTAACAAACTAATGTATCGTAAACTGAGTAGATCTACATCTTCATAGACTTAGAATTCCACAAAACTCCATTTGTCATTTTCTTCTATCAGTGGTTCGATTTAGACCAACCGGAATCGTCTAAGCTACCCTGCAACTACTCCCAGAGTCTGACAGCTTTTGAGAAGCTCATGCTACTGCGTTGTTTCCGCGTGGATCGAGTGTACAGATCAGTCACGATCTACATAAGCAGAACAATGGGCGAGGAATTCATAACACCACCTAGCGTTGGACTGGATGCAATCTATGACCAGAGCACGCCGACTATGCCGGTTGTTTTCGTTTTGAGTCCAGGTTCAGATCCCACGAATGAGCTCATCAAACTCGCTGACAGGAAGGGCAGTGGCGCTGGCAAGTTCCGTCATCTATCACTTGGACAAGGGCAGGAACAGGTGGGACTAGAATTCTTAACGCTTTGAGGTCACATATTTACTTCAACTGTTTATTCTGATGGAGTTATAGACAATTTAGTTGGTTCATTTAGAATTTTATTGTTTGTTCATTTCCTTCCGATCAGGTCTTACTCTGTAAGAACTATATTAAACAATGTAAAAATTACCTGATGAAAAATCACAACGCCAAAGTAAAATCACCACATTCATCGTGGGTCTTGAATTGTCACAACAATGAACGTAGTAATGTTGCACGGCCGGAGTGTAACGTCAAACTTCGGTCGGATAAAACCACAACATTCGTTGTGAGAAGATTCCACTCCCAGACTGTAAAATCACACTGTACAACAAAATTTTGGGCCAGGAATAGCGCATTGAATGGGCAATAATTTTCTTGGATATTTTTCGACGTAGGAAACGAAACTGTAGTCAGATCTGCTCCTCTCTGCTCCTAATTGATAGGAACTCGAGAAACGAGCTTGTCACTCGTTTCGACCGCATCCTAGGCCTTCAAAACTACTGCCATTGTGTTCAACAGTTCAAAATACGTGGGAAATCATAGTTCCGATACGCTCCTGGTTCACTACAAGAATGCAACACCAAGGCCATCAGTTAAAAAAATTAGCCAAAAACGTTGAAAATACTGTTTTTTGTCAAATGAGTTATTTGCGATTCACAAAACATCCTGACAAGTAGGAGCCGATCTGATTACGAGTTCGCTATCTACGTCGAAAAATATACAAGAACATCTTTGTCCGGTCAATGCACTATTCCTGACCCAAAATGTTGTTGTCCAATGGCGTTACATTCATTCTTGTAACAATGCTAGACCCACAATGAACAAGGTGATTCAACTTTGACGTTTGATTCTACATCAGATATTTTTTACAGAGTGGAATTATCTGAAATTGTGTTCTTCTAGAGGTAATCAATCCTAAGAATGGAAATTGATTTTTAGGCGGCGATTGAGCTGCTTGAGAATGCTGTCGCTAGAGGTCAATGGCTGATGTTGCAGAATTGCCATCTTTTGCTCAGCTTTACACGAGAGTTGGAGAAGATGTTGGAGAATATTGGGATGCCTCATCCTGAATTTAGATTGTGGCTTACCACTGATCCAAATCCGAATTTTCCCATTGGTATATTGCAGCAGTCCCTTAAAGGTTTGGCGTTTGCCACATTGTTAACAGATTTGAAATTCTTATCAACATGAAATATCGGTGAGAGAAAGTTTGACATTACTTTTCTTTGTAGTTGTCACAGAACCGCCTAATGGACTCAAACTCAATTTGAAGAATACGTACTTCAAAATGACAGACCAGGTTTTAGAATGCTGTGAACATCCTGTGTATAAAGACCTTGTTTATGTATTAGCATTTTATCATGCCGTTGTACAGGTGAGCCAAAGAGAAGTTCAATTTGAACTTCTGTATTAGGAATGATGAACATTTTTTGGACAATAAGTGGCCAAGTCGCGTTGCTATTGGCCATAAGTGGCCAGAAGAAGTGGTCCCATTCCTACCAGGGTTGGTACACTGGAAATTTGTTTACTTGATTCGTACTTTGATTCATAGGAAAGGAGGAAATATGACAAAATTGGGTGGAACATAAACTACGATTTCAACGAATCGGATTTCAGTGTTTGCACTATGATACTGGACACTTACTTGACAAAAAATCTGAAACTAAACGAAACTCGTATCCCTTGGAATACCCTGAGATACCTGATTGGCGAGGTAACCTTCTTTGATTTTACTACACAATTTTACTACACTATCTCAATTTTGTTCGAACTCAATTAAGGGCCAGTCACTTCATCGGCCACTATCAACAAATAACTAGCCATCATCAGCAATTCCATACCTTAAATATTGTCACCAGTTCAGTGTAGCAATCAGTTCGACATGTGTTCACAATTAGTTCGATTTATATACCTGTATCTACTATGCCACAGGTCATGTATGGAGGACGCGTAATCGATGATTACGATCGCCGAGTTTCCAAGGTCTACATGGACGAGTACTTTGGAGACTTTCTATTCGATGCATTTCAGCCTTTCCACTTCTATCATGACGAAAATGTGGATTATGTTATTCCACAATCTGGAAATCGCAAAACTTACATGAAATTCATAGAAAATCTGCCACTTGTGAATACGCCCGAGGTATTTGGCCTTCACCCTAATGCAGAAATTGGTTACTTCACTCAGGCCACCAAAGAGATGTGGTCGAATCTGATTCAACTTCAACCACAGACAGGTAATTAATAAGATATCTCGAAGTTTGACATTTTGAGGAAGGTATCTAAAGGATCAAAAACCACAAAGATGCTCTTGAAATAAGAGAAACGGGGAATGGACTCTAAGAATTAGGTCTGTTACATTATTCCACTCTGTCGCCTTGGTTTTTTCTTTGTGAAGATGAAAATATTATCCTTAAGATTCCATTCAATCCATAATTGTACCCAATCGGAGTATTTTATGAGAATATCTGTTTTCATTGGAAACACTTCCATTCTTCGATCATTCCTCATTAATACATAATTATCTCGTGGTATTTTTATGATTCATTCATCGTTTCAGCCCGCCTCGAAAAAATTCGTGAGTTCTAAAAAAAATTTTCCCCCAATATATTTGTAGTATTAGATGCATGACTAGTGGAATGGTATGAAATCCCTTAGATGTTGTACTCTTTGATCCTATTCATGTCGTTTTTTGTAACTGCGAGAGTTTGATGCTAGATTGGAGGTTGGTAAAACTCACATCTCTTACGACTCATGCTAAAAGAAAGAAAAAAAATAACGTAGTACCGAATAAACTGATATGTGCGATATTTTTCCTCAGAGAAATATATCAGCCAATTAAGGCTCAACCACTGCATGGAAATAGTTGCTTTTACAGTAGTTTTAGGGGTACGACAATCGCATTGGAACTTCATTCGACATATTTAGACCTATTTAATGGCCAATAGTGCTTGTCATTGAAACTACGCTGTAATTAGAACAGATAGTAGACTTAGTAACCACCTGACCCGCATGAAACGTGGTAGAACTTTAACTTGTGATTGGATCAATAAATCACTCCATAGCGTTGATCAGTTGATGAAAAAAATATTGGTGCACCCTAGATATTTTTTTGATCTGTCTGCATTGTATTGTCAACAACGCATGCTCGAAACAATATATTCCTGAATGTGATCAATGTTCTAATGATGAACTTTATATCGTACAGTTGTCAGTGGATCGGGTATCAGCAGAGACGATTTCATCGATAACATTGCTAAAGAAATCCTTGGAAAGCTCCCACCAGAGTATGATTTATTGAAAATCAAGAGGAACTTTGGTTTGGGAGTGTCACCAACGACTATTGTTTTGTTCCAAGAGCTCGAGAGGTTCAATAAACTTATCAGAAGAATGACGACTACTCTTGAACATTTGAGAAAGGTGAGAACAGTTATGTTCATACTTGGATGAAACTGCCCAAGTACATACGCAATCAATTCTTCTCAAAGTTTTTGAACCAATGATCGTGTATATTCGGTTATTTTAATGCAATAATCTTACACAAAATTTTGTTGTACAATTCCAGGCTATTGCTGGTGAAATTGGAATGGACGCAGTTCTAGAGAGTGTGGCAAACTCTCTATACAACGGAACCTTACCTCAAGAATGGGCTAAACTTGCACCTCTCACACGCAAGAATCTTGCTGGGTGGATGGAACATTTTGAAAAACGGATAGCTCAGTACAATGGCTGGGTAAGATCCATGACAATCCTTTCAATCTTAATGGTCCTTCAATGACTTGTACAATGGTCTTACAATTCCATAATTGACCATTATAGGCGGCTGTGAACGAGCCAGTTGTCATGTGGCTGTCAGGACTACATATTCCTGAAACGTATCTTGCTGCTCTTGTACAGATGGCTTGTAGAAAAAATAATTGGCCACTCGATCGCTCAGTCATATATACTTCAGTTACGCAGTATGTAAAACCAGAAGACGTCGAGGAGCGTCCTGAAGAGGTTTGTATTCCTTTTTCTTCTTTTTTTGGGCACGATTATTCTTCGGTATCGCTCATTTTCTACCCCTGATTGATGGACAAATTTTTTCGTCAAGGGCTGTTACGTCCAAGGATTATTTTTGGAGGGAGCTAGATGGGACTTGGATGAAAACTGCCTCAAGCCATCACACCCCAAAGTACTCATTGAGGAACTGCCAATCTTGAGAGTAATACCGATCGAAGCTCATCGATTGAAGCTTCTGGTAATCAACAAGATCATACTATATTTTTCTGTTCGATTCTTTAACCGTCTGCTAATTCTTCCTATTCATGAAATACGATTCCATGCAATTTATCTCATTTTATGATGTATAGAAAATCTAGATGAAAATTTTTTCAGAATACAATAAAAACGCCTGTCTACACGACGTCGAATCGGCGTGACGCGATGGGCGTTGGTTTAGTTTTTGAAGCCGATCTTGCCACTTCAGAGCATCAGTCTCACTGGATCTTACAGGGCGTTTCATTGGTTCTTAATACAGACTGATTTATAGTGAGTATATTTTATTATTATTTTTTTTTTATTTATGCAGTTTTAATCTCAGATGAGATTATTCTGTAGTGAGTATTTTTATGCTAGTCAAGTAATTATTACGAACTGATTCATTGTATATTTTGTACCATATTTAATCTTGTAAGCAGCATTATCTAGGAATAAATTATTATACGACTTGATAGAGATTATGCGATTACTCTACTCGAACTCCGAACATTCCAAATGTTTTTTAATTGCCGTGAATTGAATTTTTCGAATGGTGCAGAATACCAAGTGATGGAAAAGAACCACTGAACAAGTAATTTGGAAATTGAACAAGCTACAGAGTTGGGTGAGCAGCATTGCGATGACTTTTTTTAATGACATGAGATTTCGCATTCTCCTTTGCTTTATTTTGCTGAATACAATCCGTTCAAATTCTTCAAAACTGTTTACTTTTCGAGTCAAACAGCCATTAATCAATCACTGTATACAACTTTTTGACAGCCATCAAAGCTTATACAGTCCAGTAGAAGTGGTGAATTTACAGCACCAGAAAGCTGAATCAGTCGAGTTTCATTGGTAATAGGACGAGGCTGGATAGATAACTGCTCGTTAATTTCCAGATGAAGTCCTTCTGTTCCAGAGGGAGGCCAGGTAATGTTTAATTGCGGGTCTTTCTTATTTAACGGGGTTGGATTCCTATGAAGGATAGATGATTGTTATAGACGATTGCACTTTTACGGTCGGATATAAGATGGATAATAAACGTCTCGATAGAGGAAAATTGAATATTCACCCGTATTTGGCAAAATTGGTAATCAGTGTAGTATATCTGTCTATTGTGAGGCTGATTTGGGGCTGATTGATAGGAACTCCAAATGCTGGGCCATAAAATACGTAAAGTAGATCCTCTGCATGACCGACTCCTGAAATTTGATCATGCACTCATGAATTGGTGAAAATTTCCAACTCTTACAGTCTTGCAAGTCTCTTCTTTAACTCCCCCCCCCCCCCTGACTTTCATCGACCAAGATTTTTCATGATTTAGTCCCCAAACTGAAGTTCAAAGTTGACTTCAGCATTTTGTTTCCAACCTACACTGTATGGCTATTTTAGTGAATCTGCTGAATAATTTTGAAATGAGTTGGTCGAATAAGAAAGAAGAAGCCAAAAGATATTCAGCTTCCACTGAAAGTTGTTGAAGTAACGAGTTGTATCTTGACATAATAAGTAATTTCCAAAGACCAAAAAGGTATTGACAGAAAATATTAGACTGGTAATCTTTGTTGGGAAAGTCTCCATTCCGCCGTTCCGTGTGATACTTGTGAATGATCAGTAGGGCTAGAAGCGCAAACGCAAGTCAAGAAAAATTATTTTTCAATATCTCCCTCCGGTACAGAGATTACTCGTAAGAATCGACCTATGATTAGGAGAAATCTCAGCATATATGAAATGTACAAACAAGATTCAAATACCAATAATCTGTATAGCCAATCAACTTACCAGAGACGTTGAACGGATTACTGAGACTAAAAATACTCGGTCCGCTGACATATTTGGCACCTTCAAAAGCAAAACGATAGTAGTAGATGGGCTGCCCGTTACGTAAACTCAGGTAACGCTGTTTCTCGTCTATCCCAGATACAAAGGCCAGATCTGACGTAAACTAGAATCATTTAAAGATAATTAAGCTAAATAATACAGGTATGGTCACACTTTGTTTCGTGATAATAATCTAATGATGCACGTCTGGATTTGGGGTCCATATTAGAGGTGGCAATCGTGCCGTAGCAAATAATGTATTTGAGTTTTAGATAAGAGATTGTCTTTGGACAATATCGTTGCCTTGAGATTTTTTTGCGCACTGGTGGTATGGTGACCACCCCAAATGATCAATCAATTAGTCCTATGTAAAATATTCTCAAAATTATTTCTGTTCAACCTTTGCAGGAGTTACGAGAGCCTCGTGGTACGACAAGGGTCTTAGTGTGGATGTTCTTTTCTATATAGCTAGTCTACTTTCTTTTTGAGGTTCTGATCGGAACATGGCTCGAATTTATAGTCGTAATCCGGACTGTGGATAAGCTAATCCGAGGCGCTACCATCGGTGCGGCGAGTTCACGAATCTATTAGAAATGGCGATTGTGGCGCCTCGGATTAGCTTATCCGGACTCCGGATTACGACTATAAATTTGGGCCTAATATCTCCAAGTTGGCCAAATAGTTCGTATAGTTAATTTCCAGCAGGGGTTTCAATCCTTCCCGAATACGCTAAAAGAATATCACCGTAATAGCAAGGAGTATGGGACTCATAAAACTCACCAATATAAGCTGATCCAATTGCTTTTTAGAAACGCTTGATAGATTACCCTGCAAGGATGATATAAGCTTTTGTTGCGGAGACAAGTCCAATGGAATCGCGGCTTCTCTAAACTTTTCTGCAGTTAAATTATAAATCTGAGCCACCGCATTGATTGATACTAGAACATAATATAATCATTTAGTTCATCAAAGATCCCATCAAATTACGAAATTTTCCCTCAGATGCATGTTGAAAACCAATGTAATCGAATGACGCCGAGGCTCAAAAATATCATGAAGATATATTATTTGACTTCAGCTCGAATTCCAAATCCTTAGACCTTTTCACTTAATCTGAGCTACTCACACACTTTGAATCTGTTTTCCATACGATCTCGAATCAAGGCAACTCAAGCTCATCGAAGTCAGTTTTCAATGAAACCAGAATTATTCAACAAAGACAATTTAGTAGATGAATCTCACCAAGGAATGATTTTAATTCATTGGAAGTAAAACCCATCATGTGACGTCCTTTATTGAGTCCTTTTCCATCTATGTAACGATTTAAAGCGCATCTATCTAAAAACTTTTGTTCATCGGGTACATCTGTTTCTTTTTCCACCGTGGGCCGGAAAGGTATCTGAAATCGACTTCCGTTAAATTTCTTAACGATAGCATGGTACGACGAAAATCTCGAAGATTTTGCACAGTGTTTTTTTATCTGAATACTATAGAAAAGTAACACAAAAGCAGTTATCAAAAAATGAGTAATTACCCCGGGTAGCTCAGATTGTTTGGAAATTATGTCATTTACTGAGGCAGATTGGAAAACTCTCAGTAAACCTTCTACACTGTTAGAATTATATCCGAGTTTCGATCCCAGTGCAAATGCTTGCTGCTTCGCTTCCTTGTTCGTTTGCATCGGCCAGTACGGGCACAAAGGTGATCCACTCATTGCTAACGACTGTTGAAACAAACCTGACAAACGTACATTTTCATGATCATTCTTACAGAGGAATTATGACTGAATTCAACTTCTTCAAATGATGAAGTAGTTATACTTACCGGCAGACATTTTCGATACAACGTGCAAGTCAACGGATACTGATCCAGCACTTTGGCCAAATATCGTTACTTTATCTGGATCTCCTCCAAATTGTGCAATATTCTCTTTCACCCATCTAAGAGCGAGACTCTGATCTTTGAGGCCTGCATTACCGGACGCACTTTTCAGATTTAAATTCAGGAAACCTGGAAATTACATTCGTAAATCTACTGCTGCTATCGTGTGATTCTAGAATTTTCACAAGATTCATTGAAGATAGGGAACTGGAATTCTTGACAGTAATTTGTTTACGGGAAAGTTCACGAAAATCAAACTTGAGAAATTTTCTCTCTGTTTGAAGATCAACCAAAAATTGATGGATAAGACCAAAATTTCAAACCTGGTAAAAATGGCGTTTCATCTGTCTCAAAATTAGCTATGAAATAGACAGTTTTTGGACTGTTCTCAGAAACTGGCCATTTTATGGGCAATGTTTGGGCACATGGAACGGCATCTTTGCCAAGAAATTCATTGCAAAGCGAAGGTTCCCTTGACTTGAGCCCAACAAGATTTTATCGCAGGCGAATACTACTATTAGAAGATAATATTCCTACCAAATGGTAAAAAATGTAGAGGCAGTCGTTGTTGATACAGGGGCTACTTACCCAATGCTCCGAGGCGGTAGTTTGCAGAAACAATAACAACATCATTTTCAAGAAGGAAATCAGGCCTCAATGAACTTGATAGTTGAGATCCAGTTATGAACCCGCCACCATAAATCCAGACAAGCACTGCTTTTTGATTTGTCTTACTGGTGTCAGTGAAGCTTGTCTATAAAAAGTGGTTTGACCGAGTGAGAGATTATTCAGTCAATTTCCTCGTTATATCATCATGTTATTTAGGAATATTCCCTATTAATCTCTTCACTTTCCGGTTCCAAAGGTACCCATCATGCCAATACTAATAATCAAAAAAACGGAATTGCAGCTACTAGCGAGTTGCGGTTCTTCATCGTTTCTCACTACTTGTTTCAGCTTTGGAATCAAGGTAAACAAACAATAGTATTGATGAACTGATAAAAATATTATTCTGTTGCCTAACGAAGTAAATACTTCATTTTCTCGATGGAAGCCAAATGAGTGAATGACAAATATGGGGATACGTTTCTCGTCCTTGGCAGTTGACAATTATGACTGGTACTACTTGATCTTGGAGGACAAAGTAACGAGAGGAAAACAAATAATTTATGAGTACAAGATGATAATATTGTATATTCAATAGACTGTAGAAGCAAAAATGAACGGCCGACTTTGCTCGACATTTTTTTCTGGGGATGGAATCCCCAATTTGTTTCGAAGTGAGACCACGCGCTCTTTTGCCTCTCCTAAAGAGTCGCTGAGATCGGAATAATCGTTGAGTCGAATAATTGATCAAAAGGCGGTATAATTTTAATCACTAACAAATTACTTGATGAATAATCTCCACACGACTGGAGATGAGACGAACTGACTTGGGCCTACACCACTTTTTCCATTGAAAAGAGTCTACATGACTTCTTGCGCAGTGCTGCACGACATTTCCTAAAGTAAAAGTGGCATTTTTTCCATGAAGAGTTCTAGTTCACGATTTTCGCATTTGAAAGAATGTGAGTATTTTTCTTCGGGAGGTTCGACAATCCAGTTTGTAAGACGTAATATTCAGGTCAGCTGGATTATTTACCTTATCAGTGAAGAATCGTGATAATGAGACAATGAGAATCAAAAGTGAACTTATGTTTGCGCATGGACTTGACTGTTTGTTTGATTATTTACAATAGTGTATTTTTGGGTTGGGATCAGCCTCCGAGTGGTGCACTTATGAACACAGAGCGGGATTTTTCCACAAAATGAGAAGTTTCCAGTTCCAAGTGTAATGCAAGATCCATGATTACAAGATAATATACCATAGAAGTTTTTGGGTAATTATAGAATATCCTCTAATACTCTATTGGAGAGATATCTCTTCTTGTAAAAAAGGTGAACAAGTTTTGGGCAATAGCTGACCAAGTCGCATTTGGCCATAGGTGGTGAGAAAATATAGTCTCATTTCTACCAGGGTCCGTCTGACGACTTCGTCGATGGAATAAATAATTTAGAAAAAATATGTGTGAAATCCAATACAAACCTGTGGTGTGTACACGTTGACATACAAGCAATCCTCCGAACCAACTGCAGGTGCGTTGGATCCAGGAATGACCTGATTTGGCTGTGCACAGGCACTTGCCGTTTTCGTTGCATTCAATACAGTCTGCCATTTCCCTATACGCACTGGGGGCTAGAGGTAAATGAAAAACCGTATAGAGAATTATGATTCAACTTCACCGATGTCATTATGATTCATAATATTCTCAAGCTCATAATGTCAAATTCAACGTTTCTGACACAAATACTCACCTGAAACCTCAAACTTCCAATTGGTGGCTTTGCAAATGGAATACCCTCAAATGATGAGTACTTCACCGACTTACGAACAGTCGTCAGAATCTGTCCTCTCACGGGTCCACTGTTCAATTGTACAACAGATGTATAGTTTATCTGAGCAGCAGCAAGGCCAATCACGAGAAGAATGGCAACGAAATAAGGTAACTCGTACATCTTTGCTCAAGTGTATATCTTATCGTCATCAGCGTTTGAGTCTCAGAAAATAGTCAGGTTTGAACGTCAAGAGTGAGTGATAATGAATTAGTAGAACGTATTAATTTATACCCCGCGAATACCATTTGGAAGTTTCTCAAGTCCGTCTAGGTATAGATTATGAGCTTTTTGGTGAAAATCTACAACACTATGGTCATATACTCATTTCATAATCAACTGAGGCCTCATACATTTTTTATCTTGGAGGAAAATAAGATTTCACCTCTTATTTTCCTCGTAACGAATCATTCTTTTCGTAGCACGAGACTCTCAACGAGACTTTTTCAAGAAAAATTAAGCAAGCCCACCAAAATGTCCAATAGTAAAATGTGAAATATCATAACGCAGAGGGCTGAGCTATCTCGAGGATAGGCAATACAATCAATAATCGAGCTGTGCAATCCTATATGATCTTCAATTTTAACTTGTCGATAATCCAAATTTTGTTACGAGCAAAGGTAAAGGTGGGAGGCTTAAAAGGTCATCATTGATCTATAGAGAATAATTTCGAATTCAAAGATCAAAATGTCGTGGCTCTATCCAAAAACTAAACAATTGAGGACTTGGCTGATTTTTTAAATCTTTTTTCGTGATTTTCTCATCTTTATGAGGCATTGTAATTTAAAGAAATCCTCAAAATCAGTCTAACCGTCCAAAAATTAACATTACAAGTTAAGAGACTTGTTGTAATTCAAGGCGTCCTTTGCGGAGGCTGAAATCGGTGATCCTTCCCCAGGTGCGGCGGGGACCTCCGGTGGGCCCCGCTCAATGTTACTTCTTATATAAGGCCAGAATGCTCAGGATTGTGGGATGGATAGGCGAGGCCCACCGGTGGGCCCGTCGCAGCAAAAGTATTGAGAATTTCTTCTCACAGAATTAATGTTACATGGGTGACAAGATTTTATTTAGATTGAGGGTGTGTACGATTGGCTACATCCAGATCAAATAAATCTTTACCTCACATAGGGAACAGGAACTATATCCAGTCAGTAAGTGACAATCTTTATTATATGTTTAGAGTTCTTATAAGCACAAGGAAACATCAGAGTGATTATATCGACCGTAATAACACAATTATGTAATGAGACCTCAGGTTGTCGGAAACCATGAACGAATGTTTGTTCAAAGGATTTGCTGAGAACTTTTATTCAAAGAAGATATTTTACTATGATTATTATTTTTTTCTTAATTCAAGCATCGATGAATGTTATGAAAGGTCTTCATGAATTATGAGAGCACAAAATTTGGAGGAATTTCGGAGATAAGATCCGAAGCTATCTATGAATTTGATTTAGATTTTTTGAAGGCTCTCTTCCCAAAAGTATTCTACAAGGAATTCCGTGTAAATGTGAGATGCCCGCGTGAATAGGTACTCAGAAGCATTCAGAATCCGATTGATCAAAATTACTATCATTCAAAATATGAACCGCTCGTCACAATCGGAAAAAATACTATCTCCTATGCATGGATTGTGTCAGCCATAACAAACGATTTCCTTCAAGGTTCTTACATATTAACAATCCAGTAAAAATGGGGATGTGATAGCACCAGATTTTTGAATATTTTGAATCTCTGGGCTGGTAGGACGTCCTCCGATTGAAAGATCATCCCCAATCTCCAAATGTAACCCGTGCAATCCAGAATCAGGCCAAGTAATGTTCAACAGCTCGTCATATCTGTTCGCTGGCGTTGGGTTACTGAGGAGGAAGATAATCATTGAGTTGACTCCGTCCAGCGAGTGATCGGATTAAATATTAATCACGGCTGCAACGTTATGAGTGGCAAATATGCAGGGGGCATGGAAAAAATTCATTCCTAAATTGAGAATGCTTACCCATATTTCGCAAAATTTGTGAGTAGTTTGACAAATCTATCGATAGTGCGACTGATCTCCGGTTGATCCACAGGAAAATCAGATTCTGGCCAATAAAATAGGTACTTCAGATCTTCCGCATGACCAACGCCTACAAAAGAAGGTGTTCCGCCGCGTGAGTATGTATAATTTGGCATAGTGCGACGGCAGAGCCGGCCCCTTTAGAATATTATGTGGGTGTGAGAGAAATATCATGGTAGCCATGGATGAGAGTGAGATCCTATGTAATTTCAGTGAGGGTCAGAGGGATCAGCTGGGGAAGGACGGGCAGGATCAGACTTTGAGGACGTAAAAGGTTTAACGTATTCGTATCAAACTGTTTCCTTGAAAAATACTCTGCCAGGTGATTTGCAGCAAATTTTTCAGACACGCTGAAACGGTTGTAAGCTACTCTTATTGAAGAGAGCTTACAGATATGTTATTTCCAGGCAACACCCCAATATCTTGGCTACGCGGTGCTGTATTTTTGAATAACAAACATGCTAGCTATTGTCTCCTACGTAGAGGGTGATACGTATACTTCTTGTTGAAAAACACAAACATAGGGAGACTTTTTGTAACATAGGCAGTGTTTTTACACGAACATTCTTATTGAAAAATGTATGCCACGTTACTAAACGTGTGTTGTCCTTATTGAAGAAGACAATCATTGAGGTATTTCCCAACTCAGGCAGCGTAAGAACATTCTTGTTGAAGAATTCATGACACATCAAAGACCGTGTGTTGTTGTTACAGAAGACCACAAACATTGGATAGTTTACCGACCTGAACAGTGTAACACTATTTTCGTTGAAAAATTCATCATCGTTACTGAACGTGTGTTGTTCGTATTGAAGTACCCAAACCTCGGCGGGGTATTTCCTAATCTACAAAGTGTGTAAGCAATAGTCTCAACATAATCGTCTGCCACGTTATCAACTCATCCAGCTACACCCCTGGCGCCCCATATTATTGTTGAGCTATATTGGTTCTGGATTCAAAAATGTACAAGTAGCCCCGCCACTCGTACATTTCCGAACCTGTAACTTAAGCATGGAACTCGGTCGGTGAACAAGTACCAAAATGCCATTTTTTCTGTGCATGGTGATATTTTACATTCCGTGGCGCAATTTTTTATCAAATTTACCCGCTCAGTTTTCCTCGTTGAAAGAGAATTTGCTTGATTTTAGGCCTTTCCTCGCCAAATTTTGTTCAAAGTTCATCGTGAGGCGTAACTCTTTCTTACTCCAAAGTATTGAAAATAATTGATTTT
Organism: Eretmocerus hayati; assembly: GCA_029851415.1. Classification (NCBI taxonomy): domain Eukaryota; kingdom Metazoa; phylum Arthropoda; class Insecta; order Hymenoptera; family Aphelinidae; genus Eretmocerus; species Eretmocerus hayati. The sequence continues at coordinate 54,234,406 of CM056741.1, read as the reverse complement.
CACACTTCGCTGAGTACTTTTTCGCTGAAATCTACTCTTGCTAAATTCCTCTGTCATTTCCTTGCCTTACTTGTTCGACCCACCACAAAAGTCTTAGCTTGCGTTTTGCAAGGTATCTGATGGCCAAACCAACCCCCCAAAGCTCCCAACACAGTAGCGTAAAAATAAAGACTTTTTCGATCGACTGTGCCTAAAGCACTGCTTTACGCACAGTAGTTTTCGTTTACTTTACGCCCAGTCGATCGAAAAACGTATTTGGATACTCGGGCGTGAAGTTTTTTTGCTTTACTCGTGCTAATTTCGACCCTCGCCAGGGCTCGGGCCGAAAACAATCACTCGAAAAGCAAAACCAAACTTCCCTCCCTCGAATCGAAAAATACTATTTCCAGACGATTCATACACAAGCACACACTTTAAAATACCTGTGAAGCATAAAGAAGAAGTCAGACAGTCTCGAGCCTCGCTCGATTTTGAAAAATTTTTCGAAGTACTTTTTCACCCCTCTTCTCTTTCCTCAAGTTCAATGACACCGTACATAAAAGGCTCAGGATGAGGCAAAATATATATATGCTATGCCTTCGCTTCATACACATAAGCTGAGTAAGTAAACAGGATCGTTTGAGCTTGTTTTTGTCTACTGAGCGATTTGAATATCGTGATCTGCAAGTACAGAGCTTGTATGTATGTATGTATGAATAATACGTAAACGAAACAGTGTTACTCTTCTGTAACGAGGAAGAAACATGGATGAACTTGAGGATTACGTGCACCAAAGATGGTTCTGTAAGGACAGAGCGTTATTTTCCATGTGTGCGTATGTGTGTAAAAGGTTTGCTGTAGTGGTCTGTCAGAAACTGGTTTGGTTTGAAAAGATCTTTCCAAAAACCACTGTATAGACGAGAGCACTGGGTTTGCATAAAAGATACGTGAACAAGGCTGAGGCAGCGCAGACGCGCATCGCAAACTAAAGGGATTACTGGTAGTGTCCAGGACTATCAAATTGCTATATAATCTTGGCTAAGATTACGGTGAGCTAGTTTTTGTCCATCGTTTATTTTAATCACGGGAAGTACTGACTGGGCAATTTCTGTAGCAAAGTGTCTTGTGTTGCATCTTTTTGGATTGATTTTTCGATGACAATCTTATAGAAACCAAAGCTCCCAGAATTCTTCCATCATTTATTCCCTGATATATTTAAAAATTTCACAAAGACGGTGAATTTTGTTGATTGTGATGAAACAATCTAAGCAAAAGAAAAAGTTATCAAATTGAAATCATGACAAATTTTTAATCAAAACAGAACTCAATACTTCGCATATTGGGAGAACCGACTTGTGGAAATCAGAACTGCGCTGGCTTTATTTCATTGAAATTTGTACTCGCATTTATGTACATGTGATCATATGGTTTCTGGTAATAAGATCATTCAAGTTAGAAGTAGAGCCTTTTGCGAGATCTGGCATCAATTTGATGCGATTAGGGACTTTGAAAATCGAATATCATCGATGGACGTAATATTAACTCGCTTGTCTGGTTCACAAATATGATAATTATGATTTCAGTTTGATAGGTCGGTAAGATGAAGTCCATGAAAAATACAATTGTCCAAAATCTGGCTATCCATAAATTCCAAACGAGATTTCTGAACGCATTCGATACAAATTTGATTATTCGCAAACATTTTAGAGTCGTGAAAAAATTTCATTCCCCCCCCCCCCCATCATTTTTGACGGCCATCTGGCATAAATCCATTCATCATATATTTTAATAAAAGCCCCCTCCGAAGTCGATCAATACTGCTATCGTTGAATTAATAGTGTTTGTAGACAGTAATTGGGTGGCTCCGGATCAGAACGGTATAAGTCCATTATGGTGAAAATTGAGTTTTTGACGGAAAACGATAGAGAATACATGTGAAAACATGTACGTACAACTCCAGAGGAAAAAATCCATCCTGAAGCGTCACAATTAACATAACCATTTTAGGCCCGAAAAAAGTTTCGACTTTTTTCCGGATCAGAACGGTTTAAGTCCATGTTCCCGCTCAATAATATCGCTTTTGGGTCTTTGATCGCGTTTAGCTGTCGTGCTTTTGTACGTAGTTAGAAGTCGTAGCTACTCCCAGGAACTACAATTTAGGTTTGCTATGTTGTCCAAATTATTGCATCGAGTCGTTTTGCAGGAGGTGGGCCAAAGTCCGATCATTTCTCTTTTACGCGTTTGGACACAGGGGAGCCCTATGAAAATGAACAATTACCTACGGTCAGTAATCCATGGGCCTGAGATGTTCCTCTTGGAAGCTCTGAAGTAGTTTTTCTCTTATCTCTTGCCATAATTGATAACCGAGTTGTTCAATGACGGTTCGAAAAGCACAGTTGTGAGAGCGATTGGTACTGAGTTTGCAAGGGAATTAGATTTTGCATCGTGTTTTCAGGCATCTTATCATACGAAAGATCAACTGCGTCTATGATATGCCACACTCAACTAAGCTGTACACTCCTTTCTCAGGAACAATGCCAATGGTGGAGGATTCCTAGCTTCATTACAGTAATTCGGTTACGATTTCATTATGAATGATTGTGATTTATCAACTGCAGTTCTTGTTGTTAACAGTTATCCGGCTGTCGGTTCGGTCCTTCCACCGCTGCGCTCGTTACAAGTGAAGCTCATTTGGGTGAATCTCGTAAGTGACGATACTGGCCTCCCTAAATTAAGCTAGCTGCAACGAATCTGAACCTCATTCTACAGTTGATCAACAATCCATTTTGTTTGTTGAGTGGGGATCAGTCCGAATTCACCGTTTGGATTCTCTGGTCGATTAAAGTCTCTTCATTCCAACTTTTCTTATACAATCTCAAACTGCCTCTGACGCTTTGAACTCAAGCTGCGTGCTCTGTGGTCCCTTAAAAACTAAATTTTGTAACGAGCTGGTTGAGTCAATTCGTTTTGACCGGACTGCCGTTTCCAAATAGACCCTTGTTGACCTCAATGTTAAAAATATATTCTTACTAATGATATCCTGAACGAGATCTCTTTGCAAAACCAGTCATTTAATGAAAGTCATCCTCAATTAGAGAGGAATTTCGTTTACTGAGAGGAAAAGTCGAGTTTAGTCATTAAGAATCCGAAAAATTCTCAATTTGTACCGTTCTGATCCGGAGAATTTCTCCACGTTTTTTTCTCGCCGAAGTCGGTATAAGTTCATGGGTCTCCAACGTTCTTTGACCGTACTGGTGGAAACTCATAGTTTTTCGACATTTCCCTACTCAAGACGGTAGATCCATAATATTAAGGCTAGTCCGTAGTGCTTACACTTGCTCACTACTCCATAGATGGCGCCACGGTGATTTGCATAGCGTAATTCCAACAGTATTTAATTTCTAAATAGCTGCAAACACTTTTTGGACCAGATCATTGAGTCAGCGCGCTTCCCAATAAAATGTCCAATCATTTGAGCTTGGTCGCGTCTCAAAACTCGCGGTATATTTTGCGAGATTTGGAAAATGGCAAAGTGCATAACAGCGTGGTTCCTACGATGCGGCAGCGACAGCTCAAGATTGCGGTTTTCCCTCGGGTTTTCCAAATCCTGCAAAATATACCACGAGTTTTGAGACGCAACAAAGCTCAAATGATTGGAAATCTTATTGGGAAGCGCGCTGACTCAATGATTTTGTCCGAAAAGTGTTTGCAATTATTTAAAAATTAGATATTGTTTGAAAACCTGCATGTACTCCGGTGCGTGTCTGGTTGCAGTATTGCGGGGACTACGGACTGGCCTTAACTACTTTCCCCGATCTAAAATATCAAAAATAAATTTTTTTCAGAAATGGTGGACCCATACCGTTCTGATCCGGAAGAAAAGTCGTGATATTTTTCGGATCAGAACGGAATAAGTCAATTTTTTATCGCAAAATGAAATGTGAAAACTATAAAAAATTGAAAAATGATACGTCTCAAGCAAAAATTGACTTGAAAACACACTCACTAGGTGGTAAAACAAGAATATTTACTTTAGATGATAACTGGAATTTTCCATATCACAAAAACTTTGAGGCGAATTTTCCAGATATGGAAAAAATGGACATATACCGTTCTGATCCGGAGCCGCCCAATTGGTGATGCATGTTTCTGTCCCATTCCCACGAGTGTCTCTTTATAGAGATTCTTATAATGTATAACTACCATCGATTACAACAGATCAATCAGAAATGTGGCGAGATCGAAGAATTTACCATGTCTAACATTCCATATTTCAATCGCGTGTTTTATTCCATTCCAGCTCAAAACAAAATGAGGGCTTTTGTGAAGGCTCTGTCAATCCTCATTGTGGGTCAAATAGTTGCAGCCCTTGAAGAACCAACATGCCTTGATTACATTTACGATTACTTCTCCAAGGAAAAAAGTCTTCTTCGCGAAGGCAAAAATGGAGATTATGATTATAACAACATTTATCGACTATCTATCGATGGGCCATCTCGCTTTTATTTCACCCAACCGAATAAATTTGCAGAATGGGATCTTCAAGGTAATCTTGAGCGCATAAAACCTGATGGTAGAGGTTTCAATAGATGTAGCTTTGCTATCAAAAATGAGGAGGGTATATCTCTGCATTACAAATTACGTGGGCAGATCAACCAGATGGAAATTCTGGAAATATTCAGAACTAACCATGAAGATAATCAACGAAACCAGCTTGAAATCTATGCCGTCAATATGACTGACTGCAGTATTCGCAGAAATCAAGCTTTCGAAGGATATGATTACCCCGCAAAACGCATCTACGTCATCAACCGTTACTGGTGAGTAATCTGAATTTTTCTACGAAAAATTTGTAGCCACGAGTGAGTGCTGTGTCCGTTTTGGAATTGTTTTGGAAGTACATCAGACCATTTACAAGTTTTCGTGCGAATCAGACAAAATTCTTAGAAATTCGAGTACGAATTCTTAAGCTAAGCCTTGAATCACGGTTTCCCAAAAATGAATAATGTTCCAGATTTTTGACTCTGGTGGTTCAATTTTTGGTACGAATTCAAAATATCCGGATAACTGACATGATTACAATATTTAATATATTGTTACTGTTTTTATTAGATTTGATTCAATCATTTCATGGTTTGCATGTTTTATTCGACAGAATTCAAGTAATTATGAAATTTTAGCACAGATTCTAACTTGGATTCAAGGTGTGAATATCCCATAAGGAAACCGACCGATTTGATATGAGATACAGTACCGTGCAAAAACTCCTGAACGTTGGTATAGAATCCTCTTATGCTCAAACGTCTATTGCTCAAGCCTAGATCAACGGAGAGGGATTTGGGAAAAAGCATCTTAAAGATGGGAAAAAATTCTAACTCCCTGTGGTCCCTGATTTTACTTCCAACCTTTCCTGATTGCACGAACAGCTAAAATAATCTCAAGAATTTCGAGGGTTTTTACTCTATCTGTTGCGATTTGGATGTGGATGACGATACAGCAATTTTGCAAAAAGCATCTTGAAGAGCGGGAAAAATCCCTCCTGCAATGATTTCTTGATTATTTCCTACGTCTTGCAGTTAAGAAAATGAGAGCTCTCAAAATAGCCAAAACCGTAGTTTTATGCCATTCATTGTTTTCTCCCATATTTCATTGAAATTTCGAGAATCTGGTTACTTTGAGAGCTTTCACACTCTTGTTCTCGCGACGTGAAAAATAATCGAAGAATCATTGCAAGGGGATTTTTTCCGCTCTTAAGATGTCATTTGTAAAATTGCTGTATCTTTCATCCACGTCCAAATGGCGGCAGATGGAGTAGAAACGTTTTTTTCTCAAAATTTTTGAAATTATATCCGCTGTTCGTGCAATCAGGAAGGGTTGAAAAAAATTAGAAACCACGGAAAGCTAGCATTTCTGCTCCTCTTTAAAATACTTTTTCCCAGATTCCTCTATGTTGATCGGGGCTTGGGCAATGGACGTTTCAGCAAGAGAGGATTCTACACCACAGTTCAGGAGTTATTGCACGGTTTTCAATGAATAAAAGGACCAAACTTCATGTTCATGGAAATGTTTTCAAATTTTTCAAGAAAAATTTACGAGATCAGCATAATACCTCTTCTATTAGCTGTTTATGAAAGTGCAATACTTCTGCTCGTCTTGATACCAAATAATCACACTACCTATGATTTTAAGAACTAATATCCCCAGTCTGAAGTTCTAGTTATTCGTATGGTTTTCTCATCAAAACTGAGACAAAGCCAATAGTACTTTTCAATTCGATGTTAGTTTGGTTTTGCTTTTCGAGTGATTGGTTTCGGTCCGAGCCCTAGTGGGCATCAAAATCATCACGAATTTTAGCAAAAAACTTCACGCCCCACTATCAAAATACGTTTTATACGTTACAGTCGTATAAAACTGCATACGCGTCTCGTGCGGAAACATTTTTTCTTCGGGAAAACCAAGCTGGACGGTGCCATCGCCCACGTCCAGCTTGGTTGCCCGAAGGGAAAAATGTTTCCAGCACTCGACGCGTAATGTACTATTTCGATCGACTGGGCGTGAAGTTAACGAAAACTGCCGTGTGAGAAGCAGTGTTTTACGCACAGTCGATCAAATTAGTATTTTTCGATTCGAGGGAGGGAAGTTTGGTTTTGCTTTTCGAGTGATTGTTTTCGGCCCGAGCCCTGGCGAGGGTCGAAATTAGCACGAGCAAAGCAAAAAACTTCACGCCCGAGTATCGAAATACGTTTTTCGATCGACCGGGCGTAAAGTAAACGAAAACTACCGTGCGTAAAGCAGTGCTTTACGCACAGTCGATCGAAAAATTCTTTTTCAAAGAGTCCGAACTTATTGTCTCTCATGATCCTCATCTACGAATCGGCAACCTTCCAAATTTGTCAACAGGGATACAAACCGAATTGATTACTTCGCAATTGATATGGAAGAATCTGTTGGAAGCTACATGAGCAGACTCACCTACTACATCTCAAATAACTCATTCATTGGACCAATGAAATTTACGATGTTGGATGACAAAAAAGATTACAAAATCAAATTCCTGGTCCCAGTAGAAGGAGAAGACACATACATGGCCGGCATCTCAAACAAGGCATTGTACCAGAATATCAAAGTTGATTCTTATGGAAAAATGATCAAGGCTGAAACACCAGAAAAATACAAGAAAATATACTACCTCCGTTACTCAGTATACAGGGGTGAGTTGATAGAATTTTACATTTTAATTTTGCGTCCGGCCATGTTGACGCATGCTACACGAAATGATCTTATTGGGAAATATCCATAACAGATCATCAATAATAACAGAAAAATCATATGTCTTATGGTGAGCATCATGCATATGAATTCATCCTTCATGAAAAATCAGATCTGATTTCAGAAATATATTCTAGTCGTGATGAATAAAAAGTAGTTGTTTGATAGCTTGTTTTGAGCTTCATCCCAAATAGTAGAATCTTGAAAAGATCGGAAAAAGTATCTGATAATATCATAAGTGTAGTGATGATTTCCTGCAATCTCGTATCAAAAGATATTGTAGAATATAGCTGAGTATTTTCAAGGAACATATGGCAACGGATGTTTCATTGCAATATATATGATTTTTATTCTCTAATTGAAGGTTCTGCAACTCCACAAATATCAAAGGGAATCTGTAATCTTGATATGAATCTCAATTACCATGACACGACTATATTTCATGGTGGTCCTTCGGTTCTTTCTCCAATTGTAGTTCAATTTTTCTTCATGCCATTCTATTCATGAAAATAAGATTTACAGAAAACTCTCAAGAAGCGTATCTGAATTTGTCCACTCCTTACATTCTCTATATCAGATAGCAAGAGTATCTGGTCTTCAGTGAGAAAAATATTTCAAAATTCTTCAATCGAAAGAGCAACATTTCAAGTTCTGTTTCTCGGTTTTCTCTCACATCAATCATCCTCATGATGGGTCTGAACCGTAATCTAATGCAATTGGGAGTAATCCGCGAGAGTCCAACAAAATTCTCCAATATATTTGAACAAAACCTTACCAAAAACATTTTGTTAAGATTTATGAAGTCGGTTTCGAGAAAAATGATGGCGAAGTCACAAGAATCGGATTTTGTCAAAATAATGAGCATACCCGTGAGATGGAATTCTGTCTCACTACCCACAACATTCTACCGATTATTTGTCTCATCTCGGACCTGGATTTGAATATGTTGTTGTACATGAATAAATTCATCCTGACAGTTTCCTGATAGAAAACTAGGAAGATTTCATCAGTTAAACAGAACCTCATTATTTAATCTAAAATCACATTAGTACGATCAATTTTCTAATGAGCTCCGAAATTTGAAAATTTATGATCGTTTTCTTGAATCAGCCTTGTAGCTTACGGCAAAATTATTTTTGGTAACCTATATTTTCATGTGTATTGAACTATCCCGTTTCAAATTTTTGGAGTTACTTTGAGTCGCATCAAAAGTTAGTTGAACCGATACCGTATCCGGTTCCCCCAAGATAACTGGTCTATTGAAACCAGGTCGAAGCCTCATTTTTGAGCGAGGAATCTCATCGCAAAATACTCGACTTCTTATCAAATTTCAATCATTTTTTAGACTACTTGGGACTCTGCTCCAGAGAAGAAGTTAACAAGAAGTCAATGTTGCGCTGCCTCCAGTACGACAAGGATCTCAACAAGAAACTTGACAAAACTTTTGATCTTCCCTACAATTCAACCCTGTTCTCAGTTCGTAATAATGCCGATGGTGGTCTCTACCTTTTGAGCTTCAAATGTGATCAAAGAGACTCATACAGATGTGAACAGGATGAGATGAGGTTGAACTTCATTTCTCTTGGTGGAAAATCAATTGAGGAGACTAAAATCATCAAGGAAGATTACTGCGCCATCAGCACACGTTCACGATTCGGTTTTATTGATGATGGTGATAAGAAGTCTGACTGCATGTACTACTCGTGCTACCACAAGAGCAAGGACATTAATGAATTTGAAAATTCAGTTCGTGTCAAGTGTCTTTAAATTTGATATTTCGATCTTCTTGGTTCTGTGGAACTACATTTACAATGTAATTAAAAATAAACTCGACGCACTTGTAGATAGAAAAGGAAGCTTTCACACTGTTTGTTCGTAGTTGTTGGAATTTTTTCATTAAATTGTCGTATATTTCTCACAAGTTTTTTATATCTTGGATCTTTGGCAATAGATGCAGAATAAATTTTGCATACATGAGAAAACTCGACTCATTCATTGTTCCGCGCGTGAGCGAAAATCTCTATAGCACGACGTAAAATCAGCTAGGTAGGGTAATGTACGGATATGAGAATGATTTTGCGTTGCCGATGAATGAGAGTGAGATGCTGCGATGGTGTGCTCGTGGACCGCGTGGCTAGAGAATCGGCAGGTGGAGAGGCCGCGCTGGGCTAAATTTGTGCCTCAGAATCATTGCTGCGGATGACGAGTCTTCTTGGTCGAGTGGATTAAACGCTCGCATTGCAATCTTGCGCTCCGAGTTTGATCCTCGGGCGATTCACGTACTTAATCTAGATTATATTTTCCATTGATAAATTCCACCGCTTCCTCGCGGAATTTGATTACGGATGTATGCGGCACGTGCGCCTCGTGATATGAGTTTTTCTCAAAAGAGCGTCGATGGATAGTGAGATGGATTCAAGTCAGCCCAGCAACAGCTCAGCGGGAATTGAGATGATGTAATGTAATAATAATACGCCAACCTCGATTGTACGGAAATGTAACTGTACGAATGGATATGAGGACAGAGAAATTCTCCGAGGATATAAAGACGAGCGAAAAGAAGCATGCCCAATGTCTGTGCAAGCCATGTCATGAAATGTTAAATAGCGTTAAAGTTAAAAATTGCATCAACGACCATAAAAATCTGTGTAAAGGAGTCAGCGCACGAATTGACCAGTTTTAACTGAAATTTCGGTAACTTGAAAATAATGCAACGCCACAATCACAACTTCGAGAATGGTTTGGCAGCTTGTATTTGAATTATAGAAGTTTGGTAACTCGGAATGAGACAGCGATTTTCTGCTTTGAATAGTCGAAGTATTGTCAACGAATATGGATAGTCAGCTTGATTGGTTGAACAAAACCGCGAAGTGCCCAGCCTCGCACTGCACGCCCAGCCTCAGCCTCGGCCCGTACTTATCAGCTAAGTACGTCAGCAATCCGCGTGATTATGCGCAACGGAAAAGCGTGGGAACCTCGAAGAAAATCACATTTTCTTGAGCATTATTCGTAGGTTCCAAAATTTGACATTTCTACGAAGAGAAGGGTTGCCCATCGCACTGCAGCGTGCATGGGCGACTTTTCCCAGCGGAAATGTCATCAATTGGTTGGAATGTTATAGTTATAAGCACTTGCGGGGTACGGCTTCACAGCTTGAATTGCCATCCCAATTTTGAGCCACAGCATCAGAGTGGCGATACGTACAGGTCAACTCTTGCCTTTGACTTCTGCTAATCCTGCTCGATGACAAAGAGGGGATTTCCTTATCGCTAAGTTATAAAAAGGCTGGCCCTCATGGGCGCGGGGATTAATATTTACGCTCATCGGCTTGTGCAAGCACATTTAAATGTCAGCATTGTTCTTTGGTAACTCCAATCTCTGCGTATTCTTATACATCTCCGATGTGGCATTTTGTGCCATCATTTTGTAATTTATCTGAATTTCTTCCGGCTAAACTGTAATTATACTGTCATGAGGTTTTTGGCTGAGCCTTCTGCTCAGTCTTTTTGCCTCGGGTTTTTACTCAAAAGTACTTGACTTTTTATTTGGAAACTTTCTTTCACCATGTGAAAATAATCCCAACATCCCACTCTAAAACCCAGCCCAAAATGTTAATTTTTGTTGCGAGTTCGCAATAGAAAGTAATATTCAAGCCAATGTGTGCTACCAACAAATCATGCATGTTATGATCATCTTTTTCCACAGAAGGAGAATTATTCGTGAGCATTTGTAGAAATGTAGGTATTCCTCATTTCTACACGATAATTTCTTTGATTCTGGAGTTAAAGAGACAAAATAGTTTTCGAACTCACCCGAGATATTGTAGGGATTTAAGGCACAGACCTGTTTCTCATCCTTCATGTATTTCGTTGCTTCGAAAGCGAAGCGATAGTAGTAAATTGGTTCGTCGTTTGCTTTTCTTAAAACTTGTTGTTTTTGATCGATGCCGGCCACAAAATACATCCCTGAGAAAAACTAAAAAAATTAAAAATTGTGAACCTGCTCCGAATGTTCTAATTCAAACATTTATTTTCAAATTTGCCAAAAGTGTCCCGTCCCTTTCATCTAGCATCCAAAATCTCAAAACCGATGTTACCCTGCTACTATTGTCTTTCATTTCAATGAAATGAGTCCTCTGGGATTATCTCTTGATCTTGGTTCGGAAAAAAATAGTTCATATTGAGATTTAGAGGAATCATGTAGGACTTTATCTATTCATCCTGCAAATAAGGAGCATGGCATGGGAGTTCATCAATCAAAAAATGATTCTAAACGGGGTAACTTGTTGTAAATTGGTGTTCTGCGGGCCTTGGCCTTATGCGTGACGCCATTGAATAAAGCCATTAGATTTCCTAAAATTAAAATAGTCCTATTATACGTTTCGATGCGAGGACGGAAACCAACCCTCCCCCCCCCCCCGTATCGAATACTATTATTCCATCGTTGGCGTGAGAAAGACGATAAAAACTCCATGCCAAAATGGCTCTTCTGCACAGACGATGGAAAAAGTCTAGAAAAAAGTGTTCATAATTCAATCTGTCTAATGCGTAAGGGGATTGTCGAAGCGTGGTAAGATGAATCTTTTCAGGGATCGGAAATTGATTACTAATGAAATTTTAAAAAAAAGCTACACAATAAAAACAATGTCTTTGAAGAGCACACCAACGCACAAGGTAAGAACTTCTCTGATATCTCATCTTGTGTTAGAGATAAGAGATGATTTTAGATCACCAGAAAAAATTAGTCAAGTCAAATAAAAATGAGCCTGATGAGAAAAAAGATGCATAAAGGTAACGGTTAAAACGCTTACATTCAAATTTTGTTGGAGCTGGTCCTTATCAGAGTTTGACAAGTTTTTCTCTAACAAAGAGGCGAATTCTTGATAGGAGGAAAGATTCATTGAAATCCCACCCTCTTCGAATAATTCTGATGACATCTCGAACATGTCCAATACTGTTCTCATGTTATCTGGAACAAATTTTTTCGAACTCATTATATGAACTGGAAGCAACATCAACTCCCTCGATCGGGATCTTCCATCCTGTCTCAATTTTACAACTCGCAAGACGATTTTAGCTCTATATATTCAAAGACGATACGACTTCTATTCACAGGCGAGTGCTTTGACACCTTCCCAAGACAATACTGTATGATCTGAACCGAGCTCGAAAAAAGTTGAAAATTTCTGCTTGTTTCAGAACAATATAATGAATTAACTTAGGACTAATTGTATGGAGTCAAAAGTACTTATCCATTGATGATTGAAGAATTACTGTTCAAACAATATTAAATAATTGACCTTATATTATGAACTAGGCTCCGACACTGTGATCATTGATTGACAGTAGGCCAAGACTTGCGAATGAATCTACGTTATACCACAAATGAGCAAAACTTACAATAGAAAACTTTGCCTTCATTGGATGTGAAACCCATCATGTGCCTTCCTCTATTGATTTTTCTTACATCTTTGTATCGATCTAATACACAACTAGATAGGAATTTTTGTGTGCTGTCAGTTTCGGCATTTTTTTCAACGGTGGGCCGGAACGGAGTCTGGAAAAATTTGCATGGACAATCAGTGGGTGAGGTACGAATCGACTTATATGTCATGTCAATTGATGGAGATATCTGCTTGTGAATTTTGTGATTCCTTCAGCCACACATATTTATTATCAATGTGATTCGTAGTTACCCACGGTAACTCAGCTGCTTTCACAATGAGATCGGCGGTTGAAGCTGACCGGAGAGTTTCCAGTAAGCCATCAATCTCGCTAAAATTATAACCGAGTTTAGAACCTAATTCGAATGCATGTTGCATTGCCTCTTTATTCGTTTGCATACTCCAGTATGTACCAAGAGGTGAACCACTCATAGATATTGACTGTTGAAACAATCCTGAAAAATCAAAAATATCAACGATTACGAAGATTATGTTCTCAATCGCAGTATTCAGGTGATTATTTGATTTGGAAGTGATACGCGACTCACCGACAGACATGTTTGAAACGACATGCAAGTCAACTGATACTGCACCAGCACTCTCACCGAATATTGTAATTTTTTTGGGATTTCCTCCGAACTGTGCAATGTTTTCTTTAACCCATCTCAGAGCTAAACTTTGATCTTTGAGACCTGCATTGCCCGAGGCATCTTGGTGATTCAAGTTCAGAAAACCTGAGAGAAAATATCGTGGATTCATAATTTGAAGTGAATAGTGCACGCAAACTATCCAGATAGTGACGTGGTTACATTATGTTGAGAAAAATTCTAGACACTCGAAACTGAGAGGGGATGTGTGGAAGAAGGGCGTAATGGCGGTTACACCCTTTATCCCCCTGTCGCTTTTTTGAACCTTCGAACCGTGATCGAATCACCCCCTAGAACTCGTTTTTCGAAAACCCTTGAAAAACGCCCTGTCAAAAAGCGTGTAACTCTCTCAACCAGTTCCAAAGAATTTCCAAGAGGAGCGTAATTTGCAAAATCATATTACAAAAGGGCCCAAGTCCCAGATGGAAAAAAAACCAAAAAGGCGTTATTACTGTTTATAAAGGGCATAATCAGGTGCGGTATGGAAAAAGGGCCTAATTCGTGTTGAAAAAATTTTGAAAAAATGCTCCTGAGTCGAAAATCGCTATTTTGACGTTCTTATTAGCTATTGAAACATGTTCTTCTACCTCCAATTAAGTGTTTTCACCCTTCCATAGTGAAAATAGATTCCCGATATTTTCACACAACTGGTGAAAGCTTCTCTTGCGTATAAAACCGTTGAGCGTGGATTGAGCCACCTTCTCGCAATCAGATATCTTGTAGAACACGCTCATTTTCACCAAATCGCACCTCTGGCGACTTTGGTGAGGTTTTCATCAATTTTCTCAAGGTCACATTTTTGCTCGCCTTCTCGTAATTACGCCCTGCGTCCACGCGGCCCTTCAATTGATACCATAGTACTGTCAAATGTAGCATTGCTGAAAAGTATCGATATATTATCGATACCACTCATGAAAGAGCAGTGAAAAATCATTCTCGTCAAGAATCGTTGTAAAGTTGCAGCAAATTCTCGAAATTTTCAGAAACAGCTCAGTGGGACACAATCTAAAATCAAAATAGGAAGAAGTTTGTTCACCTAGAGGTCCTAGGCGATAGTTCATAGAAACCACAACGACATCATTTTCAAGGAGAAAATCAGGCCTTGCCGTATTTGAGAGCTGAGATCCTGCCATGAATCCTCCACCATAGATCCAGACCATGACTGCCTTCAAATCAGTCTCGTTGAGTCTCTCGAAATCAGTCTGGAGAAAGTTTTCAAATACTCACGGTTAATTGGGAATGATTTCATTCAAATATCTAAAGCATGATATCCATGTAGATCATTGTACCTGGGGTGTATAAACATTCAAGTACAAGCAATCCTCTGACCCTATAATGTCATGTCTAGAATTAATTTCGTTTGCGAGTTGTGCACAGATACTTGGTTCTTTTGTTGTATCCAAGACATCTTTCCAATTTTCTATCTCTTCTGGTGGCTGCGGAAAATGAAAACTATCAACTCACTCATTTCACACAAGGGAGGACATTTGAAAGAGTAAGATTCAACGTATGGGTACAAAACAGATATTGGAGTTCTCAGCCAAAAATTATCTACCATAAGAGCAACAGTTATCGAACCGAGCCAAAACCAATAAAAAAATTTGATCAGGACAACTCACCCGAAATCTCAAGTCCGCCAGTGGAGGCTTAGCGAAAGGGATTCCTGTAAATGATGAGTACTGTATGGATTTTCGGAAGGTGGTCAAGATTTGACCCCTCACAGGTCCCTTCCTCAACAGTACTATAGATGTTGAGTTCAGCTGAGCGGTTGAGGTTCCGGTGAAAAAAAGTAACGATAATGCAGTAATTATTGCAGGCATTTTTCTAACTTTGCGGTCTTTACGCTAAAATATGAACGTTAGTGACTCCGCTACTCTGTACAAACTTTCACAAAATGATAGTTGGTGAGCAAAAAAAATACTGAAAAGTGGTCAAACAGAAAGAATATATAAGAAACAGATGCAACCGTGACAGTGAAATCGAATTCTAAGCCTTCAAATCTATGAATAGGTTTAAACAAGAACAATGACGTTTAATGTTTATCACATTTCTTAGCACTAATCCTTGGTGTAGAAATCTACGACTGTGGAAACGTTGTTTTGACGCTCTCTCGACATGTTATCATTGATCTCTCGACTCATGCGAACAATCGAGTAAAGTGGAGTGTCATTCAGTGCTTATGTCATCGACTATGTTTTCAGTTTAGTTTTGTTCCAAGTTCCAACAATGATATTACAATCAAGATTCACATCCGATTGAACTTTAATATGGAACCGTAGTTCTCTTAAATGTATTCGGGGTACTCGATTATTATTCGTCATCAGATCGTATGTAATTCCCAACAAAAATGCATCTTTTGAAAACAGGTAAGTAGGGTTTTTATTATGAGATGAGCCGAAATTTTTGATATTCAAGAAATAAAAAGGTATCATTCTCAAACTGCGTCAAATGACCTGTAATAATTGGGTTCGATCTCGATCCCCGGTGCCGGCGCCAGTATGAGATTTTCTTCAAGGGCCTTTACTGAAGTTTCGGTGGTTCGGAATCCACCTTAAATTGTAGGTCCGTACCTAAATTTACTCTTCGGAAATTTTGCCTCAATAAAAAAGAAGTACTGGAGATGGGTTCATGTCTGTTCTATAGGAAAAAAAAAAATACATCAGTACAGCTGAATCGACCACCTCTAAATAATAGATCGGCGATACAATGCAGGAACGCTGAGGCTATCTAACTCTTTAACAAGTAGAGGGGCAACCCTAATCCAAATCTGGCCTAAATAATCATGAGAGGCTGAAGATTCAAATTTAGACGTTCTTGTTCGATCTAAGAACGATGACATAGACAGTTAAAAAAAATTTATATTTTTTGACCGCTTTCTATTTTCTGGACCGCACTCCTTCTCAATAGATTGCTATACCCATATGAAATTCTCTTCGAGATCATGTCACCTATTCCCAAAAAACATTTTAGACCGATTCGCTAAGTTGTGTCGGTTCCATTTTTTCGAGTCGAAAGTTTGAATTAGACCTCACTTCCCGGGCTCGGAATTATTTTCTGACACAAAAAATATCAATAACTTAGTCGAAAAATGGAAAAAAGTCAAAGTCATAACATTAAAAAACTTTAGTCTTTTGCCATTTTTTCCGAAAATGGAACCATATAAAGATTTTATTATTTAAGGGATGTGTTCCTAGGATTCCCACCGATTTTTCAAAATTTTTCCATACTCTCACGATGCGCCGAACAAAAGTTATCATCGAATCTCGGTTTTTGGCCATATCCTCTGTAGTGGGCAAACAAGTGAGGAGGTAAATTCGTCTCAGAACTCGAAAATATCGATTATTTCGAAAAATCACTAGGATACTTTATTGTTTAGAACCAGGAGTTACTTCGAAAAATTGCAAAAGTCAAGAAAAAACATCATCAACGAATGATATAATTGTCTAATTTTTTGAAAAAAAATTTTCGACCTTTGCAACTCTTTCTTCATTATTTCGATGTATTTTTTCAATTTAACCAAAGGTAAATACTTTTAATTCGTCAAAATAATCGATATTTATTGAGTCCTGAAGTATTTCAATGAGAAAATCAAAATTTTCCTTGGACGACTGGAACTAGACGTAGTACATAACTCAACTAATCGATCTGAAAATTTTTTTGGGGTCAGATTTTATCGTTTTAAACAGAATGTCGTGTGGATTTAGCGATCCATTGAAGAAGGTGTGGTTTGAAAAATGAAATGATTGGTAAAAAAATTTTTTTTTGGAAGAGTGACTACGCCATTGTTTTCAAGTCACAAAAATACGTTTAAATGCAGATCTTCAGCCCCCAATAATTTTTTGGTCCAGCGAGACTTAAAAATTAGGGTTACCCCTCTAACACGTCTTAGCTACGAATCTCAAAACTTTCAGATCTTTTGGATTTCTTTAGGTATAATTCCATAACCAACTACCACAACTGATCCTAGAGATCTACATATCCCGTATTCAGAAACACGAATCCATACAATTACGGGAAAGATTTCGTATCACATGAGGATTATCGTCAAGTTGTTACGGGCAATTTTCGAGAGGGTTTACAATGCCTTTTGTTATCCTACAATGTTAAGAGAGGAATATTTCCCCTAAAAGAGTTACGCATACCTATGGGTATGCGTATAACCAATCATTCTGATGGCCGAGAATATAAACCGACAACGCAGAATACATATAATGATAATGAAATCTGTAATCAGGATGGTAAGCTCAATATAATAATTTCACAAGAAAACTCTGGGTACACAAATTTCAACAATCACAGTTTATTTCCCCATTTGATTAGAGTTACATTTTTCGAGATTTCTCAGATCTTGTTTTGCTCCGTGGTTGTGAATTACAGGTAGTACATGAAGAATGGGAACAATCGTCGAATCCTCTCAACCTTTTTGATTTCCTCACTTGCATATCCATTTTACCAGGTACTCCTGAAATTCAGCAAATTAGTTAGTTTTTTATCTCTGCAGTACTCCATACAAAAAAACGGATTTGATAGGAGACAAAATTTTTGACAGAAAGATATATGCATTACAAGGTCAAAACTTGCTTTGCATTTTCTGGTAGTTCTTACAATCACTAAGGATTATTATTTCATCACCTTGCAACTGGCTTTGAGAATAGTTTCTGGAGCACTGTCGCAAATTCCACCGAGAGACTCGACACAATAATCTTTGATTCCTTTCTGCAATTGACCACAGAACCCATCGGGAGTGAAATTCTGATCGTTCAGATTCATTTTATTGTAGAATGGTCTCAATCTTTGCTCGCATACGCTGGTCGAGTATGTTGAAACCTGAAATCAAGATGATAAGCTAGTTGTAACAGATTTTGTGACGATACACTTATAAAACGAGTAAGCTAATATGGAAACCCTTGAATTTCCTATCTCTCAATTTGGTAGCATTTATTCTACTCTGCCTATGAATACCCTTCACAAAACTTCAACATTCGAATGACTTATATTTCGAGCGTTCACCAAATTCAGATGATTATCAACAACTCAATAAGTGCATGCAGTAATCAGTAGCAATATGGCATTGAACAGTTATCAAGTTAACAATTCATTACTGATGGTTCTGGTTCAGCAGCTGCTTCTCTTTTGAAGACAGAATGTTCCTACGAAGATTATCAAAATATATGTTAAATAATGGTCAGTTGTGATATTTGGGATTCATTTGGAAGAATTATTTTGTATCTTACTGCCGATGCATGAGTCAGATCGAATGCAAAAACAATCAGGCAGATAGTCAAATAGATGATTCGATTCATTTTTGGATCGATCTTTCCGTTCAGCAATCTTGAAACTGTATTGAAATGTAATGAACGGTGCGCTATATCCACATTTTGATATTTTGGAATTTGCAAGTTTAGTCACGCTTCGGATAATTTACCGTCCGTCGTACAATAAAATTGTGCGGAGCGTGATTCTTTTATCGCAGAAGAACCATTTAAGGTGGATGAAATTCTTGTGAATAGACACGTGTCTAGGAGTAATTGCACTGATTCGAGCACAAGGAAATTAAAAAATTATTCTTCAAATGGGAGCATGAAACCTTCCCCTGTCACCATCCCCTTAACTGGAAATCATGTAAGAGGAAGAGTCAAATTCATTGGTTCCTACATGGAGCCAAATTATATCGCTCGATGTATTTCATGGGCCATATCAATACTTCAAATGGAACCTTGATTTTGAACCGATAAAATCGTTAAATAAATAGCTTTTCATTGAATTCACATTAATTCGACATTTTTTGAAAAATGTGTCGGTTCCAAACTGATATGATTGAAAGGATTGAAAAAACACGTATTTTTTTTAATGGTTGATGGGCATTGGGAGGAATCCTAACACTATCCACGTAGTACGTGAAATATTTCTTTACATACTAGTCGAAATCACTTTCAAATCAACAGGGATCCCTAAAGGGGATGAGGATACCTGTTGTATGAGCTTGGGACGTTGAATGTGACATATCACCGTGAAACAAAATTCTAGCATTCAGAAGCTCCCCGGCTTTGATATCATCAAATCTTAGCATCAAAATAGAAAAAAAGTGCACATCGAAGGGTAATTCAAATTTTCTCTCTAACACTGCCTCAATATAGTTCTCTAATAAGAAGAAGATTCATTGATTTTTTTTCTGATTCTATCGGTGCATCAATCAAAATTCATCAGAAGCCATCGAAAACAGGATAGTAGAAAGTAGGAGATTCCAGAATATATGGTTATATGTGAAACTTCCATATGTGATTATAAGTACGGCAACATTCTTCCAAGCGTATGGTTAGAGGTATATAAATATTTGAAAAAAGTTCGCTGTGGCAAACACCACCCAATCTAAGAAATGTGATCAGGTTTCGAACTATTTGTCGACCTTACCAAGCACTTCAGGAATCCCGTTCAATTGGCTCTTTACATGAATGAGTAAGGTATTTTTTGCTGTAGTATTAGAATGACACTCTTTAATCCCGGCTTTGAATCGGCTCATGTTTCAATAGTAACACAGGCCTATAGAATAAAAAAGTTTTCTGATCAGGAAAGCTGGTAGTCCTTTATTAACCTATGTTGACCTGCTAAACTCGAATCCGAACTCCGAACCCAGAACAGCACCTTCCTCTGACCATTTTCGAGCTATGGCCAAATATCAGTGTATGAGTTGTTGCATTTTAGAGGCGAATATACCGACCTTCCGCAGCAAAACTAAGGCGGGTATCGTTTTTACCATACAATTTTGCGACAACAGAGCATTTCTTGATAAATTTTATATGTACCATCTAGGAAGCTAAAACGAATCCCAGTTATGATAAAATTTCTCAGGCGAGGTATTTTTGCCCAGGATCAAGATGGTATTTATACTAAGAACGGGGTGAAATTTTAGTCAAATTTCACGTCGGAAAAGTTTTGGTGGGTATTCTCAGCGATGCTAGGAGCCAGAGATGAGAGAAAAAGCAAAAAGTCGCCAAGAACATCACAAAAATTACACAGCACCAATGTGCTGTTACGGAGCCCGAAATATGTGATCTTTTGCTCGTCTTGCCTTTCATCTCCCTGGCATTGTTGAAAATTCTCAGAAGACACCTTCAGAATTTGACGTAGAATCTGATCCCGCCCTCAGTTTTGACACATTTAGTCACCATTCTGGTCGAGATAGAAATTACCCACCTAGGGGATTCTAGAACATCTGGGTGGTTTTCTAGCTTCCTAGAGAATAAAAACATCCTCGGAACTTTTCGACGTAGAATTTGGCGAGAAATTTGACGGCAAAGAGGATGCTGCCCTTGGTTTTGGAGTGAATGGTCTCAATTTACCTCTAGAACGGTAAATCTATTCCTAGGTATTTTTGTAGGCCTGTGCAATTTTCAGAAATGCTGTACTGATGAATTCTTGGTGAAAAATACAATTCTAGCCAGCAGATCTAATTCAATTCTCCAAAAATATATCTGTATCAATTTATATCTTTCATGCACCATTCTACTTCGTTAGTACCAAATACGTGGGCTCCAATTATTAACTTAAGCTGCTTCAAAAAAAAAGATTTTTCTTTCGAGACAAGGCATCATGATATTCCAGTATTAAGAGCAATGACGTGCAATTTTTCTTTTTAGAACACCTTTTCAAGCTGATCAGTTGTAAAATGTACTAAGAGGAACAGGACGTAAGTAATAAACTTCTTGATATTGTTTCAATGATCGAAATTTTATTGCACAGTATCAGAATATGAAGATCATTCACGCTGAATCTTATCAATTTGATTTTCATCCTAATCTACCTCATCGTCATCTTTGCTGGCTTCCACATCCACGGTAGGACATAGATGTTGATTCAGCCATTCCTAGAAATAAATCATGCTCAATCCCTGGTAGAAATTCATCCTAATGTAACACATTATTAGCCATAAAATGGCCATTTCCAGCCAAAATTGGCCAAAAATAGCCATTTTATGTCTATTAATGTGTTACATCGAACTAAATTTCTACCAGGGATGACGGTTAAATTTCGTTATATGCTCCCTGAAATCTTGTGAAATTGAGTTATGGTATCTTATTTGTAAGAATATCACGTTTTATGTAATTTTTGTAAGGTTTTCCAAGAATTTTAAACTAAATTGAAGCCGCGGTGGCGGCGTAGTTAAAGCTTTTGCGTTGCAATCGAAAGGTCGTTGCTTCGATCCCCGGGCTCGCTACGTACTGAGATTTTTTTCAAGTGTCTCTACAGCGGTTTCGGTGGTTCGGAATGCACCTTAAATTTCAGGTCCAGTGGAAAAGTAAAAAATTCACTCCCCGTACACTTCTGCTCAATAACAAAGAATTGTCGGAGATTGATTTCTCGTTTCAACTATAGGGAACCAGCCTGCGTACAGGAGCTATGAACACCTCTGCATGAGTACTCAGTGTACCATGTACACTAAGTTATACTCTGATGCATATTACATACCAAGTACTTGTTGATGTAAAAATCAACCTGATATCAAATCAATTAAAAAAAACTTACAATTACTTCAAATGATACGAGCCATTATAGTCCTGATACTTTACCCTGTACTTCTTCTTTGTTTCCTTGCCCACAGGCAATGGCTTGGTTGTCAATTTTATTGCTTTTACACACATTGCGTTGATCTTCTGAGTAATTTGATCACTCATTCTTTCACAAAACTGTTTGTGACTCGTGGCACCAACCATGGTTTCCTTGCAGTATCTTGCCACCTTGTTTGCTATCTAGTCGGCCATATAAATATGTCATATTAGTACAAACGAAAATGTGTAGTGTTCCCTACATCAACGATTCAAAAAAATTGAATACTACAAAGAAATCCATTTTGATTCTGATTCGGCATATCTCACCTCCCATAATTCTCACGACACAAGTTATCAAAAACTTGAATTTTTGTGAGCTCTAACGCTGAGGATTAGTTTGTGGAGGTTTGGTAGGATCTCGGTAAAAAGGAAAAGATATCAAAGAAAAAGTTGTTCTGGCCATATTTGACGGAATGGATTTCAGTGATAAATGAATTGATTGACAAATACAGTCTACGAATGAAAAAAGAATAATAATTGCATCCCTAAATCTCACCCCTGGCTCAGGTTCCGCATTTGGATCAGCGGCTGGTTCTGCGTAGGATGAAGCGTCTCTCTTCACATATGTATGCTGTAACAGATAAATACATATTGAAGTTTCTCCTCAGGATTTCATTGAATAATCCTTATGACACAGTGAAAATTTTGTCCGAATTCCTGTTTCACATTTTATGTCGGTTTGAGTCCAGAGTGACCCACATCGATCGTTTTGTCGAAATTCTTTATTCATAAATGAGTTTCGGGCAATTGAGAGAGAGAGATATCTTACAGCTGAAGCACATTGAGCGAGGATGAAAAATACGGCTCCAAAAACCGTGAAACTGTATAACACCTTCATCCTTGCAAAACTTTCTTCCTGAGCACTACGCAGCTAAATAAAATAAAACAGGTAATGTATCGATATTTAGCTTGGAGAACGAAAATTTTCGTGTCACGAATAGATATCAATAATGGCTTATGTTGGTAATTTATGCCAGGATTGTTTGAAATGTAAATTCATGGCAGAGTTATAAAAATCTGACGTTGAAATGAGGAAAAAAATTTCTCCTCGACAGATTTGCGAGAGAAGCTAATGGGATAAATATTTCCAGTGTCGCATCATCGTGGTCAGAATTTTAGAATATAATTTATATTGTGTAAGATTGTACTGATGCAATAATGGAATAGAATACAAAAAAATAGAACCCTTGGGTTGTTGGGAGAAAAAATTGACAGTTAGCCGTTCGAGCATGATCCTGTCTCATTCAATTTAAGTTTTTTTTTAGAACCTTTGATCTTAGGAATAATTGAAACTGTTGGTTGTATCTTATCAATATATACAATGAGGTTCACTGCGGAAGCCAAAATTACAGACTCCACCGCATTTCCCTCACACAGGAAAAGATAGGCGAGGCTCGTCGAAGGATTCTGATTCAAGGGCCGTATGAACCAAATTGCCATGCCCATATCCATGTCCGAAGGGAGTAATAAAGCTCATTTCAATACTTGAAGAGTGGATTACCCTCAATGATGAACTAAAAAATTTACATTCCAAAATACTCTCCATTC
Source organism: Eretmocerus hayati (assembly GCA_029851415.1). NCBI lineage: Eukaryota > Metazoa > Arthropoda > Insecta > Hymenoptera > Aphelinidae > Eretmocerus > Eretmocerus hayati. The sequence goes on along the minus strand of CM056741.1, from coordinate 54,210,914 downwards.
TTGAATTCCTATTTACACAACATCGATGTTTCTGAATTGATATTACTTATGAAGATTATCAGGCATCGAATCAAAAACTCATTCATTCTACATTTATTCGAAAGGGGTTGTTTGGTTTGCACACGCGGCATTTCTTTTAGAAAAAAGGAGAAACTTTTGTCTCTTATCAAAAATCAATCAAACTAATACTGTGTATGTCGACTCCTATACAGATTCTTGAGGTACCAAGTTCACAGAGGCTTATGATTCAAAATTTGAGAGATTTTTCAGAGGTTAGTCACGCCTCACTTCCAGCTGCGATAAGTAAAAACTGTCACCAAAGTCCATCTATGGAGTGTTTTTCAGGAGATCCGATCTGCTTCGATCAAAATCGTACCGGTTCATGCCTCAAAATGACGAGTAAAATCATTTTTTCCGTGTATAAGTACATGGAGGCCCATTTTGATAGATTGGCAATTTTGCCATGTTCCCTCATCAACTTTTTAAGGGCATGTGAAAGCTGACTTTTACCGACTGAGCGGACCGTGCTGAGCAAGGAAGGTTGGGTGAGATATCCTTATATATATCATAAGGACGGGGGCGGAGGGGTATCGTGACTTAGGAGAGAATGTAACTCGACGATTAGTCAACATATCAGTCGCAATACGACCTGATTTATACATAATAGCTGTATCTCTATGCTCGAGTCCATGCTTCTTGATGCATACATAGACTCATGACTGAATACCTTGCTATCTGCAAGTTATACTGATGATGATGGAGATTACTGATGCGGAGAATAAAGGTTCCCGTTCACATTTTTTATATACTTTCAAGTATATTTTTTATGTGACATCTAGTGATGATTCTGGTGGGGCTCACATTTTGTATATACTTGCATTCAAGTATATTTTTTATGCGACATCTAATGATAATTCTGGTGGGGCTCACATTTTCTATATACTTGCATTCAAGTATATTTTTTATGTGACATCTAGTGATGATTCTGGTGGGGCTCACATTTTCTATATACTTACATTCAAGTATATTTTTTATGCGACATCTAATGATAATTCTGCTGGGGCTCACATTTTCTATATACTTGCATTCAAGTATATTTTTTATGTGTCATTTTTGCTGAACTATCACTTTCACTCTTAAAAACACATTTTTGTACTATGTGTATTCATTTTAAGTGAAGTGATTTTTGCAGAAATATTTTCCTTGGTAACTTTTTCTCCAAGCAATCACTCGTATGCACATCTCTACACATCCTTGAGTTACTTTGTCAGTTCCAAGAAAAGAAAACCTGTTCAAATCTGTTTTGATTCTGACACCTAACTGCCTCTCGTTGGCCAAAGTCATGTATTAATGTTACCGCTGGACCTGAAAGAATTCTTGATGTTAGTATCACTACTCATGTTTTAGGTATTCTTCAGATTGTATTGAATGTATTATTCAGATTGTAGACTCAAATTCGACTCTATTTGAGACTCAAAACAATTCCAGAATTTCATGCGGAGCAACTCGACAAAGATAATTTGTTCCAAAAATTTTGGGATACAAAGTTCAAGATTAATAATAAACAACTAGAAATCAGTAAATACAGATAGAAGCTATGAAGATATTATTGGAGTACATACATTCATGACATTCCTTGAAATGAAGATGAAATCACACCGCTGGAATACAAACATAATTGGGAGCTCGTAGCATACCCAAGATCAGCTTTTGCTTTCGAAGTCACTCAAGCAAGCTATTCTGAACAAATACTTCAAGGTATTCTGGTTGAAACCTTGAGAAGAATGATGAGATTGATCAGAGATAATATAAGGGCACACAAATAACAATGAGTTTCTGAATTCCACCAATAAATCCATGGTATTATGGAATTTACCATCTAAGTTCCCAATTTCAAGTCACAAAAGCTCCACAACTGAGCCAATTCTCAATAAATTCAAAAAAGTGAATATGAAATCACCCCTCTAAAATACAGGGATCTCAGCAGACAAAAGTTGGATCTCATAGCAATGACCACTCATTTACTTTTGCTCTAAGAGTCACCCGGGTGCGCCATTTGATCTTGGTAATTTTAAGATATTCTAGTTGAAACCTTTAGTAACATGGTGAGATCAATCAAATATGTTCCAGTGATCAACTCATGACAATAAGATTCTCAATTTTATCATTTCATTCTTTGTAGAGTGAAATCCACCTTGTGACTTTCCAACTCCGGGTCACAAAATTTCCAAGACTAAGCTCTAATGCTCAATAGATCTAAATGAATGAATGTGGATTCACCCCTCTATAGTACAGGGATTTTAGTAAACACAAATTGAAGCTTGTTGCAAACTCCAAATATTTACTTCTGCTCTAAGACTTACCTGTGCTCGCTATTTTCACCAAGTATTTTGACATATTGTTGTTGAAACATCAAACAGAATCATTAGTTTGTTATGATATCATCTGGAGGCCTTCACATTACAGGAACATTCTGAGCTGCATCAATACATTCATAGCACAAATAGCTAAAGTTTGGTGAGACCGAAAGGTTGTAAACCTATCTGAAAAGCTATCTCATGAATCTGTGTAGAGATGGCATTTTTTGCAAGTTTGGTGGAAGCATGCCTTTCTACTCAGTTTATCGATCAAATGGTTTCTTCTCTGATCTGTTTTAGTGTATAACTTTATCAATATCTTGAGTAATGCTAACTCCACATTCTGTATATAAATATCTGATGTCCACGAAAGACAATTCCATACCTCGAAAGGCTCAGATTTGGATGTCAATATCAATAAGGCCTTGCCTCACATTACTGTTTCTGTTAATTACTAAGTCACTTCAAGGCTCAGAATGATTATCACTGTCACTCTTATATATTCACTGCTTTTCAAATCAAGGAGCAAGTAATTGCCTCAAGAAACAGGATTGTCACTCAGATTGTCAATACTTGGATTGGTTCTCCTCAGATATGAACAAAGTTATTACTATTTTTCATAAAGTTTTGCCAACGAATGAATTTTCTGTTCCTGATTTTTATTATGTGCAAGTCAAATATAAGTACCGCGCGACAACTCACGACAGTCCATCATCGTTCATTCAAAACAATGTTACGTCCCTACTCGTTGGTGTGAGCCAGAGCGTGGTTGTGTTGAGTATTGATGTGGCCTGTAGTATTGATGTGGCTTGCAGCTCGTTCCGCAACTGCTGTCTGGTCCTGCTTCTTCTTCTCGATGCTAGCTCTTGAGTAGGGACTTACCTTATCGTAGATACAATTTTAGGAAGGGTCACCTCGAATTAAGAGTTAAAACCCAAAGAGCGTGAGTGGAGTTGAAATTCTATGCCCAAGAATTTATGCTTGAACTTAAGCAAATCTCGATGTTCAATAGATGGTTTTATTCTGACTGGTAAATTACAAACAGTGAAAGATTCGACGTGAACAGGTCGAAAGTCAGATCAGAAGTGCTTCCTTGCAGTCCCGATCTCTTCTTATATAGAGCAGAGTAGAAGAAGGGGAATTTTGAATACATAGACGTACTGACCAGATAACCCTATTACTTGGAATTTCATTATCATTTGCTGGGAGATACCTCGTATCTGGTTAAATTGCTCTGTTGATGACCAAATTGCTAGTCATAGAATCAATTGTCATGTTGTTTACCAAATTTCTGGTTATAAAATCTAATGGCTAACGGGGAGTCAATTTAGTCACCAATAATATTTAAGTATCTGTATGAAATTCTAGCATCGTAAAAGTTAATTGTCACCCGAAGTTCTCCATTCCATCTACTGATGAAAATCTCATTTGAGTTTAATGTTCGTGTGCTGATGACTTAATCGCTGAACTCTGGAGCTAATATTGTACAATTTGATGCCCTCAAATGTTGCACTGAATTCTCGAATCACAGTAATGGAAAAATGCTCTCAAATCTCGTGTAACATTATCGTATACAGTGCTCGAATTACAATAATAGTAAAATTTAATGTACTCTAATCTCGCACAGAATGATCTGGAATGGAATAACAAAATCGACATTATAATTAAATTTTACTGCTTCAAATTGGTATAGGTTCAAGTCTGCGTCTTTTGTTCCGTCTCTATAGGGGATCCCACGCCTTTTATTACAATTTCCGTGCGTCGGAAAACTCGGTAGTGTCAAGTGGTCTGTCTGGTGGTCGACGACGGTTCCGGAGTATTGAATTTTCTCGAATCGATCTCTAGATCCAACTCTGAAATGAAACTTCATGAGAAGTATGCATGTTATCGTTACCAAATTTCGCGCGTTAGTTCATTCTTCTGCACATGTGAGATAGGCCTATTCTTCCCCCCAAACCCTCTCTCATTGCGATTTTTTCCTCTACGCGTCATATATAACAGGTCCCCCCTCTGAGAAAGAAATGTAGGCCACGACTGCATTTCTTTTCAGCGCTCAGTCCTCAAAGGATGCAGTGATGAGATTTATTTCTGGCAGACGTAAGTTCATTGAATTACATAATGAGTAGTATTGATTATGATATTTCGGTTCTTATTATAGTATAGTTACTACAAAAAATATGGCTCTATTGTATTTTGCTACGGCCGATGCGGCCGCGAGTGTAAGGAAGGCATCTGATGCGTCTTGCGAGTTTTCAAGCATTGTAAGTATTAATTTCTATCAGGTTCCTATATTTCTTCTGCTGAGATATACTCATGTTTTATCAGGTCAATCGAGAAGATCTCCGATATTGTTCAGGCTCAAGAATTCACATTGTACGAGATTGTCGACGTGTCTGGAATATATTCGTTCGTCTGCATTTATGCTTACACAACCTTAAAAATTGTCCGAAATTTCCAACGAATTATGAGGCCTATATAACTGACGATGGTCTGAAATGCATCAGAAGAAGGAAGGAAGGAAATCTATAATACTGGCATGAAATTGAGGTATAACAAGAGCCGAATATGCAGTTAAATCTATAAAATGATGCTTATCCAATATTATATTAGATCTTCTTGATTTAATAATAGCACGAATTTGAGGTGTCTCAGAAGTTGAATCGAACTTTTTTCATTTAAAAGCAATTTCTATGAAATTATGGCTTCTTTAACGCTAAGTAGAGATGAATTTTCTTTAATTTAGTATTTGTATGAATTTTGAGGTGTATCAGAATTTGAATCGGACTTCTTACTGTTTACAGTTAGATCTATAAAAATGATGACTTATCTAATATTATGTTGAATTCCCTTAATCTAATTGTATTTACGTGCTTTGTTCGATGATGGTTGCTGACGACGTGATTGTTGCGCTTTTTTACATGGACAGGGTTTCCTGCATTCTTCGGTCTCGAGAATCAAATGCAACTCGTCCACCTCGTACCAATGGCTCAATGAGACGAGTCCGCATGCTTTACAGTTGTCGTATTCGGTCACCGCTGCTGCAACGCTTTCGCATAATTTGCACCGGCAATTTTTGTTAATCTTCTCTAAGATGTCCTGCCGTCCCATTTGGTGAATAGTGTGTAGTTCCCATCCAGTCCAATTATCATACACCGAAGGTCGAATGCGATTGCACATGTCGCACGCCCATGAAGTTTGAGTTGGTGAGATCCAAATCTCCCCTACTCGATGCATGATCTTCATCCCGTCGAGCGTCACGCATTTCGATGTTGCGAAATTTCCATTACGCACCAGATCAAACATGGCTCGTTGCCGTGAAGTACTGGGTGCTTCGACCCCCTTCCAAGGCCTCAGTCCCATAAAAACGCCTGGTGCGGGTGTACACGCGGACCAGACGTGTTGTCTGATCATGCCAGCCCTGACATTGTTTGGCTGCGACAATGCTCTTCGCAGTCGGTTTCCGGGTTCTCTGATAGTGGTTGAATTTCCCTTCTTGGACTTTTTAGTGGCAGCCGTTGTCACATATGGTTTTGGCACTCCTGCTGTGCTCGGTTGTTGAGCTGCCCGTTGCGATAGGTTCAAGGGTTCAACTTGTTCTTCTTGCAGTGGTGCGCACATGGTGTTTGACTGCCTATTGTTCTTATGGTTACCGCTTGACTCAGCGTCCTTGCCGCTAAAAAGCTTGGCGGTCAGTAGTTCTATCTCTCTCAAAGGTGTTGATATGCCTTCATGCTTGGCGATAGTCGTGCTTTGCGAACTACCTGCGGTTTCCATATATTCCTTGGAGGGCCCTGGATGTGTTGAAGGTTCCTGTGGTCTGGTTGGCGGTGTCACGTTTAGTATATTTTGTATCAAAAATAGATTCCTTCTTTCGAGTTCTCCGAAATTCGGAAGCATTCGGGGTGGTCTGACCCTTCTTTGGCGTGACCTGACCCTTTCTTGGCCCACAGCCCCAAACGGATTTTCTTTCGGTAGGATCGCCGGATGTTTCTTTGAGCCTCTCAAGTCCTCATTTACGACATCTATTTCCTCGTCGGTGTCGTCGGACTGTAACAAAAATTGTTTCTACTCTTTAGTGCACTGTTCTTTTACTAATTGTCGTTTCAAAAAGTTCTTTGGCGTCTTCAGCCCGCTTGCCTGTTTGAACCACGACCGATATCACGCTCCGGAGCGATGCTAACGTTTTTATCGTCCCGTATAAGAAAAATGTGAAAAGATTTTACATACACTGCTATCTAGGATTGATGAGTTATGTTAATTTGTAATTGTCCTACCCAAGTATCTGAAGTCCGTGACTTGATTGTAGACTGGTGATCTTGCTTAAAAATTCTCGCGAAAAATAGGAATCATCATAGCGCAGCTTGTCGGACCAAGATATTATTATCTTGAAAGCACAATTTATAGTAGTCCTCCTCTGTCTTTTATGAGGGTGCACGCGCTCGTCGTTGTTCAGCGTTGACCGCGTGTACTATATATCGACACATGCGCTCTGATCTTTTCGCCGCTGATTTATCCTTTTATGGTTACCGATATTCAATTGTACTAACCGTTGTTGTTGCAGCTTCGGTTTCCTTCTCCATTGAATTTTCTTCAGCCTCTGCGTCGCTGTTGATGAGGTGTTCGCGCGTTCTGTACCCAGCCACTGGCTTATCACCTCGTACTTGATTCTCACTAAACTTTCTTTCTGCGGTTTTGCACTTGATGCTCACTAACTTCTTCACCGCGGTGAACCCGAAATTCTCTATTGTCACGTTGATCACTAGTTCTTGTCACACTAATCACTCGAGATACTTGTCGATTGTTCGCACTGGCTCCGCTCGGTTATTCGGTTGTTCTTTGTGTACACGATGTGAGAACTGCCGCGACTGTGCAGGTTAATTCGAGACGGTGGTGACCTATGGCCGACTGACCTGTTGCAGCGTGCTTGTTGCCGGGCGAACACAATGTTACCCCTCCTCTCGATCTTTGGCGCTGTTCATGTGCGCCGTCGTATTATCGATGCAGATTTCTGTTTCTCCATCCTAGATCCTACCCTCCTTTCCCTATGGCTTAATGGTTTCCGAATATCCTTCTTTATATGGTTGTTGTTCTTTTGTACATATTTCCGATTCTACACCGATTTTACTTATTATTGTTTGTATTATTTCATCGCTATGTTTTGATAGAATTACAACATCATTGCTTGCGAAATCAATCCATCTACAGTTATTTCCTCCCCTCCCTCATAAAAGAATGCACAATGTTCATTCTTTTATCCTGACCCAACGAGGGAAGCAGACAATGTACTTCAACTAATCATTCTCACTATTCGTGTCGTGATTTCATTCTTGCCCTTATCCCAATGTACAATGGATGACTGAATTATCAGGCCCTGCCAAGAGAATTATGTACAATTTATAATTTATAACTTTTGCTAGAGTTTATCATCCACGTTAGGAAGAAGAGGAAAATGCAAGTTTCAACCCTACCGCCTATCCTCCATCTTGTTTATTCCCGTGTTGATACTGATGCCAATACTTGGACTTACAGCTAATTTCATCAAATACTACCGCTGCCAGAAATACGCTGTTAAGAGTGATTAGCAGAAAGTTTCCTCACTACGTTATATGATAATAATTTGAGTGAAAAAGGAAATATCCTATATTTTGAGTTTCTCTTCTGAGGAAGTATTTCAGAGAGATTTGGCTCATCCAAAAGAAGATTTATAAAATTTCGACATTTACCAATCGATGGATCGTGCGGAAAAAGTCATAGTTTAGGTGGCTTATTTCGTGGTGAGACCGTGTGGAGAAAAATATTAAAATATACATGTATTAAGAATCGAAATTTGAGCCATTTTCTTTAAAACGCCCATGGATCAATTTTTGCCTGTGAGTTGAAAGTCGCCAAATCTCGGTCTCTCAGAAATTGGATGCTGTGCAATTTGTAGAAAGCCCAAAAATCAATATAGTGACCAGTAGAAGAGAAAGCGTGTCCGATAGAAACAACGCACACATACACACAGGCAAGGGGTGCAAGGTGAGTCTCTGACGGATCTGGAAGGCGATTAGAAGGAAAGGTGTTACCTATTTTTGATAAATTTTTGCGAGAGGAAGAGAATGGTGTAAGGATTTTTTTTTTTTTTTTGTAAACGGAATTGGTTGAATAGAATATTGTTTTTATTTGAAAATTGATCGATTCCTGTTGGGGTGGGAGCAAACCTCTCTCTTTAGAGAAAGCAACTGAGATACGACATAAATACACACATATACATACATATATATACACATATATACATATATACATACACATACATACACACATCCATCTATTTTGAGAATTTCATCCACGCATATTGAAAGATGGTTTATCACGAGTATACTGAGTTTGTGGACAGAATTTTCAGGTCGCACTGAGATATGTATTCCTAATCAACGAGTCAAGACGAATCGGTTGCAACACAGCCGTGTGCTGAGCTTTATTATTGCGCGATCACTTGATAGCGAAAATGCCGAGAACTGATATTTCCTAACACACCTCAGAGTTTCCAGGTCCTTGTCGAATTTTGAGTTCCTACTTCCATTCTACTTCCATCCTCATTTTAGGCATATTTTGGAATCTTTCCTCCTCGTCTGCGGTTACTCTGGTGATTACTCCGTGCCAACGCTATGTATATAAAAATGTAGTCAAAAGATTTTAAGTAAGTAAGCTCTTTACATATTCGAGGAAAAGAAGATCCTTTGGGTTCATCGAAATTTACCAAGATTTTACCAACACTTTTACAGTGAACGAATTTCCACCGATATTCCTCAAATATTAAGAGAATATTGGTAGTTTTTTGTCGATTGCTCAGTTTCCTAAGCATTTGTTAGCCAGATTGACAATTTCCACGAACGCTTCGGTAACTTGTAGCCTCGTAAGGTTTTGCATTTGCATCAGATATGTGCTTCCAAAGATTGCGTTCCGAGTCAGGTGAGAGTTTGGCGCGATCGTTTTCAAGTTGACGAACATGTTTAAGTCATGCCGACGCACTTCCGGACATCATTTTACCCACCGACTGCATCTAAATTTAACTCGAAAGTTGTGTGGCATCATCAGAGTTCCGTAACATCTGATAGACTGTACGAAAGCATAATTTCTCCCACAATTTCCTCTCTTCTGTTGAGTTAAAAATGAATCAGTTTCATTGATCCTACAGAGCTTAAAGATACTTATTTTGAACCCTGAACGATATTGTTTTCCTTCAGTTGAGGCCGATAGTTCTGATTGTCTTCATTTATGATTGTCCATAGCTGACCCCCGCGGGTGCAGAAGCTCCATAGACGTTCTTATACTCGGAGAACAATTTAGAAGATGTTCAGTTTACAGGAGGAGCGTGGTAAATGTTGCATGTTTTCTGATTCTAACAGAATGTGTTTCCAACGATATCCTATTTGACTGCTCACCTCGTCCACCTTAAGTAATGGATTTTTAGGAATTTTCGTCGGTTGAACATAAGTCGTATCTTATGGTAAAAGCGTCGTTTCTATATTGTTCTCTTCTCTATATTTCCTGGATCATGACCTTGCTACTCCATACCGATACTCATCAGAGGCTCACATGATGAGTGTTTACCCTTACAATTCATCCCCCCCCCCCCCCCCAATCGACATAACCCCTATGCCCGAAATTTAGAAATCCTGAACTGAAAATGAGTCAGTACATCACTTCAGCGAGCCGAGTTAGCAAGTTATTGTGAAGAACATCACTTGTTATTAGTTTCGTAATCACAAATTTCCGTACCTGTAGATGTGTTGATGAGGATTTGCTAAGATTAGATGGAATCCGGGATGAGCTAATAATTCTTCACGTGTAAAAGTTGATCTCTGATGCTCGTGTAGTATCTGTGCGCGAGCGGCGATGATAATTGAAAGATCACGAATGATGACTGCGTACACCGGCCTACCCTGGCGCCCTTTCCGATCGCAGCGTTGTTTATATTTTAAGATGAGATCTGGCTTGGGAACATACTTCAGATTCCGTGTTCTCAAAGTTCAAATTCGATTATCATTATCAGCGTTCGAATCATACGCTGTATAAGCCTTTGTGAATCCAGAACTCACTACTCTTCATTTCGCGGTCTCGCTCCAATCACCCAAGTTTTACTTGAAAGTTTCCTTTTGATGTCGGAACTCGATTTGAACCTAAACCTGGTTAAGAGTCAAAAATCGATGCGATGAGGATTTGACCTTTACCGAACGTTGCGCGAGCTGTTTGTCGCGGTTTCCTCTAGCTGTTTGATTGCCTCTGCTAAATGCTATAAGGGGTCATATCTCGAATGAACGTTCTCCACTACATTTCGCAGTCACGACCCAAGTTTAATTGGGATCAGTCTCCCACTAGAATTCCATCTGATATATTTTGATTTGAAGAATCTAATCGCATCAGTTAAATGACACCAATTTCGCTGAAATTGTATCTTCAAGGGAGAAAAATATTCAAGACGAATTTAACATGCTATCCGGAGATCGTTTCGTGTCTTACGTTCCCGGACTTGAAGGCTCACGATAAGGAATTCAGAATGCTCGTTTACTTTCATTATGCGAAAATTCTAAACACCCATGGTGTATAAGATAGATCAGCACAGTGGTGCCCCGTATCCATGGTCCTGCTGATTTTACATGCAGTATCCTACTGGATGGCAGTCTTGAGAGCGAGAGACTGCATTTAAAGACCTGTATCGGCAGTCAACCGCATGAAGGTAAATAAAACATGTGAGTTAGAGGTGAAGGTTACATGATCAATTAACCCATTGATTGTAATAAATACATAGTGTTATCTCCTTGCCTGCTTATTGTACATCTGGAATTCAGACGACCCTTTTTCGATTATCAATTTCCGTCCAATTCTCCTACGACCCCGTTCTGAAGGTACCCAATGATTTTCCGGATGACAAATTCGGCCGAAAAGAAAGAGCTCGTCCGAGCTCAGATTTGAGACATCTTTTCCCCAAAGGGACGCTCTCAACTACATTTCGCAGTCTTTGTCCAAGGAATTATGATTACCGTGAGCTTCCGGCGAATTATTCGTCCACACGAAAAACATATAGAGAGAGCTACAGATAAGAGTTCCGGCTATACATACTTATATTTACACACGCACGTATATACGTATGTATACCCATGGAATTCCGATTTAACTGCGACTTTGCTTATTACAGCTAATTTAATTCAATAAGTGATCACCCCATAGTATACACTGGATCAGCACAGTGATGGTCAAGGAATCGTGGCCCCCTTGAAGTACATCCACATTCAACCATGTGATACTGCCCACAACAGATGATGACACCCTTAAATCTTCAGATTTGAACGAAGGGTTGGTAATGAGAGAAATGAGGAGGGCAGAGCTCCTTCCTACGCTCCTTGCCGTATGTGGATCTACCGCAGATTTGTCTCGCTTTAGCTCGATATCACACTCCCACTTGAGAGCCCGAACTCGGCTAGAGAGTGACGTATTATCCACCCTACTGGATCCTCACTTCTCTCAGGTTCACCCTTTATTTTTTTCATGATACAATTGATTACATGTTCCAATAGATACATCAAAATTCCGTCACAATGAATACATGAAGGAATTAAGTTTCGATAAATACGTTTAGATACTATGATCGAATGAACATATTAAATATTATGATCGAATAAATACGTTGAATATTTTAGGGATTATATATTTCGGAAATTATAAGTTCATGCTTTCCCCTACCCTCAATCTAATCGTGTGAACGCATGTTTTAGTTTGTCAAGATGAACGATTTTCGTTTTTCCCTTGCATTCTATTCGAGCGTTCCTGTCACCAATCAATTCCGTTATTGTGAAAATGCCACTGTACTGCTCTTCTAATTTATCTGGTCTTACATCCTTCAGTAGATATACTTGATCCCCCACCTCGAATTTCTTGACATTGATTTTCCTGTCAAATATGGCCTTAGATTTTTCCTTAGCCGTGATTAAATTCTCTCTAGCTGAAGCTTGAGTTTCCTGCAATCTTGCAACCAGATCATTGAAGAATGACGAGTAAGTTTTTTCAACATTCTTGTACTCGAAGTTTGAAGGTAGCCGAGCCTTTTTTCCGTAGATAAGCTCATGGGGGGTGAATCCCGTCCCGGAATGGGTTGAGACGTTGTATGAATAAATGGCGAATCTTGTCCAAATGTCCCAATCTTTTCTCGTTGCGTAAATTCCCAGATATTCTGTGAGAACATGATGGCTTCTTTCTAAACTTCCCATGGTTTGCGGATGCCATGCACTCGATCTGCACTGATCGATTTTGAAGATCTTAGCAACCGTTGCCATAAATTTACTCATAAAGTTCTGACCCTGATCCGTTTTGATAACCTGTGGGCAACCGTGTTTACAAATAAACTCGTTTACGAAAGCAATGGCTATGGTTTCCGCCTTTGCGTCGGCTAACGGAATGGCAAAAGAATATTTCGTTAAATTGCATTGAATCGTCAATAAATATTGATTTCCGGCATCTGTTAGAGGTAGTTTCCCGACTATATCCATTTCTATGATTTCGAAAGCTTCTGTAGGAGTCGTTGTTATTTTCATGGGCATACGAGTTTTGACTCTACACAATTTATTGCGTTGACAAATTTCACATGTTTTCACGTACCGCTCTACATCTTGTTTCATACCCGGCCAATGAAATCTTCCCCTCAAAAGTCGATATGTTTTGTACATGCCATAATGACCACCCGTTGTTGAGTCGTGAGCTTCTCTCAGAGCCAGATCCTGCTTATCTGGTTCGAGTGGAATTATCTCGCCTGTGCAGACTGTCACGTTAAAATCTCCGAGTGCTGTGAACGAATACAACACTGTTTCCATCGGCGGCCAGTACAAGTTATCCAATCCGTCTCCTATTTTTGCCAAACTGATGGACCTTACTCCCTCATTTACAAGAAAGTCACGTAACCACTCTAAACATTGACATACACAGGCCACTGACGGTATGTCTCTATGATGAACCTTTATGCACACTGAAAAGATTACAGTTTCATTCGTAATCGTTTGGATTATCGTTCCGACCTTAGGATTCTGTGATTTTATCCATTCTTCTTGAATAAGTTCCAGCTCGATGAGCTGTCGTCCAACCTCTGTGTTCATAACGCATGTTTCTGCTATAAAATGGACAATGTTATCATTCCTAGTTAGTAAAGGATCTGGGGAATATCGCAAGGGAATGATAATTAGGATTTGTGCTATGTTGTGTGTGGTGGCTCCTTTCCTCGTTGTCGTGCTTGTTTCTCTCTCAGTTATTTCCATGCCGCTGTTTGGCTCATTCTCGTTCAATTCAATTATCGTGACGCCACCTCCTGACTCGTGGAAATTCATGTTCTCTTCGTTTGTTTCGTGGTTAACCATAGTTTCGTTTCCATCATTGAGTTTCATTCGTTTCACCCTTCTGAGGCATGTATCCAGGTTATCTTCCAACCTTCTCTTCCGTATCCCTCCAGAGTCTCCACAATCAAGGGATGACCAGATCGTCTGAGCAGCCGGCACTTGCTCTGACAACCGATTCTCCGTGACTGTGAAGCTCGGATTTGAATTGTTTTGTCTTTGATAATTTACAATTGACATGCAAATCGACCTTTTGTCTGTCCGATCCGTCTCGGCCTTGTCTGGCTCAGTTCTTTGTCGTTTCGTGTTTGTATTCTCGATGAATGTGTCCTGTGGTTTTCTCTTGTATCGTGTATGTCCGTCAGCAGACGACGTGATCTGAGTGTTCGAGTAATCTGTTATTGTGGTGTCCCCGGATGTATCTTGTGATGTATGATGATTGTCGGTTTTCATGGATGTAATGTCGTTTTGGAATGCTTGTGTGACGAGAAGATCGTCTGGAGGAAAAGTTAGTGTTGGGTTGCGGGACAAGCTATCGGCGTTGGTGTTCCTAGCTCCAGACTTATGCACTATAGTAAAGTCCAGGTCTCGGAGCTTCATTCTCCAGCGTGCTAACCTAGACATTGGGTCCTTGAGATTGTGCAACCAAACCAGTGGCCTGTGATCTGTCACCAACGTGAACTTACGGCCATAAAGATAAGGTCTAAAGTATTCGCATCCAAAAATCATAGCTAGCAATTCACGTTCTGTACAACTATAATTCGATTCTGCGGCCGTAAGTACACGTGAAGCATATGCAATAGGTAGATCTTTGCCTACAACACCTTGGCTCAAGATGGCGGAAACCGCGATTTCGCTCGCGTCCACGGTACAGATGAAATTCCCCTCGGCTGGGTTGGGATACTGTAAAATCGGCTCTGAACAGAGAAGTGCCCTGAGATGTAAAAAAGCCTGCTCTTGACTGTCGTTCCATTCGAAGGATTTATTTTGTTTCAGTAATTCAGTTAGCGGTTTTGCGATTTTAGCGAAATTTTGTATAAATCGTCTATAGTAGCCGGCGAGGCCTAAAAATTGCTTCACGTTTTTCTTGGTTCTGGGGCGAGGAAATTCAGAAACTGCTTTGATTTTCTTGGGATCTGGTCGCACACCATCGGCGGATATGATATGGCCGAGATACACAACCTCTTTTCGCAAAAATATGCATTTATCTGGTTGCAACGTTAGTTTAGCCGTTTGTAGACGTCCAAATACGCGCTTCATCTTCGCGGTATGCTCAGCAAGTAATCTTGAAAAGATTAGAAGGTCATCCATAAATATGACCAGATCTATACCAGTCAATCCAGTGAAGATTTTGTCTATATAGCTCATGAAGGACCCTGGAGCACCCTTGAGACCCATAGCAACTCTTTTGAAATGAAAATGGCGGCTTCCTTGTTGGTTAGCAGACGAAAAGGAGAAGGCCGTCTTAACCTTATCTGAAGGGTCAATAGGCAGTTGATAGTAGCCCATAGCCATGTCAAGTGTCGAAAAATATTGACTATTACTCAGCTGTTCAAGAATTTCTACAATATTAGGTAACGGGTAAGCTGTAGCAATCGTTTTCTCATTAAGAGCCCGAAAATCTACTACAAGTCTGTACCTTTTGTTGCCTTGGGAGTCTTCCTTTTTGGGGACTATCCAAAGGGGCGAATTATAAGGTGAATCGGAGGGTTCTATGATGTCGTTTCGCAACAACTCGTCTACCTGTTTCTGAATTTCCTCGCGCAAATGAATCGGATGTCGATACTGTTTTATATTGATGGGAACGTTATCGATAGTTGGTATCTTATGAAAAAATGTATCTGTCATCTGTAATTTATCATCTGGTAAATAGAATTGGTAAGGAAATTGCTTAACTAATTTCTCAATACTCTCTTTTTCTTCTGCATTTAGGTCGTCTAAGTTCAACTTCTCTAATATTTGCTTAACCCGATTTTGGACGATCTCATCTCGATCTTCCCTGGCAATTTTCCTTATGGATTGTACTGGTTTTACAACTTCATTAAATTCAATAAGCTCAATAGGTGGAAAGGTTAGATGTACTGTGTCGCTGGTTGAATTTATGACGTATAAGTAAGCCCATCCGTCCCGGTTCTGGACGATACACTGTCCTGCAAATATATCCGGCCCAGCCTTAAACCGCTCGACATACCCCATCTTCAAATCCGAATTCCTCACCCTCACATGACATAATGACTTGGTTCGAGCTGTTAGAACGAGGTAATTGTGAGGAAAAAATGGAATTGGCACGTTGTCGCAATTCTCCAAAATCATATAATCGTGTTTAAAAGAAAGTAGGGCGCCGTGTTGCTTCAAAAATTGTACTCCTAAAATGCCATCATAAGGTAGAGGAAAGTCATCTCTTATTACATGAATATTACAGTGAACATTTCCAATTCGTAGAGTGCATTCACCCAGAGTTGATTGAAGCTCGTGGCTAATGCCAGATAATCCAAAAATCGTGTTTACGTTGATGGGGGTCTGAGACTGCAGGGTTTGCAATTTAATAAGGCTCAGTTCTGAACCCGTGTCGATCAAAAATGTAAAATAGCCGGCCGTTAAATCTGGGCTACAGAGGCGGACAGTGGGACAATGAGCATAATTTACTCGGGTTTCGATGAGGGCAGGATTCTGGATGATGGATGTTCCTTGGATTGCGAACCCACCATCGTGCCGGTCTGGTGTTCGCGGTTGGAGTTTAAATTCCCGGCGTTTATCAACGCATCGGAGCGGCGTCGGCTTCTACAATCTTCAAATGTATGTCCAGGGGCCTTGCAGAAATTACAATAGCCTTTTCTCTCTATAGAACGTTCCAAGATCATGCAACTCACGACCGAATGTCCCGGTTTCTCGCAATAAGTGCAAAAACGTCGGTTTCCATAAGGATGGCTAGCTCGCGACCGGCATTCACGCGCATAATGACCCATCTGCTTGCACTCATAACAACGAATATTCTTCAAGTCACGGTCAAAGCGCCGTTGGTTTGGATTTCCCGGAGGTCTACCCGGAATAATTGTAGGTTCATTATCCACAGCGTGGCAATAAGCTCTGCGAGACTGCGCAGGAATTTCAAAAGCTGCATGCAAATTTCGACGCTGGTCAAATCGTTTCTCAAAATCAGAAGCAACACTGATGGCTGCTTCTAGGGAACTGGGAGTCACCCCCATCATGAGAGCCGCAAGATCCTTATGTAATCCGAAAACAAAACATTCCACTGCTATGCGTACCATTCCCTCAACCATTCCGGCAGCAGTGGCTGAATCGAAATTCCCGTTTATAAGCTCAATTCCGCGCTGCAATAAATTGCTCACGCGCAATCCATAGTCAGATACCTTCTCGTCACTCTTCTGCATGATCCTAGCAAGATCTACTTGCAACTGTGGTAAATTCTGTGCCGATGAAAATGCACGCTTCAAAAATTTTACAAACTCATCGAAATTCTCAAAAATCCTTCCGCGGATATGTGCCCTAGCATTTCCCACCACCTTCGCTTTAATCAATTCCAAGAAAAAGTCCTTATCGGAAGGATCTACGAATCTCTCAGCATTCTTGCATTCTCTAATGAACTGCTCTACTGACATGTCTTGGCCATTAAAATCGGGTAGAATTTTGACAACATCGGTTGCCTTTCGTACATGATGCCGAAGAACTCTATCACTATTTGCTAAGGCGGCCGTCCGTTGTTCAAGGCTGCTTAGAAAGGAGAAATTGTTGGCCTCCATTGCTACCCGAGGTGTGATTGGAATATTCGAGGTGGTGGTTCTATCTTGGGAGGGATTTATCTCGCTGTGGCCTGAGTCAGTATCTGGCGTATGATCGCGATTTGGAACGTTCGGAGCCTCAACCCTGGTCAATCTCACATGTGCATCCTCGGATGATATATCAATAGTTTCGGACATGATATGTTAGGTTGATTTCAAGGCTTCCAATTTCGCAGTCTGAGCTGCCAAGGTTTCTTCAATCTCAGAAATTTTCTTATGTAACCACTGATCTTGCAAGTTAGTAAATTCAAAAATTTCTTTCAAAATATTCAAGAGCAATTTACACTTCCTGTCTAATTTCCCCAAATGTTTGCCGATGTTATAATCAATTTCTTCAGCTCTACCGTTAATAAAATACTGCTCCTCGGAAATATTATCAAAATCTGAAACCTGTCTGCGGAGCCGTGAAATCGAACCTTCGTGGTTTCTGATTTTATGTTCTAGGTTAATCAAGCGTTGTGAAATATCGTCTGTCATTACGGGGTACTTAGCTTTTGTTAGTCGACGTGGTCGCAGTCGGGTTGTCCAGTCTCGTTCTAGTTGAGGTACGTCCTGTCGATGTCGCAGTTGGAGTAGGTCCTGTTATATCTGCTTGGGCGATTGCCGCAGCCGCTGAATCGGTTGGTGTTGCAGGCGCCTCTGGTTCAGAAGGTGGTGTAAATGGGGCTTGCTGCGCAGTAGGAACAGTTGATTCTGACGAGGCGTCACTCGGGGCGGGTGATACTGGTCTCGACTCCTCTTCTGCGTTGAGTCCGTAGGTGTCCAAACCTTGCACTCCTGAGGCGCGTAGAAGCCGGTTGCTCTCCGCAGCTTCAATCTCCAATGGCGACGGTGATGTTGCGTACTGAAGGTTGTCTCGATGAAATTCCAGAGCGCCAATCAGTGCCAATCGTCTAGCTTCCAACAGGGGAAGACGTTCGTTGTTGTTGGGCAACTTCTCAAGAGTCTTGTTCAGCTCTCGGATTCTTTCACGGATCAAGGCGTCGGTAGTTGGAACGGACTCGATTTCCTCTCGGGACGCTTCCTCTATTTGCCGTCGGATCTCCTCAAGCCGTTTTGGTTGGTTGGATCCTTCCAAAGTCATCGGTGGTGCGGATGACCGGGTTGGCACAAAATCGTGCCAATTCTCTTGTTATTTGTTGAACGTAACTCGCACCCACACTCTTTCGAAGTGATCCCACTCCTGACACCAAATTATGTTACGTCCCTACTTGTTGGTGTGAGCCAGAGCGTGGTTGTGTTGAGTATTGATGTGGCCTGTAGTATTGATGTGGCTTGCAGCTCGTTCCGCAACTGCTGTCTGGTCCTGCTTCTTCTTCTCGATGCTAGCTCTTGAGTAGGGACTTACCTTATCGTAGATACAATTTTAGGAAGGGTCACCTCGAATTAAGAGTTAAAACCCAAAGAGCGTGAGTGGAGTTGAAATTCTATGCCCAAGAATTTATGCTTGAACTTAAGCAAATCTCGATGTTCAATAGATGGTTTTATTCTGACTGGTAAATTACAAACAGTGAAAGATTCGACGTGAACAGGTCGAAAGTCAGATCAGAAGTGCTTCCTTGCAGTCCCGATCTCTTCTTATATAGAGCAGAGTAGAAGAAGGGGAATTTTGAATACATAGACGTACTGACCAGATAACCCTATTACTTGGAATTTCATTATCATTTGCTGGGAGATACCTCGTATCTGGTTAAATTGCTCTGTTGATGACCAAATTGCTAGTCATAGAATCAATTGTCATGTTGTTTACCAAATTTCTGGTTATAAAATCTAATGGCTAACGGGGAGTCAATTTAGTCACCAATAATATTTAAGTATCTGTATGAAATTCTAGCATCGTAAAAGTTAATTGTCACCCGAAGTTCTCCATTCCATCTACTGATGAAAATCTCATTTGAGTTTAATGTTCGTGTGCTGATGACTTAATCGCTGAACTCTGGAGCTAATATTGTACAATTTGATGCCCTCAAATGTTGCACTGAATTCTCGAATTACAGTAATGGAAAAATGCTCTCAAATCTCGTGTAACATTATCGTATTCAGTGCTCGAATTACAATAATAGTAAAATTTAATGTACTCTAATCTCGCACAGAATGATCTGGAATGGAATAACAAAATCGACATTATAATTAAATTTTACTGCTTCAAATTGGTATAGGTTCAAGTCTGCGTCTTTTGTTCCGTCTCTATAGGGGATCCCACGCCTTTTATTACAATTTCCGTGCGTCGGAAAACTCGGTAGTGTCAAGTGGTCTGTCTGGTGGTCGACGACGGTTCCGGAGTATTGAATTTTCTCGAATCGATCTCTAGATCCAACTCTGAAATGAAACTTCATGAGAAGTATGCATGTTATCGTTACCAAATTTCGCGCGTTAGTTCATTCTTCTGCACATGTGAGATAGGCCTATTCTTCCCCCCAAACCCTCTCTCATTGCGATTTTTTCCTCTACGCGTCATATACAATAACAACAATAACAACAGCTGGTGTGGGCGGTAGATGACCTAACCCAACCTTGCCTCGACTCAGCCAAAATCACAGCTCATGGGCCTTCCGCAATGTCATACTTCTGATCATTTTCTGAACTCTTTGAGGACGATTTCGGAAAAAGTACTCCCAAGTATGGAAGCTTTCGGATGTGATCTATCATTTGAAAAAAGAATCGATATAATTGATTGGATATTGCCTTCAAACTTTGGTTTCGAAGTCAGGCGTGTGAGTATTTTCTCATGCAATGGTCAACTTCGAAACCAAAGTTTGAAGGCAATATTCAACCGATCAACTCGATTCTTTTTTTGAATGATAGATCTGATTCTGAAGCTTCCATACTTGGAATCACTTTTTTGAGATTCACCGTAGAACTCGGGAGAAAAATCGATTTGTCAGTGGTTAGGGTCGTCGGTAAAAGTTGGCTTTCACATGCCCTTAATAACTCTAAAAGGACCCGTTTTATCGAAAAATAAGTATAGAAAATCTTTTCGTAGAGATTTCAAAGACCTGAAAAATCGTGCCTTGAAAATTTCTCAAACAATGCGTCTACTTCGATTTGTGAGGCGTCTTCATTACAAGTTTCATGGATTTTAGAATATTTCCATGGGACATCATGCCGCAAATTTCATATTCCTGATCACTTTCGCAATGTTGGAGGATGATTCAGGGAACTTTTCCTTATTAGTTATCGAGATTCTGCTTGATACAGCTCAAAAAATGTTCCAGCATTCCATAATATGTTGAAAATCCATAATATGTTGAAAATATGAAGTTCGAGATATGATGTATTCGCTCCGAGGCGCGCGCTCTTGAAACTCAAAACGGGCGATACTGCGCGACCCGTGGCCACCGCATTCACTACAACTGGCGTACTGTACCTACAGCAGACGGCGAATCTTCGTAAGGGTCAAACTCGAAAACCATCGCTCACAAGTGGCAACAATAAGCGAGAAAGTTGTAGACAGTTGTAGAACTTGTAAAAACGAAGAGTTTGAGCGGTCGTGAGCCTAAATCCGAACAAATTTGAGCTAGTTGAGGCGATTTCGAGATTTGGCGTGCTTTTAGCATAGACGTCGCAGCCATGGAAATATTTAAGGTAGTTGTACACCAAAATTATTTATCAACAAACAGAATTTCTCGAGATTCTGCAGAGAGATAGTTCTAATATCGAAGAGTACGTGTGCAAAATTCCAGAACGGCTGACCATCCCGTTTTCGAGTATTGATCGTCGCAATTTGACCAGTTTTGCACATTTTTAACATTGCGCTTATGGGAGCGGGCCCCAAAAACAGCACAAAAATGGGTCTAGCGCAAAACCTGATCAACAGAAAATGTTAGGACTGCGAGAGATCCGAGTTTATGTATCAATGAATCATATGGCCAAGTCTGGAGATGATGGACCACGTCGTTTTTTAGTAATTGTTCATACAAAGCGTAGAATGCAAAAAATGCGACACGTCATTTTGATTTTAGGCTAGATAACTTTGGAAACCATGCCTGATTCGGTTCAGGAAGTCTTAGATGACCGTTTTTGTTTGTTGTTTGGTGGAAAGAGTGCAGTTATTAACAAAAATAATAATTTCGACTATTTCAAAGTGGGCAAAAAAATGAGGTTAAGTCTCTCTGACTCACGTAGTTGGTGTACAACTACCTTAAAAATCTATGAAACTTGGAATGAAGGCGCCCCACAATTCGAAGTAGACGCATCGTTTAAAAGACTCTCAGGGCATGTTCCTTTAGATATTTGAAAGCTCTACAAGAAGTTTCTCCACTCATTTTTCGACAAAACGGACTGTTTTTTAGTTATTTAAAGATTTGTGAGGAAACATGGCAAGATTGCAAATTTTTCGAAATGGGCCTCGATATAGTACTTATACACGGGAAAAGTGATTTTACTCGCCATTCTGAGGCATGAACCGATACAATTCAGGTCGCAATGGATCCTTACTGTGTAGGATCTCCTGAAAAACACCGCATAAGTAGATTTTGGTGTCAGTTTAGTGATACTTATCCCAGCTTGAAATGAAGTGTGTGGTTGCTCAAATAATTCTACAGCTGTCCTCCAAGAATGTATATTATCGTGTATCAATATTCCGAAAAGATTCGAGATTTCATAATTTATTGTATTTACAATGATTCCAGTGTCCGTAGGTACAGTGAAGCAGAGCTAGTCATCAAACAACACAATCAAGGTTGGTTCATAGCCTCGTTTTACGAATGCAACAACACTTCTTCTTCACAACTAATATCGAATATTGTGCAGTCTTTTGATACCGTCTCAATCATTTGCACTGGTTCTTGTTCCAGAATTTAATGGAGATAAATTTTCCACTGTGCTTTTCACTTGCAAATCAGATTTACGAGTACTTTCTGAAAGAGTGAGTTCATGAGATGAAATAAAGTTATACATCAAACCATTATAATGTCACAGCTCACAGAACCGAATTCTCCAACACGGTCTGAATGATTTTCCATTAACATTATCTAAGTATGAAGTAGGCTGAAATAAATTACCTGACATGGTACTATTAACATGGGATACGGCGAATAAGTACATGCATTCCACATTGCAACTTTGCATGCCTCATTAACGGTTTTCTCTAAATCATTACAATATAAATCTTGATCAAATGATTCGCTGCCTTCTTGTCTCTCTAATGGTATAGTGAGTAAGTCACACGTTTTTTCTATAGTTCTGTAAAACTTGAAACGTGGATAAAATTAGTTTCACATAAACCCCAATGGCTTCGCTATCAAATCATGGAGTCTAACTTCGAGAGGCAATGAAATATTAGATGATGTGGTGATTAACTCAGATATTTGGATTTTCGCTTAAAATTCTGTAGCTCACTATTTTTGAGACTGATTGTAGCACAAATCTCTTTGAGGAATTATCAATAACGTTATATGTCAGACAGGAAAAAATTGTGATCGGAAAATTCCAATCAAAACTCATCATCGATATGCATTTCACATTATGCTTCTTTTGAGTTTTCATATGTAGTTAAATGTTGAACGTGGTCAGAGTGAAAATTCAAACAATTCTCACCAATAATCTGGGAGTGGGACTAGGTGAAAGGGCTCGAAATTCAGCTGAAATTGTTTCCTGCAAAAACACCACGATTAATTATGATAATTTTCTTCAGACTCTCTAGATATAACGAAGAATTAATGCAAATTTATTCGTACTTCAAATTCGATGGCGAATCCTTGCATTATTGAACAAGTGAAAACTACAAAAAAAGCCCAACAGAAGATTTGCAATGACGCTGTATCTTTTATCAAGTGCGTCATTTCTGCCACTCTTTTGTTTCGGGCACTACTTACGTCGTTGAAGCTTTTTATATTGACTTCGGTGCCAGGATGATCATAAAGTTAAGGCAGTTCAAAGTCTATTGCTGATTTCTTGGTCACGAAATCGGTCGTTAGCTAATGCCATTTGCATTTGAAGACAACCAAGAAATGGTTATCGAAGAAATTTCTTCTCAGAAACATATGAAAAATCTTATAATTTCTATTTCAGTGGGTACAAATGCGTGACTTTCTGAGTTGCTCAAGAAAATGCAGGAACGAGTGATGGAATATTGAGATGAAATGGGAAATAATTTAGATCTAACACCTTTTGAGATGCATTCAAAGTTAGATCGCCTAAGGCTTTCAAAGTTAGATCCATATAAAATCGTTGTAAGAGTTATCCTTGACACAACGAAGAAAGAGAATGAGAAAGCAGTCCTTTATGATGACAAATGATATAATTATGTTCACTGAGCTTCATCTCCTACTCGACTTCTTCGTACTTCATGTCTGAACGTCATACAATGGAAAAAATAGATGAGCTTCTTGTAGATTGTTGAATTCACAAAATCTCTCAAGTCAACGGTTTAATTTTTATCCTATCATTTATTATGGATTCATAACAGAGAAAGGATAACAATATTTTCCATTGATTTGTTCTTCCGAAACACCATAACCACTCATGAAAGCCTGAAAATACATCTACAATATTCAGCATGATTCTCAAGTTCTCAAGAGCAAAGTTGTCCGGGCAGAGAACTCTGGAAGAAAATAATTCATGAAGATTTGCGGTGATGTTGTGTAGATATGCTGGAACTTATATAATACAAATATGTAAGTGAGTCTAAATTTGAATTATCCACTTTGTTCAGTTCAAGATCAAAGCCATTACAAGCCCAACTTTCAATTCCACTTACGAGGCGGCAAATGAAATTTATCGTGCTTTACAAGGGAAGTCTAGAAGAATCTTTTGGCAAAGTATCCACGAATAGTCCTTGCTTATCTCTTGGTGTAACGGGAACAAAATTGAGGGAGTTATCCTCAAATCAACATGAAAATCCATGAGATCAAAGAAATTTGAAGATGCCTCGGGAATTCGTATATACCATTTACGCAAGATTGGCTCAGGGGCCAGTTCAAAATTGGGATCGGACACGACGCACTTATATAGAATAGTACATTTCGATACAAGGGCGGGAATTTTGGTTTCCGCACAACGAGTGATATTTTCCGGTCCGAGGCGGAGGCGAGGGTCGAAAATATCACGAGAATGCGCAAACCACCCGGTCCGAGTGTCGAATACTATTTTTCCATCAGCTGTGCGGTGAACACGGGTGAACATAAAAAAAAAAATAAAACGCACGGATAAGTCATTTTCCGCACAGAAGATGGAGAAAGTGTTTTTGCATTATGGATTATCATTATCAATGACAAATATACAGACCGTTCTACTTTTGAGACTATACTCGTAAGAGTAATTCCTCGCCAAACAGACTTACGAAAAAGGGTCATGTCTAAGATTGATTTCTTGGCTTCCCCATTCGATTCTATGGTACAAAATATGAACTTTCCACCACTCATGGGACCCCATGAAAATTTTTCAGGTATCTGGGGCAAATTTTACTTTATCTTTCTCAATCATCTCCAACAACAAAATTTGGGTCTGTTTTTCAATGAAATTCGTATTTCTTGAATCACATGAGAAATACGGGGATGCGGTTCGCGGCATTTGAAAGGTCTTGAAAAAATTTATCGAATTAATCTTATAAGATTGATTTTGAAGTTATGAGCGGCTTCAGTGGGCAAGAGGATGAAAAATACAAAAATACTAACCTCTCAAAAAGCCATTTTTTTTATTCTTGGAAATTTTGATATTTGGTGTAAAATGTTTTGTTCTTGCAGAAATAAGTGGTCCCGGATATTTTTTTGTGTCCCAAGTCCTGTTTTTGCTATTTTCTGTAAATCTATTTTCTGGGCGATTGAAAATCGGCTGTTTTCTGCGCATGTGCAGGAATTTGGATTCCTGATAACTTCAAAATCAATACCACAAAATTGATTTCAATAGGTTTTTTCAAGACCTTTCAAATGCCGCGAACCGCATCCCCGTATCTTTCATGTGATTCGAGAAATATGAATTTTATTCAAAAAAAGATCCAAATTTTGTTGTTGGATATGATTGAAAAGGATAAATTTAAATGTGCCCCGGATACCTAGAAAATATTCATGGGGTCCTGCGGATGGTGAAAAGGTATTTTGTACCATAGAATTAAATGGAAAAGCCAAGAAAGTAATCTGAGACATGATCCTTTTCCGTAAGTCTGTTTCGCGTGGAATTACTCGTAAGTAAACTCATGGCCTCGTGTAGAGGTCCACCCGAGGAGGGTAAGTTATTGGATTAAGTTGGAAGCAAATCCGTAGAAACTACTAAACGTGCATCCCACTTGTTGCTTGTAGTTCATCCGGTACAAGATTTAATCAATGACTCACAGAAGTCCAAAGCTCAGAGCATTTCTAACCAAATTTGACACATTTTGGCTTTACAGAAAAATCTCGCATATTTACCTGACAAAGAACTTTAACCCACTCCCAGGGTGCCGTCGCACACAAATCTTTCAGTGCAACGGAACAAGAATTCCTTAATTCAATGCTTAGGCTACTGCAAAATACAATCGGTTTCTCTAAGCAGTTTTCATAAACGTAGTTAGCAATCTGAAATAAGGTAGATTTATCCATAATTCTCTTCACTATGGAATTGAAATTACATTTTTTGTATGCAACTCATGTGGGAAATCACAACTTCTTCACCTCCGAAGGTTCCTTGTGATCAGATGATCCTTTTTCACTTTTGCAAAACTCATCCTGCAGCCAAGACTAGAACGAGAAAAAAAAACAAAAATCTCAATCTTGATCGAACTTTGAGAGAATGTCGGATACCGAAATGTTGAATTTCAAGAGTTCATTGAAAGACTTGAGAACTTAGTGATGCCGGCAATTGTGCAATAATATTGTTAGAACTCTGACATTGTTTCAACGATAACATTTTGAAGGTAGTTTAAGAACATTTCACCTCCTCCCATGATTCTTATGCCTTATCTTACCTGGCAGTTTTCCTTATTTTCTCCTTTGGAAACATCGCATGTAAATTCAACAGCTTTTGGGCAGACTTCCAAGATCTTCTGATCAACGCTTAGACTGAGAGATTTACAATATTCATTGGGATGACTGCCGATAAGAAATTCACTGCAAAACTTGTCTGCCTGACTTGACGACTATCAGAGAATAAAATTGAATTATACAAACAGGGTATAGTACTACGAAGTGAATAGTATAACATCCTCAAGATTAGCTCCCACAACTGATTGTAAACTTCATTGATAATCAATACTTAGAAGTAACGATTCGTGCATAGGAAAACACTATTTCCTCCTAAATTTTGTATCAGAAATCTTCCCAGATAATAATCGGTAAGTGAGTTATACCTACCGAATGAATATGATCAATACAAGATGCAAGGAAGAGAAACAAAATCCCTGATATCAAGTTACGCATCTTCGGTTGTGATTTTGCAGCGTGTTTCGGAGCTCGCGTTTTGTTTTTTTCAATCCGTTTTCCGATTTTAAATAGGTTCTCTATCTACCAAGTCGTAAAGTAGTATTTAGAGCCAATAACAAACGCATGGAATAACATTTGAAAATCTTCCACATCCACGTTCGAGTCTTTCAAATAAAATCACTGTAAAATATTGATCTAGATCGCGGATTATTTGATACTGCAGGAGTTTAGAAAGCGTTTTCGAGTTACAGTCTGTGAGGTTGTCTACAAAGGTCTATGTTAAGAAATGATACTTATGTTCATAAATTAGTATAAGTGCAATCTCGACTCGCAATGATAGTTTTGCAGACAACAAGAAGTCGAGAATAAGACAGAAAAGTCAACCAAAAATGCTAACCAGTTTGTCTCAAGAAAATTCTCAAAAAAATGTATTAGAAGTTTCACTTGGGTCAAAAATATTCTCATGTGGGAACGTTTTCAAAAGACAGGGTGGAAATCGAACTTCCATACGACTTTTTGAACCGCAGATTCGGATAAGCAATCATTACCTCACCAATAAAAGAATTAATGAATTCATTCAAGTTTTTTCCACAAATCTCTCCGACGATTCGAATGAGACTCTCAATGCCTTCAAACTTGGAATTCTCACGGTATTTTGAATCAACTATAGATGAAGAATTGTCTTTTTGAAAACGTCGCACGTGCTTTGTCAGCGCCCTCCTTGGCCCTCCTTGCCTGCTGACAATCTCGACAACTTGCGCGAATATCAAGGTCAAAGCTGTGCGTGTGACACACAGTCAAATTGCAGACAGTCGCTTTGTCAAGATAGATTAACGATCTGTCCCCCTCTCAACTTGGGTTCTCAGGTAAATCAGGTGCTGCAGATATGATAATCTCGCAGTTTGCGGCAGTATCTCAAGTGACTTCTGATGAGATTAGCTGACAGAATAATTTAAATGTGTAGCACAATCGTATATTGTGAATGGTACTTGTTATAGCCATCAAACATCGCAAAATTTGAACTGAGGTTTGAAAACTTTTCTCTCTTGAATATTATACTTACAAGGGAGGACCAGGTCTTTGGGTCACCAATCCTTTCCAAAAATTTTTTACAGTTTTGTGTCAGAATATGAAGAATCCAGAGTAACTCCGTCAAATGGGCCTTCTGTTCAAAGCTACAAGCAAAAACGTTAGCATTGACAGTATATCTATATACGTCACTTTTTAACAATGGGTAACGCTAATCTCAGTGGGTGCGTATCTTTCGACAGGAGGCCCAATTGACGGGCTTACTCTGGATTTTTCATACTCTAGGGAATACAAAACTGTAAAAAAATTTTGAACAAGATTGGTGGTCCAAACACATGGTCCTCCCCTTGTTAGTTTATAACTTGATACGGAATAATGTTCCAAAATATTGTCACATTGGAAGTGTTATTACAAGTGGCTTCATAAGCTTTCAGACTTGAGCTAACAACAGTCTCAATATAAATCGCTGGAGCTGGTCCAAACTTTCGATATCTATATAATATAGCTTGTAAATATTAGCGTTCTTATAGCTTGCGAACGTAGGATAACTTGACCCGTGATATAGTAATTTAGGGACTTAGTTTTTCGTCATCGCAATAGTGAAATACAACAAAAACCTTACGGCTATAATAGATAATTAATAACAGGTTGAATGACTACCGAAGGCCGCAAGCTCCGATTCTCTGCAGAGCCAAGATCGTGGGCTATAGCTATAGAACATGGACATGAAGTGATGTCATTCTAAACCACGTTATTCGTTTTGATTGTTACTTTAATATACGAAGTCCGTCAATTCCGAATGGAAGATGGCAACGATTCCTAACTAAATGAATACGTTTCGACGAGCTTGTTGAAGGCCACTTGAATCTTACAGAACCGGTTCGCAACCCTCGAAATTCGATCACTAAGTGGCTAAAAAATGCATGTTTTTGTTGTTCATTGATGCCACACCTCAACTTTTGTACAATAATTCTTGTTGATATTGATTATTGGATGTATTTACCGCCTGTCGCGTGATCCCAAAATTATCCCGCTGTACCGAGTTTAGCCACTTTCTCCAACCAGAAGCGTCTTTTGGAGGGTAGCTTATTTTTGCGCGTACTTTCCATTGTACATGTGCCATCCCACATTCATGACGATTAGAATGTGGTAGGCTGAGAATTTGTTTGCGTGACTTATGAACACAAATTTTGAATCCCGAGCTTCATATTTATTCCAAAACCAAGATATTTGAATGGGAGATTGAAATCATGAACCGAAGAAGAGGCTGTGACATTCGAAAAATCTACGCAAGGTTGATTGGAGATTTCCTTGATGTAGAAAGCTGCATAAATTTTGGTATTTATCCCAAGACTATTTTTCCGAATCAGCTTTGCGATGCACCAACCAATCAAGTCCGAGGAAAATTTTTTAAAAAATCGTAACAATCTGGATGTAACTCTCCTGAATAAAAAAAGACCATAAGGATTATGTATTACCTATCCAGATGAGAAGCAACTCCAAGTAGCCTCTTCTTTGACCGTTAAAGAAAAAATGAATCTAAGAAGGAAAAGTGAATATCAAATTTAACGAAGCACCGCTTCATTCATATCAACACTTATGACAAGCACAGTGTAATCGAGACTCTGATATACAAAATGCATCGTCAGTTTGCCATTTAATGGAATGCTTCATGGGTGTAAAATTTCTAATGCGAGACTAGATCTTCATTTCCACGGCTCACTGAAGTTTCAAAAAAAAAAGATTTCATTTCTCAACGAATCAGGATTGACCATGCTCAACAATACCGAAGAAGGCTTTGCTACAAAAGCTATCCACGCTGGACAAGATCCTCAGCAATGGACCCATGGCTCTGTTGTACCACCTCTGATCATGTCCACTACTTTTCAAAAAGATGGACCTGCACAGCATCGAGTAAGTTACCATGAACCCAACTTTTGATGGATTTATATTTAGACCACAAAATCTTGTCCAGAATTTCCACAAATCCCAATATGCCCATGAACAGTGTTTTAGTCGCGACCGGGATTTTATTTAACCTGTTTTCTATAGGATTGCCCCTGGTATCGGAAACGCTATTTTCTCCATCAGAATGAATTTCTGGGGTGGACAAAAAGTGAAAAGTGGCAAAATTAGAATTTTGACAATTTTTCGTTTTTTATTTTTTTTCTCTCATACTTTCATTTTGAGATCTCATTAATGTTCGTTGTGGTTACAGATATTTTTCAGAACTTTTCAAATTTTTTCGATGCAATACAAGAAGACTATCACATATTTTTGTAAATCGTTAAAGTCCCCTACATAGGGGCCAAAATAGTGAACTGGTTAATCATACATGGACTGATTTTGTAATAGCTCATTTTTACCAGGGATACAATTATGCAAGAAGGGGCAATCCCAGCAGGACATACTTGCAAACTTGCTTAGCCAAGTTGGAAGGCGGTAAACACTGTTTTGTGTTCCCATCTGGTATGGGCACTGTCACGGGATTGATGACACTGTTGAAGGCTGGTGAACACGTTGTCTGTGGGACGGACGTCTACGGGGGCACAAATCGATTTTTTCGTGAATGTATGCCAAATCAGAATATCGCGGTAACTTTTGCAGATGCATGCAATACTCGGGACTTTATGAAAGCTGTGAAACCCAACACGAAGGTAAGTCTTACATGTGGTGTTTAATTGAGTTTGAGTTATCCCTCGATGTGTACATAAGGTCACATAAAAACCGAAATAAGCGTATGCTCAAGATATTCCGAAAATTTTTTAAATGATCACTGTTTTGCCGTAAATGGGGTCATTCATATTTGAATTTCAGAATTCTTCAAGACTGCGAATACTTTCATTGCGAGAAAATTCGCTTTGATTTTTTTCAGGTACTTATTTCTGATCAAAATGGATTTAAATTTTGCAGATGATTTGGATTGAAAGTCCGACAAATCCTTTACTGAGATTGGCTGATATCAGAGAGATCTCGCAACAAATTAAAAAGGTCAGGCCAGAAATATACGTGGCAGTGGACAATACCTTCGCCACATGCTATTTTCAGGTAATAATTTAATCTACTCGTTTTAGTTCGGGAGGCTGTTTTTTTGAAACTGATTTAAGCCGAATTGAGTATGAGAGTATATCATATGTTTCAAAAATTTGGGAATTTTGCCTAATAGAAGCCCTTAGACCTTGGAGCAGACATCGTTATGTATTCTCTGACTAAATTCATGAATGGCCATTCGGATGTCATCATGGGTGCAGCAATCATGAGGCGAGATGATATTGCAAAGACCATCCAATTCACACAAAATGGTAAAGATTCCTTCACCTACATTATCATCACCTCACGTGAAAGGAGTGGCCGAGTACTTTTTATATTTATTCTAGCCATGGGCATTATTCCGTCTCCATTCGACTGCTCTCTCGTACTTAGAAGTCTCAAAACGCTCGAAGTGCGAATGCAGCAACATTCGAAAAATGGTCTGGCTGTTGCGAAATTTTTAGAAACCCATCCTCTCGTCACAAAAGTTGTACATCCTTGTAAGAAATGAGCAATTTCCTTCTAATTTATTTTTATGAGTTATCACTTCTCACTTTTGACATGTAGCGAGAAATACAGTTGGCAATTTTTTTCACAGTTCTAGAATCGCATCCACAACACGAACTGGCCTTGAAGCAAATGTCAGGGCACAGTGGTATGGTTGCTTTTTACCATAAAGGAGACTCGGATAAATTTTTGAAATCGATCAAAGTTATCACTCTGGCAGATTCCCTTGGAGGTTGCGAGTCGTTAGCGGGATTACCGTAAGTTTTTTAAGGACGCAGTATAGACATGGAATCCATGACTTTTAACTGAGTTTTACTGGATCGCCATTTCAGATATGAATGATCAAGTGCCATCGTAAATGGCTCTCGCCATCGATGACACTAGAGAAAATTTTTCAAAATTAATCAGATGTAGGTTTCTTTAGAGTTTTTTGTGAATTTCAAAAAATCTCCTCGTAATGAAAATCCATATTGACACAGATTGCAACATCTTGTTGGTGTAAACCTTTCCTTTTTAGTTGGAGCCTGAATCATAATGGATAAAAGGCGTTCAACAAGCTGTCCGAAAAGACGTTCGTTGGTCATCGGACTTTATCACGCGTTCAAGCGCAAATAGAATATTACGCTGCGCCGACGATGAACACGACCTTGTAGTTGATGTTCTGTATAGTGTAACTTTTGCAAATCATTTCTCGATGTTTTTTCCATTAGCGCGATTATTTCAGTATAGACGCGTCAACCGCTAACCCAGTGCAATCTGTATCTTAAAAAATGAGTGCGATCAATGAGAATGAATGGTCAGCAAGAGTGTACATGTAAGACTTGATGAATCCAATTTCGTGAATGGAAGCTCTGATTGTATGATTTGTGCACCCAGTCCGCTCAATTAGTTCACGTGCTTCAATTACCTGACAGTCATATTTACAAATAATTTCATTGACACTCATTTTTTATCTTAGGTCTGTATCATCTCATGCCATGATGACCGAAGAAGAAAGAAACAAGCTTGGAATCAATGACCAATTAATACGGCTATCTATTGGGCTTGAAACAGAGCAAGATTTGATAGCAGACCTGGATCAAGCGTTGAAATCTTCGATGTAATAGATCGAAATCGTATGCTAATAATTCTTTTGAAAACAGAGTATTATTTTGTACCCACAAAAGTAATCATCTTAAAAAATTCACGTTATTGAGATAGTAGAATTTATGTGAGAATACAATTCATGAAAAGCAGCCACAAACTTCCATTTTTATATCTAATCAGAATTGAAATTCTTATAAAAGATCATTAAAATAGCCTCCATTAATGCGTAAATTAGTAGCAAATGGAATTTTTACTCCATCAGATTAGTATTACATTTGATGTTCATCAACTGCTACGGATCTTCGATTACACCTACACTCAACTTCTGTGATATGTCTTATCGCAATAATTTTGGCAATAAATAGTCTTGAGCGAATAATAATTATTTTAAAAACAGATGGTGCATCGAAAATAAGGTTCTGCTTTTTAAAATAACGACTGGAGTAATCCATATTGAAGTATTACTCCGGTTTCGAATGAATAGTTACAAGAAAGTTCAGGGTCGCAATCGAACCAATTAGAGATTTATCGCGATATATCTAATTTGTGACTGAATTTTTAAAAGTAATAGTGGAACTCATAATTTCAAAAAGAATCGAATAACCGTGAAAAAAAATGTGACAGAATACTATTGGTTCCCACTAAAGAGAAAATGTTTCCATTTTACTCTTGTCGAGTTAAAAGTTTGCGTGATTTAATGTAAGAACATTTCAGACAGTTTTCTCTGTACTGCGCTGTTCATACAGTTTGTTTCAAGCAGATTCGCGTTTCCCATCAAACGGTATTTTTCTAACCAGAATCTCTGAAAACTCGATCAATTTCAAAAGGAAATTAAATTTTTAATGAAGAAAAGTTCAATATCCGGTCGTAGCTAATCAAATGTATTGGACAAAACTATGCCTGAAGTACTTGCAATAACTTTTCATCCTTATAACTGCATCTCTCTCTCTCTCTGTCTCTCTGTCTCTCTCTGTCTTTCGCAAATTTCAAAAATGTATCGTCTCTTTCCATAACACTCCCTCCGAATGGTTAAATAACCCCTGCTGAAAATAATTCCATGGGACTCCATCGTCCCCCATAATAGGTAGGACCTGGCCCTGGAAAAATTTTTGGTCTCGATACTTGCAAAATTTGGCATCTAAGGCAAGCAGTATATAAACTTCGACCATTATTATTCCGCAAATGATCGAATTTCGTCGATTATGGTCGAAATTTGTATGCTGCATGTCTTCTGCAAATTTCGCAAATATCAAGATTAAAAATTTTCCCAGGGCTAGGTCCCACGAAGAGCCATTTGGGTCCCACGGAATTATCTCAGCAGGGCAGTGCGGGTTCGCCCAAATTTTTCTCTCAAAATACAATATTGAACCAACTATTTTTCATAGGTTTTATGACCAGAATCCTCAGATTCGACTCCAAGCCATGCATTTTTTTCTTGTAATGGGATTTTCACTAAAAATGAGACATTTATTTTAGTTACAGCGCGTCCCAAATTCACTCTGAATAAGAACTCGCCCCGGACCAGGGGCGGACAGAATTGATAGGCCGGCCCGGGAACCGGGGCCGGCCCTATCGGGAGCCTAAAAAAAAAATAAAAAAAGGTTTTGCGATCGAACTGGTTAACTGGTTTTTCGAAAATGATAACGAGATTTCTGACGATCGAATACA
This sequence comes from Eretmocerus hayati, assembly GCA_029851415.1. Taxonomy (NCBI): domain Eukaryota; kingdom Metazoa; phylum Arthropoda; class Insecta; order Hymenoptera; family Aphelinidae; genus Eretmocerus; species Eretmocerus hayati. The sequence goes on along the minus strand of CM056741.1, from coordinate 54,176,742 downwards.
TTTCGTTTAATGGTCAATGGTCAAATATCAGACTTATAGATATATATCATGGATCATAATTTAGGTGTAGAACATGGACCGATACATTCTGCTATTTTTGGACATTAGTTCTATAACAGCTCCTGGTGTGATGCTCATCAACAGATCTTTCTCGGAGCTTATGAGCATGAAAGCCTGTAATTTGTCATTGGTCATACTACTCCACGATTCTTGATGAAATTCATCAAACTAAAAGACCGCTCACATGAAACTTGAGTGAATGACAATGTTAGAGCATTACTTGTAGGCTGCACCAAGATTGGGAAAGGCACCAGTTAGTAAATTGTAGTGGTTCAACAATCGGTAACAACAGATGATGCAATTTCAACATGTCAGGTAATCAAATGCCATCGCGAGAAAAGGGCAAGAATTGGAAGTCCGAAATACACGTGGAGAAGGTTCTACGTCAACTCCATCATTTTTGCGAGCGAGTTTTAGGGGTGAGATATCAGTTCCGTGGAACCCAGAAGCTGTTTCCCGGGCTATCACATGTAAACTACACATACACAATAATGAACCTCCATGCGTTTTATGATAATTATCATTCAATATTGTGGGAATGTGAGTTGAGCGCACCGCATCTCAGGGAGCTTTTATGTGTGGGTGCGTGTAGGTGTGAGTCATCGAGAGAGAAGCTTCTGGAACCCATCGCGCTTGGGTCCCCTCGCCACCGAATTACGCATGGAAAGTCAGTCTTTGTCTAGCCCTTGATTGGGAAAGTCAAGTGTCGCGCGCGCCCGTCGGCCGATTGCATCACGGTTGCATCATCTTACAGCTACGAGCCTTTTGTATTACCATTGCACTAATGCACTGGAACTTTATATAAACGCAGATTTGAGAAGTGCTTTATTTTATTGACCTGATATCCTTATCCTGGACCCCTTTATCAATAATATGCAAAAACGAATGAGAAAAGTCGGTAAGGGTATGGCTCAATTCCCAATTTCTGGATTTTTGGCCACAAAATGTGTAAGTTTGCGCAATAATGTCTATTTATTCAATACACTTATCGTTTGGCGGGTCGTTTTTGAAACTCCAGTGTAGCCGACGAAAGCGTGTTGTGGGTTGTGGTTGGGTCCAGGTCCGGTGCAGGTCCGGTCCGGTCCGGCGTTACCGGCGGTGGCCGGGTGCAGCCGGGTGGCGTCAACGTGATCTTAGAGGTTATGTATGCAGAGCAGTGCAGAATGGTGCAAAAGCAGAGTTTGTGATATTTGAAGTCTTTTCATCTTCTACGAGTTTTTCTTGAATTATAATAAAGTGTGCTGTGTGGTGTAAATTAGTGATCTTGTTTGATTCTAAATCACACAACTGAATTTGGTTCCGGATTTTAGGTCCCGATACTCTTGAGATTCAGGTATCACTATATTCGTTGGTATCAGAGATGTTTGGACTATCTGTCAGTTTTACGGTTGCTTCTGCATTTCATTCTAAAGTAACTTCTCATTACACAGCAGCTCCATTACATTCATTGTAAAGATTGAGTCTCAATTACTTGGGAAGCTCTTTAGATAATATTCAAACTGTATTTCATATCCTCTCCGGTCTGAAGTGTTCTCATTTGAATTGAGTATCAACTTCAATATCATACTCATTCGATTAGAGATTGAATCTAGTTCAAGTTTGATGTGCATACAGATCTAGCATTGTAAAGTATATTTCTGGTAAGCTTAAGATAATTGTGACTTATTCAATATTGAGATGGCACAGTTGTGTGAATTCTGAATACGACCTCTTAAGTTAGTGAAATTTAGCTTCATGTCACTCCTGTCTCGTATCCAAGTTTTGCAAGACTTTGAACTTGGGGAAATCCATTTCACTTGATAAGAACATCTCTGATAAACTTGTATCGAGTTTAATTGAACAACAATACATCTTCAGAACAACTAGCTTTCATTTTTATACTTTAGTGAGATTACAAGCATGCTCTTTCAAAGATAGAAAGATTACTGAATCTTTGAATCTGAGCTTATTTCCATGTCACCATGGACTTGGAGCTAAGTGCTTTGTAGCTTGCAAATCAGATTTATGCTTGCCAATTCTGTTATCGTGATAAACTTGTGTCAAATGAACGGACAATTCTATTTCTTACAGATTTCTCCATGAGTCCTTGGTCCAGAGAAACTGTAAGCGGGTGAAGTAAATCCCCTGAGTAAATCACTCACAATAACATGAAGTCACACAAGTCAAGAAAGCGAACATATGATGAAGATGAAAAAGATAGGAGTAGAGACAAGGATAGGGATAGAGATAGGGACAGGGACAGGGACAGAGATAGAGACAGAGATCGAGACAGGCACAGAGACAGAGATAGAGATCGAGACAGGGATAGAGACCGGGACAGAGATAGAGAAAAGGATAAGGATCGGGACAGAGATCGGGATATCAAGAGAATAAAAAAAGATGAAGTCTCCAAAAATGACAAAAGTAGTGACTCAGCACTCTCTAAAGATAAGGTAAATATTCATTATTTAAGGCTGTTGGTTGATTTGAAACTAAACATCCTATTTCTGTTTTAGATTAGCTCTATCATGGCGAATGCCCAGAAAGAAATTGAAGAGCGGAAGAGAGCCTTGACCATGAAAGCTACACCAGAAGGTTTGGATTCAGTCAGACCACTCTTACGCAACAAAGAAAGTTTAACTCAAGTTGGAACAGTCTATAACCAAGGTTTCTTGAGCAAAACTGATTCTGACAAGGCTAAGAAAATTGCTGCATTACAAGCTCAGATACAAAGTAAATTGAAAGCTGGAGTATTAGGAGGAGGTGGACAGGGTGGCGATAAACCACAACCTCTAATCCTTGATGAGTCAGGAAGAACAGTTGATATAACTGGTAAAGAAGTACAGTTGACGCAGTTGGTTCCCACATTGAAAGCTAATATTCGAGCTAAGAAGAGAGAAACTTTGATAGCTCAAATGCAGCAATCTAAGGCACCAGAAGATTTTGAAGATACACATTTCTTTGATAATCGAATTGGTGAGTGATATACTTGCATGCAATGAGTTTTGTAACTTTATTACCATCATTTGTAATAACAAGCATACGAATTGAATTTTAGGAGTGAAACCAGCAGTGAGAAGTAAACGAGCCCTAAAGTTCCATGAGCCAGGTAAGTTCATGCAGATAGCGGAGAGGATCCGTATGAAAGCACAATTGGAAAAATTACAAAATGAGATTAGTCAGATTGCCAGGAAGACGGGTATAAGCTCTGCAACCAAACTGGCTTTGATCGCACCAAAAACTGAAGCTCTCAATGAAGATGTACCAAATGTGGAATGGTGGGACTCTGTTATTTTGAGTGGAGACTACGAAAAATCGGATACCGATGACAACGAAAATATCATCAAGGTTTCTACTATAACTAATCTGGTTGAACATCCAGCACAAATGAGGCCACCGAGTAAGATTCAATTTAATCTGATTTTCATCAATTTTACTGCCATCTGATTTGTTCAGGGTTCATGAGATGCTTTTCTCTGGGAGACTATTAAGATATTACTTTCTCTTTGAAATGATCCCCTTATGATTGTACAGACTTGAAGCGTTTTATAATCTTTCAGCTGAGCCACTCAAACCCGTATACATGCCAGTTTTCTTGACCAAGAAAGAACGGAAGAAACTTCGACGTCAAAATAGGCGAGAGGCTTGGAAGGAAGAACAAGAAAAGATTCGTTTAGGTCTAGAGCCACCTCCAGAGCCTAAACTGCGGATCTCTAATTTAATGAGAGTATTGGGCACCGAAGCTGTGCAAGATCCAACCAAAATCGAAGCTCATGTGCGACAACAGATGGCAAAGAGGTTGAAAGCCCACGAGGAAGCTAATGCAGCCAGGAAACTCACAGCAGATCAACGGCGAGAAAAGAAATCCAGAAAATTGAAAGAAGATACCTCTTTAGGGGTCCATGTTGCCGTATTTAGGTAAGTTCAAAGTCTTAAACGCTCCAAAGACAGTGATGAATCAATACCTCGGCCAGATTCGCGATAAAATAAGTGGAATTAAAGGATAGAGAGTATCGTGAATGTTTGATTTGCTCGGGAAATTTAAATAGATCGAAGTATGAATTGGCTCTTTTGAATCAAGTACTTGATAATATGTCAGCTCGCAGGCTAAGTTCGAACGTGATCGGAATAAATTATTCTGATGCCTTACACTAATTTCCGAATTCTCTTAGAGCTTTGAAAGTGCATCGTAGAATACTAACGGAATTGTTTGATGTAAGATTACAGAAAGCGCGGAGGTAAATTATGATTCTTTGTCTATCTGTCCACGCAGCAAGGAACTTATCAGTTCAGTTGATGTTGACGTTGATGGAGAGTCGAGTACAAATTCGTATGATCAAGCTTATGTACAGTCTTTGGGCGAAAATACGGTGTTCAGATTTTCTTCAATTCGAATGAGAGAATTATATTCAATGCTCGAATAGACAGCTTTTTATTCGTCTCGGGTCGGAGAGTATATTCAAAATGAACGGCCTTATCCTTGAATTGATTAATACTGAGGGCAGAGACCAATCGTATTCTTCATATAGCCAAAGTCTTGAATCAATACAAGCAATAGGATGTAACTTTATGGCTAAAACAGAACAACGGGTTTTTCAGAGGTCTACAAAGAAGATGATGATACTCTAGAACTGTTCCTAATATGAATGATCAATATCATGGCAATTACAGCATTTCGACCTTTGAAATGTCATGGGTCACAATTTTAATATACAAATGACATGAGAAAAATTGATCATATTTAGAGTTCTGAGAGTTTTTCTTGAACAGTTTCATGTTGAATAATGAACTGTAGAATTCACAGTTGCCCCTCGTTTTTTTGAACTTTGAATCGCGATCTCTAGTTTCTTGCCATCAGGATATCCGAACTTTATGGCACAAAATGTGTAAAATTTGATTTTTTTTCATCCAACAATAGCTGACAATCAAGATTCTTGGACCTTGCGTGAGATCCCAAAATTGATCCCCCAAAAATCTCCAAGGAAACCTCTTTGTATGACTTCATAAAGATTGACATACGAGTAGCTCCCATCTGGATTATTTTCTAGTTGAATTTGGCATCATTGAAGTGACTAAATATATGATTTCGGGCAAGATTTGGAATGAATTTTAGAAAGTGAAACTTTGGTCATTTTAATTTAGGAAGTGTATTGAGGATAAGACCACTTGCCTTTCATGCGGAAGGTCCAGGGTTCTACTTCCGTGACGGTATCACTGACAAATGAAATTTCAAAAAAGAATCTGAAGCTTTTCTCAATAGTTTCCGACCGCAGTCCAGGATAAGACTCGAAATGAGAGCTCATAAAACGTGAATAAGAAAAAGAAAAATGGAGCAAACTTTTGACTATTCCTTCCTAAAATTTGTCTATCAACTCTTTTCTTCCCATGTAAAAATGGGGACACTGTGATCACATGTGAACACAGTGTCCAAGAACACTATGATCACATGTGAACACCTGTGAAACGATTGAAAACTTTTTTTTAATCCTGGGAAATTATTATGGTTCAATTTCCCGGGAATGTGAATAATGCCATTGATTTTACATCACTCGAATAATTCCACAAAGTCAATCTTGTATTCTGAGAAAATAAAACAAAAAAATTGAATTTTCAAGATTCAAAGGGGTGTTTGACAGATTGGGAACGAATCTGCATATTTAAAATGTTATGTTCCTCAAAATGAATGATATTGATTTCGAAATATGACAAAAGTTGGCCAAACCATCCCACTCCCAATGTAAGAATGGGGACACTATGGTCACATGTGAACACCTGTGAAACGATGTAAATTTTTTTTCAATCCTGGGAAGTTTTATGATTTAATTTTTTGGAAATATAGCATCAATAACTCACGATATTGATCGTACCTCGCTCGAGAAATTCCTCCAAGTCAACCTTATATCCAAAGGGAGAAATAAAAAAACTGGAGCCATTTTTTATTAGGAAAAATATCATTATCTTCAAGATACAAAGGGGTATTTGACAGATTGGTGACGAATCTGCATATTTGAAATGTCGTATTCCTCAAAATGAGTGATATTTATTTCAAAACAATAACAAGGGTTGTTCAACAATACTATTGTAGTCTAAGGCTAGAATTGTTCCACAGAATTGACCCAAAATTCCAATAGAGTCGAGTCTAGATAATTTTAGGAAAAAAAGACGAGAATCAAGGGTGAATATGATTTCTTAGTTCAATACAGATACAGATTCTCTCCAAAAAGTGACGAATATGCATACCTAAAAGCTAATATGTCAAAGAATAAAGAATTACAGATTCTTCACTTTTTAGAGAGAATCTGTATCTGTATTGAACTAGAAAATCATATTTACCCTTGAATCTCGTATTTTTCTTCTAAAATTATCTAGACTCGACTTTTTGGAATTTTGGGTCAATTCTGTGGAAAAATTCTAGCCCTTGAGAAGAATAGGATCGTTGACCAACCTTTATTATTGTATTGAAGTAAATATCATTCATTTTGACGAATATTACATTTCAAATATGCAGATTCGTCACCAATGTGTCAAATACCCCTTTAAATCTTGAAGATTATGATATTTTTTTAAATAAAAAATGGCTCCAACTTTTCATTCTTCCCTTTGGATATTAGATTGACTTTGAGGAATTTCTCGAGCGACGTAAGATCAATTTCGTGAGTTATTAATGCTATATTTCCAAAAAATCAAACCGTAAAAACTTCCCAGGATTGAAAAGGATTTTAGATCGTTTCACAGGTGTTCACATGTGATCACAGCCACCCCATTTCCAAATTAGGAGTAGGATGGTTGGCCAATTTTTGTCATAATTCAAAATCAATATCATTTATTTTGAGGAACATTACATTTTAAATATGCAGATTCTTCCCCAATCTGTCGAATACCCCTTTGAATTTTGAAGAGAATGGTATATTTTCTAATCAAAAAATGGAATTCAATTTTGTATTTTATTTTCTCAGAATACTAGATTGACTTTGAGGGATTATTCAAGTGATGTAAAATCAATAGCGTTATTTAGATTCCCAGGGAATTGAACCATAATAATTTCTCATGATTAAAAAAAGTTTTCAATCGTTTCACAGGTGTTCACATGTGATCATAGTGTTCTTGGACACTGTGTTCACATGTGATCACAGTGTCCTCATTTTTACATGGGTTCTTTTTTTTGAATTAACTGATTTGTTTCCTACCCAGTTTAATGTTCGGTTTGATGAAGGTCCGACCTTCCGAAATGTGGAAATTGTCATCGCAGGGCGATGACTGGCCGGCCAATTTTCTGTGTTGAATGTTGAGCCACATATTTTTGAGTAAAATAGTTAATAGGTTGAGAGTGTTCCACAGGTTTTGGGCTGTAGATTTTGACATCTATGGCAGAATTATTTTTTCACATTTTCATCAAAACCTGATATCAGCAGACACATTTCTTTCCTCTCTGTGACGGAATATCTTATCATTATTCTACCGATTCAGAATGTCTGTATACAGACATTCTCTATTAATTGCGAGATGAGTCGATTTCAACTTTGCCAGAGTATTACCTGTGAAAATTATTTATTGACCATGATATACCCAATACCCATACACTGTCTCTAACTTTTCTTCCATCGTGATAATCTTGAAAAATTGTCTTGCAGAATACGAGATTTAATCAACAACGCTTCTAAAAAGTTCAAAGTGGAAACAAATGCGAAACAGTATTACCTGACTGGCTGTGTAATGTTGTTCCGCGACTGTAATGTCGTCGTTGTTGAAGGAGGTACCAAACAGATATCAAAATATAAACGCTTGATGTTACATCGTATCAAATGGGAAGAAGACCAAGTAAAGGATACTGACGGCAATGACGTGCCAAACAAGTGTGTACTCGTATGGGAAGGTACTAGCAAGAATCGTCATTTCGGTGATATCAAATTCAAAGTCTGCCCTATTGAAAAAATGGCGAGAGAACACTTCAAAAAGCACCAAGTTGAGCACTATTGGGATTTAGCATATAGCGGGGCTGTGTTAGATAACGCTGAAATTGATTGATTACAATGTACATACATACACTTTATTCCGATTGTAAATTGCATCTTTATTATTTAATTTTTTGTTGTGGCCGGTATGAAATAGTTGACTTCGACAGATTTTCTCGGATCAAATCATACAATCTTAATAAATTTTACGAAATACTTTCGATTACGGTATTTGGATTAATTTCTTCAGCTCTCCTAGCCTGGTGCCAAAAAGCCCTCGTATCTGATCATAATATTGTAATATTATTGGATCATTATCCATTTGGAATTGCATGTCAGTTGTCTATGTTCCCTTAGCAAACCTAGAAGTTATCCGAACCCTCAATCTCAATAGACAAACATGAGATTTGTCAACCACCCTGTTCGACGTTGATCCATGTCAAAGTGTGTAAAGTTGCGGATATTTTCTCAGTTTTATAATATGACTCCACTGCCTCATATCCTTCGTTTGCATCTCATTTTTGTTCATTTTTCGAAACTTTTGATGCAAACTATTACAGGCGTCCCTTGGTAACCGCGGTTTCAGTAACCGCGGTTTCTCCATCGCCAACTCAATGTTTTCCAAAAATGTTCGGAAGATCAATCGATTCGTGCCACTTCCTCATCCCTCTTCGGTCACCATATTACCGAATACTCATTCGCAGTAGAATAAAATCGAAAATTTGGGAACGTTGTCGATGGCAGGATCAATATTCTCTACTGCTTGTGATCTTCCGTTCAGATTCCATAACCAGAAAACACCAAAACTCTTGTTTACATTCATAGATCGTAATTGACAAAATTTGAGAGTGAAAGTAAAAAATTTCGCAAAAGAGGGAAGAAAGATCGCCACCCAAAGAAACCCCTATTAAGAGATCGAGAAAATTAACGGTTTTCGGAGGAGAGCTCAAAATTTTGTATCAACTTGAATCAGGCGCGAGAGAGCAGAAGTGGCACGCAAATTCGGGGTTGATCAATCAACGAGAAGGAATATTCGTGACAGTGGGAAACAGTCACGGATATATGATCTTCATAAGGAGAAATTTTTTTGTCGTGTTGTAGGATAGTTTTACTATGGTAGTGAGATCAAAGAGACGGGGTTTGATGAATTGCAATTAGTTGAAATTTGAATTCTTTACTGTCAATACTCCATCTTAGACAGGAATCCGCGTGTGGGAACCAATTCCCCTTTTACCATAAGCTCGCAATGCTTTGGTAACCGCGGTACCTCACCGGAATGTATCCCCCACGGTTACCGAGGGACGCCTGTACCATAGCGTAATGGTATTAGAAAAAATTGTATTTTTATATTCTCATTCCATAACTTTTACCTTTCAGTATCCCTAAGATTTGTTCTTCGAGGAAATGTAAAATACTTAGAAGAAAGTAATCAAACTTACATTTAAGACTTCGTCGCAACCCACCATTTTCCAGAGAGTAGGGCATCATCATTCACATCATCACAAGTATCGCTTCTTGGCCGTAATAGGACCACCTAAAGGATTGACTCCTATAAAAGAATATATCCACATAAATTATGATATGTGCACTTTATTTGAAAAATCCATATAATCTTCAGCTGCAGTGCGAGATTGGTAAGAGTCATGCATGAAAATAACCTTCTGACACCGACACATTATCCTAGAATCTTTCCAGCTTTCGAAAAATATATTGATCTAAAGTCATCGCAGATGTTTTTAGAAAAATTGAAAAACCTCCGCGGAAGTAATTCGCTGAATGTCAGGCACGGACAAAATTTAACACTTCAAGACTTTTTGAAGGAATTTTGAGAGAGTACTCATGAGAAGATCGAGATTCTAGAACCCTGATACGTTGAAATTTGCCAATTCGTGCAAAAGTCGGAGGTGAGTCTTTGTATTATCATCGAAAATTTTAATCAAGACTAAGAACGAAAACATACATTTATGAAGATATCAAAATTTGTAAGATTTCGACGACCATAATCTGCATTTCTGCCTTTTACTAGGCATCGAATCATCTCATCATCCAGGTCTCACAATAGACATAAAATATAAGTGATCACACGCTAGAAGATCTAATTTATGAGTATATCAGAGTGTCTCACAAAAAGATATTCCAATGCCTTCATATGAAAGTCTACGACAGAGCGCAGAACAGCCGCACATCATAGAGGTTTTGCATTCACGGGTATATATAAGTATGCAACGAGGCCGCGCATCTGCCCGCGCAAAGGTGAAGGTGCAAAAGTGCATAGCACAGAACCGCTGGCCTTGATCCCGATCGCATTGCCGGCGGCAAAAAGTCCCGGATTATCGCGCGGGCGTTGGAAATTATATTGCACATATTATATATCTACCCATCCCGCGATCGTCACAAAAGCATGATTTTACGATACATTTTGCAGTTTCACCAGCGTCGAAGAAATTGAAATAATCTTGTTCACAGTTTAGTTGAGATCGGGAGAAAAAAGTGTATGCGAATTTACAAAATAATAGGTTTGACATTCGTGGGTTGTCCGTGAACTAGAATGATCTAGAGTATTATCATTCTGGTATTATCTCGCGATTTTAGAGACTATATAGAGCTGCATTCTTGCCCTCAATTTTCTTTAGATGCAGATTATTGAACCTATTCCACGAGCTACAGGAATTAGTGCGCTCGGTGCAAAATCGTAGCAACTCTTGATTTGTCATTTTTTTATCCGAGTTCGCGCTTCTCGAATGTTACAATGACAGTCGCTTTGAAAATCAAAAAATAAGAAGAGTCCTCGCATATCTTGTGATGAGCTGTTATGTAAGCCCACTGCTAAATGTTCAGGGTCACAGAACCTATAGACTTGTAGCGACTTTTACAAATTCAACTATTATGAATTTATGCAGAATCCAGTATGGAATGCCAAGGTTTTGCCTGGTGAAATTCGTCATTCGACCTCTTAAATTTCGTGTCGAGTCTCGAGTGGATCTTGATGCAGGAACTGGTGGTTTTCGTTCATAAAACGCTCGATGAAACGATTCGTGCTGAGCAAAAGATAAAGGTCTCAGTTATACCTAGCATGAAATATGCAAAAGGATCAGATATTTTTTCAAAAATTGTAAGAGTAAGCTGAAAACCATGATGATAATAATTTCCAGAATCTTGACAAATTCATCATTATAGACCCCGTCGGTCTTGTTCGCAGCATTTGCTTCAAGTCGCAAAGTCAAAAAATTGCTTATTCGGTTAATCTGTAATAGAAGTTTACACACTCAGAGGGGTATAAAGAGTAGGAATGAGTGCGAGGGGATGAATTTACTTCATAGCCGTTATTGTAGCTCATCCAAGAGTGATCCGTCGATCCTCAATTTTCTATTTCTAGTCTTGGGATAGTTACATTATCGAGTCAAGCGAAAGAAAACACCTTGATGCATGCAAAATCAAGGCGATATGATAACCATTTTCTAAGTGTCATACCGCTTTGATAGGCGTATCAATTCTATTCCAGGGGGAATAGAATTGATACGCCTATTAAAGCGGTGGAGTTTTCACGAGGATGCGAAAACTATACCCCACTCAATTTTCCAACACTATCTTCACTATACTGTATACGTGAAAATGCCGGAAATCCTCGATTTCCCACCTTTGTGTAGATTCCGACCTTCGTCTTCTGCTGAGGCTGAAAAAAGTCTTTCGGGATGTGAAATAGAACTTCTGCGTTTATGTGCGTAAACTACTCATTTTCATCGTCTGTGTTGGAGATTGACATTTTCCTCTCAGCTTTTAGATTTTCTTCCCCACAAAAATGACTCGGTCAGGATCGTTTGCGCATCCTCGTGATAATATCGATCCGAGCCTTCGACTTTGGCCGGAAATTGATCACTCAAGGGCGTGCACTCTAATGCAAAAATTAACATTGCTGACCTCGTATCGAAATATACTAATTTTCATTCGCTGTGCAGCGGGAGAGAAAATCGGAAAGCATTGCGGAAATGCCACATTTCTTACGGAAGATGGAATAAGGCTCTTTTAAGCCCGAAGTTTCAGAATAGTACATTTCGATACAAGGGTGTAGAAACTTTTTTCGCGTCCGAGTGATGGGTTTTCGGACCGAGCCGCAGACGAGGACCGGGATCATCACGAGAATGCGAAAAATAGGTTTTACTCCCGCGTATCCGAGGTATCGAATTGTGTTTATTGACAAACTGTGTGAGGAAGTGAAAAATCAGTGCAAGAATAGTATGTTTTGATACAAGGGTCACACTTCGCGCGGAAGCGTGTAAACGCTCTGAACCTACTGGAAAAAAAAAACAATCATATCTGCCGTCCAATTTAAGAAACACAGTATGTCACTTTTTGGCCAAAATGAGATAAAAATATGGGCGTATAGGTTTTTTTGAGCCCGATCCGATGGTGCTAGTTGGATCTTCCTATCTCGATTTCTCGATGAGATAAAAAATAAAACAGTATGTCACTTAATCAAAATCTCGAGTAATACTTGTCAAGAAGACAGTATAACACTACTTACTGTGTTCTTGGTGAGGATGAGGTGGCAGCGAAATCGCATCAACCCTCACAATGACCGTATGGCATGGGCTGCGGAGACATACGGTTTTCTTGCCGAGTATTCCGTGCAAAAATATCTGCGCATGTAGGAAATTTAGCAGTATAGCGCTCATTTCAGCATTCAATAATCGAACGAGCACAATATGAGTATTAATATTATGCAGATATACTTTTTTTATTGCTGACTGTCCATACTTTTCCAAATATAGTCATGTAAAATAAAAATAAAATACTTATATAAATGTACTTCTATGACGTTTGTACACAAATTCAAAACTATAAAGATTCGTCGAAGTGATCATCTCACAATCACAGTCTGTGACTCGTCACTCATAATCACGTTCAAAAAACTTAATACAATTAATCAGTAAGTTATCGAAAGCGTGATATACGGTGTTCTTCTTGAGTATTGGTAGGCGCGCGGCGACCAGGGAGCAATCGTATGTACAGGAGAGCTAGACATACTGTGTTCTTGACGAGTATTACTGGTACATGAGAAAAATTTCGTGAACCGTATGTCTCTTGACTCGCAAAATAACCACTATCACTTGATAAAAATTCGATATTCATATTCACCAGCTCATTTCATGCATGTTAGAAAAAAAAAATTTCGAAATATTCCTATTTCCAAGGTTTTACGGCAAAAAACACGTTTTGTCGATTATCTCAGCTTCGACTTTTGTGACATACTGTGTTTCTAACATTGGACGGCAGATATGCGTCTTGTGCGGCCCGACGTTCAGCATGGTTTTCCAGCACTCGACACATAATATTCTAATTTCGATCGACTGAGCGTAAAGCACTGCTTTACGCACGGCAGTTTTCATTCACTTTTCGACCAGTCAATCGCAATAGTACATTATGCACCGGTGCGAGGTTGGTCTGTTTTGGGGCATGGGAATCAATTTTCCCCGAATGTAACGAGGGGAAAAAATTTCCAATGCCTCAAAACGGTCCTACGAGCGAGGTGCATATACTATTTTTTGGTATCAGGGCGACTAAACGCCAATTTTCTGATTCGAGCCGAGAAGAAAAATGGCCGTTTAGTCGCTCTATCCCAAAAAACGTATTTCGACTCTCGGGGGTAAAATTTTCACTTTTCTCCTGATAATTCCGACCCTCGCCAAAGCTCGGGCCGAAAACAATTACCTACTCGATAAGTAAAACCAAACTTTCCACTCTCGAGTCGAAGTAGTATATTTTTCACCGAGTTTGTGAGGTTGTATAGCTTGCTTACGAGCGATTCGTTTTCGGCCCGAGTCGCAGGCGAGGGTCGAAATAACCGCTCAGAGGCGGGGAACCCTTATAAGCGAGTCGCGAGAGTTATTTCTCGCAGTTTTGTAGGTACCCAAACATTGGATAATTGCGAAAAATACTATGTTTTGACCGGTCTAAATAATTCTTCGCCGAAAAGATTTGTACACAAAGAAAGTTCGCATTATTTGCCTTGGTTCAATCCCTCATTGATATTCAGTTCCACGCAAGCTCAATAAGTCACAACGAAACCATCCACGGAAACAAGGAAGTATCCTGCACGAGAGCAAAAATTTTCAATCGAAAGCGAGTGTGTGGGTTCCTCTATTCCGGACACGCGGGCTCAAAAGAAAAGTGGCTTACTGATGCACAGTGGCGCGTACATCTATAGAAGTGCATATATGAATAAAACACACCCACATGTTCGATATGAACATACACCATGAGCGATATATACGATGCAATGTAAGGCCCCTTGTGCAGATCATAGATCGATCTTATGGCGCCGCTCCGTTCGACTCCCACTCTCTCCCGGTCCCTGCCGATCACTATAATACAAACTTATGTATGCGGCCGGAGAAAAGGCCCAAGCTTTACGATAGTGCAGTTCAGTTTGTCTTGAGCTCGAGGAAAGTTGGTTCGACCATCATTTTTGTGCATTATCATTAGTTAGTATTAGTAACCCGAATCGAGAAGTGCATCGCGCACCGATTTTTCAAGCACTATTATTATTACCGATCTTGTGTTTGCGTACAAGTGTGAATTTGGTGTGCAAAAGTTTGCAATATTGAAGGAAGAAACAATAGATTTAAATTCGTTGATTTTGTGATAGATGTAGCGCAATTATATGCAGCGCATGTTCATACGTGCTTGTATTATTGTGAGCGAGAGTGGTATAACTGCAGACAATCGCGGATAACCCATCTCAACGATACGCTAGCTGCCCATGGGTGTCGGTCTATGTATGTACAATGTTTTGGATAAGCTTTTATTGCAAAATACATGCATTGCTTAGAATGTGTTTATGCACGCATTGGTCATTGCCGTGGATTTGTGATAAGTTTGAAAAAAAAATCAAAATTTGTGCATTGCAAGTGTGATTGTTATTATTCACCGATCGGTTACATGCCGGATTTTGTGTATTATTTGAAAATTCTAGTCCCTTTTGAGCATGCGTTATCAATCTTTCCCAAACCATCCTCTGGTCACTCAACGCAATAATCTGATCGAAAGAAATTTTAGAGCCAGATTCCTTATGAACTTGACTTATTTTGGCTAGAGTTATTTTGAAAATACTGTATGGAATCTCAAATTATTCAAAATTTACATTGTAATCAAAAACATATTCATTTGTGATTACGTCTGATCAAGCTTCTACCTCAAAAAGGAGAGAACGCTCCGCTCATTCTGTATTCTGGTTGCGATCTGGGTATTCGAAAAAATCTCAACCAACAAATCAATCAGAAAATTATCACGCATGTCATCTTTGATATCAAAATATTTCCCTAGTTTTCGATAACTTAAACCTTACGGGTCAAAAAACCTGTATTAATAAGAGGTCGAAGTTGGACAATTCGAAAACTTTTAACTTTGAACTTGTTTCAAAACCAATCGAATCAATCCATGGAAATTGAAAAATTTTGAAATTTCTCTGTAAAACTATCTCAAATCTATGAAATAGTAGCTTTTTTCAATCATGAAGGACAATCGGATAAGGTGACTATCAATTCTGGGTCAGAAACTAATTTCTCGGATTTTTCAATCCTTTGGCCGGGAATTCTTACCGACGAATTTCGAAAATTGCGCCTTTTCAAAAGCATTTGACCCTTTGACATACTACCAACGAGCGAAATAGTTGAGGATCGAGCACGTAATTAGTTCAAATATTAATCTGCGCCTCGAATTGATTTCAAGCCAAAGAATTGAATTTAGTTTTTTTCGGCGGAGAATATTAACGAGAGAGAATAAAAATATGAATCTCCAATTTCAGTGATAAAAGGAAGCAAAGATGAATAATTCAGTTTCCGAATCGAAGCCAAATGATTGATTGTCAAGAATTTCATCGCACTTTAATGTAGAAAATTGTTTCATTCCGAAATAATCAAGCACCCATGGACAGACAGTCAATATTTGCATGGTCATTCAATAAAGTCTCGCTTTCCAATTATATAGTATCGGCAAAACCTAGTAATCTAAAATTACTTCCTGTAGCGACGGCCTTCATGGTTCTCATCGGGAACACCTTTGTCATCTCGTTGTTGTGACTTTTCATGAAAAAACTCATCTCCCAATCAACTTTCTCATTGACGTCCTCTTGGAGATGAGACACAGTAAATTTCTATTCAAAGTAATTCACGTTTCCTCTAGCGATTCACGATAAGAAAGTGTGGAGGGATAAACTTTGGTGATTTGTTTAGCCCATCGTGGTAGATAATTGGATTGATAAAACTGATCTTTCTATCCATTTTATGAGTATGTGGGCACTCTTTCTTCAAATCTTTCAGGCCATATGAAATTGTTTTCATTTGAAGACAAAGTTCGATTATTTCAAATGGAGACATATACATTTTGAAATATATCTCAGGCTTCAGATGTCTTTTATTGAAGTAAAAAAAAACTTCCACGAGATAGAGCGCGATCTATATGAAAAAGCTGAGCTTTTTGAAAGACTAGCATACTCAGCGCAACTGATAAAACTATATTGATTCAGTGGGACATTACAAGCATGCAGAAATGAAATCAAGAAATCATTCTTCATCAAATGCTTGTGAGATTTTTGTCAACGAAAAGGAGGCCTCAACTAGCTTTTGGTGACAACCGAACGAGATTCAAGGATACTGGTCAAAAACTGAGATAAAATGTCACGGATTTTCGTCTTTATGATTGGGTAAGTAAACTAAATTTTATTTTGGTAGAAACAAGCCAGTTTTCTCTGGTAATTGTTTAGAAATTACAAAATCCCGTGGAAAAGTAGAATAAGCTCGAGAATGAGCCCTCTCCATTACCTGGAAAATAGAATGTCTTATTGATAATTCAAAACTAATGGTCCACATTCTTTTAACTTAATATATAATCTCGCAGATGATTTCAAAATTCATCGAGATGCTCATATAATTGATTCATTTACAATTTGAACATTTTTCTAGGAGTTTTCATCTCATTTTTATCCATCCCAGTGCCAGAAACTATTGGAAAGTAAGAAAGATCATTCCACTCCTTAGAACCACGCGTGACTAATTTCTTCTACGGATCTGCTGCACTTGTGAATGATTAATTGAAAGTGATAGATAAAAGATTATTCTCAGTAGCTGCATACACTGCAATGACTTATAAGTATAGTTAGGAAAGAAAACGATTACAGAGGACTCAGTACCTCTCAGCTAATGACTTTAATGAAAGCTTGACGATTTGAAAAAGACGGTTAGACAGATTGATCATGATTAATTCGAAGAAGTAATTTCAGTAGCCTACTATTTGGCACGTGTCTCCGATTAATGAGCACCCGATAATCAGAAATGCTTAGCTAATTGAGAGAATGCGAGATGCAGGGATTCAAATGATTGTGAAAATTTGTGGTAAAAAAAGATGAAAGAAATGATTGAAGCAACAATGCAAATGCAAAATAACACGCGGATTGCATGTTTAGTGTGATCATCGCCTAATTATAAGCTCTTACGGCCTTCTACCTCTCTATTTTACAGCCCATACTAGAGCTTTAGGAGATAGACATTCTTCTTTCTCAAGCGAATAAATCGAATGAGCTTACTCCCACATTTATACTGGACGAATTCATAGTCTGTACCACGGTCGAGTCAGTACATACGAATGGACAGCTTAACAACTCAGAAATATTTTGATTGAATTAAAAAAATCTCGAATACTATCCGAATGAAATCATGTGGGTTCACAATGAAACAGTGATACTTTCAGTAAAATTCGTCGTATAGGAATTTTGCAAAAAGGTGTTATATAAGGATCACAAAAGAGTCTAGTAAATTATGGGTTTCAAACATTTCTTACATGCCTCTAAACACCATTGAAGATCCAAAGAAAATTTCTCTTCAATCACTTACCTACAACTTTGACGGAAATGACCCGATCACCAAGATTCTTACGCACCTTATGTAATAACAAGTAAAGTAAGTGTACCCAACTTATACCCATATGCCGATCTCAGGAATGAGCCCTCCTTGGCCTCCCGGCAATTTTTTCTTACATTTGTTATGTTAAAATATGAGAAAGTAAGTACTTTACATCAACCCCGAATCATTTCTGCGTTTTTCAAAGAGTTTGATTCAATCAATCTTACCGTACTTTAGCCCATTCGATTCCGTGTTTCAAGACCTTGAGGAACCATTTTTTAGAGTTGCAAAACTCGGATCTGGAGCTATTTTATGCGCAAAGCACGGGAATGATTTGTAAAACAAGGATGTCAACATCGGAGTGTACCTAACATGTCCCCTTATGGTTATCTCGAAAGGACGTGTAGATACGACTTTTTTACCCTTCAGAGAGTGTTTACCTCGTCAAAATAAGTCGGAACAGTGTTTGGGACCGGCGAAAAGCTCCAAATGTGCTTGCTCGGTGATAAAAACACTTTATCGCCGATCAACATATTTTTCTCTAGGAAAGTAGAGACGGCTCATCTACAATTCATTCCAATTGAAAGTAATTCAGTTCATTCTGAGGGTCTTGAAACAAGCTTCAAAATGCTCTAAAATACGTTGGAAAATGTTAAGGTAGACCAGAGTTGAGGAAATGGCCAAATGGGGTTAAGTTGGGTACATCATTTTGTAAACTCTAAAAAAATCACTTTTTGGAAAAATTGAGACAGCTCGACTTCATTTGGTCAAATTTAAACGTACTTTAGTTTATTTTGAAGGTCTTGAAAGAAGCTTTAAAATGGGCAAAGTAAGTTGGGAAATGTTGAGTTGGACCACGCGGTTAGCTCCACTTACCTTATTCTTTCCGAGCTCGTCATTCAGCGCCGGATCTACAGAGTAGACTGTCGTCTTTCGGACAAGAGAGTTTGTACAGGGAACTCAAGAATAAGAAAGACTAAAGAATTTGAAAGTGTGTACAACATTCCATGAAAATTTTTTTGATCGGAACTCTTCCGTCAAAGTTAAACGTGATTGATCGAAGAACAATTTTCTCAGATTTTCAACGTTGACTACGGATACTCTCTGAAAGTACAGTACACTGCAGCAAAAATGGAACACGCATACCTTCACTAGAACAGACACCACTCCGACGCATGTGGATCTACAATAATTTTTCAAAAAGCACTTGAAAGATGAGAAAAAAATCGATCTAACTATGTATGTCAAAGACTTTTTCCATCGAAATTTCATGCCTTTAATTGACACTCGAAATTGGAAAAATTCTCATTCCATTCAATCACTCTCCATTCACATGCAAGTCATGCTAGCGTAAAAAATTCTCGCGGGATTTTGTAGCTCTTTTCAAGACCTTCATAATCCTTTTTTAAACGTTGCCTTACGATCATTTCCACCCGAGTTACAAGCGATCTCGTAGAAAGGATTTTGTACGGGTTGAGAGTATTGAAAGTATAGAGACATGAGTTTTTCTTAGTTTAGGTGGGTGGAAGTCCTTTCGACCAATCTTTGGAATGAATCTGACGATTATTTTATATGATTCTGAAGATTTTACGTCAAAATCGTGGATTATGACCTTTTCCGTATTTTTGTTACCCTCAACCCGTGCGAAATTCTTTATACGAGATCGCTTGTAACTCAGGTGTGAATTTTCGTGAGGCAACGTTCAAACAAATGATTTTGAAGGTCTTGAAAAGAGCTAGAAAATCCCGCGAGAATTTTCACGCTAGCATGGCTTGCATATAAATGGAGGGTGAATGATTAAAATGAGAACTTTTCCAATTTTGAGTTTCAATTAAAGGCATGAAATTTCGATCAAAAATTTTTTTGGAATACATACTTTGACAGGTTTTTTCTCATCTTTTAAGTGCTTTTTGGAAAATTGGCGTAGACCCAAACGCGTTGGAGTGATGGCTGTTTTAGTAAAGGTATCTGTGTGCATTTTTTCTGCAGGGTACGTAAAAAATGTTCAAAACACACAAACCGATAGATTTTTTGTGATCTTTAAGATTTTTCCTTCAAAATTCTCTCAGTATGACGAAGTATATTGAAAATATCACTATTTAGTGAAACTCTACCCAATCTATTATTTATGAAAGGTACTATATTGACAATTGAATTGAAATTCTCAGCTGATATACTCGAATGTGCATCGAGCAGGAAGCGCAATCAATTTTATTTCAAAGTTTCATAACGTCTTTTCGTGGTGCGATGGGTGAACGTACTAGGCTTGATAATCTTGTATATTCCTTGCGTAATCTGGCCGAAAAAGAGGCTTGTACATACATATATAATGTTGGAGATATAACAATATTTTTTAGGGAGAGTGAGCATCGTGGCATCGTATCTCGTGCGGAAAAAGAACAATAAGAGCCAAGCCACTATAGAGTGACTAATTAGCATCTATCACACGCCAGCGAATTACGCTTGAAACGTTGTCTTGTCCTGATGATCGACTCTAACTGTAAATCAGTCCTGTAGGCAAGTCTATAGCTATATAGTGATACGATCTCAATGCATCGATATTCTGCCGCAGCTAGAGGTCTTGCACTATTATAAGAGTCGAGTAATACTTATCTTATCGAATCGTGCAATCTATGCAACCCGTAGAAAGTCATTCCGGAGATGGAATTGAGATAAGAATTACTGTTTGCACATGCATTAGCAAGCTTTGAATTGCTATAATCTAATTTTCTCTTATTTGATCGAGCATATTGGTTGTGTTTTGTGAGCTTCTAGTTATACAGCGTCTACGATTGCTATCGTGGGCAATTCATTAGTACGGAGAAATTTCTCTGCGATGTAGGATCATATGAGAACCATTAGAAGTAATTCTTGTAGTACATTTATCATATTCTTACGTGAGATCTAGTTCTGATTGTTTATGATGGCAGAACTTGTACTATTTCATCTCAGCTTTTCTTCATAGTAGTAAATGATCAGTACAAGACAAATTCATTCACTACTATAAATGAATAAGCACGAAGATTATGATGAATAGGCATACATCTCAGAAAGCAATTTTCTGGTAGGATTTTAGCAATGGTGGGGATAACAATGACCTTACGAATTTAGTTATCATGGTACATCGATTTCCATACTTTGGCTAAATAATTGTCCCATTAAGACCATTTCTTGATGTAATTACACTATCGGTCAAAAGTTCAAGCTCACTCAAAAATTTTTTTTTAATTTTGTGATTTGCACCACTGGGCTTTACTGAACCCCAGAGAGCTTTATTTGCGCTCATTTCCTAGGGATTTTCACGTACTTTAATATGGCATTACTCGTTTTTATCTATATGGATCAGGAAGTGTCAATTTCAAGCACTTTTGAGAGAATTTTCTGCCTCCTGCAAGTTTGAAATTATTACTCGCAAAGGGATTCCGGAGGATCCGGATCACCAATCTTATCCAAATTTTTTTCACAGTCTCGCACCACCTATATTATGAAGAATCCAGAGTAACCCAGTCAAATGGGCCGTTTGTTCAGAGCTAAAAACAAAAACGTTAGCATTGACAGTAATATCTATGTATATCACTTTTTAACATAGGCCCATATGGGCAATGTTAATGTCATGCGCTGTAACTTTGAACAGGAGCCTCATTTGACGGAGCTACTCTGGATTCCCCATATTCTAGGGGGTACGAGACTGTGAGAAAAGTTTGGTGAGATTTGGTGAGCCGGACCCTCGGGAATCCCCTTGTCAGTATGGAAAGTCCAACTTTTTCCCCTGTATCGAACTCTATACCATTTTCACTATCGTCTTAAATGGATCACCGCCAATTGCGCGTATCGCTATACTGAACGTAGTTTAGATTTTGAATCAATATGTAGGAATGTATTGAGTAACGATTGGAGATCTTCATTTGACGAACAAGTTTCAAGGAAAGGTCTAATCTTATATCAATGCTAAAAGCAATTGGCGCTTTCCAGAACAATAGCACTTTCTCACGCCCTTGTACGGTCAATAGCTCTATTGCAGATTGCAGGATGTGGGCTCTAACAATGGACACCAAGAAAACATTTGAAGCACAAGTCAATTATCAGGATTAACTGAATGAACCGTTTTCTTCATTGTGCTCACACGACATCTACTAATCCATGTTCATGGTTGGATTTCTCCCTCGCGTTTATTTTTTCAATTTCTGATGTTTGAAAGGATTGGGAATGATTGGCATCAAATAGAATTGAAATGATTGTGTTTTTCCCAGATGACACCCCAACTCTTGAGAAATTTATCATCATCCAGACGGTGAACATTGAGAAATATCATCTCTGGTTTATCAAGATATATTTTTAATACGAAACAGGATTCTCGCCGTAGAATACCATTCTTCGCCTTTGGTCATGAAGTGGACAGAGAGTATTTTTACAATTTCAATATTTCTATTCTCTCAGGTCGAAATTAGCCAGATTATGTCTTATCTCTGTAGAATTAAAAAATTATTTTACCAAAAAGGGAAGGTCCAAGCAGGGGGCGGCTTACTAGGGAACAGCCGTGGCCAATTCCGGCTAATACGGCTAGTTTTGCGGCAAATGCGTGCTACTGCGAGAGACCCACCACAGATGCAAGTAGACAGAAGGAGCCGAGAGTGGCCTTGTTGAGATTTGAAAGAGTAGTATTTGTGGGGGCATGTTCTACTTTAAACTAATTTACCGCCACTGTAAGCTACTTCTGGCTACTGTAAAGCTTGTGTTGCGGACCCAACAAGCGACCGACAGTAGTCAAATAGTAGCTAGAAGTAGCCACGAGTGGTCCGTACAAGGAGAGGGAGTAGCGCTGTCCTGCGCTGGGTTCCAATGCCAGCTAGTATCGGCTACTTCCAACTACTTTCACCCTGTACGGACCACTCGTGGCTACTTCGAGCTACTATTTGACTACTGTCAGTCGCTTGTTGGGTCCGCAACACAAGCTCTACAATAGCCAGAAGTAGCTTCCAGTGGCGGTTAAGTAGTTTGGAGTAGAACATAGCCCCACAAATGCTACTCTTTCAAATCTCAGCAAGGCCACTCTTGGCTACTTCTGTCTACTTGCATCTGAGGTGGGTCTCTCGCAGTAGCACGCATTTGCCACAAAAGTAGCCTTATTATAGCTGACATTGGCCACGGCTACTCCCTATTTAGCCACCCCCTGGGTCCAAGGACAAAAAACAAGTAGTTGGCGTCGATAGACTCAGTCGATTGTGGAACATGCTTTATCTTTTTTTACACGTTAGGAGGTGCCTGCGCTCAAGTTATTCGCACTTTTCTCCAGTTCTCTTGCAGTTTGAGCCAAACGACGAGAAGACGAATTCAACTTCACGCAGAAAAGTGCGCGGAGGTAGAGATGGCGCAGCGGCGGCTCATCTGTTCTCGGCGGCGCGAGTGTTCGGCCGCCGCGCTCGTGGGGCTTGAAACGCCGCGGCGATGTAAACAAACCGTTCGCTCAAAATATCAAAACAAATGAGACGTGTGTTACAGATAAGGGTTTAAATTGTATTCCGTTGTGCAGAGTCGTGGCGTAGTGGCTACGGAGTCTGCTTTTTGACCAGAGGGCCTTGGTTCAAATCCCAGGCATGTCAAATTTTTTTTGGCTAGGATTTTTTTTTAATTTTCCTTACTTTACAGAATCATCATATCTTGATATAAAGAAACTCATTTAGTAAATATTTTCCTCTGCGTGCGTTCTATGTTGTTCTGATTTCAACCGATTGAATTCATATGATCAATCTCGGTTAAACATTTTTGAAATCTCGGTGCAAAATCGAATATTTTTCGATGAACCGTGAGTAAAAGTTGACGAACTGTGCGCAAAGTACACTTTTACGCCCAGTGTATGGGAATAATTCTAATACCATTTCATTAAGATTCATTCCTAAGAAAACACGCAAGAATGTCCAAAAATTTGTAGTTATCAACCTAATCAGTCGTAAATTTTTAGAAATCATTACGTCTTTGTTTTGAAATTCAATTTACTTATTGGAACTTATTAAAAATGATCAGGTCATCACTGATCTAATATGATCTTTATCAAATTGATTTGAAAAGTGATCTACTATGGTGAACGTCGAACTGAAATATCATTGAAAGAAAAGAGATAACAATTTCTGAAAATCCATTGTTAATACAAATTTTCTGATATCGTCATGTGTTTTTTTGGAAATCGATTTGACTAGAAACTTCTTAAGATTGATTAGGTCTTGAAATGATCTGATATATTCAGCATTGAATTGATTTTAAGTAGTTTATATGAGTTTGAAGTTAGCAGGGAGGTGGCAGGTAGGTAGCAGGGAGGTTCGTAGCACGTGTTTCAAAGCCTCAAACTGAAAAACAAAGAATGTTCATTCTTCCTCATGATCTGAGGAATCGATTGGATGAGGTATGAAAGCCCCCACCCCGCCCCCCCCCCTCATTTACCCTCCGGTGGTGGAACTAGTCCAGGTGCTGGAGTAGGCTCCCGTAAGCGCTAGAGGCTGCATGCATGAAACAAACCTCTTTCAATGTATTTTCTTGCGTAGAATGCAAATCCGTCGATATTTTTTGGGTACGTGGTTGAGATCGCCTTCAAAATTTGACTGTTAACCCCAAAAACCACGTGTTTCATGTGCCGGGTAGGCTTAATGATATTTGAAAGATCAAAACTCCTAGTTGAGTGGGATGATACTTGAGGAAGTCTCTCACCAAAAGTTCTGGGCCCTACGGACCCAATATACAGGGTGGACCTAATATACAAGGTGGACCCAAAAAACAGGGTGTTGAAGCGGGGGTAACCTCAAAACATCGCTGGTGTGTGTCTCGGATCATGCCGAATCAAATGAGTCAATTTCGGACAATGAACATGTCCCCAAGTCATTCTAGAAGCAGCTCAAAGCTGGTGATACCGAGCAGGCTTATTCGATCACGACACTGCTAGGCCGTTTCGCCCGCTGAGGGCACTCTAGTTTCTCGAAACACTCTAAATATGTGTTTCGGAACGTTCCAAATAATATATGTCATTCCTGGGGAATGAACACGTCGCTGAACGACTCCAGAGACAGCTCGAGGTTGACAATACAGAGCAGACTCGGACGTCCATCACACTGCTCGTCAATTGGGCTCGCATGAAGCAATCAGTGTCCCTCAGAACAGATCTAGTGTGTGTCTCGGATCGTGCCAAATCATATAAGTCAATTTCGGACAATGAACATGTCCCCAAGTCACTCTAGAGGCAGCTCAAAGCTGATGATACCGAGCAGGCTTGTTCTATCACGACGCTGCTGGGCCGTCTCGCCCGCTGAGGGCACTCTAGTTTTCTCAAAACACTCTAATTATGTGTTCCGGAACGTTCCAAATAATATGTGTCATTCCTGAAGAATGAACATGTCGCTGAACGACTCATGGGACAGCTCGAGGCTGACAATACACAGCAGACTCGTACGTCTATCACGCTGCTAGTCAATTGGGCACGCTCAAAGCAATCGGGGTAACCTCAAAACATCGCTAGTGCATGTCTCGGATCATGCCGAATCATATAAGTTAATTTCGGACAACGAACACGTGCCCAAGTCATTCTAGAGACAGCTCAAAGCTGATGATACCGATAGCAGGCTTGTTCGATCACGACGCTGCTAGGCCGGCTCGCCCGCTGAGGGCACTCTAGTTTCTCGAAACACACTGAATATGTATTCCGGATCGTTCCAAATAATATATGTCATTCCTGGAGGATGAACACGTCGCTGAACGATTCCAGAGACAGCTCGAGGATGATAATACAGAGCAGACTCGGACGTCCATCACGCTGCTCGTCAATTGGGCTCGCCCGAAGCAATCAGTGTCCCTCAGAACAGATCTAGTGTGTGTCTTGGATCGTGCCGAATCATATAAGTCAATTTCGGACAATGAACATGTCCCCAAGTCACTCTAGAGGCAGCTCAAAGCTGATGATACCGAGCAGGCTTGTTCTATGACGACGCTGCTAGGCCGTCTCGACCGCTGAGGGCATTCGGGGTTGCTCAAAACACTCTGAATACGTATTTCGGATCGTTCCTAATAATATATGTCATTCCTAAAGAATGAACATGTCGCTGAACGACTCCAGAGACAGCTCGTGGTTGACAATACAGAGCAGACTCGGACGTCTATCACGCTGCTAGTCAATTGAGCACGCTCGAAGCAATTGGGGTCCCTCAGAACATATCTAGTGTGTGTTTCGGACAAGTTTCGGATCGTGCCGAATCGTATATCTGGATTCCGGAAGATGAACATGTCCCCTAGTCACTCTAGAGACAGCTCAACGCTGATAATGACGAGCAGGATTGTTCGAGCACGACGTTGCAAGGCTACCCCACCCGCTGAGGGTACTCTAGGTTCCTCAAAACACTCTAAATACGTATTTCGGATTGTTCTAAATATTTTATGTCATTCCTGGAGAATGAACATGTCGCTGAACGCCCCTAGAGACAGCTCGAGGCTGACAATACAGAGCAGAATCGTACGTCTATCACGCTGCTAGTCAATTGGGCACGCTCAAAGCAATCGGGGTAACCTCAAAACATCGCTAGTGTGTGTCTCGGATCATGCCGAATCATATAAGTCAATATCGTACAATGAACATGTCCCCAAGTCACACTAGAGGCAGCTCAAAGCTCATCATACCGAGCAGGCTCGTTCCATCACGACACTGCTAGGCACCCTCGCCTGCTCAGGCAGATCTCGGTTGTTCAGGACTCCCGGGATATGTGCCCTGGAGGGTGCAGAATGATTGTCATTCCTAACCGATCAACATGTACGCGAGGGCCTCGAGAGACAGCTGAGAGCTGACAATCCAGAGCAGGACGATACGACCTCGATTATGAATATGAATCATACGATTATGCGCAGAACCACTGATTAGGCATATTTACTAAATTCAGCTTCAAGGCTATCAACCTCCTCCTAGCATTGCCTCTCTCCGATAGAAATTTCGACGCTTACATTTCGTTGAGCCTACAGAGAGCATAAAACACGTATCTTGCAGAACAAACAGGGATCACAGAGCTGCAATGACCGTAGTATAGTGGTCCCGTTGTGCCAAAAAGATCCGAAGAGGTCCTTCTCGAAGTATGAATCCATTCAAGTTGAAATTTCGATCCATGGAGTTGAAATTGAGCCTACTCAGCGCATTGAATACGTGGTTTGGCGATTAAGTACAGGCGTCTAAGTGCATCCAGTTCCCGTACATATCGGGTCTATGGGGCCCAAAAGTATTGACGAAGTATTCCGCTGAGTATATCCCCACTCAAGCACAAGTTTTGATCCCCGAAATATCATTGTGCCCACTCAACGCACGAGACACGTAGTTTTGGAGGTTAAAATTCAATTTTTAGAGGTAACCTTAATCTCGTTCTGGTGGAATATCGACGGTTTCAGATTCCACGCGATAGGATTTGCCGAAATACGTTTATTTTTTGCATTCACCCTATAGTGCCTATGGGAACTTACCAATCGCCGGGACAATTCTACATAAATCGTTATATTTTGGTTCCAGGCAGGTAACCTGAAAATTCTGAATCGTGTTCATGATTCTTCTCAACATTTGCTAGAGTGAACATGGTCACAATCTTCAATTTGAACTAAGACTTCCAATAAATTTGCACCTCCTTGCTACCAGGGACATAACCTAAAAAATCTGATAAATTTTCAAGATTCCTTTCGACATTCCCGAAAGTAGACATTTTTCACTTTTTTGATGCGATGTCTGAGTCTCGTTCTATCTCACCTGCCTGCTAGCAGAGGAGTAACCTCAAAATTCTAACAAATGTTCAAGATTCGTTTGTGTTTTTCCAAGAATGAACATCTTTCCGTTTTTCGATAAGACCGCCCAATTTCGGTCAAGCTCACCTCCCTGCTAACTTCAGACTCATGTAGTTTATTGTACAGTGAACGTTGCACACTGTTCAAAAATGTTTAACCGAGATTGATCATATGAATTCAATCGGTTGAAATCAGAACAACATAGAACGCACGCAGAGGAAAATATTTACTAAATGAGTTTCTTTATATCAAGATATGATGATTCTGTAAAGTAAGGAAAATTAAAAAAAAATCCTAGCCAAAAAAAATTTGACATGCCTGGGATTTGAACCAAGGCCCTCTGGTCAAAAAGCAGACTCCGTAGCCACTACGCCACGACTCTGCACAACGGAATACAATTTAAACCCTTATCTGTAACACACGTCTCATTTGTTTTGATATTTTGAGCGAACGGTTTGTTTACATCGCCGCGGCGTTTCAAGCCCCACGAGCGCGGCGGCCGAACACTCGCGCCGCCGAGAACAGATGAGCCGCCGCTGCGCCATCTCTACCTCCGCGCACTTTTCTGCGTGTTGGATGATTATAAGTAATCGCTTCTCCTCGTTTGGTCCAAAACGCAAGTGTATCGAACTCAAGTGCCAATAACTTTCATCGTGCACGGCGCATCGTGATCGCGTCGCCTTAAATAGGATCTACGATTCCTATGATTTATTTCAAAATGTATAGCCCTCAAATGATATCTTGACCGCACGCCCAGAGGAGATCGATTAAAATATTTTTTCACAAATAATTTAGCTGTATGATTATTCAAATCTGAAGTATGTTCAATCACACGTACTCAATCAAAAACCAGGACTCAAGATTTCGGCTCAGTATTATGCATGATGGATTTTAAAGTTAACTTGAATTTTCGAGAGACGAGCAGCCTCGCGAGCAGCAGACTGCCGAAAAAACTGCTGAAAAGGGTTTTGCTTTTCAATACGCGAAATAAGAAGATGTTACACAAAATTCTGAGAACAAAACAAATATCGACTGCAGAGAGATTTCTCCAAAATAACCAAACCCTTGACATAATCGACAGAGACCAGCGCATCTTACCTACATCTAATACAATCATGCCTAAAGTATCTAATCTTTCGAAAGCCGTTGCAAGCTCCTGTCACCGGCGATGCATTTGATCATCCTATAATGCAATATGCAGTCAACACTAAGGAAACGTGTCACGCGATGCTTTATATGCATGCGATTGCGATGCACCTCGAGTATACGTATTGAGAATCGATCTTTCACTCTTTGAGAACTAACATTTATACTCTTCCTAGTTTTCGTCTGATGCCGATGGCTCACTCGTGACTCTCCCTTACGTAAATCTAATGTACATACATAAGTACTCAAGCCGAGTTGGCATTCACTTTTTTCCATCTTTCACTCCCCCCTCTCCTCTCGCAACAAATTTTTTCACATTATTATTCTACCGATGCATTATCAATTGAGTTGATGAGTGTCTACACAACAATAGCGTTACTGAAACTCTTTGCGGTTCAATTTTTATTGTCAGATGGGTAATAGATAGTCAATAGTATGCGCACCTTCGCTTTCGAGATCGAAATGTAAAATGCAGATATAGTTTATTGCATCATTGTCAATACTGAGATAAAATGATGTCTTGGGTATGCGGCAACTTAGTGCAGGGTACATCCATTGGGACTTCCCTGAGTCGAAAGAGTAAGAAACTATTGACAAACATTATCGATACGGATTGCTTATAAGAAGCAGCGAATGGAAAAGTCTTGATTCAGAATTGAGACCAAAATGTTTGACGGAGAATCTTCTTGATCAGTCAGGAATTTCTTGGCAGCATTATATGCCTTTAGAATACATATTGCATCTAAAATGCATCAATGCCGCGTGTGAATGGTCATTGATGTCGTCGACTGGAGCATGTTGGAATAAAATTGTACTTCTCGCATCAGCCGCATCATAATTGCATTGTGTCCTGTAGTCAATCAAGAGCTTACGATTCCAGCTTTCGATTGCGTTGATGATTAAGTCCATATGGATGTTTCTGGTTGGAGTGCTTGAAATCGTGTTCCAGAGTTACCCAGTTTTTTGAACGAAAAACGAAAAAGAAAAAAAAGTGAAAGGTTCAGATATTACGCTACAAAGTTGAATCAGAAAGAGAATACACCAATGTAAGGATGAATTTGTCGAAACATTTGTACGGAGAGGTACAATTCAGCATAATTATTTTGAATTCATCTTACAACGGTCGGAAAAACATTAATTTTTCCGAGAGACCTTTGTTGGATCAAGAACATATTTCTGATGAAAGAGTTTGTTAAAAATGGAGTCACAGCCCATGGAGACACTCTCGCCAGCGCAAAACATTGCCTACGCCTGTCCAAATTGAAGAGAATATGTATTAGAGCATTAGGTTTATCTTCCTTGGGGACCACACAGGATGACAGTTCTTTCATGGGGCTGTTCCAAAGTTATCCAAGTTGACAGTACTCATAATAATTTTGAATAGAACATCGAAAGTCGGTACTTATAAACCATCTGACGACTTTCACCAACTTACGTCGACGGCGCTCAATCAACGTATATTCGTTTTCATGACTTCTGCTAATTAAATTGAAAAGATTGGGTGAAATGAATCTCACCGTATCAGAATTAGATACGCTCGCCTGACATGTGCAAGATCTACGGGATTATAGCATTCAATCATGAAGATCAGACGGTTATAATTACACGGCATAAATGAACTTGGAAGTGTTAAAAGCACTTGTACCCAGAACGCGCATTGGACAGAAACAACTTGCAGCATGAGATATCCTTTCGAACTTCCGAGAAATCTGTAATGGTATTTTGAGATTAGGAGTTAATCATGAACGCCGTTTTCTACCGCCCTCTCCTAAGAGTGTCACGGTTGGCCTGAACTGTCTTTAACCCAAAGATGCTTGCCCCTCAGAATTGATTTTTCTCACTTCAAGTACATGATAAATGGAAGTTTTTCCCGCAGAAAAGAAAATCTTTCGTCGAGCCGTTTTTTAAAAAAGTGAAATTTATGGTTTCTTATAGGAATTTCCATACTAATCTATCCATGCGCGATTAAAATGCAGTTGTCTGCCGACTTCCCTGAAATTTATTCTTAATTACATCGAAATACGTTAAAATCCATCAAAAGGATAGTTTTTAGAAACGATTTCATAGTACAGGCGAATATCCATAATCCGACGATGTCGAGAGACAAGCCATGATGTCGCACGGTCGGCCTAAACTGACTTCAGCCTAAAGGTCCTTGCTACTCAGATTTCTCCTTTTGCCTTCAAGTACGTGATAAATGGTAGTTGATTCCCGCAGGAATGAGAACATCCGACGGAGCTACAATCGAAAGAAGTCAAATTGAAATATTTTGAATCTTGATTTAAACATTATTTTCAGAATAATTACGGATGAGCTTCGAAATCGACCTTTGATACATATTTGCGTGTATCATTATTGTCCAGAAAGTATAGATCAACAATAATCAATGCTCGGAAGTTCATGAGAAAAAACACACTTCAAAGTGGAACAATTTTATGAATAACAAATTACAATTTGATTGTGTATACTGTTGTACACACACGAAGCTGTAACAAGTTTCTCCTTATATTGAGGATTTTTGTTTCATGCAATTTTTTCATGTCAAGTTGAAGTCAAAATTTGTTCATTCCATGAACTCCTCACTATAGAATCCGAGGCCCATCTTCTTCATCTCACAGAACTATTCAAGGTGAAAGAATACCGCGTAAACTCTCGGGGAAACTGGAATCTCTAACTCTAAATAACTTCTTCAAAAGGTTCCTACACACGATCTATAACTTGTTTCCAGTTCAAAACACGAACTCACTACTTCCCTGAAATCCTTGAATGATTGAGCAAATTTCTTGATGCGGTGATGATTCGGAGTCTGAAGTAGATCAACATTTTCCAGCAATTTCTTGCAAGAATTCCCTTTGAAAGCGGGATAACCTCGAGTTATCTCACGTTGAACGTGACAAGCGTTTGCCCAATCCAGAGATTCTGCTTCAAAATATTTCATCATATGCATGAGAATAAAATTGACTACGCCAATCATTAGATGTTACTCTGGCGAAGGAACAAATTCTGCATTTTAATCGTGCATGGATAGATTACTATGGAAATTCCAATAAAAAAACCATAAATCTGACATTTTTCAAAAACGGCTCGACGAAAGATTTTCATTCTTGCGGGAAAAACTTCCATTTATCATGTACTTGAAGTGAGAAAAATCGATTCTGAGGGGCAAGCATGTTTGGGTTGAAGTCAGTTCAGGCCAACCGTGGTGTGATGTCATGCAAGGATCATCTTTTTGAATATATCACCCTATGAACCTTTGATGAACCAGTGGGTTCTGCAAGATCCATCAACTTTTTATTTTGTTCATCTTGATTGTTTTTCTAAATTACTTGCAAAACATGATTCAGACAACTTTTCAAGCTCGTAAGAAATAAGTCATTGCGCAAATCCTATTACACATTTTTTGTGATTTGAATTAAGTTTGAGTCTAACTGTGTTTTCCAGTGATGTGAAAAGTGACTTTGATGTATTTTTTCCTTTTTTATTCAAACTTTGATGACCGAGAGTACACACTTAGATTATTCATAAGTATGTAAGTGCATTGCCCTTAATCGGAACATATATAGCAGTCAATCAACTCAACGAATGAAATATTTGCTCGTTTTTAGATTGTCTAGGGCGGCTTTTTTGGCTCAAAGAGACTGAAGAAGATTTAAAAATTGACTGAGTTTTTGAGTTCCCGAGTATAAAGTGCGTATGCTCGCCAGACTAGCCCCAAACCTGCTGAAAATGTGGTTAATATTCATTTCAAATCATTCGCCAATTTGACGGTTAGTCAATAAGACCGATATGCAATAAGTTGAATCATTTTATTGTTTTCATCGAAACTTCATGCATCGAATTAGGACACGTCTCATAACGTCCGATCTGAGAATCCCAAGAGAACGATAAACTTGCACGGATATGAGCTCAGAATTTCATTTTCAATTTTGGTTGTCGTACAATACAAGGCTGAAGGAGCAATTTTTCCTTTGGGTATTTAATTGCTTCTCAGGGAGTTCCAACCTTTTAAAAAAGTTCTTCTGTACCCCATAGAGTAATCTCATACACTGTAAGAAATTAGTTGAATTTCAATATTGAATTAAAATTTCCAGCCACTGCAGGTTGGAAAATTGATCAAGTGGTTAGAAATTGAACCACGAGTTGCGGATGTCAGATTCAAAAACTGAATGTGTAGAGTTAGTTGAGTCCAAAATTCGGTCAGCAGGTTGAGTTTCATCCATCAACACATGATTGTACTAAAGCTACAACTTACTTGCTTGCAATTGTTTCCAAAAGGTTCTCGTGATAGAATTCCAATCAAGCGCGTTAGATTCTATCAACACCAAAATTATTGTACATCCTATAACTACCAAAAGACGGCTTAACATTTATGTAATAAAAAACCTCCTGGCTCACACGCATAATGTACCTGATTGCGAAATCACCGCGGTGCGTATAATATGCAAATGTGACTCAGACGTGAACTCGATCGTCGCCTTTAATTGAGTCTGAGCGCGAGCAAAGTCAAGCTATTCTTATTAGTGCAAAAACCGCGAAAAATCCTGACGCGTGATCCGATCGTGATTTGAAATGTTAGGCTAATTTGTCGGGAACTCGCCAACAGCTTTGATAAATGTGCTGCGTTAATTTCAAATTTTTCCTTGTAACTAATGAAACTGCTAATGCTCAACCTCCTCGGGGCTTGAACCCAATCTCACATTTTCTATAAATATGCTAATGGTGGCCACAGGCATGCGTTACGACCTTAACACAAAATTACATCTCATTGTTCTCTGCAATTGTCTTCATCATCATCATTTCTATGATTGTCATCTTCTTATAGTATTATACGCAACGATGGCGAAAAATGTGCTTTACGCACGATTGTGATTACTTTACGGACGAGGAGCGCAGCGACTATTGAAAACGAGTAAGGGGTGCTGGAAAATTTTTATGGAGTCCCATGGGTGGTGAAAAGTTTATGTTTTGTACCATAGGATCGAATGGAAAAGCCAAGAAAACAATCTGAGACATGACCCTTTTCCGCAGGTCTGTTTCGCATGGAATTACTCAGATGCATTTTATTTATTTTGAAGAAGTCGCTTGATCACACTAAAACTATCAGTTCTCCCGAATCTGGATATAGTTTCTTGTTAATTTCTGATTCCTGAGAAAAACTATTGTCTCGGCGTATAACTTGAGAAGAGCAAAAAAATTTGAAGACTAAATGCTTACTCTTGCGATTGGTGTAGAAAGATGGCTCGTGGTATAGTAAGTAAAAACGAAATAAACCATCAGATCTGACTCCTATCTCCCATCACGCAGGGTAGCATGCAATCTTAATAATACTTTGGTTAAAATGACTTTTACCACTGGATGCCCCCCGCCCTCCGACACTTTCTGGTTTGGTTGCAATTAATTCACAAATTGTAAAGTACCCACAGGAACTTACAGGGCGCCCTTCAATTTTTTTTATCAAGTTTTTTTTGGAGACACCGTAGGCGCTACATCTCTGAAGTCTAGGATTTCAGGGATCAGCAATGGTATGAATGCAAAGGTTCAACAATCAGAATTGCGAAACTCATCAAGCAGAAAGAAATGGCAATCAGCAAGTGTGTAGCTCTGACAGTTCTGATCTTTGCTATTGAAGTGTATACATGATCATATTGAAAAGTGCTGTCCTTGGTTGAATTAACTCAAGGCATTCGATAAGGTTTACCTGATGATCATGAAAATTATCTTCAACGTCACAATTTTAATTCAAATCATATCGATCATAATAATGAGTGTGTTGTTCCAAACTGTCAAGGGTAAAGTCTCAAAAATTCATAATGCATTTCAAGATAAGGAACAATTATAATCATTCTTCACCGGCTCTGTTTGCAGAGTGATAGGGTTGGGGATGCTAGGCCAAATTGAGGCCACTGCACTACCGCCTCGGATGCTACAAGAGCTCAGGAGACGTACCAATTCTTCCATGGAGCGCTATCACGAGCAGGAACTTTTGATAATGGATTCAGCCGAAGCTAAGTTGAGACGTGACTCACCCGCTTGGTACCTTGCAGCATCGCACGAAATGGAACCTGGTGCGGAAAATCTCACGGAAAAAGCTCTTCGGCGAGAAACCATGGCCGTAATGATCGTCGAAGCTCTGCATATGTCACCACGCGATGCAGCTGCGCTTTTGCCCTCGCTTTCTACTGTCGTTGTGAGTTATTTTACCAGTTTATCCAACGCACCAGCTGAATTCTAATACACCCTTCGAATATTTCCCACTTCCTCATAGCTGATATGGTTAGTCCTTCAAAGAATCATGGAATGCAAGGGACCTCCCCGTATTCGCGGGGGTGGCGCTCCACGAAAATTTACCGCGAAAACCGAACCATTACCCTTGTAGAAATATTGAGATAGGGGGTCGTTTTCCTGTCCGCGAATAAGCGAATTCCGCAAATACGGGGGGGGGGGGTCACCTGTAAATTAGATTCATTAAAAGATTCCGAATCAGGGAATACTTATTTAGTGTAAAATACAAGCACGAATGTTTAAGCTTTTCGACACTAAGTCTTTCAGAGAGTCTCTTCTTCACTAAGATTCAGAATAAATTATTCATTCTATGAATTGGTTAATTTCCACGTCACTATCCAAGTACATGAAAAAAAGATAATGGTGGGGAGGAGGCGCCTATCAGTTCTTTGGCAGGTCCAAGAATCATTCAATGATTGAGATTTTGGTGTCGACACACAGGTGGGAATCTGCTCGGGCGACTACCTCAGCCTCGTGGGTGATTGCAAAAAGAACGAGGCTCGGTATAGGACACATACAGGCCGATGCAACAATCCCCTGTACCCGGCCCGTGGTGCAGCCCTCGAGGCATATACGCGTCTTTTGCCTGCGGACTATGCCGATGGAGTCTCTTTGCCGGCTCCAGGATTACCTTCACCAAGAGCCGTCAGCGTGGCCATGCACTCGGGTGGCCCGGATCTCAGGTTGGTAATCAAAAACTATACTCTTATAATACGAATGCAAAATTCACTAATTATCGGTTAATAATATCGGAAATTGAAAATCTATCTGACCGTCATATAAAGTGGCAAAAATTCTTGGATAGAGTGCAGTGATATCGAAACGGTATTTAATTGAAAGCTCATTTCATAGTACAATAAAACCTCCGAAAATGAAACAAGTCCACATGTCAAATTACCTAGCTCTGTAAGTGCTGGAACTATTTGACCCAAGTGCTCGCCCTACTGCATGTTTTTTACCCTCCCCAAGTGAAAAACCTCCTCAAGTACAACGGACTTTTTTTTAACCAACACGCGCCTCACTTAGGAAGTTTTATTGTAATTACATCCGAGTCACACCATACGTACCTTTTTTGTAAAATCGGGATCGACGCAGGTCAATTTCTGTAACCGATTCCTGAGATAAATTAATATAACCAATTCTCTTAAAACTTGATTTTGTACAAAAATTGATGAAAATAGTCTTGAAATATGACTAATAATAAATTGATAACGTCAGGCATCCACACTTGATGGCACTGACGGCTCTGTTTGGCGAGTTCGTGGCACACGATTTGGCTCATACTCCTCGGATGGGTTTGCCCAATGGCGAACGTCTCAAGTGCTGCGACGTGCCCTATGAGCGGTTCCATCCCGAGTGCTTGCCCATTAGAGCCGAGGATGAACTTGGAGGCTGTATGGAATACGCCAGATCTGCCCCTCATCCAGGCAACTTACATCAGGTAATTATGACCAGGTAAAATTGCACGTCTTGGTTTCTGAAGTTCTATATTACGTTTGCCTGTCTGAAAACTCTCCTCTATTCTTCTTAATCTGATTCATCAATACATACTTATTTTCATTACACTAGGCTAGATAATGAGATTTGTTTTGACTCAAAAATATTCCATTCGTAGATGTACGTATGTATCAATTCTGAAATTTAATCGAAGTTGTAGTTCCAATGTGAATTCCTTCTGAATTTTTCTTTCTCACTTGGATTAATGCACCTGGGCACCACATAGAAAAAATATACACAAGGTTTAAATTTTGTTACCAATCACTCGAACCATGAGTTTTAACACCTACGGAAATGTCGATATTCAAGTGAGATAAGACATCCGCGTGCTACTTATGGGTGTGCATTGATCAAATATTGACAAGAAACTGAGCACGCTCTCATAGAAAAAGAAAATGAGCTGATGGGTGAGCAAGTCGTTGTAAGTACTCCAGCGAATGGGGCCAAAATACTTCCGCTTGCATCAAATATCCTCTTTTTCGTATTTTGCTCTTATCGCTTCCGATTATCTCACGGTTAAATGCAAATGCGCTCACAACGTTCACGCTCACCCATGTTTACGCGGTTTTACGTATATTTGTTCCTTTCTTCAACTCGTGAGCAAAGGAATTTTCTACTCGAGTTACCAAACTGCAATTTATTTTATGATTTGCTACAAGAAAAACTACTCATTTAGTCGTGGTCGATTCTGAAATCTAGGGCGTTTACGTGCGTTGCAAAGTCTCGCGAACAATCTCAGATTACGAATTTAAAAATGAGCGTGTGCAGAGTCAATTTTGACTGAAATTTATTTGTTCCAGAACAAAAACCATCTCCCAAGTCTAGAATTGAGAATATGCAAAAATTAAATTCCACACAAGGTTAGGGACTAATTTTTTTCGCAATTTTGTAATGTTTGGTTACCTACAAAATTTCGAAGTATACTGTATCGCGTGATAAACGATCGACCACTGCTTTTATAAATTTTGGAGTTATTTTGGATAAGATTAGAAAATAATAAATAGGCCTCCCGGGTCGTTTTAGGCCCCTTGCAGTCGTATCGATGTTCCTGCAAGTCCTGCAATGACCTCAACGGTTTGGTACTTTTTTAAAGATGTAAGATAGTCCACAAGCACTTTGATAATCGATTACTGAGTAGGCAAGATAATATCAGTCATCAGTTCATCGATACTGATCTGATTGAACCATATTATCATCTTTCGTATATCAAAAGGCGCTTTCTGTCTGCCCCGCTTGAAATATTGGATTTTAACGAAAACTGAAATAAGATGGGTTGGAAAAAGACAACATACAAATATTCTTGAATATCCATAGACATCATATTGACATTGACTCAATGGCCGTGAAAATATATAGCTGTTAGCAAATTATGCTGTTGGCTATTCGATCGATCCGCGCCTGGTGATAATTGCTCTCAAGTACACTCAACTACGTGATTAACTTTCTGTTGAGTACGTTCTAGCTGACCATTACTCTGATTATATGGTTTCGCTCATTTTTTTTGCACGCCATAGATAATAACTCCAACATTCACTCGTAATTGAAGTCATCTGCAGCAAATTTGATCTCGTCGGCTTCAATTTAAATTCAAAATATATTCATTTCCTTGGATACTTACAATTAGGGTAATGAGAATATTAGTTATGATTCCGCGTTTCACCTACAATCAGTATTTTTTATAAGGGCTGACAATTTCTTCGGGACATTCTCATGTTACACTGTACGCCTTACTGTCTTGTGAGATATTTCTGCATTTGAGTGAAGATACTGAAGACCGTATTTTCAGCAAATGATACATGCTCGCTTCAAGTCCTGGTGGTCTAATTTCGCTGTGTTTGATACATTCGAAGGGAGATTCCGTCGTGAAAAAAGAAAATTGGCAACTAACATTGGAGTTACACTGCCATAGTATGTTTATCATCTTAGCTCATAATTCCTAGAAAATGAATTGGTTGAAAGGGTTCTAATTTTGTTGAAAGTTGATCTGAAAAGTTCAATGTGCTCGTTTCCCAAGTTTTTTCTGAATCGATAGACGATCAATGAGGTACTCACAGCTGTCCGGACCTACACGTTGCCCAATGGATACATTAATGTATGTTTCCAGACCAAAATGACGATAAACAAAATACGAGTGCATTTTTATATGAATATCATCGTATTCATTAAGAAAATCGTATTAAGAAAAAAATGTTTTTCTGAGGATATCATTGATCATGGTCCTTTTTTTTATTCTGAAGCATTTGAAAACCTACCCATGAATCCCAAAGCCTTACCTAGTGTTCCATTCATTTCCGCAGGGTTGCAAGCTCGGTGCAAGGCAGCAGATGAACCAGGCGACTTCGTACTTGGACCTTTCGGCTCTGTACGGTAGTTCGGAAGAGCGTGCATCTCTTCTGCGCAGCGGCGAAGGTGGAAAGCTCAATTCACAGCGAAATGGGCTACTCATGCCTTCTCCAGACGATCGGGCTACCTGCAGGACTCGTTCAAAGGCGTTCCCGTGTTTTCTTAGCGGTGACTCTAGAGTTAATCAGCATCCAGGACTAGCTCTGATGCATCTGCTCTTTCTCAGGTGAACTTCACGTACTCACTTGTTATTCAAAACAACCATTGAAAACCTGACTTTGCCCTATACTACAACTTGCTGTTCATTATTTATACTGTTTTTCGCCAGAGTATACACTGTAAAAAATTGGATGACTCCCCATTAAATCGGCACACTTGGTTGAAAAGTCAGCCAGTTGGTTGTTTTCATCGACCAATGGTTGGTTACCAAATCCAACCACTGGTTGGCTTTTCCGAGCTTTTTTCCCACGGCAAATATGGGGATGAGTGCGGGGCCCATGTGATTGGAGGAATAGTGGTGACCAGACGACATTATTTGGTGAAAAACCAGATTCTTCTTGTTTTTTTACAAACAAATAGAAATGACCGCCAGTAGGACCCGCATGGGCCTTTTCGAACACAAATGCAAGCTAATTAAGCAACGTTTTCATGATTTAGTAACCGGATTAGTAGCTCCCGGTCTTAGTTTGCGAAGCCTATGGTATCCTTGGGATCGAGAACTAGGCAAACGCATGATGAGTGGTCTCCAATTCGGATACTAAATTGCAAAAACGTTGCTTAACCTGGATTTTCTTGCGAAAAGGCTCACGCGTATCCCACTGATTTTTTTCTATTTTATAAGAAAACATAAGGAAATTTGTTTTTCT
The DNA here is from genome assembly GCA_029851415.1 of Eretmocerus hayati. Lineage (NCBI taxonomy): Eukaryota > Metazoa > Arthropoda > Insecta > Hymenoptera > Aphelinidae > Eretmocerus > Eretmocerus hayati. Next base: position 54,136,932 of record CM056741.1, on the reverse strand, counting down.
GACACAAAAATGTCGTCCGGAGACTACCATCTAACCAATCTCATGTGGATGGGCTCCGCATTTATCACCATATTCGCTGTAGGGAAAAAATCAATCAGTGGTTGAATTTGGAAGGCAACCAGTGGTTGCCGTCAAATGAGCAACAGTTGGTTGATTTTTGGTCCCAACCAATGGTTGGAAGGAAAAAATTTTAGCGGTTGAATTTTTTCCCACAAATTTCTTACAGCGTAACTAGTACGTTTTGAATTTCCAAGAATCCTAGCGCATACTCTGGATACTGTTGCAAAAGATGAGTATCGTCAAATGGGTTAGTCCTGATATACTGAAAAACAAAGGATTGAATCGATGTACATACTTTCCTTAGAGAATTATTCTGGACCATCATTGCAAGCCCAGCTGACGTCTTTCAAAATACCAATCTAATAATAATATCCTTAATCATTCATGCTGAAACTTTTGTAGACCCACACGGACCGTGATTTTTGCGTAATCACAACCTGCATATAAGCAGTTCATTGAAACTATTAAACTGATTCTTCTGTTCCTCATTCGGAATTGAGATCGAAGAGATTCGGTGAAATTCTCTTGAATTTTTTTCCTGAGGCACGTTACCCTTGTATGACACTTCTACTCAATCACGTGCGTGGTTTCAGAGAACATAATCGATTAGCGGAAAACCTTCAAAATCTCAATCCGCATTGGGATGACGAGAAATTGTATCAGGAAGCTCGAAGGATAAACATAGCAGTGATGCAGCACATAACTTATAGCGAATTCTTACCTGTAGTACTTGGCGAAGCAGCTCTGGATCAGTAAGTCACTTATTAAAACTGTCTGCTGTATTATAATTTGAGAGCATTGATAGTTTCCCCAATTTATGATCCGTATTGTTTTAAATAATGGCAATTCATCAATCGAAGTATCTCTTCATCGTCTCAAGCACGACAAGTTTTAATCACATTTCATTATGACCATTCCTAATGTGAGCCTTGATTATTTCTTCCCTCTTTTGACATGACGCTCATTTTTTCATTTTGTTTACTCCATTTCATTTCATTTTCTGTCAATTGAAAAGAATCGGTAAATTCAAGTTCTGCAACAAAATGCAATTTACAAAGTCATCTTATCATTCTCATGTCAAATACAAGAATGCACAATGCTATCAAAACAAAAATACAATTTTCATTTGGACAAACGACCCATATTGACTTTTTTTGTGAGTTCAGATTCGACTTGAGACTGCAGCATCGGGGCTTTTTCCAAGGCTACGATTCCAGGGTAGATGCAACCCTCAACAATGCGGCAGCTTCCGCGGGTCTAGCCTTCGTGGCCGCCCTTACCCCTAAAACTCTCGACCTCGTTGACACCCAGTCCGACCAAAAATCCGGCGAGCGATCGCTTTTATCGGCCTTTTACGCACCCCAAGAGCTTTACGAAGCCGGTGCCATAGACCGACTCATAGCCGGTGCCACTGGTAAGAACTTCCTTTCACCTAACAAAGCTTTTATTCAACTTTGCATGTGATTTGAAATATGATATCTGTATACAGTTGTTGTGCGAGATACGCAGATTTTACCAGCTCTTATTAGAAATTACTCACTATCATTCCATGAACTTTTATTTCTGTATGGTCAAAAATATTTTCAAATCTTCAATAAACTGTTTTGAATGTTTGCGAGCTCAACCATTAAAATCTTTTCTGAAGAGAGGTTCTTTTCTTTGAAAGGCCTCAAGTTTAGACATCAAGTTTATTATTATATAAAGTTATTCTATTCTATTCTATTCTATAATTAAGGAATGAGGAATTGAATTTGATTTTAAACTATTGAATGACATAAATTGTACAGCGGGTCACTCTAGAAAGCCCTTGCCACCAAGCCTGAACGAGGTACTGGTCGAGCGTTATTTACACGATGGCAAAAGTCCTGATTCGCCGATAGACTACGCTGCTCAGATGATTCAACAAGGTCGAGATCACGGTCTACCTCCTTACGTTCGATGGCGTTCACTGTGCAACCTTCCTGAAGTCCGAAACTTTGATGACCTGCGTGGTAGCATTGCTAACGATGTCGTACATCGGTTACAGGGCGTCTACAGGTGAGTTCACAAGTCTACTATTTTATGATTTATACTTTTCCGCTCTTAACGTAAGATTAAAATTTTCAGAAAAGTTGAAGAGATTGACCTTGTAACGGGAGCTCTCTCTGAAGCATCGGTAACTGGATCTGTTCTGGGTCCCACGTTCGTCTGCTTACTCGGTAGAACGTTCAAGAACGCTAAAATTGGTGAGGAATTTTTCAAAAACTGATCATATATATTGGAAAGAACATAAATAGTTCATGTAGAGATTTCAACGAAAATGGATCTGATTCGGTTGCACGTGCATAGTTGCACAGATAAACACCAATGATTAAATATTATCGGAGGAAAAGAATCAAATTCTGCCCAATTTCTAATCCAGGTGATCGCTACTGGTACGAGAACGGACCTGGAAAGACGCCAGGTGCATTTTCTGAAGTGCAACTAATGGAAATTCGCAAGACAACGATGGCCCGGCTTCTTTGTGATAATGGAGATAGGCTCAAGCGTGTGCAACCAAGAGCTTTCCTTCTCAAAGACAGATTCCTGTGAGTTGATCAAGATTTGCCTACATATAAATAAATAGCAGACTTTACGCTAAAGTGCCTTTTTTTGTTTTCAAGAATTGAACCATTTTTTAGAATTGGTTCACATATCTGGAAGTCCTGATCATATTAACCTATGAATGTTGAGCCCCCATGCAGCGATGCTGTTTCTGTCCACGAGAATGAATTAGAATTACCCTCAATTTTTTTTTGCAGGAATAATTTGGAGAATTGTTCAGAATACAAGGTCAATGACATGAATCTTCTATTCTGGAAGGAAAAGCCACCATCTCCTTGAGCTCATTTTCCACGGACGCAAATGATCCATGGTGCAATCTTTTAAACGACTCAGACTGGGGAAAAAACAAAAACCTACCTAATGACTATGTTTCGGCATTACAAATTGGATTATTTCGCCAAAAATATGCATGAGAGGTAAACCCCGCCTCTTCGACCTCAAACCGAGTGAGAATCACAAAACTATGCCTCTCATGTATACCTTTGTTTGGACAAATAGAATTTGTGCCTCGTTTTTGTGAAAACCTCCGCTTTGTGAAACCAAAAAGGTGGCAAATGTAAAACCATGCATCCAATTTGATGCACAAGATTCAAGCAAACAACATGCTGATTTTTGACTGATACATGTTGCTTTCAGTGTGCGCAAGCTTCGAATATACGGATGTCCGAAAAGTTAGAACCCCCTCCGATTTAGAAACGGTTGGAAATCGCGAAAAACCCCGAAACTCGTGTCCCCTTATTTTGAGGGGGATGTCTGATGGTGAATTTGTTTCTAGCCTTGGACTTCATGTTCGAAGTTATTTGGAGGTTAACTCGATTTCTTCAATCGAAACACCTACTTTCGACCTCGGACTCTGAAAAGCCGTGAAAAATTATGTAACCTTCGTTCGAAACATTTTTTGATCCGACTTGACCTTGGCGGAATAAATGGAATTCAATACAGATAGACATTAATCTCAGTAACTCCAAGAACAAATTTTTTGTCAGGGAATATTTGGGATAAAAATTTCTCATAGTTAAAGCAAACATGAGCCAGTGACCTTGTTTTTGACCTAGGATGTCATTTTCAAGGTCATTTGGGGGTCAATTTGATAGGTTAAAAAAAGCAAGGTCATTAGTTCATTTTTACTGTGATCAAGAACAACTGTGATCCCAAACATTTGCCTACGAAACGTTTACTCTTAGAGCTGCAGCGGTTATCGTCTGACCTCCGTTTATCCCGCCAAGTTCAAGTCGTATCGAAAAATATTTGAGACAAAAGTTTCATAATTTCTCACGTTCATTCAGGATCCGAGGTCAGAAAGGTGTTTCCATTCGAAAAAAAAATCGAGTTGACCTTCTTCTGACTTCGAAAATGACCTCCAAGGTCAAAAACATTAGGTGACCATCAGATGACCTCCTCAATCAAGGGGATATATGTTCCGGAATTTTTCGCGATTTCCTACCGCTTCTCAGAAAGGGGTGGTACTTACTTTTCGGACACCCTGTATATACTTGGGTTATTAGTAGGCCTTTTTTTTTTTTTTTTTTTTTTAAGTGGAATATAAGGAAAAATCTGATGACAGGCTATCCCTAATGGATCTCCCACCGGCAGACCATAAGCGCTTTCATTTTGTCACCCGGTAAACCGGATGAGCATGAATCCAACGCCCGTGTGCCCTGGGGGCTAAAACCTTCTGCTCTCAGCCCTACGATGTTGGCAAGCCATCATTGCAGAACTGGGGGCAGCTAACCACTATCTAACCAACCCACCCCGGAACCGCGTTAGCATTACTTCAGGGTGGGAGGCGTATCGCGCGCCATGAGGCGTCCCTCTTCGGTGTGTCCGCTCTTCTGTCTTCTCTCTTCGTCGTCAATGATCACTCTTCAAGTCGTCGTTGTTCGCTATGCAGCGCCCCTTGCTTGACGCTGCAATGCCCGTTCTCGCTCTTCTTTTCGCTCTCTTTATTAGTAGGCCTGTTCTGGGCAATATTTTAATACTCTATTCATGAACATATTCCATAAACTTCCTTCAGAGTTTGAACTTCTTAGTGGATCAATTTTATCACGATTTCTGAGAATTCGATTGCATGATACGGTTGTAACTTACAACTTGTAAGGTTGAGAGGTATTAGAGGCCTCCCATTTACCACTCTCTTGATTCAAAGTATACTTCAAATCAATAAAAAGTTTGAAGGTCAATAGATCGATGCTCGACAGATAGTTAAACTATTTGAAACTGATGGTTAGTTCAAAACATGTAAACTTGGAAGAGCGTGATAATATTATTGTTTTATAGTTTCAACTATTAGCTGGTCTCACAGGAATAGTGTGCATACAGCTGTCTCGATTACCTTAGGAATTAGGAAAGCGTTAGATGATACCCTCTGTAAATAAATATTTTATGGATCATTCAAGAAGGCATTATCATTTACCCGAAACTGGACTCACAATAATAATTCTACGAACCCATCGCATCACGAGCATAATTTTTTTTGCTACGATTTTCTGTGAAAAACCAAAAATATCCAGACGTTATCTTTTTTTCGATACTAAATATTGGAGGTTGAAAAAATGGTAGAGTAATTTTTTTAAGTGTAGAGAATTGATTCAACCACAACTTGAAGGAAGAATGGACATTGCAGTGAATGTCCTAAGATTATATCGCCCAAGATAGTCCGGGGAAGAGCATAAGTTTTCAATTTTTCGTTCTTGTAATTTCTTGCCATAGCCAACAACTATTTCATTTTATCCAGTAGATTTTTCAGACACTCATGTCCAGTATCGAGTTAAATCAATATCTATACTCTAATGCTTGCTCAGGGGAGTGCGTTACTATCTTCAAGTAACCACTTCAACGCTGAATTGGACTTCTAAAGAGTTTGCTGTGGCCCCATGAAAGTCGAAATCTGTACTTAATCCTATCTCCGAGGGAATAACGAACAACACTGCCACGCTGACATACTTCTTTCAGCACTCTACTGACGTGCGCATCGCACTCATATTCTCAATAGATACACGCGTCTCGATTCAACCTTAAGCCCAAAAGTATGCATGATAACAAATTTTGAGAAACGGAAAACAACGTCATAAAATCAGACAAAAATACAAAGGGAACATCGTAAACCCATAAATAACTCCTCAGGTCTGCAGATCCTCAGATCCTCAGATCCACTGATCCGCAGATCCAAGAATCCACGGATCCACAGATCAACGGATATTTAGATCTCCAGATCCGTAGATCTTCAGATCCACGGATTTGCCGACCCGCGCCTATATAAAGCCCAGCCCCCCTGGCTCAGCATGCTCAGTCGATGCTCAGTCCTCCACGGACATTCGTTCACGTCACTCGCTTGTCAAAGTCTCGCCACCAGGTCCGTCGGCCCTCCGACCCGACAGCCTTTGGCCCGATGCGCCCCGGTCATCCGAACCGCGTCGCCTCGGCGACGTCACCCAGCTCCACCGCCGAGCCTTATGAGAAGTTGTACACGGTCGTGCCCCGGTCTTCGCGATGGTCGCGTTCAACTCACAAGGAGAGTCCGGAGTCTCCGGGTCCTGGAATCTCACCAAATTTTTTTCACAGATTCGTACCACCTAGAATATGAAGAATCCAAAGCAACTCTGTCAAATGGGCCTTCTGTTCTAAGCTACAGCCAGAAACGTCAACATTGCTAGTATATCTATATATATCACTTTTTAACATGGGCCTATATGGGCAATGCTAATGTCATAGGCTGTAGCTCTGAACGGGAGGCCCATTTGACAGAGTTGCTTTGGGTTCTTCATATTGTAGGTGGCACGAAACTGTAAAAAAATTTTGGTGAGATTTCAGGACCCGGAGACTCCGGACTCCCCTTGTCAGTTCTTTTTAAATCAGTGTAACCCAGCATGGACGAGTATGTGTGTGTGTGTGTGTTTGTGGTGTTTCATGTATCGGCACTGCTGCGGCACAATTTGAATTTAAGACAGTGCGTTTAGTTCGTATACCTGTGCCCACTCCCGTTCCCACGGAACCTTCCACCCGTGTGTAGGTATTCAACCCTTTTCTGTTCAAAGTGTCAACTCATCCACGGATTGCCATTCCGTATCATTCTCGATCATTCTCACCATGGAACGGAATCACCCTTCAGGTGTACCCGATAACAAGTGCAGTAATACCCCGTGTGGTATGTGCGAAGCTCGCAAGCTTGCGCGATCAGGAGCTTTAATGGCTGCTCTATCTAGCCGTTCGGCCACTGGGTCATCGAGTCAATCGAAAACATCCAGTGGCACTCTGCGTCGCCAATAAGATCGTTCCTTCACGTTTTCATAACGTCATTATTCCGTCGCATCACGACCAAAGCACGATCCGTTCTCAGGCAACGAACCACACGGTCTCGTTGCCATTGACAGGTGCACGAGAGACGTCACACACTCACGACGCTTCCTCTCTGCACGGGCCGGGTTCTGTCACTACTTCCGTTCGTAATCGTTGATTTGGATTGATTCCAAAAAAAAATTTTTTAGCCAGTCGAGGGGCGCATGAAGGTGTCCGAAATGTTGTTTACTTGAAGATATTCCATTCCATGCTTTAGCATTTTCCATGATATGCTACGCCAGAAGGTAAATACAAACGTTTACTAACGGTTTTTTCAGAAACCGATGTTTTACCCACTGGCCTAATATAATCGTTGTCATAAAATTCACCAGGATCAAAATGATGGCATCCAATTAAAAAGTTTAGTAGAAACCCGATAAAATGGAATTTAGAATTCAATAGGTATCGGCCATGTCTCTGCTCGTGGATTACAGATTTGTTTTTATCGAAGAAATCACCAATACAAACCAAGTAGGTATTTGATATGGAAAAAATGTGTGTCACACAAAGGAGTGGAGGAATTGAGAAAAATTGAAAAGTCAATTTCGAGACCTATAAGCTTTTTGCGCCGGCTTTACCGTGGAAAGGGAAACTTACATTAGAAAAAAATCAACAGCTTTTTTTATTTTTAAAGATATCATCTATTCGATAGCAATTTGTTTCAAGAAAAAGTAAAAGAGATACTTATTTGTATTAACGAATTTGTCATAGATTACAAAGAATGTTTCATCCCCGGCTTTTTTGTCCATCGTCAAACTTGAAAGCACACCCTAAGTAGTCGAGAATCTTAATACATTCAATCGTCTTCATTCGCACTCTTTATATCATAATGCAAAGTCAGTGAAAACTTGCACTCTTGATTTTTTTATTAAAAAGTTTTAAACTACGAGAGCTCGAAAAAGTCGAGTATATTTGGTATCAAGCCTTTTGTTTCAAATGCATATTATCGTATCGTTAAGTATTAACGTTCAGCGAGAAAATACATTTATGATCTACACTTATTCACACGAGAGCCAAAAAATTCAATATCAATCTGGAACGATGGATACAGTGGCAAGTGGTTTTTGAGAACTATTCATTCTCTATTTTTTTTTCATTTCTTTTGTTTTTGTTTTCATGCAAAATTTTTATGAAGTTTACAACCAACACTATTAGATTATTATTGTTGTTCAATTGAATTCAAAGTGAGTTACAAATGCTTAACTATAAATTCGCCTCACCCGGTACAAACTTTTTTCATCTTATCTCATTGACAATATGCTGTTATCTTTCAACATCTCTAAAAAATGTTCATAAAATCAGGTGATAAAATGTTAGAATATCAAAATTACTATAGACTATTCACAAATTGACGACGCAACATAAATAGCGGTATTCAAAACAAAATACACATGTGGGTGGTATCCATACAAAAAGGTAAAACTATTCGCGAGTAAAAAATGTGAGAGTCATGCAAAATGAAAAATTTATCCAAAATCAAATGCGCGCAATGAATAATAGGTGTGAGCATGATATATTGATTTCTATGAAATGCAAAACCATTGAAATACATTCATGCTTGCAAGCTCTCAACATGAATGAAAATTTGAAATGGATTGATGATCATACTTGGTAAGATTGAGAATATTTCAATCGTCTATGCAGCAGCTAATGCATTTGAATGATAACGTTATCAAGTGGATATATTCCCAAAGATATCAATCCCGGAGCAAGATGAAGAATTCGGAATTGGAAATCAAAGATTAATTAGGACCAATAGGCTGAATTAGGAATATAGGACTGTCTCTAAATCTGGTTAACTTTTTAGACTTGTTACGAGGAGTAGCTTGCAAATAAAATTCCGTAAATTGAATCGTGATTTTGGACGTTTCATACTTGTGATTGGGCACAACACAATTTCTTGGAATGCGTTAAAAAACTTTTTTCTATCAGATCTTAATATCGATGAATCCCTTGAGATCATTCATGACTCTTTTGATTATCATTCAAAGAATTTTCCTAGAACGATAGAGAATTATTTTATCAGCCAATAACACAGTCATCAGTTATCCGAATTTCAAATTCTCAGAAAATGTTTAGTCATAATCATCGCGAATGAGAAAATTGCTTTACAAAATTCATTCTACTGTTTCTCTAGTCCGAAAAATATTGATTACCTTTCAAAGTATACTTGCACTCATCATGGAAATCATTTTGTTCTTACCAAGAAGATTGCTTGCGAGTAAGTCTAGTTTTTATGATTCTGATAATACTGTTCATATCGTCCATTGAATAGTCTGCTGAAGGAAACGGTTCCGCAGGGTCGAGACAAATTTTCGAAATGTTCGGATGATTAACCCGTTGACTTTAGGAGTGACTTCCGGCACTCGCAAACCCTTTTTGATGGTCAAAACACCAAATACTAGTGTCAAAACCGTAGAAAATGGCAAGATTAGAAAGTCGAAAATTTTTCGATTTTTATTATTTTTCTCAAAGAGGATCGACAATTGAGACCTAATTCTTGTGCCAACACGATTCAACAATGTTCCAAAATTTTCCTGGTTTTTTGCACATTTTTCCAATCCTTTTATCAAGCGTTATCACAAAATATCGAAAAAAGTGTTGGTCCAGTATACTAGACATCAACAGTCAACGGGTTGAAAGAGCTAAGAGCTTTCAGTATATTGCTCTCTATGGTAATATGTATCAAGGAACTATCAAGAACAATTCTGTACGGCCTGTAAAATTCTATTTTTGCGTGAAAAATTCATCGTATTAGCAGCTTTCTCTATTACGAAATCCACTCAATCTTCTTGTTCACTGAAATTTCAAAAAAATCATCAATAAATTTGAGTCTTTTTCATAATCTTATCGATGAAATAGTGGTATCAGTTATTGGCTGCATAGTTGGTCTCAATTTAAGAAAGTACAAGAAAATTAGCATGAGTCAATACTGTAATTTCGTGAATAATGATTCGTAGAGAAATATTATCAGATATTACTATTTGGGCCAAAATTGAAGTGGATTTTTTATCAAATTCAAATTCCATGGAAGCTACGATGAAGGGACATTCATTAAATCCATTCTGTCAGCCCTTCTCTTGATAGTCCTGAAATTGATGTTGTTTCGGGTAACTGAGCGAATACTAATGTTTCATGTTATCGAAACTATAGATCAGAATTTTCTTACTGCTAAAGCTTGATTTGTAACATTCTTCATTATTTGTTGCTCGATCATGCTTGATAGCAACCCGTATTTTTCCCTCCATTACTGATTTCATTTCATACACTCATTCACCCGAATTGTCAGAACCATAATACTTAAATATAGAAACTTGCTATAGATTTTAAAATTTCCGACGCATCAACGCGATAACAATTGAAAAATGTTTGATTATTTTCATATTTTTGTTAATCACAGTTCTATTCTCCAGCCATCAACTTATCCTACAATTAGCAACTCATCTATTGTAGTTTGGTAGAAATTATCTCCCTAGTCACTGGAAAATTATTTCAAATCTTGGTGAATCCCAATAGTGATCAAGTATAAATTTTACAAAATTGTGAGAAATTGAGAGATATTGAGCATAAGTGAACACAGTGAATCAAAATCGAGTGATATGATATAAAAGAAATGATTCAATGAACGCATGAAAGCTCTTGCATAATGTGATGCATGGTTCTTTGCGATTTGATGATAATAAACCTACGGCAATGAATATGATTTTTCTGTCACTATACCACGATGTAGCAGAGCTCTATTCCATTTCTTGTATAGCTGATGAAATTTAGCACCTTTGTGAAACGCTTACTTTGAATGTATCAGAGGTACGGGAGTAGCAAAAAAAAAAAAAAAATATCTGCGTATGAATCAAGCCAAGCTATAGTGAGCCGTACTAGAGAGATCAAAATGATTCTCATGGAACTTATGATTCTTGTTCGATACATCTTGAAAAATTTCGTCACATCTTTCTGCCTGTCTGCATAGTAACCAAATTTAAGTGATCAAACCAATTCTTGTATTTTTCGTGTACAGGTAGTAATTATTTCTAATTAAAAAATTCGGAAACAGTCGTCAAAAGCTCTCTCATGCGAGATATCTGTATTGTGAAACTGGTATCAAGAGGTTGATTTTGATCTTTTTATGAACATGGAAACCATGTCGGAGAATTCTTTAAAAATTCAACTATTTTCAAAAGTGTTTTCCCGAAGAATATGCAGATAAAGAACGCTAGACCATTCATTCACTCGTGTCATCAAACTTTCGTGATCAAATTACGATTATGAATATATTGGTGTTTTTAGCACTATTTCGTATAAGTTTTAACAATTATTCATCGAACGTCAGCATTTTTTTTATAGGTAATTGAAATATTTGCGATCTTACTGGTTTCTACTGGAAAAATAAGAGTTTGTTATACAGTATCAGCTAGACATTGAAACTAGTTCCAATCGGATCCCTACTCACCAGTTTTCTTCCAGACACTCAGGGTGATTTTGACCCATTTGTTCACCGGTTTGAACTTTCTTTGAGAAGAAAAATTCAAAAAAGTCGGTTGGTGCGCGTCCTATCTGATCTGAATCCACCTTTCTAGAGATATTTCACACACTTACTCCTTACCGAAAATTTCTGTACCTACTGTTTTCCATCACTTGAATCAAATATATGGTCTTCATTTAACAAGCCACCACGTGATAATTGTATGGCTAATAATCTGTGAATAATCAATAGATGAACATTGACATCAAGACTTTCCAGTGATAAATTCAAATAAATCTAGAGATACAAAAAAATTATATCAAGTCGTAAGTATCTCACATCTTGGAATGATGCCATTGCCAGTATCCTGATTCTGATAATAACAAGCTTTTAATGATGCGGCTGATGAGTTTAAAAATTTTTAAAGGAAACGATCTCGTCAACTATACGTGTATCGTGACATTCGAATGGAAAGTGAATATTGTGACAGAGTAGCATTATAGATGAGTCGTGAATTGTTTTTTTTTTTTTTTTTTCATTCTTTTATAGCGTGTGAGAGAGAGAGAGAGCGGGATGAATGATGGGAATGAGAGTATGAATGAGGATTATGAAAAATCAAAAAAGAACGCCAGCCTAGTTAGAGATTTTTTTTCAAAAACATTCATTTTTATTTGATAGAAAAAAATAAAAAATTTCGTCATATTTTTCCGCTTAAGTAGATATCAATAAAAATTATTCTATCCGTTAAAAAATCGATTTTCGAAAGTGTTTCATTTTTTTTTTAATACAAAGGACAAAAAAATATATAATATGTATATGGGTATTAAAGAGAACATACATCGAATGCTCTCATATCTTGGGTGAGAAAAAAAAATTAAGAAAAAGCATAAACAAGATTCTATAAGCATTAAGAAATAGAGACGATTCGAGACACGACATCGGGAAACACTCCTTCGCTCACAAAAAAACGTAGTACGACAAACTTACATAGCATTTTTCTTCTTTTTTGCGATGATGAACCATTCTACACTCTCTGTCATTCCAGAAACGTTCAAGTATTATCATTGTTCATCAATTGCCCGTTTGCTTTTTTCCACAAGAACGTCAAAATCATTCTTTTCATATCTATCAGCATTTTTTCCTGTAAACACATAATACAAGTTCGAGGCAGTACTCCTACATGTTTGACGAGGGACTTATTCCGATCATTTCCTTTCATACGGATCATAAGTTTTAATATCTATAGCCTTTTATTCATGAAGAGGCGTCAAATGATACTGATTTTTGCAGAGTGATGGTCGCGACCCTCACTGAACATCTAATGCATTTGTGAATGGTCCACACCATAAGACTGATTTTTCCAAAGTTTCGAATTCAAAGTTGTAATTGCCAATTTTTGATAGCAAGAATTCTTTTACATTGATTTTTAAACACATAGTGATAATAGATAAAAATTTTGACCCACTTATCAAAGGCTCATCTCATTCTATCTCGAGTTTGACTAGTTTGTCTCTTAGTTTTTGGGCTGTTCTTGCCCAAATTTACATCGCCATATCATAATTCATACATGCTCTCGAACTTCGCCTCTAGTTTTCATCTAAAAATTTGTTTAGTCTCTATCATAGTAAAAGGATCACAAAGTCGCCGAAAAAAGCTCATGGTAGTAAAAAATTCACGCTTTATAAAATGGTTACGTCGACATTCAAAAAAGAGAAGATCAATTCAGTTTTTTTTTTTCGATTAAAAAACCTTCGCTAATTCACAAATATGCAGAAATACGTTCGGGAACATACTTTCTCGTTCAAGTTTCAACAAATTCTCATTTTTTTCCAATATTCTTTTTCATGAATGTTCGCAAATACATAATAATTACTATACAAATCAAACTCATTACATGAACATCACTCATTGAGTCCGATTTCGACTGATTATACAAGTGGCGTATCTCTAAAATTTTCCAAGTTTTTTTTTCACGTTCTCCTTTTGTTCAGGTAAAAACTTCCAATGCCCACTCTAAAGAATACTTATATAAGGAGATTATTGGATAAATTTCAGAGATACGCATTTCTTCTACAAAGTTAATAACGTCTTCTTGAGGAAAAATATCAAAAATAAGCAATTGGTTTGCTGGGCTCAACCGACGTCACACTTTTTTTTACATCATGATTCAATTCAATTCAAGCCGCACAAGAATATTCATACAATTATGTATACAAATAACGCGAAATCTCAAAATTCTTTTTTCGCCATCTTTTTTCGCACAAATTCATATGCCAATTTTACGCATTTTTCATTTAAAAAGAAAAAACGCGCAAAATTCCTTCTATTCACTCGAGATTTGCGCTTATAAACACATTGCACTGCGCCCAGCATTGTTGGACTTGTTTTTAATGAGGGGAAATTCGATCTGGCGCGTGATTGCGCAAGATATTCCTTTCTCAATCATTTGCAATTCTCTTATCCATAGAGCAGAGCAAAAATTGTTATGATCGGTAGAAAAAAAAGAATATCCTATCACCGACATTACAAATACATAAATATCGACGAACTAAAAAATTATACATAAGTGACTATGCGTGAGACATTTCCCTTTACTTTTCATGAACAAGATATTTCCTTCCCTCCATAAGTTTTGCAACATGAATTCGATGCTTTTGCCTTTGCCGATTTTACAACATATTTTTCTTCCACAGATCAAATAAATCGAGAAATTGATGAATTTGTACTACATTATCTACACTTCAGACATATTCTCGTTGTAATATTAAGAAACTTTCTCAAACTTTGATGGCCCAAAGATAGACGTATTTAAACGAATGAGAAAGTTTTGCAGGAGAGTAAGGTGCATAGAAAAAAATACTCTGAAAACTGATTTTTTTTTTCATAGTGCTTAAGAAAATAGAGCTATGTCATCATATATCAAGCTACCGTCAATTACTTTGATATGTGAGCGAGTATCTTTTTTTATTGCTGTTGCAAGAAAATTTAGCACAAAGTTCATCAATTTCGGGACTTAAAATAGATCTTTGTTCATTTTCGAGTCGTAATCAAGAGTTTTCCTATAGTTTCATCGTCCTGTCGTATCAAGTTCGCGAACAATGGATAAGATAAAAGTTTGAGTGGTTGATTATAAAAAATTTATAATATATGTGGTTATACATCTGTGTTCTTTGGTACGCAGAGATCTCTACAAAATAGCAATGCGATGGATTAGAAGATCTTAGAAGAGTTAAAATGGCAGAAAATTGTAGAAATTCTGTTCTCAAGCAGGTGTGTATCTTTTCCTTCATCTATTCAATTATTCAAATTTAGTATATTCTAATTCGACACGGATGATTCTTGTAAGTTAAAATGATGGGAAATAATTCAAGTACGCCAAAAACATGACCAAATCGAGTATAACTAAACTTATCTATTGCACTTAGTAGCACATAATAACGATTAATCATAGAATATTTAGTTTGATCATCGAATACGGAAAATACAATTCATAATTTTATTCCGTACCAGAATTTTGAGTAACCTAGCAAAAGTCAAACAACAAATATTAAATTTACCACTTTTATAGGATTGTATGCTTGGGTATCAAGTTGTCCCGAGATTTCTTCAAGTGATTGACGCTTAATCAATTCAATCAAACAGCATTTCGCGAGGATAAGATTGAGGGGAAACCCGATAAATCGAAGTAAATGTAGAAAAACAAGAATCTACGAAATTTGCCTCAAAAAATCACTAGAAATACACGTAGTAGTTCAGTTGAGATTGAGCTGAAGGTGAATGGAAATATTACTATTTTCCATTCACCGCTCAGTGATGGTTTTTCCATATGATCTCAAAACGTTGGTACTAGCGACCATACCATCAGTTCATTATCGAAATTATACAATATCAATAAAAATCTACTCGACATAGAAAAATAAAAATCATTTCAATTATATACGAGCAAAGAAACACATGATACACAATATACATGCATAAGATAATTATGTGATGAAATATATTACCAACCAACGGAGCTACAGAGCCGTTGACCAGAAAAAAGTATTCATAAAATTCAAGTAATAAAATGTTTGTGTAAAATCGAGAAATATTGACTGGTGAAGAGTAGTGTAAAGGAAACGCAAAGATGGTAGAAACTACTTCTGCAAATAGGAAATACGCATTGCATTTGCGCGATCACTTGAAAAATCTTTAATTTTCCTCAAGGTTTTTTGAGGTTTATCGAGGCATAAAGAGAAAATTAGTATTTTCTCCATCCCAAGAAGTTGACTGATTTATATCCAGAGATGCGGATTGAAAGTGGCATAAAAAATAATATCAATACTTTAAAATTTCGTGCCAAACTTTCTTTACTTGAACTGAGGAACCGCAAGATTTCTTCAAGGACAATCCTCCCGTTGAAACATATCTCAACGCAATTTAACCCGAAATGATTTTCTACCCGTTAGTCTTATTCTTGAGCAAATTATTCTAACACTCTCACGCACGAATAACCGTCTGAAAGTCCAAAAACCTAAGAATATTCAGAAAAGACTATAACAGCAGTATAAAAACTTTTCAACAGTGAAAAATACGAATGTACCGTTTAAAATGATTACCACTGATTTGATTAATTCTTCGTCTGTTCTCTGTATTTTGTTTTCCGTCACGATCGTGTTGGCTTTTATGCATTGTAATTTAGTGCATTTCTATTCTCCATTTTTCGGATCCTCAGAAGCGTGATTTTCTTATTCAATATTCTTGTACTCATACCGTTCTGTCATTACTTTTTATTACTAGCCTCTCTGTCCTCATTTCTATTTCATTGTTGAAGTCACGAAAGAGATATTTTTTTCACGCAACTAGGAAAAATCCTAACTGTGGAAATTTGTTCTATTCTAGAAAACTTTTCCACAATTTATTACAACAAATTGCGTATACTCATGCGATCTCTGGCAATGAGTCTTTCAGGATTCGAACTCAGAAGAAGTAACCTGGTGAGCACGGTTCGTATAGAATGCCTTTTGCTTCCAAGATCCTGAAAATTACGTGCGAATTTCACTTGGAGTTTGATGAAGAAAAAAATCTTTGTCTATCCGGTGTTACAAAAAAGCAGTTCTCGACATCTGCCAAGAGTAGAAGTTGACATAGTGTTAGTACACTGACATCTGGTGTTTTCCATGAGGAGAATATTGATAAATCCCGTATTCTCACTTCATTATCAACGTTGCACGTCATGAAATTTTGATGAACAATTTCTAGATGTAATGCTTATAATCTCTTCCCAACGCATCGTTATGGAGTCTCAGAGTACATTTTTGGGTTCACATTAGAATTAAAGTTCTCCGCGATCAAAGAGTCGTCAATGATATCTGATTTTCACACGGATTTTTTTTCTGCTTTTGAGAGCTCATCGTCAATTTTTCAAAATCTTGTTCGTTACACTTTTGTTTCCATGTTTAATCTCAATACTATAGTCGGTTAATCGTATTTAGCTCAAGTTCACATTTTCTGGTTCCATTTGATATGTTTTTTAATCCGAATTATTCAATTCTGAACAATCAATTTCAATCGAGTACTTTCTTCAAAATACGAGAGATCAGAAGAACCAAGAAATTTATCGACGTCGAAAGAGTGATCAGTTCGTACTAACAAAGCCATTGCATTCCCAAATACTCTTCAGAAAAAATGTCAAGAATCTCATCTTATATTGTAATAATCTATTTTTGTTAGGAAAAGATAATTCCAATGTATTTTTACGACAAGTTTATCATTTTTATCAAGTGAGTAGTAAAATTGTAGGAAAGCTTCTTCGAAATACGATTGCTATAATTCATCGGAATCCTGGTGACAGGACGATGCTCGACAAGAAATACTACTTGCTAAATCTATGATGTACAAGGGTAGCAAGTCATCGGTCTTGAACAAGAGTAAGTTCATATGAAATTCTTGGAGTATCGAGAATTGACAGTAAAAGATTTTTGAGCCTTAGATCCAAAAGCCATTAGGAAAATTTATAATGAGGAAATTCTTTGACTATCACGCGCAACATCGAAATCACCGACAAATTATGAACTTTTCAACAAATCAACGAATGATGAATCGTATCATCTGTGAAATTTTTACGAGTATAGGCAATCTTGTCAAACTTGAGATTTTTTTTTCAAATATTCTTGGCGAAAGCAACTATAATTCGTAACCGATTTATAGTTTCAATGAAATTTCGGAGTAATGTTATTTGCTATAAGTGTGTTATACAATGACATACATGTTTCTCTCAATAGTTTTGAGATTTGTTATTCACGTAAATATGTTACTGCGGTGTCAATCATTGAAGGGGTCACATAAGAATTCATCAATACATGATAAAAAATGTTTCGAAAATGACCTAGCCAACTGGACTCTAAAATACACGAGAGAGTAGTTGTTGTTGTAAAAATCTTTTAAGCTATCCATAAAATATTCAAGTGAGAATAATTTTTGACAGAAGATGAACCAATAAAAGAATCCATCTCAGTGACCCCTGGGACATCTCTGCTTTTGAATTATTGGATCCATCAAGAAGTATCTCATCATACACTATTTTTTGTAAATCGTCGCAAGTCGAAGAATATCTTAAAATCATATTGATAGAAGAGAGACTGCGTGGAAAAAGGTTTCTACTTGTATAAATTGTATTCATAATAATCCCGTATTAAATGATATTAATGGTTTTTATAACCATATCATTCTATGAACGAGTACTAATGAATTCAATTGTGAGCGGTAACGCGCGTACGACAATCCACTTTTTTGTTTGTTTACTCTGCAGTCATGAAGAACTCGAGAACCTTGTCGAATCTCTATACAATAATTCTCGTTTTTGATTCTCGATCACAATACTCCAATCATTCCTCTTCATAATTTTATATATCGAAACGAGATTTTTGGGCGTACTTTGCGATGAGACTTATTTTTTGCGTTCATCGATTTAAATTGTTCTAACTAATGCTCGCGTCTATAGTTTTCTCAGTTTATACTCAAATTTTTTCCGAGATTGGACTATATGGATGCTTGGTTAGCTCTTTATAATTCCTACTGTTCCTTGCACGAGCAAAAAAAACGGAATATCTGCGTGACTATAATGGTACGTTAATTGGTCACCATAATCAATATTTTTGTTACTCGGATTGAAGAAGAAATTGTCTTTAGAAGCACTTTCAATCTTCTATAACTTTTTTTTTGTTTCAATTGATCATACTCATACTCATTGATCTTATTTTACTAATATGATCATGTTAATCTGAATTTAGCTAGATTTGACCTTTGATTACATTTTTTCACGATTTGTTCAATAATTTAATTAATCTTCTTGACTCATCAGAGAGATCGATCGGATCGGTCGATTTTCGCGCGATTCACCTAAATGCCACCTGAATCCTATGGTGGCGCAAGTTATATATACAAAAAGGAGACCAAAAAAATAAATTTATATTTATATATTTTCATATATATAGACACGGAAATTATTCCATCTACTCTGATTTTTTCATCATCATATCGTTCCTTGCTTGTATCCAGTGTTACTCTAAATTATCTTAAGAAGATGTAAAATTTCACTAAGCCCTTCTACTCTTCAAAGAACTGTTTAAATTCTCCTACGCAAGACTCTCCAATAATTATTTGTGGTAGAGCCCCTTTCGACGGTAAAATCAGCTTTTCGAATTTTAATTGCGATTTCTCGGTTTTTCAACGTTTTTTTCCCTCAATAGCGCACTCTCGCGGTTGTCCTAATCTGTCCACAGTTCCTCTCGCTCTATATTCACGGATCATTATATTTGCCCCCTGAATTCGATTTAGAGGAAAAGAGGCATTCGTAATAAATTCGAAAAATCGATATAAAAATAAAAAAACTGTCTCACCGCCGACACTATCTATTCTTAAAAATATTCGGGTTACGCAGCAAATACGTTGGACTAATTTTGTTCCGCTGAGAAAATTCTTTAGCTGCTCGGTATCCGTCCCGTTCGAAGATATTTGTTATTGAAAATGATTAATTCATGACTTTTTTCTATCTTTGCGTTACTCTGTGAATATTTATACATTCTTGTCAAATTGAAAAATGTGTACTGTGTGTGTAGCTTTCATGTGTTTTTGAGTGCTTTCCTATAGTAGAAGTTAAAATACGAGGAAATACTCCAAAAGGGGTCTTGAAATTTTGTTTCCCGGTACATATAAGTTTGATGACACTCATTGATACAAGTTTTCAGACATGTAATATTGATACATTATGATACCGATGGCACATTTTGAAAGTGTTACAGATTGCTATCAACAACAAAAAATTCGATTATCTGGAAATTGTATCAATATGAACGACCCCGTAATATATTTTTTTTAATGTTCATATCCAACGTTACGTCTGATGCTAAAGTGATTTACAGTTACATGCTGGAATAACATATGATATTATAGATAGTTATTGGGTTATTTGCATGTATAGTTGCATCAAGTCACATAGTAGGTGATATTCGTTTTCCTAAAGCTTGTATCCTTTTACATCCAGTATCTCGACACTTTTTCCAGTTCAAACTACACAATTGCACTAGTTTTCATAGATAGATTCTTTTCCATTTGATTATATACACCGAGATAAGAAATCGTGATGAAAATGTACGTGAAAGTGTTTTCTGTATTGTGTATGAGATAGTTTGAGAGATGAAAAACACTTATATTTTTTCATTCTAGGCAAAAAATTTCACAGAGCGCTGCCGGCGCGCAGGCAGGTTAGTATGATGATGTTTGGAACATTCTAAATTTTGTCACTTTCGATTCTATCCCCATTTTTTTTGCAACCTTCGTTTCCCATGAGATCCCTCACATGAACTTTGCTGATTCAGTTTGCCCATGCTTCATATTTCTGAAATATTCGACCCACATATTAAATATTCTGCGAGTAAAGGAAGAAAAGAAAACGGCGAACTGTTGACAGAATGTTGGGTCATCGATGTCATTCACAGTTGTTTTGCATCAAATTCATACATCCGAAGTCTAAATTAATAGCAAATTGAGATTCGGAAGAATCTCAATGGTTTCTATTGACAATTTGGATGATGGTATTGGACTATTTTCTAAATAGCCTTGAGCCGACACTGAAATCCAACACATAGATGCTACAACCAATTCATGGATGATTGGATGGGCAAACTAGATTTGAATTGGAAGTAAATTTCATCGAAATTTAAGATGAAAGTAACAAAAGAACTTGAAAGATGACTTATCAATCGTGCATCTTACATGTGCTCCATGAATCATCGTTACGCCTGGAGACTCAAATTGTCATCCATAGGATTGGACAGAATCATGAAAAAATTCGCGA
This sequence comes from Eretmocerus hayati, assembly GCA_029851415.1. NCBI lineage: Eukaryota > Metazoa > Arthropoda > Insecta > Hymenoptera > Aphelinidae > Eretmocerus > Eretmocerus hayati. The sequence continues at coordinate 54,116,158 of CM056741.1, read as the reverse complement.
TTTCTATACAAAACTATATATCATTTATTCAAATTCATTGCAATGTTCAATAAATTACAAATAAAACGGCATCAAGTGGCGAAGAAAACATATAATTTACAACTTTGTGAATTAGAATTTTATAACTCAATTCGAAAAATCGTCATCCATTGAGTGGTTTATTTGATTCTTGCATCTAATGCTTGATTATCTATTGTACACATTTAATTTTCTCGAGAGATTATTTTTATTGTCTTTCTGTGTGCCGATGTGCAAGACTTTGGATCGAAATTCTGAGGCGCTGTTCAGTGGTAATACAAGCATATATTGTTCAATAATTAACGAAAAGGATATGCAGAGATGATGTTGACAAGTTGAATCGTTGCATTTAAAATTCTTTATCTAAAGTTATTTTCAGGTACATCACATGCGCGCACCTTTTCGACGAAAATCTCAAGCATAACAATAATGATTGGAAAAAATCTAAAATTTGGTCAGATTCTTTAGTCGCTTCTATAGAACAAAATAATTGAAAGTATCAAAAAAATATAAAATTATAAAGAGATCAAAGTCGTAAAAATTTCATCAAGTTCATTAAAAATGTCATTTTCCATTGAGGAAGAATCGTCGCATCGCATTCAAAAAGTTTGTTTGAAGAAATGAATCAGCAAAGAGTAAAGAAGTGAAAATGTGAGGAGAGATGTCAACGTTTTTCACGAATTAATTCCTAAGTCATATATAATTTGTCATCATTATATATAACTCACATTGCGTCACTCATTTTCAATTATATATATTTTCTATATAAAGATGTACGATAAGTTTGCAAATTCAAAAAGCAACAACAGTGCTGAGGGGTTTGGTGCAAGTGATAGAATCAATAAGTTTAAGATTTCCAAAGATTATTGACGCACTTTCTCCGTTATGGATTAATTCCAAACATCATTCAAAAAGACACTCATGCATCATATCATTAGAGTCGATAACAATACCTACGAATGGTAAAAATCGTGTGTAAGTGTGTGTCTTTGTATTCTTTTTTCCTCTAATGAACGTGTATTTTGGTACGGTTCTATCATCTCCTTTCTCCCTTAGACGCAGTCGATAGAAATTCTTACAAGCTAGAGAAACTGCGGTACAGGGAGAGTGTTACTGTTTTATAAACGAACAGTAGCAAGAACACTTCAACACTGACAAAAGAGGTAAACTGATCAAAAAACTCGACAACAATCAAGCGCCATGCGCGGAAACGTTCTAGATCACTGATTTCTTTTGTCTCTCTTCTTGCAAGATGTTCTCGAAGATTGTTCATCTCAAGAATACTCAAAGTCTCTTCTTTTACAAAAACTTAGGAAAAACTTTTTTGTCGTAACGACATGCAATCTTTCATTCCAAGTCTACTTGGAAGGATTATCAAAATATGAATTCGTCATCTGAACGCCTATGAACACTTTAAGAAAATCAATGCCTGCACTCGAGAAGTAGTGTCATTTCGAGCAAAAGACGGAAATACCAGAGGAAACGCATTCACCGAGTCCTTAATTCGACGTTTTTTTTTTTTTCAAGTTATCCTCCGGTCAATTTTCTTTCGTTCATCTTTTCTAGTCGAAATTTCGACACTTCCTCGATATTTTCGTGCAAATGACGATGACATTGCATCAAAGCAATTACAACAAATTCAATGGCAAAAATCGTGCCATATTCATGCAATTCTACATCTCAGCCTAATAGTCTGAACAATCGAATATGTCGTTCAGAGGTAAAAACCGCGAGAAGTGATTGCGCAGAAGTTACGAATAGAGTAGATTTCAAGGAAGGAGCTACTATTTTCGCTTTGCTGCGATAAAGCTCAGCAGCTCCGGCTAAAGCTAAAGAACGACGGGTTTCTTTTTTGGTGAGAATATAGCGATGGATAGCATCGTGTAACTCTGGATAGGAGTTCGTAAAGCCTCGTATTCGACGCAACGACAATCGATTTTCCAGCTGCCGTAACTGTATACCAGTGGTCATTTTCTTCCTCCCACAAAAGTTGATCTTTCAAAGCTCTCCTTTTTTTCCTCTATTTCTTTTTTCGCAACGTATATCACATCTATCACTCTCTCTCGCTTGTCCTCGCTCGCATTTTTATCGAATTTCTCGCTTTTTCAGAACATCTCAGTGTTTTATATACTCGCCAGCTCACTTGAGTAGTACGATCATTTCGGACTAAAGCGGAGCCAAAGGCAGAGTAATAGAGATGAGCGAGAGTTTTGCAGAGAGGATGCAAGATCGCGTACCATTTTGGCAATGTAGCAAGAGTTCAGTTAAAATTAGCTAGGGCCTGTTGCCGTCGATCGATTTTCGACTCTCTTAGAAGCGACGATAGCTGCTACGCTGCTGCTGCTGATGCTGATGCGATGGCTGCTGCTGTTGGGCTTGGGGTTAACACCAACGAAAAGGAACAGCTCGTGGTCTATCAGCTCCTTCTTTCACTAGCGGTTTGTGGAATTCACGACCTGGCCGCGAGTGAATCGTTGCCCAGCAATGTTCACAGTAATACTGCAAGAAGATTATCAAATCATTTTCAAAATCTTATGTCAAGGATCATTCTTGGTGACTACATAAACCATTTCTTGAAACTAGGTATTCAAAAATTCGATTTATGAGATAGGAATGGTCAAGTGGGTGAATGCATACGGCATCAATTCAAGAAATTTGACTTGCAGATTCAATAATCTAGAAATAGATATAAAATACGGGTCAAGTTTCCGGGTAAGGTGTGGTACGTCGAGTTGATCAACGATAACTTCTTCTTGAACGTTGGACATATATGTGCAAAGATAGCTCACCTGCAAACATGTGACGTTGGCGCAGAAAAATGGAGCAAATTTACCACCACAACGCTGGCCCTGGCACTCGTCGCACATTTGATCGTCTAGAACGTACGGTTTGACCTCGACCTGAAAATTGGGCAATTCAACGTCAACGCATCGCATAAGTCACGTACCGCATCTAAAATCGACCGATTTAAAAGTGCCAAGCTTGAACTTGACGCATCTAGTAAAAACTAGTGCAAAATTTATCATTGCAATTTGAGAACTACTTCGGAGTGACAGAATCTCGAATGCTCAATTCGGATGAAAATCAAGAATTGCGACGGAGTCATGATGAACAATATTAACGTACTGTTTAAACCTATTGAAGTCAAATTTTGATTCCAAGCTGAGAGCTCTGAATAAATATTGATTTTATCTTGAATAAGCTGATTGACTCATACGTAAGTCGCTTGAATCTAACTCTAAGCTTGGATACTCGCTCATACTCAAAATTAACTTTAAAAGGTTAAGAGAGTACAGCATCGGAAAGAAACGGTACAAAAATTAGAGAAGATGAGTGAGTAGTATACCCTCTTGTCGATGTCACTGTGCTGAAGTTGGACGAATCTTGCGGATATCGCGGCGATGTAAGACTGCTGATTGCTGAAGGCAACCCTGCCCGCACCTTTTGGATACTTGAGCTCGGGGTCGGTATCAATGCCGGCATAGCAGACACCCCCGTAGAGTCGGTCCATAATCATAGCCAATTCGACGGCTTTGAGAGGTCGGGGCACACCACCAACGAAAACGGTCTTTCGAGGGTCGAGGGGCATAGATGCGTCAAGTACGAAATCGGCATCGCTCAGCCGCCACGGCCGGATCTGTACTGGTTTGTCCTTTATCGTTGGCGAGGAAACGCACAGATATAGCTTGTCGTCATCCTGGATGCATGCGTCGATCAGTTGCTGCACTGAGCTTTCATCCTGCACACAAATACAATAACATTGATTAGGCTTTGTAATTTTTTGTTTTGAATCAAACAATTTTAATTGCTGCTTGTTGCAATTTCACTTGCATATTCAGCTCCGAGTGAAATTTTTTTTGCAACAGTAATTAGATTGAATGAACTGAATAAAATGGTCGATTAGAAGATTAAAATTGAAAATGATGCCAAGTACTTAGTTATACATAGTTTTTTGATCAAGTATCTGTTGGTCGGACGGTTTGTAGTACATATAAATTGTACATAGGTGAGATGCAACAGACAATTTTCAATTGAATACGTAGTATGGGTGATATAAGTTTACCTGGAAAAGCAGGAAAGCGTATCCTTTTGGTGGGAAATACGATTTGCTCTCAGCTTTGTGTGGCCAATCGACGACTAGTGGACCAAAACGACGGAAACTGGCTGTGATTTCATCTGCACAAATAAAAACAATGGAATTAGTCATTTTCACAATTTAGATCAGACTATCGATACTTTGAGAATCCAGTGTATTGTTGCGATTCGAAGGATATGCCCGTGATTGATGTGACTTTGAATTTTGAGAAGAAAATATTAAACTGACCAAAACAATTTTGCAGAAGTCGAATTTTCTTCTTCTCAGCCCGCGCAGTTCCACAGTGCGTAAGATAATAAAAACGCGATAAGGCGTCAAAACAAACGAGGAGGCGACAATCGCGAGTTCTCCACAAGAAAGACGTTACACTACGTCATGTTCATATAAAAGAAGAACTTCACGTAACTTAGATCAAGAACAAAAGTGAAGAGATGACTCACCCTCGTCGATATCAGGTGGCAAACCGCCAACGAAGACCTTACGCGAGAATCGCTCGCCTGTTTCACTACCCTGACTGTGAGGACTGCTACGACTCGGTGACGAGAGAGGACCACCCTGGGGCCCGCCCATACCAGGTCCACCGGCATTAAGGCCACCCATACCTGGGCCTACGCCGTCGAGTCCAAGTTGTCCACCGGATCCGTCGTCTAGGACACCACCACCCGTTTCGTCGAGACCAGGAAAGAATGGCGATTTGCCTGTAAATGAAAAATAAGAGAAACGCCGACCAGCGACGGATCCTAGATAATTTATACTGATATATTTTAATTTCGCACATCGGATTGTTGATGCGCATAGTAATTATTATTATAATGTAATTCATGCGACGGTGACGTGAGAGGATGACGATTATGAGATGATGAAAGATTAACGATCAAAATCGGCTTCTTGTTGTTATGATTTTTTCGTGAAAGCAATTTGGCAGAATTCAATCAGTTGTTCGGTGGAAGAAAGTGATGGGTACAAGAAAATATTGATAGTTGAGTCAAAAACACGGCACATAACGGAGAACTTATTTTTAGCAGAACGGTCGCTGCAAACTGATATCACTGGTATCTAGCAGATAACGCTTCACTGAAATATCGGTAACATTGAAGAAAAATATATAATACGAAAATCGAGCGAGTAATGGATTTGAGCACCGATACACCAAACACTTGCACTATAAAAATGAGACCACCGTATAGAATAAACTTTTCACTTTTTTCACTTCCGTCACAGAAGAAAAACTCACGAATACGGCGTCGTTGTGGGAACACCTGAGGTAAACGATAAGCTCTCCAGACGTAGACGGCCATTGTGACTGATTGTAACTGTATCAACTCCAGGCGGAGACGTAGCACCAAGAGTTTGCGACCGGCTAGGCTTAACTAAAAAGTGACATGTATAGAGGTGGTGGAACACGTGTCTCCTGTCTCGAGCTTGGCTCGTGGAGAAGTGAAGTGTGTAAAGCAAGACATTAGTGTATATAGGTAGACAGAGCGACGCCTACATATGCAGTATAATATAATTCGTCCAGGACGATTTGGAGCGGGGAGAAAGGGGCGTCATCAGCAGCTCGTTTGTTTTTATCCGGAAGCGTGACTTTTGCGAAACTAATCGAGCATAGTACTGCACTGCAGCAATCTCTCGGTATCTTCTGTTTTGCCTGCAGTTTCAAGGGCGGGGATGAGAGGGGATTGACAACTGTATATATTGTGTTCCATAGACGCAACGTGAGGTTTAAGATTCGCGCAACTGTACCGAGCGCTGTATAAATCTTCATGGAAGGCGAGCGGCTGGCCCGAAAAAAAGATGAGCGGAGCTCATATATCGAGAGCCGTTTTACACCTTGTCCGTTACAATTCGAAGAATTATAACAGTTACGTATTATAGTGAGCTGAGAATTTAAGGATATAGCTCTGTCGTCTCGTCTCAACTGATATTTATTCTGCAGAGAAACGTATTTTCAAACTCGGAAGTCGTTTTTTCGAACGTTTATTGAGCTGATTTAATTCGATTGTATATATGGTGTTGTTTACAACCGTGATGATGTTCGCGTGCATTTTATTTGGAGTGTTCGGTGCGACAATTTTGCTGTTCGTAATGATGCCGTTGTTTATTCATTTATTGATCGATATCTATGGAACGAGAGATGTAGGTAAGTGCAACCGGCACGGTACGTGATGGTGAAATCGACAGTCGAACGCGACCCTGAGGAGCCCTTATTGAAGATCGGAAGCTGTCGTCGGATAAATGGGCGAACAAACTTGAGTGATCCAAGATGTTATAAACTGTGTGATTGAAAAGTGTGAACCAGATGCATGGAATACCATGACATTGCTTATCAATCTAACGAGTGTAAAGATAAAGATCGACAATGGTTTGGAACACATCGAAACTGTTCTGTCAATCATCGACGAATGAAACCGGAAATGACCTGCATGCAGTGGTTTTTGTAGATACCTATGATGGGTGAGTGCTTTCACTCGATTATTTGTCGCATATCAAGATTCAATACTTATATGACGTTCATTACATCATGCGGGTTAATTCAAACCAGAAGTAGATTATTCGCGAATAGCAGCAACGAAAAACTGTCCCACATCAGGTTCGATCTCAGGCTTTGTATTATGTATGCAGCATCCATAACTGCTATGCACCGAAGGAAAATTGAAATTCGACCAAACCTGGGATACGAACGATAAAGCCGGCGCATAAATCGTTTTATTAACGTCGTACAGTACATGTAATGCATTGCTTCAATGAATCATTCGGAGCAACGGTCGAGCGACCGCGATACCGTGTAGCTTACATTTTGGTCAACGACGATCATTGTGCAATCATTCTTCACTCGACTGCGAATCGATATATTGTACTTTTAAGGCTGTGTCGCATCAGGCTATTGTATAAACAGACTTTCATCTCGATCGATACAAGATGGTCACTGATTGCAAAGCTTTATGAGAGATATCTGCTATCGGTTTGAAAAAATTGAGGCACACAGTCGAACTTGTCTAAATGGGACCTGCGTAAGGGGGAAACCCACCTTATTGAGGAGGGGGGGGGATCTCGGACCCTAGGGAAAAATCCCTCAAGTGAGACAAAAAGCCTGCTCTAACTGGAATAACTTGCGAGCACCTTGCGAGCCGTCGTCGGCACTCTAAATCTGGAATCAAATTTGAGGTGAGATTCTTCAACCGGGACGCAATGTTCACAAATATTTGCATCAATTGGACTTGACAATCAGTCGTTGATCAATCGCTCGTCATGGCAATTGGGGAAAGTGACAAAGTTCTTAACTTTTTCTTACATAGTCGACAATAACAGCGAAATTTCTTTACAATAGATAGTAATTGTTCAGCTTACAATAATCTTCCTTTAGCAACATTGAGACAAGGTTTTTTTCACCAGATACCACATCAATCTTACAACCACCCGATCAAGGTATTATTTGGAGCTTCAAGAGTTTTAATTACGTAGATATGGATAAAATACATTTATCGAATACACGAAAAACCCGCTCAAATGGACTGTCTGTATCTGGGAAACTGGATAACTGGGAAACCAACCTAAGTGAGTGAAAAAATAATGTCCCCCCTTCAGATTCTACTAGGACAAGTTCAACAGTATTTTTATATTAAAACGAAGCACTATAATATAGGAAGTTTAAGAGTCTCAAACAGTCTCGCCGATGGTCTAGGTACTACGAACCAGCTGATGGGTTACAAGTGAGACTATTTGTCAATCAAATTTCATAAGGTATGATGATCGTTCATCTTGATTGACGACTGAGATAAGCATGATGAGGTCCGCGAAACTGTGAACGAAACGTTGCTTAAAATTTCCATTATTGAAATTTTTGGGAATTTATATTTGATTGTCCACCTCCCTCAATATCAACGAGACTTTGAATTTCTATCATATTAAAATTAATCATTTATTGCTCCTCACGTGTGCAAAAAAAGGAAAAAATTCACGATAATACATTTATGTTTTCTCGTTACAATCTCCTATTAAAATCTCATGACAGTGCAATCTATACATTCTCATTATAGCGACTGAAAATCAACCCATCCACGATACAAAATGAGAAAACCAGCTAAGCAGTATAGAGCTTTGGAATACTTTAATCAAGCAAGCGTCGCTCAGTCCCGATCTCAGACGAGTACACGTACACGCTCTTATGTCTCTGTATATTCGTGGATCTACTCGAGTTTATTCCTCAGTTTGAGGAAAAAAAAATCGCCTAAATCCACATTCAGTATGCGCAAAAGCCTCATGGTCCGATTCTGTTATAGAACGGTGTATGTCGTGCAATTTAGCCAAGCGCAAGTGTCAGACTCTCATCTCGTGGTCGTGTTAATTCGTCCTATCTCGCACTCTCAAGCGGATTCTCTTTTCGCAGCGTGTACAGAGGTATGGAGATACATCTAAGGCTATATACATGTGCGTGATTCCGCCGAAAGTGTGATTTTCCGTGTTCCAAGCTCCCTCAAATTTCTGCGACTTAGAATGCACTTTATAGCAATCTTTTAGGATGTATTCTATTAGTAAGCAACTATGCTAATAGTTTGTGAATCGATTCCAACGTCCCCATCATTTGTCCTTCTTGCTAAAGGGCCAAGATGTCAATTCTGTCTCCTGTATGTTAAACTTGGAATTTTGAATCCATCACGACGCATATGCGGAGTCAAGAATCCCTATATGTAGCCATGCACTTCAATTTGTAATACTCCAGATAACATAATCCACCACTTTGCGAATCCAAATTGAGCCCTCAGCTCGCGAATGGCCATCCGACAGTTTGAAGACGGATTTGCACCGAAACTGCTTGCACAGCACCAATCAGCTCGGAAAAGTTCCCGATCGTTTATTGAGCCTTTCTAAACAATGAGGTTGTCATTGAGATACCCAAATACACCTAATTCATTCGCGATACTAGCCGAAAACTCGAATCCGCAGACGAGCGCACCATATGAACGTGTTTTTCAGAATAGCGTACAAAATTTTTTGTCCTTTCCGTATATACCCATGTTGTGCTCCACCTCAACGCGCTACGTCGCTTTGTACAACACATTTTCTAAAAGTATTTATTTGGTTGCATTAGAGCAAATCTATGCAGACAATAGTCTACGATTAGTTGCCGAGTCGTGGGAATAATTTTTTAAGCGAAATGTCTTTTTCGTCCCTGTCAACTCCGTCCCTCCCGCAGCTTCTTAACCTTGGCATATCTTCATCTGACTTCACTTATGAGATACGTAGCTCTATATATGTCGTATATAGGCCGATAGAATCTTCAGGCCGTTAGGATTTCACGTGCGGCGCAACACTGAGCACTTTTGCGTAGAAAGTGATTTTTCATTCAACACTAACCCATCCCTCTTGTTATTGACTCCGAGGAGATGACAGTACTGTTATCTCCTCGCCGATCGGTAACAAGAGGGATGGATTAGTGTTGAATAAAAAACCACTGTTTAAATAAACTTCTGTGATGCTTTTACGCGCTTGAACGCGTGAATTCCTAATGGCCTGAAAATTCTAACGGCCTACGACATATAAGGTAAGTGTACCCAACTGCCCTCTGTACCCAACTTGCCCCCATATGCCGATCTCAGGAATGGGCGCTCGTTGACCTTCCCGCAATTTTTTTTACGTTTGTTATGTTAAAATATGAGAAAATACGTAGTTTTCAACGACCCCGGATCATTTCTGCGTTCTCCAGAAAATATAAAGTGAGTTTTCCATTTTTCGTGTTTGCACGGCTAAGAAATCGAGGAGGAAATCGCGTTCACTAAAACCGGTGCCAATTTATTTTTATTTGACCAATCTTGACGCACCTTAGCGCATTCGATTCCTTGTCTCAAGACCTTCAAAATCCGCTCTTCAGGGTTGCAGAACTCTGACCTGGAGCGATTTTATGTACAAAACACGAAGATGGTTTGAGAATCAAGAAGGCCGACATCGGAGTGTACCCAACATGCACCCATATGGTTATCTCGGAAAGGCGTGCAGTATGGCTTTTTTTACCACTCAGAACGTGTTTATCACGTCAAAATAGGTCGGAAACGATGTCTTGGGCCAGCTAAAAGCTACAAATGCCACTGCATGGTGATCGGATCAAAGCGATTCTATTCACTTCATCGCCGATTTACATTGTTTTAAACGATGGGGGCAAGTTGGGTACACACTTTTGTAAACTCTCAAAAATCACCTTTTGGGAGAATTCAAACAGTTCGGCTCCACTTCATCCAAATTGGACGTATCTTAGCTGATTTTAAAGGTCTTGAGATAAGCTTCAAAATGAGTTAAAGTACGTTGGAAAATATTGAGATTAGCCAGAATTATTAAGAAAATGGCTCAATGGGGGCAAGTTGGGTACACTGACCTTATAATCCTTTTTTTTTATCCTAATGAGTGGAAATTAACTCTTACGGACCAATGAAACTCATCTGGGGCTGAAATAATTTTTTGACCCAAATCGCTCTCTACGACGATTTTGGCCCCAAAAAATCACACTTCCGCCGGGATCACCCATATACGGTTGCCTGGTAAGAGCAATCAGGACGAGTGAGCTCTATATATACGATATATAGGACTATCCCTCATCATCATCACGGAGCTTTTCTGCAGCTCATCTCCTTCGCCTCTATTTGAACTCGTATTTTCCTATCCTCTCTCTCTCTCTTTCTGTACCTCCCTTTACTCTTCTCATGTGTTATCTCTCGTCTCGTAGTCTCGATTAGATGTATAAGCAACATATACGAGACGTTATAGATACGAAAATGTAAGCTGGTGATGTAATACGAGGTTGGATGTGCTTGCAAGCTCTATTGCGGTTCTTTGCCTGTCTCAAGGAAATTGAAGGTCGTCATTTCTCTTGTTTGATTTGTTGAAATTTGTATGTTTTGAGACTTTGAATTGAGAAGACGGGTATATAAGGGTTTTCATGGTTTTGTAAAGTTTATAAGCGAGTCTGTGAGGGCTATATGGCGGAAGAAGAATTTATCATTTCATCAACAAAGCAACAACCGAAAAAGAACAACCGAGAATTCTGATGAACTTTTTACGATGATCTTCTGATTATTTCCTTTAGTACGAGACAGAATTCGTCAGTCAGAGTTCTCACAATCAAAAAACTGAAAAAACATTGAATGATTGAAATTTTTGAAGACTGAAATTGATCAGGAATATAATGACCATCGTTCGAAAAATTCTAATATGAAAAAAACTTTCATTTAAAGCTTGAGAGCAACTATTATCACTGTATGAAGGGAGAAGAATTTGATTGTCATCGTACAAGGTATGATTTGTGAAAAATGACGATCTAAAAATCATTTAGGTTGACAAAACCCCGAATAAGCTCATAAGGCCATAATTAAGTAAGACCCCTCTGTGCTAAACTAAACCCATTGTTTTTTTACTGTATCATTGGCCGAGAGCTTGAGACTGCAATCGGATTATACATTGTACTATGCATTCAGGATTTCTTGCTTGCACATCAGAGGATGAAGATAATGTCTCTAAACGGGGGAAGCTGCGCTCGTGCAGAAAAGCGAATCTCAGTGCGCGTAACGAAGAGTCATCACAGAAAACCATAGGTATAATATACACATGTCCGGCAGCAGTATTTAGAGATATCGCGTGACTCGGCTATACCAGTAGGATTCCCTTGCCCCTCACTATATGACTTGAGCCTTTAATCCTTAGCTCATCCCGTGTCAGGATCTTCCTCGGCTTCCATCCGACCTTTCCCTTATACCTTTAACCTCGATCCTAATACCACCGCAACATCTAAGTATATCTCTTGCTATTATTTCTATCCCCGGGGCAATTTTAGAGATTTTCTGTACTTTAATTTTCTTCTTACTAGCTTACTTAGTAAATTAAAAATATCAAATAATTAGTGGTAGTCAAGATGAATAAGAAAAATTTACGTGCTTTCGATTGGGATGTAATAGCTCTGCGAGTTATATATCGAGTGTTTGTGGTCTCAAGCGAGATTTATGATATTTTAAATCAAAATAATATTCGATAAGATCCTATCATTATAATGAGAATACAAAAGAATGTAAATTTTGACCCTGTGCGTATGTAGTCAATTCGAAGCTTAAAACCATTTCAGATTTGTAATTTGCAGTAGAACAAAAATAATGAGTCTCTATATACAGGTCCAAAACATTCGCACAATGAGAAAAAAGGGAATTTTAATTTATGAAGATTTCAAAATGACGATTAAACGCGGCAGTTCCAAGCCAACTTGAATGCAAAAAAGAATTCCAAATTTCAAAAGGGTTGCTTCTAGCGTGTATTCTCTTTAGCCAGTAGATTTTCCTTGTAGACAAAGTTCAAAGTAATCATAATTCTACCCTCGGTAACGCTTGGTGCAATATTTATATAAAAGTATTCAATTTCCTGCATGGCTCTTATGATAGCAAAGAAAATTGGAACCATCATAAGCTTTCGTGACGAATCACAATTTCCCCCATCACATTATTTACGTACCCTCTAGTACCAAGATCAATGACCTCTGTGTCAAAGCTATGCTGTAACGGCAGCAGCGCTCAAGTAACAACCCCGAGTACAACATGAGGGATATAGTTCTAATCGATAAACAAGAAAAATAGACTCTTAGCGGGAGCCGAAATATTTATATATTTTTTTTTCAATTCATGCTCATCTAGTAATAGTCACTTTGACAAAAAATTTCATGAAGAATATCCAGAATTCTGTCAGAGTAATTGGACCAAGTATAGACCTCATTATAACCAGTAAAAACCATCTAACAGAAGTCGAGATAAAAGAGTACTCATCCACGATGTGTACTTCTTTGTTATGATATTCACAAATTACTATGATGTATTTTTTAATCAGGGACCAATCGTAAATGAAATCGCTATTCTTTCTTTTCGAGAGAAATATCATGAAAAGACATAGAGCAAAACTTTTCTTAGTCCAAATAAAAACCTCATGCAGAAAATTCAAATTCTTCAAGAACATTCAAATCGTAGACCCGAATCGAAATTTTTTCTATAATTTTCGCCTCAAACAACAAAGAAAAGTTGCTGCTACTTGGAAGGTATAGCGTGTTTGGCTCCTAGAGATTTGCAGCGTGGTGCTCTTATCGATCTGAAGACAGTTCGTGCACGCTACGGGTTTAATATTGCACCGATGCAACGGTGGCGGTGTATCAGAATATAAGCGCGTCGCCCCCGCACGATTTCCAGAGCCATAGCTGCTACTGCATTTTAAGCAATATTATTATATATATCCTTTTGCTGCTTCGTGTTTCTTTTCCCGCTACATATTTTGCTTGGCACGACAGGTTACTACCCCGCTATACCTGGTATAACATAACCTATATCTATTGTCGATGTCGATGTATTTCTTGAGTTGAAAAGTATAAAAAGATGTCTTTGAATGTGCAGTACCAGAGAGAGAGAGATCATTGGCCTTTCAAAATACCCAAGACAATTGCTTCTGGCTCAAACGATAACTTCAAACTGCATGCATTGGTATTAGTGAGTCTTGTTATGGATCGATGGGTTGTCAGTGAACAGAATGAGATTTATACCCTTTGGTTGCCTAATTCGAAATGAACCCAAGAGATTTTCCAACGTTTCCAAGGCACTCAGATCGAATTGACAATTTTCGGATAAAGTCGGAACGAATTCGTCGACTCATATACCAAAACGATACGTGTGCCAATAATTGCAGATTCTGATTTTTTGCAGTTCATGATTTTTTGGGATTTTTGGGGCGACAGTTGAGCCTTAGTGATGTAGCGCCTTATTTCTGGAGAACCCCTGACTACAACCAGGGAAAATTCCAAGGCGAATTATTGGATTCAATTGTGATATACATCAAAGTTTTGGCTTGACGTCAGTTTGACCCTAGCGTAAATTAATTGGCTAGGAAAGTGTAAAAATCGGGAGATTTGGTATTTACTTAATTCTTGAAATAACCAAGTAATAGACAAAAAAGGCAATCAGTTGTCATCACTGTGTTGTTTTGCAGTAGGAAAACTCAGTTCGTCTAGTGTTGTGCAAGAGATCCCTTTAAAAATAATTGCAGTCCACTCGAAAGCAGAGAGGACCTGGTTATTCTGTCTAGACGACCCTTTTTAAGTGGACAGAGGGAAAAGGACACACGGACAAAAGTCTAAAAGGTACATTACACGTTTGCACGTACATCAAAGAGCCCTACAAACTGATGCTGATGATTAACTTGACAATTTTATTTCAAAAGGGAAGAATGAAAATTTCTCGACCATGGTGACCATGTTACCGTCTTTGTGGTCATTGCGGTTCTGTTAATCTGCTGGGCTGAAGTTTGTTATCCCCCCATCTGCAAAAATGGAAGACTTGGAGCGCGTAGAATGAGTGAAAATTACCGTTTCGAGTCGAGCAAATTTTATTCATGAAAACAAAATCGAAAGAGATTGATCCATGGGTTTTAGTTATCCCAATACATTTTTATATCAAATGGGAGAAAAATTTTCAAGCTCATATTCAATTTGTATCAATCTCCTCACCTCTGTAGAGGTATACCAAAAATTGAATGAAGCTCAAGGGATCAAAAAGTCTGAACAAAATGATAATTTCTTCTCATTTTTGTTTTCGTCAATGTACACTGTGCACTCACAATCAGATCGCCTTTTAAAACTTCAGACCACAGAATCAATCTCCTCGATTCGGAGCGTCAAAGGATTAACCGTGCAACGGAAATAAAAGCTACAACTGCAGCATAGAGTCATATAACTATTTGAGTGTGTCGATGCAGACTTCCCATATAACCTCCCGAGAACCTCCCCATCACACGCAGAGAATCATCAGAATCGACGATCATCGCCCCACCCGTTGATTGGCTCTCACATCAAGGATGATCACGCGTAAAAGGGTGTCGGTACAATAATAGTACATGCGACATATGCACCAAGTGCTGCTGCTGCTGCTGCTGCTACTCCCTCACCTTTCGGATCTATCTTTGGTTATAAAACCATCCTACCCCCTCACAGTATATTCTCGCACGTTCGGCCACTTGAAAAAAAACTTCTCGATCGCAACTGCCTTACTATGGTATATCTATATATATGATATATGTGGGAGATACTGAGATAGGGCGCGTGTCTACCTCATCCCGCAAGTATATGTGTAGGGGTGTCAAAAGACATCATATACAGGGTGGTGGTGGTGGTGGTGGAGGTCCACGTGGTGTTGCCATGCGGCTGATGTGATATATCTCGACGGCGCGGGGAATGCTAAAGTTTTCCTAGCTTTGAGAAATTGACCGACCCCCATGCATGGAATAGATATATTCTCCCTCCTGCGATGAGTAAAGTATATATATATTTGAGATACTGTATATTCGTCAGCTGAGCAGAAATATACACTTGGTTACTTAGATGTGCCTAATGTAGCCCTGTCAGCGTGTGGTCCGATGTCCACAGTCCATTTTGGGGTTAATCAGTGGATATATCAACGTGCGTTCGGACGGACGACTGATGAGAAATGTGCATGGCTTATATTGTATACAATTTACGCCCTGTTTTCACACTAATAATGCCGGGGACGCGTGACGAATTATTCTTTTTCGTGTGTCCTTTTGTGGCGCTGCTAGTTAATTTTATTGGAGATGCGTTTGAGTGAATTAATATATCGTTATTTTGAAGGGAAGCTAACCGCAGCAAATGAGGCCCGTACATTGTGAACTCAAATTGTTTCTTGTATATTTGACCGAGAACGCGTCTTTTTCTATTTTTATCGTACATTAGTAAATTCACAGTACCGTCCGAAAGTTCGTGACGAGTGAACGCTCAAACACCCTGACTTTAAAACAGCAACAAGTCGAGTTCTAGGCGTTCGAATAGGAATTACGAGAGTTGCAATTCTAAGAGCAAGAGAAAATATCAAATTTTTGGGGTTTTGCATGATTTTCATCGATCCTTTTTAAAGGTCTTGAACGCCAGTGAAAAAATTGAGAGTTGTGGATTTTTTTACTTTTGTTGATACACCTGCTGTTTTGTTATGAACAAAGATACGGCCATTCTGAGAAAAGCAGCTTGTGGAGAAGAAAAATGCTATGTCAATCTACTTTTTAATTACTTTTTGTGTCCTGCGTGGATTAACGTACAAGTACTCTGAATATATACCCAAGATCATGTTTTTTCATCGTTTCCTATGCCGTTTCCATGCAGTAAATAAAGAGAACATCATATTGGGTATTCAGTTTACTCGTACGTTCTCCCACGTGGGACATAAAAAGAAATCGAAAAATAGTTAGACGTAGCATTTTTCCGCTCTATAAGATGTTTTGTTCAGAATCGCCGTATCTTGGCTCCCAATAAAATTGCAGGTGAATCAATGAGAGTAAAAGATTCACAATCTTCCATTTTTTTATTTTTACCAGCGATCAGGATCTTCTAAGAGACTCGATAAAAATCACTTAAACCTTTAGAAAGTTGGTATTTTTTCTGATCCCCAAGTTTTTTTTTTAAGCTCTTCCAGGACGCATAAAACTTGACTTATTGCCGTTTCAAGTTGGGATGTTTGAGCCTTCACCGAGGCCTTCACCAATGCAAAATTTATGCACAGGAAAATTTTATCCACTAAATTTCACCAATTTTACACGAAGGAAAAATGATTGAAATTCCATCAAACTTGTCGATACGAGAGATATATGAAAACGAAGAAAACCACGTTTGATTTAAAAAATGTCCATACATTTTTTTGATACAATATTTTGAAAAATGGACTGAAATTTTAACGACTGCAGATCAGCAAAGTGACCTAATAGTGAGTCAAGTTGGGAAAAACAATGACACTTGGCCAAAGTTCAATTTGCAATATGAATTTTAAGATAGAAGTCTGAGTTATTGTGGTATCTGTTATTATAAATACATTTTGGAATTTCAAAAAACTATTACAGAATTTTAAAAACCACCCCACAGCTTGAATTTTCGTCACGTCAAATTATCAAATCAATAGTGAAGCAACATGTTTCATGCCAACGAATCTTTCAACGTAGCCATCGCTATTATATCCGTAAAAAAAACGAAATGGTCGATTGTGCATTCCTCTAAACTCAGAAAAATAAAAAATTCCTTTTGCATATCGCTTTCAATCTCGGAAAGGCAAAAATGAAATCATCATTACCAAGAAAACGAGGGAAGGAGGCAATAGATTGAATTTTTACAGGGCTTTACATCCTAAGCAGCGCCCTCACTATACCGAATAAACATAGCCGGTACGAAGAGAAATTTTCTCAATCCCAAAATTCTCGACGAGCCAAAGACGCTAGTTTCAATTTTCCACGAAGCAGGAGTAGAAGATAGGAGAAAAAGAAAATAGAAGCATCAGCATGATGCAAGATGCAAGCAGAGAGAAACACGAACGAGATAAGACGGAGCAGCAGCAGCAGCAGCAGCAGCAGGGCACAGAGTCTAAAAACGATAAAAAAGCGCGAAGCTGTGGATTAGCTACAGAATGGCGGGCGTAACGCATAGCTAGAGTCTAGTATTATTGCCCCAAGCGCATCTCAAGCAGCTATATAGTATAGCAAAATCGTGTAATGAGAGGGAGCATGAGAAGAGAAGTGAAGAGAGTCTACTGATGCTCTGAGATGGGCATCTGCGATGATGGTGGCAGCAGCGGTAAATTGCCATGGAAATAATTAATCAAGCTATCCCCGTGAAGAGGCGACCTTTTCATCCAGCACCAGACTCTGACGCCCATACCACAACGAGAGCTGATGTCCTATCTCTATGGCAAGGTCTCCGCGCTTTTACAGCGTCACGCGTCTTTCGTCAACCCCGTCGTCATGAACGGATTTTTGTGAATTTGAAATCAAGAGTTCGAAAAAGCGATTTTCTAATCGTCAAATTTGAAATTGAAAAATTGATTACTGCAAGGTGTGAATCATGGACATTTGATTTGTTTACATTGACGACTGGTGAAATTCACGATGAGAGAAGAGCAAGGATTAGGGTGTAGCTATATGGTTGCGCTCTGATAAATTTCATAAACACTCGTCATTTCCTGTGACGAAAAGAAAAATGAATTTCGTGGGTTCTGATATTCTTAGCGTGTAAAGGGAAACATAACGTTATCTGTGCTAAGAATACCACGAAGGGAACTTCGAACCGTGGGAATTCCAACTTCTGGAAACCTCAAATGCTACGTGATGAACACGAAAAGCATCATCTGTCGATTCAATATATAGAACCAGATCTATTAAAGATTTACCTAATCAGCCAAGATTTTTGCGTTTGGGCTCTTACAAGAATATATTTCATGATTTTAACCCTTCCAGCACGGGTTTTTCTTTGGGACATGGCAAAATTTTTCTTTTCTTCATCGCCCAAGATTAGATATTGGAATAATTCTTGTGGAGTGTGAATTTTCAACGGCTCGAGTAATGTTCTGAATGTTTCTAGATTTTTCCTTCAATGCATATCAAAGTCAGGGTCGTATTATTGTTATCCTATGTGTCCATAACTATGGGTATCCATAGCAAAAAGCTTAATAAACGATCTTAGACGATAATGGTACATCCACCACCTATGTTCTGTTGAGTTGATTCACTACTTATCCGCATCAGGCGAATCACTGTTTCATTTTATGGTCACTATTACGTGACTCTATCACTTTCATTATTTACTTTGTAAAAGGGCTTCATCTGGTAAAGTGAAAGTGCTTCAGCCTGTATACTACTCAAATGAATCAAAAATAAAGACAAAAAAAAAATGAATAAAAAAACACCCTATAAGTATCGAAAAATATTCCAAAAGACCAAAAATTTCAAATGAAAATCTAACCGGTGTTTCGTGCTCTCAGCGCTGCATCTTCGAAGATCGTACCGTTCGATACTACTGCAACCGGCGATCTCAACAAAGTCCTTGCACAAAGTCGTCCTGTACTACTCCTCACGATGTTTGCACCAGTCTCAGTTTCAGCTTGTACTACCATCAGAGATGCACCATCAGCTCGAGGGAAAAAAGTTTCGTCAAGAAATCGGGCAATCTCACTAAGGTTCATGGCCTTAGTACCACGATCGCTGCCACACGACGACGACTTTGCATACTTCCGTGCAACAAACCGATCCTGCATTTTAATTTTTTACTGACTCACAATACGATTCATATAGATTATTGCACTATAATAATAATATTACACCATGGATAAAGAAGGAAAATTTCAAAATTTTTTTTTAGCTTCTACATAGGATACACGTGATATTATGAGAACCGCGTGTTCAGTTGAGCTCTGAGCACGTGACTCCTAACCTCACGCGAGCTCATCCGTCGAGCAACTAAGATAAAACTCAATATACCTACCGCATTCAAGCCTGCGAGACTTTCCCCAATATATGCGAGCACGCGCTCCGCCCGCATCGATTTCCACGCGGTACGAATTTTTCCTCCCCCCCCCTTTCTCCCCATAGGATCGTGTGCCTCATCCCGATAGGTTATACACTGCATACCTGCTTCATATATCTATATCTATATCTATATCTATAGAAGTGGTAATAGAGAGTGGCGTGGCATGCGGTGGTGGCGCCTTGTAGTAAAGGGCCAATAGCTATATTCTCGTTACGTCATCTCCTGTACTTCTATATATACTTATATCTAACCGGCGCGGCGCCCTGGGTCAACGACCCCCCCGTAACTGCCGGCCGGCGTTTTTCGCGTTTGTGTATACTCTCTTACAACTGCACTTTTCCAAGCCCCTGATATAGCATAGTCTTTCTCTCTCTCTTCCCCAGTACACGCTATACAGCAACATCAATTTTCTTTCGCCCTTTTTGCTTTTCTAACCGTCATCCATACGGTTTCCTATTTCTATATTTTTGTGTGCCACCTCGTCCATGTAATACTTAACTCAGATATCACCATCAGAGTCCCACTTCTTATATATCTCAAGGGTTGTCGGGGGAAAAAAAAAAAATAGACCCAGAAATGAAATTTGGAGGGTGCATTTTCCCCGATAGCAATAGAGTATAATAATATGGGATACACGTATGGGCCGTTCATTTTTTTTTATCTTGACGTGATGCAGATGGCCTTAGGGCATATATATTTCCAATCGAATCGAGAGCGTGCGATGCGTTGAGCGCTCTCTCGGGGATTTGCACAACGTGTGGCGCGCGTTACGATTTAGTTATGTACATGTGAACATCAGTAGTATAGTTATAGTATAGTAGCCGATATTTAGAGATTATTGACGGTATTTATGTATATTGGGGTCATGGGACGATCGTCTATACGAGTCTCTTTGGGATTTATCTCTGTCAATTATCCAAAATAATCGCTACCTTATGCTGATGCCGATCGTACGATATCCCGATTAGTCTCGCATCGATACGCGTTTTGAGGAAATTCGAGATGCTGATTCTGAGCAGGATGAGAGCCCCTTTTGCAGTGTAACGATTACTTGATAAGGTTATGTGTCGAAGTAAATCGGCATGAATTTTGTGAATTAGTTGTGAAATTTTTTTGTGGAAAAAGAAATCGAGCATTTCGAATTGGTAGGATAAATGGTGCGACAGTGCACGCAAAGACTTACAAGGGGAGGACCAGACCTTTGGATCACCAATCTTGTCCAAAATTTTTTTACAGTTTTGTATTACCTAGAATATGAAGAATCCACAGTAACTCCGTTAAATGGGCCTCCTGTTCAAAGTTACAGCCCATGATATTAACATTGCCCATATAGGCTCGTGTTAAAAAGTGATGTACATAGATTTTCTGGCAATGCTAACGTTTTTGCTCGTAGCTCCGAACAGAAGGCCCATTTGACGGAGTTACTCTGGATTCTTCATATTCTAGGTGACACAAGACTGTAAAAAATTTTTGGAAAGGATTGGTGATCCAAAGGTCAGGTCCTCCCCTTGTTAGTTGCCGTTAGATCTAATTGAATAATGTTGATTGAGCTTCGATATGGTTAGTAGTTCAAATTTCTGTAATATCCAGTCTGAATCAACTTCACGCGGAGAGGCATGCCTAAGTGGCCGGTAAAATTTTAGATGATTACACGCAATAATGACCATACAATAATATTCTAAAAATTGAAAATGGCGAACGGTGAGATATGATTTTCAAGGTCAAAAAAACGACATTGCGATAAATGTAAACTTTATTTAATTCTACTCCCGGTAACCATGCACGTAGCGAAATATGGACCCGATAAGATAACTTTCGAAAGGCACCGGCTTGCAAAAAATTTACACTTTCGAGAACACTATAAACCATAGTTGTGAATCATAAAGCAACATAAGTATCCAAAATTTGTAATAAATTTTGCTTAGGATCATCATGATTGCTGTATACGTAATGTAACCTGATCAGAATGAAATGTTAAAATTATCGCATGCCGCAAATTTTGAATAGTTATAATGGCGGTAATGAAAATGTGCAACAAGACTGTACTAGTAAATGATATGATGATAATTTCACAAATTTGCACACATAAAATTATCACTTCAAGATGCACGAAGATTTGTATAAACATTCATTATCTCTGCATTCACCACCTACATTGATAAATCATCCGAAATACCGTTGAAAGATTGACACGAAAGTGAAGGATGAAATTATTGCAAGAAACACGAAAAATACGAGGAGACGGTCTACTTGGAACATTTAGTTGAATGCTCGAACTGCGCAAAAATTACACAAGTGTCAAATAAATGGCTAAGATCTTCTTGAACCGAAGCGAGGGGATAACTTGTGCAATGCTTTTGAACCGATCATATTCCATTATCGCACGGTGTTTACACAATGAGAAATGGATTAGGGATGTGGATGCCACATTATTCGATTTATCCACATAATGCAAGGGGAGATATTTGAAAAGGTTTCCACGGTCAAATTTGCGAAGCTGAATCATCATCACAGAGGAATTTTACATTTATAACCCATGTAGACTTTAAACTATTAGAGTCATTGGCCTCAGACTGTCAAAATTTTTTTTTTTTCAATTGATGCTTCTTATTCATTCAAACTTTTTATTCGTCACGAGGAGCCTTGAAGATCACAAATGCCACGAATATGGTCCGAGCGAATATTCTAAGGGCTAATGGTAGGGCTATAGTCATATATACTAATAATTTTGGGTGATGAAAAAATTCAATCAGAATAGTGGGAATTCACGGGGCCAAACGGGGATTCTTTCATTTTCTCAGTTTGAAAATTTTTAACCAAAAATCATGTTCATTATTATAGCGTGATGCAGCGATATTTTGTTGAATAACTGACCAAATTCTGCCATGGTTAGTACTGAAAAAACGATTATCGGAAGCTAATGATTTCATGAACGATGTAAAATGGATGAAAATGAATGAATATCAAGAAACAGTCAATCAACTCACGGTGCCGCGAATAACCATTTGAATAATTCTTGGTGTAGAGTACATCTTCAGTTGGCGGAAACGTACCTGCAACAATAAAGAAAATTTTTTTTATCATTATTCCATCAAATCGAACAACCGATAGGTAATTATTTAATGAGGGCGAATATCAATGTAATATTTTAGAGCGGTTCCAATCTCGATCAAATGAATCTTTTCCTCGTGATTCATTTCATTTCCATTGAAGTTTGTCTTAACTAAACGAACGAGCAAATTTACTCTGAGCGCTGATAATTTTCTAAAGGCTAGATTCTCGCCGGGAAAATTCGACCGCCAGACTAGAGTATAAAATTCCAAAATTAATCCACTTGTGGAGGATGTCCTATATTACCATTCCCGTTACATTATTCAGAATTTCCTTTCAATGTGTGAGAGATTGATCAATTGTGTTTTTCGAGACAATTATTACTTTCAGAAGCTTTGAAAAACAGAACATTCATGATTTCTGGTGATCATAAATGCAAATTTTGCAAAAAAACAGATCTAGGCCTAAAAAATAACCGTGACTCATGCCTGTATTACGAGTTGTGTACCTATCTCATGAAGTTACTGGCTTACATTCGGACACGGGTTCCTAATATTTAAAATTTTGGGCTAACCAGTAACATATCCTCCAGACGCATACTGCTACATATATGGACGGCTCCCGACCAGAACGGTATAAGTCCATTTTTCCCATTTCTGGTGAATGAGCTTCAAAGTTTTTTAGCTATAGGAAATTCGGATTATCATTTTTACTAATTATGCTTAATCTATCGTGTAATGAGTGTGTTTTTACGACATTTTTTGCAAGGGGCGTAATAATTTTCAATTTTTTACACTTTTTACGTATTATTTTGCCATAAAAAATGGACTTATTCCGTTCTGGGTTCCAAATTTTCTCGACTTTTTCTTCCGGACCAGAACGGTATAAGTCCATCATTCCTTTGGAAGTGGACTTATACCGTTCTGTACCAAAGAAAGTAGAGAAGTGAATCGAGTTCGACTGTGTTGGATCAAAAAATGCCGAGAAAGTATAATTTTACACCGTTATGGATCAAAAAACGTCGAAAATACTTGGACTTATACCATTTTTGGCGGTAAAAAAAGTTGAAAAATTCTGGGGGCCAGAACGGTATAAGTCCATGTACATTTCTGAAATTGTCGACTGGGAGCTTCTATGTCTAGGTATTGATGAAGATATTTGCTAGCGTTCATGAAACATAATCGGTTTACATCGACGGATCTTACCAAACAGGTTCCATTTGGAGTACCACGACTGTAATCGATCACGGTTTTAAGATTGCAGTCCACGGATGCGCATTTGAGGCTTTCAGTCGACACGTATCCAATCAATCAGCCTGGTTTACACGCTATAGTGTTTGGGAAGTAGTAAAGTACGGAATTTTTCTTGGAATTTCTGCTAAGAAATTCAAATTCGGGAAGCATAGATTCGAGAACTCATGATCGAAATACTTCATTTTCAACGTAGAACTCGAATAAGTGATCGGAATTTCGTCTAAACAATCTGAAAGCACTGATATTGATGAAAAATATATAATGAAGTGGTTCAAATTAGTTGGAGGTAGCTTAATTCGAGAAGTCTAGTATTTTTACACTCAGTATCTACCACAATGAGATTTATTTGTAACTAGCAGAAGGATCGAACTGACAGTCGGGTAATTACGGATATTGGCAGTACAAGTTGATGATATCCAAAATGATTCCCCGGAATAATTGTGAATAAGACATGTCTACTCGGCGATGAGTATAGGTATTCTCCGTCATTCACATGCTTTTAATAAGAAACTATGTATACAGATTATTGAGCTTGTCTTTATCTCGGATGCAGTTACTCGATCCTTTGAAAATATCCTATCTCTGAAGAAATGATGAAAAACAAGATCCTTAGCTAGTTCAGTATCGATTGGTCTATCGACTCAATTTCTTCGACTGGCCTTGTAAATCCGGTCTCGTTACTGACGATGTAAGATGCCAAAAGTCCAATTTAGAGCCCCCAACAAGGTCACAATCACATATGCTTGCGGACGCCCACAAAATCCTGATCGAGGCTCCTCCGTACATAAGAGCGTAAAGAAGGAAGCGATGAAGTTTGAGTTGCTAACACCTCAACGACTCGATGCAACCACCCCCACAACATAGGGTTCCTAATCTCCAGTTTCTGGAGGCTGCTACTACTTTACGTAGCCCACAGAAGCACTATAATAGAGGATACGAGGTGCGAAAGTGATGTTTTCGTGCTCGAGCATGGACTTATACCGTTCTGGTCCCCAAAATAAGTCGAAACTTTTTTCCCACCAAAAATGGTTATGTCGCTTGTGATGCGTCAGACCGCATTTTCACTCCCGGAGTTGCACGTACATGTTTTCGCATATATACCCTATCGATTCCCGTCAAAAACTCAATTTTCACCAAAATGGACTTACACCGTTCTGGTCGGGAGCCGTCCATATATGATATTGAGAAATTAACGCATTCGCCCCGATTGACCCTGCATATAATTCTTATGAAAGAGCACAGTTCATGTAATATAGCCAAAACTCGTGAGCAAGATAAAAAAAGACTGATTAAGCTATGACTCACTCTCTCGGTGATTTTATAACATCAATGCAAGGCAATGAGGGATCATACGAATAATTCAAAGATCGGATCCTGATATGTGTCCACGCAAAATTTTACTCACTATGTCCGGTGCTTCTGCTTACCCTCATAATTTTAGTTTTTATTACAAGATTTTGATCTCAATACTATAATGGTACAGAATAACTTTTATTGGCCGCGGTGTAGCTGGTGGTAACGTGATTGTGAGTTGATACAAATCAAGTCTGAAGGAAACAAAAATAAAAACTGGTTTCACAAATCATCATACAAGACTCAAAACGGATGGTCTTCACTTTAAATGAATCGAACTCCATAAAGGATTCTTTGTTAATGAGGTAGCAAACAACTTTTCTCTTGAATTTGCGATGCACGAAAATTTGAGTATGCAATTTTTGAGGGTCACGTTGACATTGATTAAAATAATAACAAATGAGATTTTTTTTAAATGTACGATGCCGATTTAAATCTTTTTGTAATCCCCAAAACACAGCGCTAGAAACTATTTTCTGGACAAAACTAACTGACGTCGTTTGAGAATTTTTTCAAGTCAAGATAGATCAGCTGAGTTTTGATAAATACTCAGATGGGATTGAAAAAATTCTGTAAATCAAAGGTATAGAGTTTTCATCAGAGTCAGCAAAATATTGCATCTCATCGGAGAAAGTGGCGTTCATGTGCATGATGATGCTAATAACCTGTTCTCTGATCCTAGGCATTGGTATCAGTAAAATGAAGAGAAAAGATACAAATTATCTCTCACCATTGAAAAATAACATATGGTCTACTCCCAGAGATAATGAGTCACGTCCATAACATATCATCGACACCCAATTATCATACATGTGTATCAGACCTCTCACAGAATATCGCTTCAAAGACTATATAAACTATTCAAATTAGCTTGCGCTATGACAAGTAAATCATACTATTATTTCATCATTGACAGAGAAATCATAATATCCGCCCATCAGTACAGGTCTCCGATCTATGATTGAATATCGTGAACTTTCATATATGAGTAGATGGATTATTAAGATTCTTTGGGGGGCAACTTTCGCGAGACTGACTATGAGTCGAGCTAGATGAAACAGATATACGTTGAAATGATCTTATTATGCATGGGCACGCGCAAGAGAGAGCTTGTAGTAAGATATCGTTATAATGCAATAGCAGAGCAGGTATATATATACATAGGAGTGTACGTGTATCTTATTAGCGCTGTAATTGAATTTCGTGACATAGCTGGACGTGCAATTTGTTGTAATAGATTATGTTCACGTGGACGATTCCAACCCTGAAGGGATGAAACTGCATGTGATAATCATGGTTGAGATTTTGAACCAAGCTTGTCAAGCTGATATTTGAATTAGAGAGTGTATTAGACATGTCAGCCGACTCAAGCGCCAAAAGCGTGCGAGTATGGTCGAAGCGCGAAGCTCTTTGACTGCCAATCTATATATATGAAAATCGATATAGGTATACTTAATGCATTAACAGCTGATAGGAGTCCAAGAGCTTGGGCACATAATCCGCTAGGTGCGCGATGGTCGTGGGACATCTCGAATTGGGTGTTTCGAGTTATCAAATCATTGAAACTCTCAGGTTGAAATTGAAAGTGAAATCGAGAGTTGAAAATCAATCTCTAACGCCATCACTGCCAATGGGCCTTTCCGGTGGATTCCACGCATTCAACTCTGTGTGCGGCCTCTCTAAACCCGTTGGAGTGAAATCTCACTTCCTTGGAGTCAAATTTTACATTGACTCAAGCTTGAAACGAATGTAATATTTCTGTGGTTTCACTCCGTATGAGTCAAATTTTCACTCCATATGAGTCATTTTCGGTCGTTTTGAGAATCACTCCAAGCTTAGAGTCAAAATTTCACACTCCAACAGTTTTAGAGAGGCAGTGATCAAAATCCTAATATATGGGCCCCAACGGTGGCGCCCATCGAACACATAGGAACCGAACGCGATTTTCGCACTCGCAGTGGACATCTTAAAAATTTTAATTCATTCACTACCAGGAGCTCTGGATATTGTAAGACATAATTCTGATACCCAAATTGTAACAATTTGATCAAAACAAAAAACGAGGAAGTGTTTCCGACTTCAGCTAATTCGTTAAAGGGTCTTTGTTCTTCGTTTATGATTCGCCGTAAAGAAATTTGTAAGAATTTTACCAGATTTTTCTCAAGTGGGCCGGACGCTTAGGGAATAATCAGGAGAAGGAGATGATCCACGATAGAAATTTAGCATTGATTCAAATAACGAAAACGAATAGTCGGGAGCACAGTAAATTGAAAACCACGAATAATATGTATAAAAACTATACGTGTAACAGACTTAAGCAATCGAGTATTCGTCTGATTGTTTGAGATTTTCATGCGCTGCGTTCACTTTCCACGCATAATCGTAGAAACTGTGAAATATCTATAAATCAGGTGGCATGAGAAAAATTTCACTGAATTCTTCAGATTTCTCAAGAAATTGTAAGAAAAAACTTTTTCTAATAAATAATGCAATCCTCGATCCCCACATACGCGTAGAGAAAAAATTCGAAGAGAAGAAACATATCACTATGTCAATGAGACAGTAAATTATTCTCAACAGTGTCATCACAAACAGAAAAGTCTTCTCTCGTTTAATGAGGGCTGGCTCATAATAAGCCAGTCAGAAAGCTGCTAATTACGCGCAGACACATTTGAACACGCGCAGATATTTATTCGATTCAATTACGCGGATTCATTCTCAAACAAGCTATACCTACTCTCACGCACGTGAGCAACACTGCACATATATAATAAACACCTTTGCAGATCAAGATATGGGTTACAAAGTATTCATAAGTAAAGGCAACTGAGTTGAACAATTTTCTGATAGCTGGCATAAGAAATAAGGTATCAAAATGCTTTTTACAACTAATCAATTCTGGGTACAAAGGGCAAAAAATCAAGGGAAAGAAATGCTACGAAAAAATTGAATCGATTTTTTCTCCTCGAAAACAGACGAATGGTGTTTACAGGGTGTCTACTGAAATCTCGGGGAAAAAATCAAGCACGTTTCCAAGCAAGCTTACTGGGGCCAATGATTTTTCAAGGACTCTCTTCAAATAATGAATTTTAACTCTAATTACTTTTTTTGTTCTGGAAATTATTAGATCTATTCATTTAATGTGATAATAAACTCACGACGTTGTGGAAAGTTTCTACTCAGCACCAATAATAATCTTCTCTGTTCATTTACACTATTAATATCGATAAGATGAGGAATGTGACCTACAGAATTCTCCTCCACTTTTTATCTCCATCATTGAGTAAACTTGCCTTCCCAAAAGCTGGACCCAACAATATTTGTCTTTTCAATTTTATTTCTTCAAATTTATCAGCGGCTCTTCTATGAGAATAGGCGTAGGGTGAACTGTAGGATTAAAGGCGCATTTGATTTTCGAACTTGTTCAGAATATTCTTCTGAGCACGATTTCATATGGTGAGAATAGTTAGTCCCCATCGAACATATGTTCAAAAAATGAAATTATAGCTCTTGTTTTGCTCATTTTGAGTGACAGGTAAGATTTCAAGTTTGAAAAAGCTAGCTAGGTTGTCGTTTGCGTCTAGAAAAAGAGAACAACCAGTAATGAAGATAATTGTATCTAGCACGTTTGCGTACTTCGAACAATTAACGGCATTTAGCGTAACCATATTGTGTGTGTATGTGTCAAAGCTCGTATGACATGACGTATAGAGGTAACAGAATCTGCATCATCGTGTTAAACTACTTCCTATGATCGACAAGTGTTACATTCAAAATTTGAGAGTCTCGCAGATGGCAAACGGAATACATGGGAACCACTGGAAAAATTTTAATTTTTTCTTGAAATCTCAAATAATTATCAATTGACGATCTTCGACATACTTTCGTTCCTAACCCAATGGTTACAATTTAGTTACAGTGGTACGAGTGAACAGAAAGTTTATTCTGATTGCTGGCAAAGTGGATCACGAGTTGACAATATCTTTGATAGCAAGGAAATTTGTAATTTTTCGGGAATTTCGATGTAGATTCAAGAGTTGAATAGCTGCCAAGTTTACGAGGCTTTCTCTTGAAATCGACCATCTCTCTACATGGAATGGAATACCGGAATTCTTATTTTTTCGGGAATTTTCTTAGAGAATTCTGATCCTGTGTATCGCCGTAGTTGAATCACAACCGTTGATTACAACAGTACGATATCACAGTTGAGTCAGATTGTGTTGGCTCTCAGATTGATGTGGTGATGAGTGAAGCGATTTACTTTTACACGCCACAAAATGGCGAGTTTAGAAGACGAATAAAACCATGGAATCGATTCACAATCCACGGGTGGAATATGATCATTATCCACGAAGCTGTATGTGACGACACAAAATATCTCGAAAAAAATGGAAAAACTGAAATCTCCCTTATTATTGGTTATAATCAACGAGTTGGCGGGGAAAGACAAAACAACAAGAAAGATCTGCGAACAATAAGACTCGTGTCAAAAATCAGAGCAACGTAATGATCATTCGTGACGTCATTTTATCGCAATTATCACTGTCTCAGCGACGTCGTCATGAAAATATACATATATATATGTGTAGAAGCTGTCTCGCGCGCTTGATTCTTGCATCAGG
Organism: Eretmocerus hayati; assembly: GCA_029851415.1. Classification (NCBI taxonomy): domain Eukaryota; kingdom Metazoa; phylum Arthropoda; class Insecta; order Hymenoptera; family Aphelinidae; genus Eretmocerus; species Eretmocerus hayati. The sequence goes on along the minus strand of CM056741.1, from coordinate 54,086,407 downwards.
GATTTCACATCAAGAAGCGCGAGATGCTCCACAACGAGATTCGTACATGAGTAGTTTTCATGGAAAGTTTAACATGAAGTGTGCGACCCTCCTCGTACGAACATTCAAATTTGCTTGGGAAAAAACCGTACACTGAGAAACTCCCGACATAAAAAATTGCTGCGATCGGCTCTATCTGGGGGACACGATTGTGATTTTCATCAGAAAGTGTAGTATCCGCAGCAAAATTTAAAGATGCAACATCAAATTTTAGTGATCCCGCAACAAAATTTCTCTCCCGCCACACAGGCACCAAAAATTGGCGCGTGGGAAGCAAAAATTAGTGCTCAAGAACTAAAATTTAGTGTCGGCCGCTAAAACCCCTCAAGCGTAGCAAACAGAGGGCTCCATTTGTCATTAACGCCACCAGATGGATCCGAAGCGCTCTCGACTCGTTCTGAGACTCAATAACAGCTCTTTCGAATCAAATCTTGAGTTCAATGAACATATTAGAATTTCCCTTCCACGTTAGAATGATAAATTCAGCGATCACGCATGTTAGTACATCAAAGGAAAACACATCCATATTCAGGAAAATTCGTAAACGACGTGTTCAATCTTTCTCGCGAGCGGTCAAATCTAACCTCGTTTGTATATATAGAAGTTCCCAAAATACGAATACCATATATGGTGAGAGTGTGGTAGGAGTTGAGTAACATATATCTAGTTATATAGCGACCTAAGTATCAATCATAATATAAGTATATCGTTATTTAATGTAACACCATATATCAAACATTGTACGAAATCTGATTAAAAGTTTACGCATATCTATGCTTCGAAAGTCAGTGCAAATACAACCTGTGGAAAAGAAATTTCTCTTTCCCCAGAAAAATTATATTTTAATTGATTATCGTATCCGGGAAGAAAAATTAGTGTCATGACATCAAAAATTGCAGCCCAGGTTTCAAAATTATCTAGTGTGCTCCAATTGCAACGTCTTTCTCTAAAAATTAATTCCTCATCTGTAAAATTTGATGACGAAAATCTCTCAGTAGTACGTATCATTTTTCATGTGTTTTTTTTTATCGTAAATACCAGTATTTCCTTCCGTAATTTCGCAGAAGAATTATCATCGTGTTAGGACTCCTCTGCTTGGGACTCTGTAAACGTTCAAACTCATCATATAATATGAGGGTATTGAGCATGAAATTTCATACCCACAAGGACCAAAAGACCCTTCTTTATGTGCACGCCGAGCAAGTTTATTTTGTGGCGCAATTTCGTCTGAAATCTTCACTTGCCCAGTTTCCCTCCATATTGGAGAAAATTTGTGTATTTTCAAGCAATTTTGCACCAAATTCTTTTCAAAGTCCATCGTCAACTCTTCCAAGCCGTAAAACATTAAAATATAGTAAGGTAAGTGTACCCAACTTGCCTCCATTAAGCCATTTTCCCAATAACTCTGGCCCATCTCAATATTTTCCAACGTACCTCAACTCATTTTAAAACTTATCCCAAGACCTTCAAAATGAGTTAAAGGACATCCGATTTGGACCAACTGGAGCCAAACTGTTTCAATTCTCCCAAGAAGTGATTTTTGAGAGTTTGCAAAAGTGTGTACCCAACTGGCTCCCATCATTTAAAACGATGTAAATCGGCGATAGAGTGCATAAAATCACTTTGATCCGTTTTTATCACCGTGCAGCTTTGGAGCTTTTAGCTGAACCAAGACACTGTTTCCTACCTATTTTGATGCAATGAACTCGTTCTGAGTGGTGAGAAAAGCCATGCTGCACGCCTTCCCGAGATAACCATATGGGGGCATGTTGGGTACACTCTGATGTCGGCCTTCTTGATTCTTGAACCATCTTCGTGTTTTGTACATAAAATCGCTCCAAATCAGAGTTCTGCAACTCTAAAGAGCGGATTTTGAAGGTCTTGAGACAAGGAATCGAATGCGCTAAGGTACGTCAATATTGGTCGAATGAAAATAAATTGGCACCGGTTTTAGTGGACGTGATTTCCTCGGTGATTTCCCCTTGTAGAAATTGTGAGCATTTTTTGGCCAAAAACTGGTCAAGTCTAACCTAATTGCATTGTCACTATATCTGTATATTGCATGGGTAGCCAAAAAAATTGGTCACATTTTTACCAGGGTGTTTAGCCGTGCAAACATAAAAAATGGAAAAATCACTTTAAATTTTCTGGAGAAGGCAGAAATGATTCGGGGTCAATGCAAACCACGTACATTCTCATATTTCAACATAGCAAACGTAAAAAAAATATGCTGAAAGTCCACGAGTGCCCATTTCTGAGTTCGGCATATGGGGGCAAGTTGGGTACAGAGGCAAGTCGGGTGCACTACCTTACATTTCGATACAAGGATGTAGACACTTGTCTTCGACACGCTGTGCGGAAAAGTGTATTTTCCGCACTGATTTTCCACTTTCTCGCACAGTTTGTCGGAAAACACAGTTCGATACATGGGTGTAAAATCTATTTTTCGCATCCTCGTGTTGATTCCGACCTTCACGTATAGGCCGGAAACCCGCATCACTCGGACGCGAAAAAAAGTTTTTTGGCGTAATGGGAATAAATGACCATTTTCCTTCTGGCTCGAATCAGAAAATTGGCGTTTAGTCGCCCTGATACCAAAAAATAGTATATGAGGAGTTCTGTGGAAACTTTGAAACAATGTGTGCCTGCTTGTACAAACCCTTAAAACGCATGGGAAAAAATTCGTACAAGTCATTTTCGACGTATTTTTGGTGCTCTTTTTGGCGCAATCATTAGTTTGGCGATCCAGGGCCACCCAAAAAAATTACCATCGAGAAAGGAGTCAAAATGTCAGTTCCGTGCGTCATGGTTTTCTTTTCTTCGGACTTTGTGAGTGTAAAGCATCGCGGTGAGGCTCGTTTGAGATTCAGGACAAAAGAAAGAAAAAGACCACTTTTTGCGCGTGCGCGGAGCACATACATTTTGTGGCGTAGTTTTACTTGAAATTTTACTCGTTCAGTTTTCCTCGATAAAAGTGAAATTGACTCATTCTACACTTTTCCGCACCAAATTATTCTCAAAGTAAATCGTCAGGCGCACCTTGTCCATGCTTCAGAGTTTCGAAAAAAATTGATTTTTATACTTTGTGGAGCTTTTTCCCGCGAAAATCTGTCTTTGCTAAATTTTTTGATCACTTCCGTGTGGTACTAGTGCGATCCTTAAACGCGAGATTGCGGAGGCTCTAGTCAGGTTTTTTCCAAAGTATTTGATGACCAAATGAAAACCCCAAGATCTCAAGACAGTAATTTGAATCTTTTGGTGGTGAGATCAATTTTAGTGTCAAATTTCAGGTTCCGTGCGCCACTACCGTGTTATTCTTATGGTACCGATGGGCGGAAATTTTTAAATCCGTGCGCGAGTTGAATGGTACATTATATGTTTGAAAAAGTCGAAAAATACATGTCAGAACCTTCCGAAGTGGGATTTGGGGTTGGCACATTTTCGACCTCCAAATGTTGAAGTTTCAACGGAACTACTCATATGCACCTCGCTCGTCGGGCCGTTTGGGGCACTGGGAATCTTTTATCCTCGTTACACTCGGTGGAAATTGATTCCCATGCCCCCCAAAACAGCCTAACCTCGCATCGATGCATAATGTACTATTTCCACCCTTGTATCGAAATGAACTATTTTGCGTCTGAGTGATGGTTTTCTGTCCCGAGCCGCAAACGAGGGTCGGGAACATTACGGGGATGCGAAAAATGAGATTTACACCCGTGTACCCAACTGTGTTTTTCGACAAACTTTGCGAGAAAGTGCACAACCAGCGCGGAAAAAGACACCTGCTACTCCGCACAGCGTGTCGAAAAATTGATCTTCACACTTTGTAGAGTACTTTTCCAACAAAATCTAGTTTTTCTAAATTTTCATGTTTAGTCCGTGTAGTACTAGTGCGACCCCCAACGCTACAAAAATCTTAGTCAGTTTTTTTTTTTTCAAAGTATCTGATGGCCAAATCAAAATTTCAAATTTTCAAGACTGTACCTTGGACCGTTAGGCCACGAGTATCAATTCTAGTGGCACATGTCAGATTCTGTGCCTCGCTATCGTGTTATTCGTCTCAACCACATTTTCGACCCTCCAAATATTAAAATTTCTCCGGAACTACTTACATATATGTAGATGTGATACGATGGTAGTAAAAGAATCTGGAGCACACAGCAAAATCAAAATTTAGCATGGAGACGCGGGGGATCCGCCCATCGTGGGGCATGTAGATGTGCACAAACACTTCCCTGTTATAGCTGATATCAGAATGATAAATACACATAATATATATAATTCGCCTATTATTATGATCGCATGTGTGGAACGAGAGCCACATGATTGGACACGTGAGCATTACTTATGCGAATAGACATACATGAGTTCTCTATATTCTACACTGTCGAACATATGCTTACATTTTGTAACAAGACGCGTAGGTACATAATATGTTGAAGGGGACGACATTTATGTCTACCTGTGCGCCGCAGGTGTCTGAGCGCATTTGAGCTTTTATATCCCTCACGATTATATAGTGGCGTGGCAAGTTGATACTTTCATCGAATGAATTGCATCTAAAAAAAAAAAAAAAAAAAAAAAAAAGAGAGAGAGAAATAGAGATATAGGGGAGGATAGACGCTTGCGCATATTGTGACTAATTAATTTGTCATAATTACATATTTGAGGCTCTCCGTGGCGGCGTCGCGATTGTTTCAGGCTCTTTAGTCGTGAAAAGGCCGCGTGTACAACTGATGACATTCTAGAGCTATAATATGATGTATTGCTGGAAGACTTTTTCCTCGAGTACGGAATCTCTCCGTTATATTGCGTGTGAATCATAGCGAGCGTCGCTGATGGCGATACACTTCCATATCTCGAGTGGATCTATCCACGAATGAACGTAAAATGAGCGCAATTCTCACTTGGATTATTGTTGTTCTACATTTTACTCTAGAAAACTGTGAAACACTGAGTGATACTAGGTTTGCTCATTGGAAAAGTATCATGAGCATTCACTCTACTTTGCAATGTATGGTATACGTATCTGTTGCAAAAAATTATGGTGCATAATGGATTTTATCGCCTTCCCTACGGAAACATCGTGTTTCCTCAAGGAAGGCGATAAAAAACTTTTCCAACGAGCTATATGCGAACTTTTTAAAATGTAATATAGGCTGAGATTCGCGAATAGTTGGTTAAACATCCTGGTGGGATATAGAATCAATTCACATCAGAGTGAAGAAAAAGTCATTCTCTTACTTGTGTGTCATGAACCAAAAAATCATGATTTCTGTCTCACTTCTCACATGAAGAAGGAGAACCAAAGTCCAGACATATTTTGATAACCTTTACAGGATGGATATGATCACTATATTTGTCGATCCGAGTCACCCAAGGTGCACAAAAATGCCCATTCTGACCTTGAAAATCATATTTTGACAACCAAAGAAAATTTGAGGATTATTTCACTTATTTTTCTCGTATTCTGCAGAACATCAAAAAACATGAGAATTCATTCAACTTGGGGACTTGAGAAGAAAAGACCACTCTCATACCATACGAGAGGGGAATGGTCATGTGCACTATAATAGCGGCTTCCCATGTAGAACATAAGATTCCATGAACATATATGATCATGGAATCCGTGGATTCCATGGTCATATATGATCATAAATAAAATCGGTTTCGAAATTGGTCCTTTTCATTACGGAAACGTTGTATATACCAATTTACAACATCAGTACTTCACGGTGATGATCGAATATTACTCAGAAAAGTTTTTCCCGAAGTCATTTTCAGGTTTTTAATATTTGAAGTACTGAAGAGAAAAAATTCACATCAAATATCATTTTTCGTCAAAAATGTCAGTTTTTGGGAACTCGAGACCGACTCCTGGAAAGATTTTTTTCAGTAGTATATGATCAGTATCGTGGCGTATTGATATTAGAATAGGTTTGAATCAATATATCACAACTTTCTGGAATGAAAGAAAATATCTGAAGCGGTTTTACTTATGATCATATATGACCATGGAATCCTCGGATTCCATGATCATATATGTTCATGGAATCGTATGTTTTACATGGGTTTCCACGACTTCAGTTCGATACGATTCATTATATACAGCCATCATGCATGAATCTTCCTATAAAAATCGCAAGCCATATCATCACGAAAAATCTCAGTCACTTGAAGGTCAAGGATGTGGGTAATATGAACCTTCCCCAACATACACTCATTAAAATCGACCAGAAAATCACATTTGGCCAACAATACAATCACGAAAAGCAGAGAGCACATCTCGCAAATTAACTGATTACGCAAAAGCCAAATGAGTCCACTTATGCAACAGCACGAGGATATGATAGCATATATGTAACTTTCGTGGCATTTAGCACGAATTTACCCATCTTCTCTCTCATTGCACGCGCACATCAGTCCGCAAACATATACACAACAAAATACAATGAATACACGCAACTTCATACATATCCCGATACTCGCAAATGCCAGGGTTTGTGCATGATAGCGTGTTCTATAAGTTGTATATGTGTCGATTCATATATATACGTTGATCTGCGGCAGTTGTCGACCATATTCGTCTAAAGACGACTAATAATAGGATATAAAGCTTTGGCCCCCACGTTGCATAGATGCAGCACACATTCAAGTATATATAGTACTACTGATATAAGTAGTGCGATGGGGGATTTGTATTATTAGCCAAGATATTTCCGCGAAGAATTAGAAAGATAAAATTGAGAATTGAAATTATCCATGATGTCACGAGCAATTTCATTCGTGTGATGGCCGACTCTTAATCAAGTGAGCCGAGATATTATAAGGGTCAAGTTGAGATATGCCGTAGGATTTACCGGGGTGAAACGACTTTTGTGGTAATTGTGGGGTAATCTTGATCATGTTCAACGTGCCCCAACTCGACAATCAAATTAAGAGCCTTATTCCTATCATATAATCAAAAGTGTTATCTGGGATTCGTGACATGATCTCGTTGACTTCCGAGTATTACTTCAATGACAACACTGCCATCTCAATCATCGTTATTCACTGAAAATTTCGGTAGTATACTCATTTGAATGTTTTTCAAAGATAGGAATTAGACTTATAGTCGTCGATTTGCCGTGAAACAGGCCTATTCGTCCGTCGAATGAACGAGTGGGTGGAACAGACACAAACGCGAGTGATTCGTGTCCGTCGTTACTGATGTGAGTGAGATAAGTCGTGAATGATGTTAACCTTTAGAGGACGGGGATGGCCGCTATAGTGGCCCAACTACTCAAGTGTTTCAGGGAGCCTAGAAATCGCTACCCGGGGGTTTTTGGGGTCTCTGAGTCCGAATATGGAGTCAATTAGACTCCATCTCATCATATAAGGCTTCCACTGACCTAACATGACATAAGGCTGGAAAGTGAAAAATGATCATTTTGACCGTGAAAATTGCAATTTTCAACAGACAACTCAAAGTTTTTTTTTACTATTTTTCTCGTATTTAGAGCATCGATAAACTTCGGAATACGAACTTGAAGGTTAAAAAGGGGGGAAAAAATCATAATGCTCTCTGCCCTCGCAGGACGGGGATGGCCACTATAGTGACCCACCGGAACTTCGAATTGATAGAATTCATCATATAGACATTTCACGTGAAAATTTCCATGAAAATTTTTGGTCATTCTATAGGAAAAAATTCCCGTCCTCTAAAGGTTAAGGGCATGTGGTAGCCGTGCAACGGGGCCGTAGAGTTCTATTTACATCTTTGGTGAAATGTCGATGAGACAAAGATTGAGATGAGTTGTCCAGTTATTGCTATTGACTCAATTATACTTCACAACTCGCCGTTCAGTCTAAATCATAAGAGTGTTGTGAAAAATGGGAACAAGTAGACCCCTGGCACCTCCTAACCTATTAAATGAGCACATTGTATTTCCCACTTTTATCCGATTCTCTCGCGATTTGGGCTAAACGACGAGTAGAGCCATTCGAGTTTGATGATAACAAGTGCGCAACAACTCGTCGTTTACCCCAAATCGAAGAAGAATTCGAGTAAAGTTGGAACAAAATTCAGCTTGCACGGCTACCGCATGGCCTTGAGGCCCTATAACTCTATCAAAGTGCTAAATGCAGGGTTTCAATGGTATCAATTTTACGCTTGTGCGCAGACAACCCGATGACCATGGCTAGTCTATGTAGATCGTTGATTTACTCATACAATTTTATTATTTTCAATACAACAAACATTTTCTGAGCGTAAGAAAAAATTGGAGTCTCATGGCTATTAAGATAACTGCTTTGCGCAAGCGACAATTTCGGTGGCTTGCAGGGGAATGTTAGTTTCTTGGACAAAAATACGAGGAGACTAAGCGCATTTGATGACAAAGAATATTAGATGGAATTTATTCATGATGAGAATCTAAAATAGTACATTATTGCCCTGATGGGCGCAGGACAGTTTTGGGCTAGGATAGTAACAAAAATTCAAATTACAAATTATTTGATAACCCGAATCGCGAGTAGTAGTTAAGCTAGAAGAATTCACGACCACCTCTTTCTGGACCGCCTAACTATACTGCGAGTCAAAGTATATCAGCTAATTAGCTGACTTTGTCATTGATCGAATTGAATTATACTTACTCTAACTCGAGCTTATACACCTTCGAGCTTCGAGCTTCGTTATTTTGCAAGATAGCATTTAAGAACTTTTTTGCCGATCAAATAATTTGTAATTTGAATCTTCTGCGTGTGATAGATATCGATGATATCGACAATTATAATTCGATATCAAAGATTCTTTTGAAAAATCTATCAAACGCCGATTTATGCACTGTCCTAAACTCGACCATGGCTGGCTTGGAATTTCATGAACATATCTCCCAGAAATTGAGACAGCTTGAGTTTTTTTGAATTTAAAACCGGTTTATTGTGTAACAGTTGGAAATAATTCACGCACATCATAAGATTCTGTCTTGACTAGAACGAAGGCTTCTATTTCTTGAAATAATATAAGAATTGAAAAGTGGAAAGGTCTCCGCAAGGGTTGAGTTGAAATTTCATGTACTCTTGACCTCAGATTCTGCAGCACGCGAGTGAATCAAAAATGCAATTGAATTTGTTCGGATACCATCAGAGTCAGAGAATGGGTAACTGGAGATCCGGAGAAAAAAATCTGCAAGGAAATACACAAGTAGCTCCTTGCAAAAGAAAAATAGGTCAAACGGGATTCGCAAGTCGTGTCTCAATGACTAGAGAGAGAATTATATGATGGCTATACTATATAGCCGCAAGCTCAACCGATTGGTAAAATGCATCTGGAAGGTTGTAATTTGCAATGCATTTCCGTTCGAACGAACTGAGAATCTCAATAATTCTTCATCGCTATTGTCTATCTTTGATGCCGCTTATTAATTTTGCTGCGGTGGCTAGAAGCGAATTTTCTTTTTATTATGCGCTTCGATTGACACCATTTTTTCATAAGGATATCTACAGTTAAGTGCGTCGGTGTTGATGAAAAATTCCATAAATCGAATTCTCGTTGACGCGTGTAGACTCATATATAGGCTTCCAAAAAAGATACGCGATTCGAGATGGTTACGCACACGATATTATGATTATGAGACGTAAATGAATTGTAGAAATCGACCCCCTTAATTGAATTTGTTCATATCAAGGGTAAGGATCAGAACTCACATGCAGGAGTACTTATATCCTTGACAGCGTGGAACAATTTGGATTATCATTCATACAAGTAGACTCAGAACTACTTAAATTAACGGCTTTACCAAATGCTCATTACTCGTGAGTTCGAAAGTAAGTTATGATATCTTATCAAATATAACAAGTTGTAATCATCAATTTTTCTTATTGAGAGTCGTTTTATCGTCAATTTTATCCACGATTGAAAGTCAATAGTTCCCCGCGATATCAAATTGATTATGATTCATTTTGAGTGATTGGACTTTTTAGAGAACGCGCAATAATTTCTGATGGTTCTATGATGACTAAGAAAGAAATTGTATTCATATCACTAAAAGCGTTGTATGTTCAAAAATGATATATTGATAGTACAATTAATCAGGTGCAAATGCAGAATTCAACTGCAAATTTGAATAATACAAGATGACATTTACAGGTAGCTGTGTTAGGTTGAACTTGAATGAATTGAGGACATGTATCAGTAAATAAGAAAAATGAGAGCAATAGTCGACTCGCAGTATCAAGGTCATAGAGAAAAATTTGTTTCTCATTTCAATGACACTCTTTATATTTTCATCCCATCTCGACTCCATTCATTCATTACTGTAATTGCGACGACAAAGATCATGATATGATAAAGACACTCTTCCATTTAAAAAAAACGAGTATGAAAACTGACGTCATTCACTGTCAGTATAGATTCTGATGACAAAAAAATTTCATTATGATACACAGTTCATGAATCAAGTTAAATCAAATGATCGAGTATTTTCACATAAATTCAGAACTCATTCCCTCGATGTCTGAAACGTTTTGTCGGAAAATAAATCCAAGCTTATACAAAACAATTAGCATACTAAGAAAAATAATATATGTGCATACACGCAACTTGTCATCATAATCTTTCAAGAGTGAAATTTAACACACTACAACTTGTTGATATTTATTAATCATCATCATCATAATCATCAAGTACGTGTAATCGTGTGTTCATATAACGCAATATCGAGCGTATCATATTACGTGTTCGCAATAATTCCGGAAGCACGATGGCTGCAATGCCACGCTTCTCAATCAAGGCTGTATGTGGAGTAAGAAATTGCGAGTTTTTAATGGGAAGGTTAATTACGAGGCCATCGATACAACACGCTCTGAGGAGTATATGAACGAGCGAGTACAATTGTTTTCCAGATTCATTCACAGGAAAACTTGCAATTTCGATTGACGTATATAAACACGCTGTGACGTAACTTTGCGGCGATATAATAACATGCATGTTGTTTTTTTGATCACAAGGCGGTGTAAATTTTGAAGAAAAAATCTGAGAGGCATAAGAGAGCCTATAGGTGGCAATCGGAAATTGATCTCAATTGATATGTGATTTCACAAAAGTGTTTGATTGTGTGATTTTTCCATTCATAAAATGAGCTATCTGACTGATGCTCAAAAAATGAAAGTAAGCACTCGAATCAGGAATATATTCTGTATAGTATATATCAGTCTTGCAATATCGTCAAAAGGGATAACATTGGAACCGCTTTTTATCGTTTTCCAATTGAAATTCGTTTGTAACCTCCAAGTCTTAGAGCAAAAGTGAAACGTATTTGAAGTCAATCGGAAGCTTATAACCTCACTTAATGGGTATTATTGTTACGTCTCTAGTCAAAGCGATGAGCGTTCACAGTAATACCCCCCATTGGGGTAATTTTGAAACAGTCAACGTGAAAATTGAGAGCTTTTGACATTGTTTTGTTGTTATACGGCTGTATATTCATTCCTTAACATCGAAAATCCGATTCACTATACCCTCAATGTCATTGAAGCTCTCATGTATCATGGTAGATCTTGTGGAACAGGACTTTTGAAACTTATTGGGCACTTTCTGAAGCTCAATGAAGTGTTCCAAAGTTACCCCGTCCAATATCCGAGAGAACCTGATTCCCCTTATAGTTTTCTAAGGTGTTCCAAAATGACCCCATAACCCGAAAAAGCATGCATTTTTCCTTTTTAGTGCTTCAATGTTATCCCGGCTTGCGAGAAAAGCATGCACGGACTTTTCAGTTTTTTACCCTACAAAATGAAGTCGATACGAATCAATAGCCACAAAATTGGAACACATGATCGAACACATGTATAACTCTGCTCATTTGCAAAAGCTCTGAAATGAAATGGTCTCTTTTCGAATCAAATTGATGCCTGATCACCACAGCATATGATGTAATATCTGATGCTCTGTCCAACAAAAAGCTATTCGTTCGCGTTTCTATTGTATTCGTCAAAAATCAAATGGGAAATAACCGATGGCAAACAAGCCTATGGTATATATACACAGAAAGGGACGCAGAGTTTGCTGGAGTGTCGGAAATTCGGGAAAACAATAAGCCGGTCATGGATGTATAATAATGGAGTCAAATGCCCGTATATTCGCACACCCTGTACATATATGTGTAGAGGATGCATGGAAAGTCGACGGACGCAAGCGGAAAAGGCTTTTATCTCTAATGCGCCACTTGGCTCTCTATGTGGTGCGGTTCTTTCCCCTCTATACACTGTGGCTTCGGGTGTCAGCGAAAAACTAGCAGGCGAGTTTTATACACGTACGTTTGTATATCGATCACGCTTTCATACATGTAATATTCTTCTACTATATATGAGTGATTCCGCTGAAAATGGGATTTTTTTGGGCCAAAATCGTCACAAGGAGTGAATTAGGTCAAAAAATTATTTCAGCCCCAGATGAATTTCGGTGGCTCGTAACAGTTGATTTCCACTCGTTTGGGCACAAAATGGAAGTATCTGGAGCTACGTATCTGAAAAACGAGGCCAGACAAAGATATGTCGAGTTTAAGAGGTTGCGGAGGGGACGGAATTGATGTTCCGACTCAAAAAGTATTCCCACGACTCGGCAACTAATCGTAGACTCTTTTCCGCACAGATTTGCTCTAATGTGACCAAACACTACAGGAGAATGTGTTGCGCGAAGCGATATCGTGCACCCAGGGACGAGCACAGAATGGAGACGGAATTGACCAAAAATTTTATACGCCATTTTGAAACACGTTTTGCTGGCGCGTTTGGCTGCGGATTCGAGTTTTCGGTTAATGTCGCACATTGATTAGGTGTATTTGGATTTCTAGATGACGACCTTATTGGTTAGAAAGGTTTAGAGGACATTTGGGGACTTTGCGGAGCTAGTTAGTGTTGTGCAAGCAGTTTTGATGCAAAACCGTCTTCAAAGTTCAATTTCGACTCGCAAAGTGGTGGATTATATTGTTTGAGGTATTACAAATTAAGAAGCATAGCTACATCTAGAGGTTTTCGACTCCGCATTTGCGTGGTGATGAAGTCAAAAAGTGAAGGTGGGCTACCACAGGCGGCGGAAATGACACTTTGACCCTTCATCAAGCACTCCAAAATACAGGGGAGTTAGGACCGTCTTTAAATTCATCAATATAGTTCCGCACCAATAGAATACACCCAAGAAAATTGCTACGAAGTCCATTCCAAGTCGCAGAAACGGGGGGCAGCTTGGAACACGAAAAATTCCACTTTCGGCGGAATCACTCATATACCGATTGTCCACTTTATGGGTGTTTCGTGAACCTTTGCTCTCCACAATGTCCTTCATACAGATGCCCGTTTCATGTCATCCTTCCATATGTTCCGTTCAATCTACGGCCCTCTCGTTATGCATGGTACCGGACTGGTTTGCTCACTCGTTTTACGCTTTCATCACTGATGACGAGTATGCGAAAAAATGTTCGCTCAACCGAGTGATGAGATAGGGAATTCTAGCGATTTCCTTTCCTCGTATCGTATGGTGGAATGGACTGATTCTTCACCTGATTGAGTTTGGACAAATTTTTGCGGTATCGTCTAGTTTTGCGTGTTGATTCGAAGAATGATCTTTGTCTTTCAAGATTGGAGGACGTGATTTTCATGAAAATAAATATGGATGACAGTCATAAACATGATCACATATTCACTACGAGGGCGAAAACAGAAGTCGCAAGAGTGCACACGAGCAACCATTAAAATTTGAAATGAGTCGAGGTCGAGCTCGAAATTTAATCAAATCAGGTCAAAGCTTGAAAAAATCGATGAATTCAGAAAAAAGAACAAGCGTGACCATGAATCATCGAATCATAACCCATGATAAGTATCATACATGCCCCATCTTTGTCCTCTCTAGGCTACCAAATCTTGGCCGAATTCTCTAATTTTCCTGGTATCTAGGTTCTATCATAGAACTAATAAACACAATCATCACAAAATGGTGACAGGGTGAAACAAAAAGAGTCCTCTGATATAAAAAACTTACCGTGTAACTGAGCGAGGGACTGCAACGTCGCGTTCGTATTGCAGTTAATGAATCCTGAAACAGATACAATTGCCGATTAAATAAATAATGATGAATACAGCGGATGAGAAGCATAGGACAGAAGACAGTGATGTGGGATTCTTGGGTATGATGATTGATAACCGTCATCCATATCAAGTATGGCATAAGTTCTGCCACCGCAAATTTCGTCGGAATCCCATCGGTCTGCAACGACAGTGTTCCAATACCCAGCATGCGCAACAAGCGCTCTTTCTTATCTCTCAGATTTCATTTTTTATGTATGGATTTCAAACTCAAAAAATCAAATAGAGTCTGAAATTAATAAGTAGAAATCAACTTTTCCAACGTTGAAGTTTGCATTCGCATATCATTGCAAACTTTGAAATTAGACAGAAATTGCCTGGGCAGAACTCTAAACCTCGCTCTAAACGAGCAGCTAATTCAGCGGACAAAATCATAACTCATCATCATCATTGAAGAAGCATAGAAGTTCATAAGAAATGGGAATATGTATGACGAATTTACCGCAGCCAACTTTCTACGATGATATTGATTGTCAAAATGAAAATGGGAGGGCCAGGATGTCACTGCGAGTCGGACAGAAATAACTCTAAATTTTTCCTGAGTATTCTAGACCGAAAACTCCAAAGCCCAAACTGATTATCTGAATAAGTATCACCTGTTTAGCAGGATTTTCAGACTCAGTAGACACTCTGAGGACGGTAAACACATTTCAAACACAAGTTCTTCATTATGATTAATCGAGTGAAAAACACTCAACAAAATTATCATCCATTTCCATTGAATCCCGTTACGTTTGCGACGAAAGAAACGCGAAGAAGAGTCGAAGAAACGATGATGAGGTAAAATCATAAAAACGTAGCATGACAGCATGTCCAAGTTTCACATTGTCATTTCCAACGAGAGCGCACGTGGCCCCGGAGTTTACGGTGACACGAGTTATAAGCAGGCAAGTCACGTTTTCAACCGACCACGAACGCAAAAAAAAAGCCAAAAACAAATTGAGATATATCCTCCTGATCCAGTCCTATATGGAAAGAACACTGTAGATGTTCAGCATGTATGAAAATGTTCAAAATATTTTTTGCACATTTTTATCATACCACATGCTTTATGGGGTGGATTATGTTCTATGATTCCTCAGAGACTTGATTGTATTCTCGGTCAGTTTACACATCTACGAGCGACAGGATTTGAAAAATTATGTCATATTATGACCTCCCTAACATTTGATAATAAATTTCAACTTGGATCAAATCAACAATTATCATTGACTGCCGATTATAAGTCTCTTCACAATTACATTCAACGAAAGAACATCAAAAACCGCAGACAGCGTTGAGTAGATAAATTCTGTAAAATATACATAGAGTTTGCCAAAAAGAAGATGATGGTATAAGGGAAGCAAAAGTTTGATCGAGAGAGCTTTGAGAGTATATTTGTGAACCTCGTGGAAGTGCGAAGTTTCCACCGGATCAATGGAGGCCCCAAAGACAAACAGAAGAAGTGCAGATAATATCATCGTGCTCGGAAGGAAAAACAGACAAGTCTCTCTCTCTCTCTCTCTCTCTCTCTCTCTCTCTCTCTCTCTCTCTCTCTCTCTCTCTCTCTCTCTCTCTCTCTCTCTCTCTCTCTCTCTCTCTCTCTCTTTCATTGGTTCAACCGCATCTAGATTACTGCACAGTCGTGTACCTCGACGCCACGGACGAACAGCGGCAACGGATACAGAGACTGAGCAATTCATGTGTGAGATTCATCTTTGATCTTAGGAGAGACGAGCACATCACCCCGTTTAGGGAGCGATTGGGTTGGTTACGTACTGATTCGCGGAGAATGTACTTCGCAGCTCTGTTAATGCACAAGATCATGCATTTAGGAGAGCCTGGCTACCTAGCTGCGATGTTCACCAGGTACCAATCCGAACGCCCTGCACGCGGTGATACAGAAGAGCGGGTACTCAAAGTTCCCAATATGAGACTTGAGTATGGAAGAAGATCTTTCCAGGTTCAATGTGCTCATTTGTGGAACTTTCTCCCTCCGGGCTTTCGGCAGCTGGGGAAGATATCGTTGTTTAAAGAGGCTTTGAAAGATCTCTTGATGACACAGACTCCTCAAAAGATTGATGTGGAGAAGAAGCATTATTTTAATCTATGATAGGCTTGGGTTCTTATTTTAGCTTACGATTAGTTTTACGTGACCTTCTGTCACCTGACTGAAGCAAACTGTGATATTTTCTCTTTTGTGAACCCATGCTCTCAGATTTTAGACATACGCGAATTCGCAATTGTAATGACTAGTCACAATTTGTGATATGTACCTGTCCTTGACCAAATCGCTTGTGTTATATATATTTCACACCTTTTCCTTTTATTTTTGAATTTTTGAATACTCAATTATTTCTAGAATTATGCAACATATGTAAAAATATGTGGGTTATATTTTGTCTTATGACGAATAAAGGACATCAATCAATCAATCAATCAATCTTTTTTTTTTTTTTTTTTAAGGTGGTTAGAGGGCAAAATCTGCCTCAGGATCCCTCGGATCCGTCCCCAGACACCGGACTGGTTCAGCTTACGCGGACTACGCATAGCCCACGCAGGCCATACCAGGCGGGACACGGGTTTGGGTGGGGCCCACCGAGAGGTGGGCCCGGCCGTGTAATATCCCTCTCCCCTCGATGTCCGATACCTAGGGCATCGGGCAATCAAGAAGGAGATCCACCTGCATCTACCATCTCATCCCGGAACCGCGTGAGCATTACTTCAGGATGAGCGGCATGTCTCGCGCTCGATTGCGAGCGTTCCTCTTCTCCATCTTCTCTCTTCGGCCACTTGTCGGCATCTTCTGTCTTCACTCTTCATTGTTCCCTCTCTTTCTTCTTTCTTCTCTCTTCTTTCTTCTTTGTTCCCTCTTCAGTGCATCAGATTCCTCCTGGAATCATTTGGGCCTCTTCTGTTTCAATCGGCAGAGTCACTGTAATTCGCCTGCTTCGAGGCGCCTTACTTCCCTCTCTTTCTCCTCTTTGCGGGTCATCACCAGCTTGATGTATCCGGTGAGTCTATCCCATGTCTCCTGGTTGCGGAGCAAGTACGGGACGAGATTCTCGGGTGTTAGTTGAGCACCCAGCCATTCATCCAGCTCGGCGCGCTCTCTCCGGGTGTCGCTGCACTTGAACAGGGCATGTTCGGCGTCATCCCATTCATCCCCGCATGACTGACATGCTGGGGTCCTCCTCTTCTTGAACCTGGTTAGATAGGAACCGAAGCAACCATGATCGCTCAGTGCCTGCGTCGTCCAGTAGTCCATCTCTCCGTGGGTGCGTTCCGCCCACTTGGCTACGTCACGGATCAGCCGGTGCGTCCATCTGCCGTTCGCAAATGGCGAATCCCACTCAGTTTGCCAATGCTCAAGGGTGGTTTCCTTCTCGTTGTCGCGGATAATCTCCTTCATCGTCGGGGTGAGTACTCGTTCGGCTCCGATCACTTTCTGGCGGTCCCAGATCCTCACTCGCTCCGCGACGAGCAAGTGGATGGGCGGTGTACTCGCCAATACGTAAGCCGCATCTCCTGACACGGTGCGGTAGGCACGGATACTTCTCAGGGCCGCTCTCCGGTGGACAGGCCCCATCTTCTTCTCGATGATGGTCTTCTCTACTCTCTTTCCCCACACGGGTGCACCGTAGAGCATGATAGAGGTGCTGACGGTGTTGAGAAGTGCGCGCCTCTTTTCCTTGGGTCCTCCGATATTCGGCATCAGCCGTTGAAGCGCCGCACTAACCCTGCTCGCTTTTTGAGCGGCCTCCTGGATGTGCTTCTTGAACGACCACTTGTCGTCAAGCCATACGCCGAGGTATTTCAGCTCTGTCTTGCGTGGGATCTCTTGCCCGTTGATGTAAAAGTGGGGCAAGTCAAACTTCCTGCGTCTTGTGACCACGATTGCTTCGCACTTCTTGACAGCAAGCTCTAGGAGCCTGCTGATCATCCACTCGTAGACTCGGGCCAGCGCCTCGTTTGCGCGTCTACCCAAGAGTTCCTCGTTGTCGGACCAGACTATGAGCCCCGCGTCGTCCGCGAAAGCCACTATTATGACTCCTTCGGGCAGTTCAATAGACAGTAAACTGTCGTACTGGGTGTTCCAGTTGAACGGCCCGGAAACCGACCCCTGTCCAATTCCGGCGGACAGTTCCCGGATCTCTTGTCCCTCGTCGGTGTCGTACACGAGTGTCCTGTTCCGCAGATAGTCACTCGTGATGGCTAGTAGATAGGGCGGCACTTTACCTGCTTGGGATTGATAGACTCGCTCCCAGCTCGCGCAGTTGAACGCGTTCTTTATGTCCAACGCAATAATGGCACAGAATCCTCCTCTTCCTTGGTATGGGTTCCCTACCGACGCTTGAACCCGCTCTTGGACCTCCTCGATCGCGTGCACAGTGCTCCGTCCCTTCCGGAACCCAAACTGCATTGGTGATAGCCCGCCGCTCTCTTCTTAGGCTTTTTCCACCCTGTTGAGCACCATCCTCTCGTACATTTTCCCGATATTGTCGAGCATGCTGAGAGGGCGTTGACCTCCTTGACCTTTAGGTATCAGGACCAGCTTCTGGCGTTTCCACTTATCCGGGAAATTTCCCGCGCTCAGACAGATGTTGAGGAGGTCGAGGAGTAAATCTGGGTTGTATTTGAAGACCAGTTTCAGAGCCTCGTTTGGAATGCCGTCCAGGCCAGGGGCCTTGCCGTTTGGCAGCCTCTTAGCCGCTATGAGTAGCTCTTGCATAGTAAAGAGCGGGATGGGATCTTCGCTCTCGGGAGGGAATGTCACTCTGGGTTCTCCTGCTGGAAAGAGGTCTTCCACGATGCTGCGCAAGGTAGCTGCATCAGTCGGTGCTGGGTTGCCCCTCCGGGGTCGGACCTTGGACATGACCACGCGGTATGGCGTACCCCACGGGTCTCCATTAACCATGTCGCACAATTCACCCCAGCACTTCTCTTTGCTTCTCCGGATGGCTAGAACGAGAGCCTTCTTTGCTTCTCTGTACGCCCTATCATCTTCCCCCAGTGGTAGTGCCCGTAGGGCTTTTATCTCGTCGGTGATCCAGTACTCTGGTTTCCTCCAAAAGCATGATGTTGTCTTGCGAGGCATCGATGCGTCACAGGCTCTTGTGATGGTGGTCGTCACCATATCCACAGCCTCGTCCGCGGTGATGTTCATCGGGAGATCTTCGGCTGTTCCTATCGATTCCCGGAATTTCCCCTCATCCAGCTTGCGTACCTGCCACCCCGTCGGTCACGGTCTGTGTGTCGTCTGTCTCTGTCTGTCAGTCCTAAGCCGAAACCGAATATGTCGATGGTCACTCAATGTTTCCGTGTCCAGAACCTCCCACGATGTCATACGTCCCATGAGCGACGGGCTCATGAACGTCAGGTCGAGGACCGAAGACGAACCTCCCTCCCTGGACCTCTCTCTCTCTCTCTCTCTCTCTCTCTCTCTCTCTCTCTCTCTCTCTCTCTCTCTCTCTCTCTCTCTCTCTCTCTCTCTCTCTCTCTCTCTCTCTCTCTCTCTCTCTCTCTCTCTCTCTCTCTCTCTCTCTCTCTCTCTCTCTCTCTCTCTCTCTCTCTCTCTCTCTCTCTCTCTCTCTCTCTCTCTCTCTCTCTCTCTCTCTCTCTCTCTCTCTCTCTCTCTCTCTCTCTCTACACTGAGTGCCTCAGTACAACACCATATGAGGCTTGATCTTAGTGCCCTGCCACCTATTCTCGTAGATGGCACCGTTATACCTCTTCAGAAAACGATCAAGAATCTTGGCGTCATATTCTCGCAGGATCTTTCGTGGAATGCGCATGTCGCCGGCATTTGTTCTAGGGTTCATGGTATTTTATATAGACTACGATATCGTGGTAACTTTCTCTCATGTGAAGTAAAGAAAATGCTAGTAAGCGCACTCATTATGCCGCATTTTGATTATGCGTGCTTAGTATTTTATGATCTCTCAAGTTATTTGGAAACAAAGTTGCAGCGTCTGCTCAATACTTGTGTGCGATTCATATTCCGTTGTCGCCGTGATGTTGCATTGAAACCCTACTACGAGCGCTTAGGATGGGTTCCACTGTCCCGCCGGCGAGAGTATTTTCTCTGTGTACAAGCGTACAAGATTTTCACAACTGGGACCCCTGAGTATTTAAATGAACTGTTTAAACCGCTTGATGATGATATTAGGAGATCCCAAAGGATCAACTCTGCTCGAGTTCAAGTTCCTTTTGCGCGTACCACGGCGTATGAGAAAGCTTTCTCCCGTGTTGCCATCGCAACTTGGGAATCAGTCCCAGTTGCTATCCGTCTAAAAGTACCATTCGAGGAATTCAAGAAGGCTATTCAGTTATATATTTATAGTCTGGAAACTGTATGAAAGTGGTTAAGTGTGAGGATTGAGTATGGGTATGATGAAGGACAAGTGATGCTTCCGATTCGCAGATGTCCATTGTGCATTAGTATGTTAGTCTTAAAATATTTGTATTTTTTCATATTAGTAGTTACTTGCTAAGAAGGTCTAAATTTGCTTGTCACTGAATTCTATGTCATGTAAATATGTTTATATTGTATTATGCATTCACTATTGCCATACGGTCCATTGTGACCACGGCAAAATAAATTGTTTATCAATCAATCAATCAATCAATCAATCAATCAATCAATCAATCAATCAATCAATCAATCAATCAATCAATCAATCAATCAATCAATCAATCAATCAATCAATCAATCAATCAATCAATCAATCAATCAATCAATCAATCAATCAATCAATCAATCAATCAATCAATCAATCAATCAATCAATCAATCAATCAATCAATCAATCAATCAATCAATCAATCAATCTCTCTCTCTCTCTCTCTCTCTCTCTCTCTCTCTCTCTCTCTCTCTCTCTCAAGAGCTTGAAAGCATTGCGATCTGACCCTAAAATTAGTATTCAAGAGGCATGCGATTCTTGCATAGGCTGGAAACCACTAAACAAGAGGTTGTGTATAGAATATGTCATATCACAATAAGAATGAGAGCAATTTTCCAGTTCTAGGATCTGTCAAAACAAATAATACTACATTTCAAGACAGAGATAAACGAAAGATGAAATATGGTGACTTTTGGTTAAGAAGCTGAAAATTATAGTTAAGAAGATGCAGAACTTGACGAATATTTCGAAAACGAATGTGAAATTTTGAATTGATGGAATTTCCAGGATTTTAGGAAGATAATCGGTGAAATTTCGAGAGAATCTTCCCTCGTAAAGATGGTGAACCTTTTTTGGCCAATAACTGGCCAAGTCGCATTGCCACACTTGCTATTGACCAAAATAAAATGGTCACCATTTCTATCAGGGTTTCTGGCAGTTGATGCCAGCTCATTATGGAACCCAATCAAAAGAGGATCCACCATGAAAAATATCTTACAGAACAACCCTCTTGAGTAATAATATGCTGTTCATGATGTACACACGTAAAATGACATCAGGTGAAACAAATAACTTCTCTCAGATTCGCAAGTGACTCTTTCCATCAGAATTTTTGCTGCACTAATTCTTCATTCATCATTTATTTCACCTCAGATACACGATCTCAATCTTGAAAAGATTCCACCCAGCAAGCACTCTGTAAGCGTTGCTCGCAATTTTACAGTCAAGAAGCCAAGAACGAATGCCGCAACCAGAACTACACAAGTACACTGCGCTAGAATTATTATATATAGATATGGCGACAGATGCGGTTCGCTGCCACAATAACGGTCTCGCAAGCCGTATAGTCTTTGTATATAGTTAACGATTTGTTATCACAGCTCAGAAAGCTGCGATGCTGGCAACAACGCTGATGGTGGCGCAAGTGGCACCGCAACCTAACGCAATTATGTATATCACGGAAGAAATGCGCATCGTTGGTCGTCGACACCAAGTCAAAGGGTTCTTATCTGCTGATGGCGAGGCTCTGCCGAGAGTGTTCTGAGTCACTTTGGAATTTAAGTCGGATAGAATTTCGGGTTGACCAGAGGATCGGTCAGAATGTACAGATTTTGTATTTTATAATTAGACGTATTGTGTTCAGGTGAGTTATTTTCACGGGTTGGATTCGAGAGGAAGACTAATTTAATGGTCACTCTTTATGTTTGGGTTTTGAGGAGTTTCCAACTCTTCATCATTTTGTAAGAATGGCTTCGATGGTGTTGGGATAAAATTCAGAATGATGTTCTCTTGATGCGATCGATAAAAGTCTAACAGTTGTATAATTTTGAGGAATTTTCAATTATGATGGCATGAAAATGATTTCGAATTCCTAATTAGCTAGAATGACAGAATCAGTGTTTTGATTAGCACAAAAAGTTTACGCTTCTTCAGCATTGGTAGGATTCCAATACTTGTGAAATAATCATATAGCGTTCATGTCTCGCACAATGCAAGGAATGCGCAAGCTACAAATCTCCTTGCAAAATACCTATCAACCATGAAAGCTTTCTCTTGATAATTAGTCACTTACTTATCAAGATTTATAGCCAAGTGTTGATGAACGTTCTTCTCCGTGTCGATAATACTGTGCATCGGTTAAGCTGTCGAAAGTTTATTATTGCGATTTGAAAGTCGATTCTACCTCGGGAGTTCAAGCAAAATTGAACATTCTCAACTTCTTCCTGGCAACCTGATTTCATGATTTATCTAAGAAGAATAATCAATTGTCATCATTCGTAACGCTGACCAATTCTGACGAAATTCATTCCATTGCAAGGTAACTCGAATTTTGGTACGATTTCGGTACTTTTTAGTCGTTTGGCTAGACATTTTAAGATACATTGACCAAACTCACCGTAATCAGTGGTCAATCTCAAGCTTACAGTCTCAGCTTCCGATTGACGGGCTACAAAGTTCTATTTGATGTGTCTGAGCTGGAGCTATATTAGCAGGTTTGCAAGTGTACCAAAGTTAGACACCGATGGGGTAACTTTGGTACATTTCCAAAATATTCCAGTATAAGCCCCCGCGATGCGAGTGAATTAATTTTAATCGTTCAGAAGTCTTATTTCAAGATGTTTGAAAAAATATTTTAAAAACTCATAAACCATCACTCGACTCGAGATGAGATAAAATGAAGCTGTCATAGGAAGGAGTTCTGAAGTTACCCTATCCTCATGCTTCTTACCTAGAGAACTTTTTCCCCAGTTTTTCATTCATTAGAATTTCAAATGCTGTAAATAATCTAATGTAACAATGGTTTCTTCAATACGGTGATATATGTGATGGAAATGTAGCATTATTCACCCATATTTCGTTATGGAACACTTTTTGCCAAGTACACTAACTGGACCACTCGCATATCGGTGCTAAATCAACCTTTTTGGAAAAAAGCTTCAATAAACAGCCACAATTATTCACGCGAGATCACCGGTAGCTTGACACATTGTTTACGTGTGTATCCTGTAGGAAAAGCAGGTTTCAGAGCGATAGAATCGTTTACCTTGCCGAACGCAGCTCTGAAAGTCATTTTTCAGGGGTGTACCAAAGTTGCACCCACTGTACCAAAGTTACCCAATTTGACGGTAATGCAAGTGAATCATATGAGAATAAATCTCGGGGTAGTAGATAATCCATTTTGAAAGAAAAGATTGATGACGCGCGCGATTAACCACGATAAAAAATGATGATATGCCGTTAATGATAATCGTCAAATAAAGGACGCGAACAGCAGCTTTGGATTAACTTGTATCAGTCACTCAAAATATTATGTGAAAGAACAAAAATGATATCTCACAGACAGGCAGATCGACTCTCAGAAGAGCTGGTCTGTAGTGTATACATCGGCCGTTTCAGCCTAGTCGTCTAGTATAGGCCATACACGAAGCGTAATGCAGCTAAATGGGCTAATATGCACATCCGCATATATCGCGTGGTATGCATATAGAGCCTATTCATTTCATCGACGTTGATGCGTCTGCCCCTCTGTCTGACAATCATACGCAGCTAGACCATAGTAGTACAACCAGATAGAACCAGCTTTGAAGAATTTTAACTTTTCATCTCTGATTGACATTATGAAACCATAGAACTCTGATTGTCCGTTAGTTAGGGAAATCAGGCAAATATCGATTTCTATCTTGAAATAAAGGAGTATTAATGAATGATAGGATTCCTTTTCTAATATTATAATGAATATTTGAGAGAAATTCTTATTAGAATAAATAAGATTTTCTTGATCATCACTTGAAATTTTGAAATACATTTGATGAGTCGTTCATCGACGACAGTTGGTACGTAACCTAAAGAATAATCTTTACTGAGTTCAGTTTGGGTTTTTGTTCAAGATGAGATTCGATGAAGAGTAATACTCCACGAAGAAAAAGAAAATTTTATCACGAAAAGTTCATTGATTGATGATCCTTAGAGCATAATGTTCTGAACATTCAACAAAAGATGATAAAGTTTTGAAAATTTGCAATGGCTGAAATAATTCACGATGGAAAACTCACGCAAATAGATATGCTGAAAATCTTTGTGAAAGATTATGTGCGTTCAGAGGATTCCTTAATTTACAAACATTTCCATATCCTTTTCCAACTGACCTGTATGAAGAAACTTGAAATTTGCAACAACGAAACAAACAACGGCTTGAAAACTACGTAAGAGTCAGAAAGTATAATTTGACGAGAACGAAACCGTGAAAATAACTGCATTGGTGATAAGTGGTTAACGAGTCAAGCACAAGTATATAATATGGAAGAATTACGAGTAATGATCACGCATGGCTGTATTATAGTGTAAGAATACCGTTATTCCGCCATTTCAAATGCTCATTTTTATTAGACTCGCTTTTTGCACAAGGCAAAAGCCACCACACGAAAAATAGCATCAGTATTATCAGCAGCAGTAGTAGACACACAAGGCAATTCATACTTTTGTACACGCTTCGGAAACTCTGTTTACAAGCTACTCCCCCCTTAATACTTACACATCACATAGCCAAGGACAATCAATTGCTCTTCCGGTATGATATGGCAATTCGCTCTCAGTTGCAGCAGTTCTAATATGCGTGATGATGGCGAGTTGACTGAAAGCCATGAGAAAATTGCTCTGACTGTTGGCTGCTTCTGCTTTGGTTTTTGCACAGACCCCCTCGTGTATTTCTCGGTTTGAAATAATCTTTTTCAGCACACTTGCATCGAAAGCCTGTGGTTTCCGCCCCGATGCCGGGGCAGAAAATCCCGCATTGCCGCCCAGGGAATGAAACGACTGAGCATCTGCGCCCTCGGTCTGCTATAATGCATGCTCCGACGTTCTCTAACCTGCGCGGCGGTGGAGGATTTTGCCCCGAAATCGTGTCGGAAACCATAGAATTTCGATGAAAGTGTACTGAAAAGAACTATACGCACCTCGGAACGAAAGCAACCCATTGCGGCCACGGGTATGCCGCCCTCGCCTACCGGCTCGTGCGGCAACTCACCCGGGCCCCAATGTGTCACTTTCGGACCCTCGTGGACACACGTGCGTAATATACTAATTTTTTGAAGTTTTTGATTTGATCATTACGCCAGTGGAGATGAAATCAGTTCAAAATCATCCTCATCCACAGGATCCATTTTAAAATTGAATTTTCGATAATTCATCGCACACATAGCACATGTAGTGATTACACAGATTTGGAATCCGCATTGATAATTGTCTCATACATTTTTTGAACTACAATGAAAAAATGTAGACCAAATGCACGATAATGATCGGATAGAAATCTCCTAACAGTATTAGACGGATCCAAAAGAAAATTTTGCAGCAAAAGTCATAGAAAATCGTAAAATCGGGCCAAAAAGTATGATATCCAACCATGAAGCATTATTTTATAGCGCAGCCTCACCGCGTAAGAGCATCAAATAGATATTCATCGAGCACGTGCTAGTGATCAGATGCTGTAACCACGTGATATCCCCCTCTTTCACATCGACTTTTCTTCCCCACCGTCGTATTATACACATCCGCATCATTACATCCTATTTACATTCACCCTTCAATGTATTATTGTGAGCGCGCAGCGAGAGAATCTCATTGAGCAATGAATTGGGCATGTTTGAAAGGAGGCAGGTGAAATTATTTGCAACAGAAACAGAAACCTGTCACGGCGCTATTCTTTTTTTCGCTCGGTCTTTTGATAATAAGAGATTCTCCTTGCTATCTAATTCATTGCAAAATATTTTCTTTCCGTAGTGTGTCAAACGAGAAAAACCCTTTTGTATTAAAAAGAGCATGTTAAATATTCTCGATTTCTGACTTATCGTTCGGCAATCAATAAACGACAATGAATGTCAATCGGTTTCCTTCGAGCAAGTGCAAGTGGTATTTAACTACATTAGTTTGATCGGAAACGCACGCAGATGCACGTATAAAACCTCCAGATATATTTGAGTAGATTATTTTGAGTCAGTACTAAAGAGACAGAACGCTATCCGCGTTTAAGATCGCTTTTTCAAACTTTGCCTAACTTCTATCTTTGTTACTCCACCATCTCAAATCCTTTCTATCGAAATCCTTTGCGTCTCCGTACTTGAACGAAGCTCGAAAGTGCATGAGTATGTGAGAAATCCAGTGGGAGTGGTATTATGGCATTATTTGCTCTGTACAGCCAACATCTGATTGTCACACAAAAAAATTATTTCCATCTTCTGTGCGGGAAATGACTTTTCCGCACGGGTTTTTCGATTTTATTTCCGACACAGAAGATAGAAAAATAGTATTCGACACTCGGACGGGGTGGTTTCCGCATTCTCGTGATAATTCCGACCCTCGCCTTCGGCTCGAGCCGGAAAATATCACTCGTTGGGCGGAAACCAACATTCCCGCCCTCGTATCGAAATGTACTATTCTGAGGTATCCAAGAATCAAGAATGAGTCCTACTTTATAGAAACCGATCAAAATAATATTCTTCAGAGCCTCTCAAGAATGTTTTCATATCTTTTGAAATGTGCTCACTGCGCCGTGATAAGAAGGAAATGAAGAGTACAATTCATAATTTTGTTTGAGGAAGTGACAAAAAAAAAATACAACAATCAACGAAGAATGCGGACAAAATACAGTGAGGAGCTAACCTTGAATGTTTGTGTAATTTAGTCTTTGCTGAAATCATATCAAAGTGAGAAAAAAAATCTGATACATTTTACACGCACAAGAGCTGACGCAAGCTTTGGACTTCCTTATTATGCGTGTTTATCACAATTTGCTGGGAATTTCCACTGAGATAACATATATTTCGTCTCTGATCATTGTATTCTTATACCTCACATTGCTCTTTTTTTCGAGTTCAATGATTTTTTGCGGGGAAAACTCAATTTTTCACCCTGTCTCTGTCATCACAGATTGTGGTTTCATTTATGCTATAAGGTAATAATTGAAATCAACTCATTGGTCAAGTTTCATCATCTGGGATACTCTTTTGCTGTCACTGATTCAAAAATAACCTACCAAGAAGTGGGCAGAATACTAGAGATCGTATATGTTCGAATTTTGTTACGAGTACCCAGTCATTTGGCAATTCTCAAATTGATTATTCTCTTTCTGTGCGTAGTCTCTTGGAATTGATCAGCGGGAACAAACGTTTCTGAAAGGTTTGTTCGAAGTTTTGAATGGATTTACTATGAAAAAAATGAAGCAAAGAAAAAGGGAAAATTCCCCTGTACAACTCCAGGCTACAATGAACATTTATAATCAATGAAACCAAATACAGATCAGTACTCAAAGTCCAAAAGCCAACTGTGGCTCTTCAATGAATGAATGTCAATCTTTCACAAGCTTCAGAATGAGAATCAACATTCCAAAAATCATTCTGAACCTTCACACTTCTCGTCAATTGAACTCCCTAAAACTACTCACCTAACTCTTCTCACCAACAGCCATCGATCGCACTCATTTAACGCGAGGGCAGTCTCCATGCGCGAGGGTGAAAAAGCACGTGAAAAAATCTCCTCGTCCTACCCTAACCTCATCTTTTGCTGCACAGGTATAACAATACACCATCGCCCATAAACTCGACCAAAGTAAAAAAAGAGGATTGAGGAGTGAGCGAGCATGTAAGTTACAATTGCATCGCGTGCTCTTCAAAGGGCAAAGCAAAAGGGTCTGCGTCCTTGTCGCCGAAGAATGAAACCTTATAACGTACTTTAACGCGCTCCTAGCCGCAAGATCGCCGATATAATCCTGATGGTCTCCGTGCACACTTGCCTCGCGTGTCCCCTGCAAGTAACCATCCCCATCCCCTATTTTTTTTTTACTTCATCCTCGTATGTATGTGTGCATGTAAGTGTAATATGTAGAGTGGCCCGGTTGTGAGTTTTTCGATGCCTGATGCGGCGATGCCCCCCTCAAACTTGTGCAGTGCTTTCGAGTGTCCTTTTTTTTGACGCGTGAATTTTTTTCGAAACGTTTTTTAGTTTTTGTATTACTCAAGTGTTGAGTATGATTTCAATGCGGTATACGAACGAGCTAATGTAATATACTATGTATGATAATGAAAAGGGATATGTTAGACTTATTCCACTATACCCAGTCGAAGGCATAATAATGTTGTCAGAAAAAGACGCGATATCGATTGTGACGTTCGATGATGCACCGTTGGCGTGTTGAGTATCGCTATATTAGGACAGTCTTCCCATCAGAGTCAGCTTGATGATTTCTGTTGTGCCATGAGCGGGTATATTGCACATGAATTGCTTGCATCGTGTTTACACTTTCTCCGAGACGACTTTTTTTTACACGCGTTTGATATTTAAATCACCCGTATATGAGCTCCTGCACTCCCTCAGAGTGATGAAACTCAAATTCAGGCTCAGATCGATGGCGATGGATTGTTTGCGGTCGTGGTTTTTACAACTGCAGCGGGGCTCTCTCTAAAACTGTAAAATCCACTATGTCGAGCATAGATTTTATTTTTATGGTTTTCATGCAGCTTTTTAGGAGATTTTTTTCCAAAAGCATATAAAGGTTGGTGATGAAAAAGATCGCCCCTCCCATTCCTGACTCATGAAATTTCGATATTATGCGTGAGGAATGGTCTCATTCATTCTTATCTCCATAAAAGGCATTGCAGGTAGATTTTTGAATGATTATCATTTGAGAATCTGCAAATAGTTGACTGTTCAATCGAGTGCAGTCGTTTTTACGGTAATTTGGGTACTTACGTCTCATATATGATGGGAAACGGCTTGAAGATTTGGAAAGATTTGCTCCCGAAATCTGTCAATGAAGCCTCAAAACAGTTTATCAATATAGAAAAAGCTGGAGAACCGGTAACTGTACTAAATGTACAAAGATAACCACTCTTTCAACATGGATCAGCTATTTTTACTGATTTGCCCGCAAAAATGAACAGGGTTTTACTGAAAATCTGCTAAAAAATCTGTTTGTGATTTTCAACGGAAAATCGTCCATGTCAGCTGCTAAATCCGACCAGTAAAAATAGCTGATTTATATGTTGAAAGAGCAGTGAAGATTTTACGTTTTGATCACACAATCTATAACTCAAGAATGTTTCCGTCCATGTGAAGGCTCAAAAAAGACGCACAGTGTACTTTTGAACATCCAAAAACAGGGTTTTCAACACCCCCAGGTGCATAACTGGATTGATGTATGAATTTTGATTTAAAGACAAGAATTTCTTCGGGGTGGCAATCAATGGTAGCCCAACTTTATGGACTTGTCGACCATAAATAGTGCAAAGGGTATTAATAAGACTCAAATGGGTGAGTTTTGGGACAAATCTCAAATGTCCTATGAGTAATTGAGTCAAAATGCTTCTGAATTCCAAAGAATTTGTGAGCTATACAGTGAATATTGAACCATTCGCTCCCCGATGTGCGCAAAAATGGGTTTAAACTTACGTGACCATATAGAATTCAGCACTGATTACCAACAGAAATTCGATCAAAAGTTAGACCCACCTGGAACAAAAAAATTTTGATTCATGAGTATAAGTATTGCCATGATAAGGTCTATTTATTCATCAAAAGTGTCAGGAAAACATAATTCGAATAAGAAATTATGAAACATACTTTAAGAAATTGTCCATTTTGAAGAATTTTCGTTGAAAGTTCTCTCGCGTGGATCTTTTGTGAACCTTATATAGAGGATTTCAGTGTTATAGACTCTACAAGACTCCGTGTAGCATAGGTAGCACTCGAGAAAATTAACGCCGAGCGATAATACCACCAAACAGCTCTCATATGTACCAAGTTAGATATTGGTCTGGTCTGGTCTGGCCTGTCTATGAGTTGAACTGTACATGGTCAAAACAAAGGGTACACCGGTGATTCAAGGACCCTACGATTTGCAAATGGAACGAAAAAGGAAGAGAGAAAATAATAGCCCAGTACGTTTGCCAAAACCATTTCATAATAGCAGCGTTGAATAATTGGGAGAAGTTGAAATTGGAGGGGGTGATGATTTTCAATGACCACAGAAAAGTTTGCCGATAATTGTATGATATTTTTTGATAATCTTCAAAAGATTTGTGATGGTCATTCCTTCATCCAAGTTACAAAATAAATTTTGTTGATTTGATTGGATGATGAGAGGAAAACGCAGTGTCAACGATGATTTTAGCTATTTGAGACGTTCCATCATGTTTGTGGCGATGATGGGTTTGCTCTGTAATTTGTAGAACTAGTCACATTTGGCCGAACCAGACATTTTCCATGTTCTACTTGTGCATCCAGTGCATTGACGTCAATATCATGATTTTGACATGCTCATCGTCAAATTATTAATGATGTGCTCTGCAGATATCTCAAGGCTCTCTAAACCACAATCCAAGATTCGACTCACACAAACGTGAGTTCCTCATAGACGACATTCTAAATCGTGGTTATATGACTTTTATCACATTCATAACAACAGAAAAATTTTTGCTTCTAAAACTCTAACATGCAAAATTGTCAAGACAATCAAGACAGGCTCAAGGTGCACACCACATACCACCAAATCGACACATCATCTCATATTAGAAAATCTAACTCCCCATAGACTACCTCCAACACAACAAAAATTCCCATTCAAGCTTCACATCACATCCCTCAATTTTTTTGCATCATATACATACACATGCACTCTCCACCCTAAAAAGAGAACCAGAGAGATTTTTTTTGGAGTGTGATGGTCTCCCTTATACGTCGCGTCGGTGTCTGGCTCGTGTGCAAAAAATAAAAAAAGAAAAGAAAGAGTTAGCCAAAAGGGTGAAAGCGTCCCCCAAAATTCAAAAGAGCCGCGCGCGACGACGACGACGACGACAACAACTAGAACCATGTAAAAAAAAAAGTAAAAAGTAAAGGAAGAAGCTCTGCATCGTCACACGGCGCGACGACCGTTCTTCTGATATGCATGCACACGCGGGGGCGTTGAGTTGGAAAGGGTGTGCATACTATGCTACGACCCCTGAGGCCGGAAGAAGAAGAAGAAAGTGTAGTAGGGGAAGGGGCCAGACCAGTTGGAAAGTATGTACTTGCTGTATACTCATACTGGTACCACTAGTACAGAGGGGGTTGAACACAGTTTGAGGGTTATACGGCGGAGCTTTAGTCGTCGTTGGATTTTGCCCTGAGGAGGAAGCCCAGAAGGTGAAGGTGGTGGTGGTGGTGGTAGTTAATAGATAGATTGCGGAAGCTTGCAAGCTGCTAATATCGTACACCGCCTTCACTACTGTATTTTAGTGGTGGTAGTGGTGGATTGAAAAGCACTCTTAAATCGTCTCTCGTCGTGAAGTTCGTTGGGCGATGCGTGTACTCTGACTCTTTTTCTTCTTATACTCTGTCAGCATACATTCATTCAGCTCGATGTCCTATCTTCAAAGGAGTTATCCTGAATTTTTTTCTTTTGTTTACAGGTGCACTCGACTCTCTTGAGCTTGCAATTTTGAATACACTCGTTGACGATTTGTTTTTTTTTTTTTTTTTTTTTTTGTAAGGATTTTGCCTCGGGATGTGCATGTATGAGTACGAAAAGGGACATTCGCTCGGTTAGCAAATTAATTGAGGGTACGTTATTTTTTGGGGGAAAGACGTAACATTAACTTTCATAGTAAATTGTTTACTCGCTCTTATTCTGCCGAAGATATCGAATCATTTTTGGTTATTGAACAAGGAGAAGTTTATGGACACAATTCGTTACGCACTCTAGTTTTTGTGTCTCAAATGCAACAGTATTGGAGATTTACAAATCTGATGAAACGAATCATAACTTGTTGTTACCCGTCATACGAATTATGTCTGGTAAAAATGTGGCCACTATTTCTGGCCGCCTATAGCCAGTAGCAATGCGACTTGGCCAGTTATTGGCCCAAAAATGTTCATCAGGGTACTTTAAAAAATTACTTTGTATTCCTCTGATCTTTGCCGTGACAGGAATTAGGTTATAAACTTTCGAAAAATATACAAAATTTCTAAGGAAAACATTGAGGAATATGTAGTTCTTGCCCGATTTGCGGTCAAAGAGCCAATTTGATATTAGCCCTCCATATCAAGAAGGGGAGTCGACGAGAAAGAACAAAAGCTTGAATCGGCGGATGGGGTAAATAATGTTCAACGTTTAAACAAGATTGAAATTATCGCTTTCTGTTGTCGAGCCCCAATACACGAATGAATATGGCACTCAGATCAAAAGGAATTTCTCGCATCATCAGTTTCATTGTCGATTCCCAAATTTCCACTTTGATACGACTACTCTCAGGTAATCAATCAAAAGCTGTTGTTGACACAAAGACATCAGAAATGTACTCTACAGGAGATATCATAAAATCTGAAAAACACATTCACATAGATTTCGCAATCTAATAATGGCAACACGAGCATGGGTCTTGTTCGGAAAGAATTGGGTAAAATCGAAAATCAGTCGGGATCACACTTTAATCGAGAAAGAACCGAAAAAAATCGAAATTTCAATAGGATACTGTTCAAATTCCGACCCCGAAATGTCGGAAACCCCGACTGAGGAAAGGCAATCATTTTCAATCGTACTGGGATTTCATTTGATAAATGCATGTGTGTAACACTGAGCGACAAAATTTTGGATCAAAGATGGTTCATTGGCAGGACAATAACTTTTTTAAGAATCTTGTCCGAATCCGGCTTCAGTTTCTCTCCCATGCGTCAGGATTTTTTTAACTGCGAAAAACTGATTTTCCAAAAAACGGAATTTTTAGCGCTTTCTGCTAACTTTCTTAATTGATAGCTTCGGTGGTGTTTTTGTTAGCGAGCGAAAGACCTATCGGGAGAGTATTGTGGTTTCCTACGTAGATTGACCTGCTGAACAAGATGGTAGTAAGGCTGGGGCCCTTGAAACGAGTGATAACCTCATTTTTCGAGTTGCTACGAGCAGAATTTTCCAGGTTGCGCAATAAATCTCCAAATGCTAACGAAATCGACTAGAAACATCCTTTTCGAGTTCGTGAATGCGCTTTTTCCTCTTTTATATATATTGTTTGGGGGAAAGATACGATATACCCGGGTCTACAGCAAGGATGAGCAATGACACTGTTGAATTTAATAAATTATCTGAAAAACTCGAAACCGCTACTTTTAGGAAAATCAGTAAAAGAACATCCTGACGTGTAGGCGCAAAATTGGGGTAGAATTTGGTTTCTGTAGCAGCGCGCGCGTCCCGAAAATTCCGCAAATTGCCCTCCCCAAGACCCGATCGCCCCACCCAAGATCGGTCCCTGGATCCGCCACTGTTCTGTCAAAATATATGCAGAAAGACAATGTTTTCCTCGCTGGGTCATTCCGGAATCAAAATTTTGTTGTGCGGTGTTATCAATCTAAAATATGCTTAGTCAATCATTGAATATGATTTAGATGATGGAAAGTAATTCATGGTTATTTCAAAAAAATCATTATCGCAACAATATATCTGAAGATGATTTGTTTACTCATCCTCATGCGTCCTATTAATTTAATGAAAATCTTCAATCAGAGAAAAATGAGTCGGGTTTTCTGGAGGAAAAAATCGGGAATTTAGGCTAGCTCCATTACTATACACATTCTGTTCTAAAAGAGCGCAATTTCTTAAAATTAGGGAGGGTAGAGAGATAAAATCCAGAGAATTACTCAAACTCAGTATCCTTCCTGCACCACCAATTTACTCGTCATCCTCGTATAATTTTTCACACCTGTTCTGATTCCGCCGACAAGCTGCAAAAAGTCAAGGCTCCTCCTTCACAACCTCGTATCGCTTTACTTTACCTCCAAGTTTTATACCCCATAGTTGGTTTTTCTATTCTTCCTGCACCGACTTACTATCCATTGCTTATAGCCAACGTTGTACCAATGTGCATCCGCAAAGTCTCGTGTTCATTGACCGCGAGGGGCGTGAAGGGTCGACTAACTATATAGAGAGGCCACTGACTACTGCTCTTTTCTCTTCCAATGTGCGGTGCGGTGCTGGTGGTGTCTGCAGGTGCACTATACTTATTATCAACAAGACTAGAGCTATGCCTTTTAAATTTCAGAAGGCCCCCGCGATCCTTTTTTTCTCGCCCTCGTTTTTTTTTCTTTTCTTCAATTCCACTTGCGCCCAAGTCACATCAGGTAAACGTTTCGTTCAAAGTGTATAGAGACTCATCTATATAGATATATATTTATGTGTACAATTCGCTTGCTTCCGTTCGGCTTCTGATTACGCAAGTTGGCACGCGTGAGGTGGTGGTGGTGGCCTCGTTCATATGGAGGAGTGATCGAGCGTCGCGACGGTGCGGTGGTGTCCGCGAGAATTCATCAAGAGTAGAAATCGAGAAACGAGAAATTTTCAACCTTGAAAATCAGCGAGTTACTGCATTCATCGATGACCCCGTTATATTTTATACTGTTTTTTGGTACGATGTGTTTTGTGTATTGATTTTATACGTCTATTGGGGGCTGACTCAGCAGAGTTTTTTTATTTTATACACATTTATCTGTCAAGGCGTTGTTTCGGTCGGTGTAAGATTATTATTATTTTCTCAAAGACGCTTGATTTTCCGACGATTGAAGGAAAACGCTTTTGAATGGTGAGGTTTCCCATTAGGATGATGAAATTTAATTCGTCTTTGACCGAGTCTTCCGCCAGCTTGTATGGGCTCATGATATCTGTTCCTAATTCTAACAAAAATTACGCACACGACATTGGTAAAATTGCGAAATAGCATCCCCAAAAAGATGCAAGATATTTTAATTTTGGATTCATACCGTGCTTTCTCCTCTGAGGTTACTTAACAACAATTCATGAAAAAGTAATACAGAACACGAATTGATAATTACATGAACCTTCATGAATCTCGGCTTTTCCCCGAATAAATTAAAGAATAATAGGCACAGTTTTCATCCGTGGAAACATATGAAAGACAGGACTGATTGAATATTTTCATAACTTGTTCCAGCCTCTGTTTCGTATATCGTAAGAATGTCTGATATCTCTCAAAATTCAACAGAG
The DNA here is from genome assembly GCA_029851415.1 of Eretmocerus hayati. Classification (NCBI taxonomy): domain Eukaryota; kingdom Metazoa; phylum Arthropoda; class Insecta; order Hymenoptera; family Aphelinidae; genus Eretmocerus; species Eretmocerus hayati. The sequence goes on along the minus strand of CM056741.1, from coordinate 54,050,852 downwards.
AATGCTCGTATGGCCCTATTCGTATATTTACTCGAGTATGTGAAAGTATGAAACTTTCAAAAGTGCTACCTTAGCGCTGAAATCGAGGCTGAAATCTCAAGAGCGGCTATCAGTTCACGGATCACATTCTGCAAACCCGCAATTAATAGCCTCATCTTGAAAAAAAAAGAGTTGCATCTTGCCATAAGAATATGCATCATTTCGCAATACTGTGCTTATACAAAAGAGGAGCCGATTTCTCAAGATAAAGAAAAATGATTGAATCATTTTCGCCTATTTCCGGTATGAAATTTCTGAAAGCATTTTTCGAGAATATAGGATTTTCTAACACTTCGAAATGGGAATATTTTGCAATGAGTCGATCTTTACCAAAATATTCATGATGCAAAATCTCGAGATAGCATCACTTAGGTCCATTTTGTCACACAAACAGTGTGTTCAAGAATAAAATTTCAATAATCTTCAGTCTACTTCACAAGGATGTGTGTGTAAGTTACAAATAGACCAAAGAAACCAGATAATCTGGTTCCTAACACGATTTGAAAAGACTAAAAGAAATATTGACTAGAAAGTTGCAAGACAAAACCACTATCAGGCCGCGGAAACTAGAGACCGCACACTCTTCGGGATCGCCAGTATGGCAAAAATGCAAAACCAGTGTATGAAGGAGAAAATCATCGAACACAATCCAAATCGGCCACATAATTTCCGAATGCAACCCATTGGAAGGAAAAAAAATAATAATAAAAAAATGACAAAATTTGTTACTAGCTGTTGGGAAGGGAGGTGGAGGAATTTATTCCTATTTTATTGGAAAAAAAATTCGAGAAAACAAAATTTTTTTTCTTGAAAGATGTTACTGAGATCAATCGCAGTTGAATCGGGCCAAATTACAAATAAATAATCCACTATCTAAACACTTGCTTCATTTTACCAAAATGAAGACTTGAAATATACGCAAGAGAAATTCGTGTGTATTTTGCAAAAAATGAAAGAGTCTCCGAAAGAGTGGAATGAAACAGAAGTAAAAATGCAAGATATTATTGGATTCAAAGTCAGTCACGCGGCACTTTTTACGACCAGAACTTCATCATTTCTTGACAAACAATTCCCCACATGGTAATTATTCCGCATGAGCCTCGGCATGAGCGATATGCCTCCCCCTTCCTTCCCTCTTCTCTAAACCACGCGCTTTTTCCTCTCTTTCTATTACATGACATGTACCTTGCTAGCTTGTGAATTATTATGATTTGAGAAAAATTCCACATTTATAAAATGCAGTCAATAGAACCTATCCGTGTAAAGTGATTAATTTTTTGGAAAATGAAACTGATAGCTGAGCACAACAATTAATCTTCTTTTCATCAATAAACAAATACTCATTCCCAGCTATTAATTGAAAATATATTAGACGCATATTCAGGAATTTTCCACTATCTGTGACTTAGCCATAGAGACGTAGTTATCACTTAAAATAAATCATTTCTAGTTCCAAAACCATGAATTTTTTTTTGGGTACTTAATGCTCAATTCTGATCAATTATAATGGAATGGAGATATCTTTTTGGTCAACTTCAACTAAAAAAATATATTTTTTAAAATCATACTCGTGTTTGGCGTGAAGAAAATCGTTCGACAGAATTCAAGTCAAACAATATTTGTGTTATACAATAAAGTATACGTGCGCTTGCAACTCATAAATATGGCAACACCTGCGCAGCAATTTTTTTCACACAAATACAATTAAACTAAGTAATACGAGAAGTAATATGCAGAGACACACTCAAACTAACTAATAGATTGTGGGTGTCCTTATTATATTGAATGTCGTCACCGCAGAATAGATATACATTTGCCACACGCGTAAGTATCGAATTGTCTAGGATATAAGTACACCAGTACGTAGAATGAAACGGTACTACGAATTGAAAAGAAAAAGAAATTATGAAAGGAATACAAGAAATAGATCATTTGCATGTACCGTTTGTCCATCGAGTAATGATACAATAGGAGTATCCCTGTGACAGTTTCATTGGCAAATGTAACAAGGTATGTGCAGTGAGGATATCATCAAAATTTGAAGAGATTTTTCACCGTGAGGGGGTTCGAGGATAGTATTTTTCATAAGAGTTAAAGTATCTTTGGTCGAGCTTTCAGTCGGCAGCTAAATTTAAGACAGTCACATCGAACGATGTCGGTCTTCTTTTGAAGATGTAAATCTTAATCAATTTTCGATATGTGAATTTTGGTTTGATATAAAAATGCGTGGGTACTCTGGACTATCCTTATTTATTTTGGCTAAATTGCCAACGTTTCTTTTATATCAAACCATTGCATTTCATATCAAACCAAAATTCTCTGATGATCCGCCTGGACACAAAAAAGCATTCCCAAATATTAATTTTCTATATGATGCGAACTGCTTCTTCAAATTCCTTTACACCTTTGGAATAAGAATGAATCCAACCAAACGCACAAAACATATTGAAATCGGAAAAGTATTGTGTAAATTTTGTGACTTATCGAGATCTTTGGATTTTCCAGATGAAACAACTTGTGAAACACCACCGCGGAGTAACTTTTTTCTTTGTAACAGAACTAGTTATATAGCCTTATAAAAGGAGATAATATCTTTGAATGAAAGAAAGTTGAGCTCAAATATGAGTCATTATTACAACTCTTGTTATATTGAAGCATCTCCCTATATGTAGTCCATTAAATGCCTCGCGTTCAAAATTAGTAATTTTTAGTGATGAGTTCATCACATATCATTGACTAGAAATGATTTACGAAAATTTTTCGCGACATAATGTAGAAGAATTATAAAAAACAACCGATGAAAATATATTCACAGCTTCAAAAAATTGTCCCACACGACCGCTCTCCTACATACATCCAAATGATACACGATGTGTAAATGTGAATCAAGAGTGGGATGCGATTTAGAGCACCCTACTGACCCTGATGGAAAAATCAACTCTCATTATTATCATCAATGATCGCCCATACTGTGAATGGCAATGCGGGTACGCGCACCGATATTCTATATAACGAAACATATTGGATAAATTCAACGCTTACAAGCCCTCATCGACAAAATTTCTCAAGTAAATTACTCTTGGAACTCAAAACTTTTTATATTTCTCACGAACAATTCCATATCCGTACGTACGTCACTCTTCAAATAAAAAATCACAATTCAAATCCTAAATGAACTAAATGAGTAGTTCCGTTGAAACTTCAACATTTGGAGGCCAAAAATGTGCCAACCCCAAATCCCACTTCGGAAGGTTCTGACATGCATTTTTCGACTTTTTCAACCATATAATGTACCATTCAACTCGCGCACGGATTTAAAAATTTCTACCCATCGGTACCATAAGGATAACACGTATAACACGGTAGTGGCGCACGGAACCTAACATTTCATGCGGCCGCGGCGCACGGAACCTGAAATTTGACACTAAAATTGATCTCACCACCAAAAGATTCAAGTTACTGTCCTGAGATCTTGGGGTTTTCATTTGGCCATCAGATACTTTGAAAATAACTGACTAAGGCCTCCGTAATCCCGAGTTTAAGGGTTGCACTATACCACACGGAAGTGACCAAAAAGTTTAGCAAAACCAGATTTTCGCGGGAAAAAGCTCCGCAAAGTATAAAAATCAATATTTTCGAAACTCTGAGGCATGGAAAAGTTTCGCTTGGGGATTTACTTCGAGAATAAGTTGACGCGGAAAAGTCTAGAATGAGGCAATTTCACTTTTATCGGGGAAAACTGAACGAGTAAAATTTCAATTAAAATTGCGCCACAAAATGTATGTTCTCAGCGCACACACAAAAGTGGTCTTTGGACTCATATAGCAATAGAGTTTGGCTTGATGAGTTTGCCTGCCCGAATCTCAAACGAGCCTCACTGCGACGCTTTACACTCACAAAGTCCGAAAAAAAGAAAACCACGACGCACGGAACTGACATTTTGACATCTTTTCTCAATGGTAATTTTTTTGGGTGGCCCTGGATCGCCAAACTAATGATTGCGCCGAAAAGAGCACCAAAAATACGTCCAAAATGATTTGTACGAATTTTTTCTCAATCGTTTTAAGGGTTCGTACAAGAGGCACACATTATTTCAAAGTTTCCACAGAACTACTCATATACATTCTGATTATGTATATTAGGATTGAGAAGAGGATGACGCAACGTTGAGGTTATATTCCCTCGCAAACGCGATGATACCAAAGAGGACACCATCAGAGTTTTTACAAAAGTTAGAATCGAAGGTGTATAATGTCACCGCCACTATATAGGTACTTACCGTCGCCATGTACGCTAAACTGCGGACATGGATAATATCCACATACACATATAAATGGAGAATCAAGTTCCACTTGCAATCATTATGGAAGAGCCTATATATATGTATGTATACCAAAGACCAGGAACAGACAGACAATCGTATAAGTCAACGAGTGTAACTCTTATATTCTTGCAACATCCGGGCGGTAAAAAAAAGGCGTCATGTATGTATTATGTGCCTCGTGTTCATACATGTATACCGTAATCGAAAAAACTTTCCGAATATAATCCTGGATACCCGTATAAATGCCTGATGTATTAGCATGGCAACTCCACCCACGCGGTTTTCGGCTCATCGTCGTCGGTCGGTCGGTCAGCTGAGTTTATAGAAATCATATCATCGTGTACACGCGTGATCTTTTAGGTCTCATGATGATGCATCGCTCGATACATATATGTTGAGAAACAAACTCGATATTACGTGTACATACATGTATTATGTGATTCGTGATAATGAATATCGACCTTCGAGAAAATATACTCACAGACACAGGCTCATATATACTGGAATACTTATTTACAGGAAAAAAAAGTGAGGAAAAAGTAAAATAATTCACCTTTATTGTGAAAGGGCGATCCGTTCCAGGAGTAGAGTTCTGCTGGTGGTGGCTGATGATGATGATTTAGATGATGATGATGATGTAAATGTGCTGGAGTAGTTTCGTTTGCCGGAGGCGCGGTTCCGTAAGCCCGGAACATTCTTGAATGATGCGGGGCGGCTTTATCGCTTATCTAGCGTGCCGCCCGCAATATATATATATTCTAAAAAAAATTATTTCAGGTATTATCGGTGATATTCCACCACCGATATTAGCACAGCAGCTGAGTCACTCTATATGTAACTGCGTAGACGACGAAGACGATCGCGTAGGTGTTTCTTTGCTCTCACTTTGAAATGTCCACACACAGTCTTTTTTATATTTATCACTAGTAAATATGAATTCTTGCTCCGATTTCACACTGATACAAACACGTGTTGTAATAGCATGCACGTTTAACCTGCACTTTTGATGCACAAAATTTTTTTTTTCTTGCTGATGATACTGCACGATGCATGGACGGCGACGACGACTGTGTAGTGTAGTCTGCTCCGGGTATACGTGCGAAGGTTGGGCCGGCCTCGGTTGTTAGGTTAGGTTACGTATGTGCACGCACGCGCATGGATACACTTACACAAGTATGAAAAATTTGGTGCAGGCGGAGCGTGGAGTATTTTATTTTATTTATTATCCAGATCCAGATTTAGTGATAAGGATTTTCGTCAATCACTGGCCAGGTATGTCTGCTTTTAGAATTCTCACGATAACTCTGATATTCGAGATGATATATAATGTTGATATAGAGCGTTTACTGGATTACTTGATATCTTCTGCTAGGCCTTCATTTTTTCGGAGTACAATTCTGTCGAAAAAAAGCCGTCTGCTCTAAATTCACGCCGGCCGCGATGAAAACGATGATAATCGCCGCATGTTTCTTCTTAACAAAATTTTTTGTTCATAAAAAACTTCACCAGGAGGCAACGACACCTAGACAACACCTCACCGGAAAAAAAAAATCAATCCTTGGAACACAACCACAACACTATATCATCATCACTGGTTGAAGGTCTCAAAGGTAAATGCTGATGCAGGGTCGTTTTCTCGACAGCAGTAAAAAAGCGACAAAAAGGCAACGACGAGTTCAAGTAAAATGTAAGTAAGTAGAGAGAGTGCAGAGTGAACCGGATCGAATGCAGAGCCGGCTCAGGGCTAACTAGTCTCGATATTCTCGTGATGGCGCAGCGCACTTGCACTTTTCAACGAGTTATATATTATGATGACTCCTTTTGATGCACTCACACACAAGTGTACGTTATTTTCTGTCCGGCACTGCAATGCAATGTTATGCAGGCGATAGACAGGAGGTTTTATATGTGCGCGGCGGTTTTATGCTGATGTTGGAGGACTCTGAGCCGGCCGTCTGCTGTGTACTGATCTGCCGGTGTTGCCTCGTCGCTACGCGATGGTCCTCGAAGTTGTTGGCTTGCGCTTGGTGAGGTGCCGCGGCGGTGGTGGCTGGAGTCGAGCCGGCCCCCCGGGCGTGGGAGGAAGCCGCGAATATATATACATATATATATGAGGGGCGAGTCAGCCGCCCGATCGTCTGACACTACTGAGTCTCGTGCTAGGCGCAAACTACATATGACGATATATTTATGTGGGTGCGAATACGCAATGCATAGTTACATCACATACACCACAAAAATTAGTAATGCTAAGAGAATTTTAAAATTTTTATCAAAAAAAAAAAAATTATTGCCTGCTATAATTGCGGAGCGTTTTTTGAAATTCGTGGATTTCGCAGTTGTTTTTCCAATCTGGACAAGTGGATTTCCTAAGACTCCATGCGAAAAGTAAACTTTGGACTCGTGATACCTGATGTATATTGTGGGAGTAACACACCAAGTAGGTACACGTGATTGTGCATGACTCGATGTAGGTACATACGCGTGAATTGCGTGCATGTAGCTTGTCACGAGGGGAGATTACTTTATACGAGGTGTATATGGCTCAGTGCATTTTGTACAACATACGGTTTTTTTTTGTGAACGAGGACTATCGTCCCGGAAAATCATGGTTTTCGTACAATGTATACAGGATACAGGACACAGAGTATTTTTGAATTTGTCGCCTATCACGCATGTATTTTTTTGGACACGGTTCACTGCAAAAATCCCCATTAGCTATAGCATAACAATTTTTTATAGCTCTATATATTTTTTTTTTGGACTATATTTGTTCAAAAAAATACGATATTTTTCTTGGCTATTTACTTTGTCAATAAGGGCAGGAATATTGCGTTGAAAAAAAATTTACTCAGATGTAAAATTATATATTGATCAATACGTTGATTCATCTCATATCCGATCAGATATAAAGGGTATTTGTAATGCATTAGGCCACGAGCAGAAACTCAATGATCCTAGACTTTTTTCTCAATTTTTTTCCTTTTCTTTTTTACTTTTTCAACGAATGACTTGCCCCTTTCAAAGTCACTTCCGGTGTATTTTGAGATATTGTGTTAGCTGAGCAGCAGGGGTTGAGACTATTAACATCAGTTCGGATCGAAAGTCGGGAATATGCGGGCTCAGCCGTAGCTTTTGCTATTCGACGACAGTCCAAAACTGATGATAGTGGGTAGGCATATTAGGCCACAGAAGTTGGAGGGCCGAAATCGGGGGTCGACGAACCCTATTTTCACCAACAGTTCTCAAATGAAATATATGCGTAAAGGAATTGAGACAGTGACATCCAAAGATTGACTTGTCTTATGGTAAAATAGCGACAGCAGATGCTTGACTATGGGCAAAAATAGATCGTCAAAAAAGCGTTTTAAAAATAGATAAAAATGAATCGCTAGTTACGCGTGCGAATTTCCAGGATACATACCTCATATTCGTTGAGTGAAGCATAAATCAGAAAGGATTCAAAGGATATTCGGTGAAAATTGTTTCCTTCATTGGATATCCATGAGTGAATTGATTGAGAATTCACGTAAAAGATGGGTATCTATAAATGGGTGTGAGACAGCAAAGAAAAGGGTCGAGACGTCGATTGCACATCGCTTTATCATGCACGAATATATTGGGGATGCCAAAGCTGAAATTGAGACGAGCTTGCATGTCGTGTGGCGTGTCTGCTTTTGTTGTGTAAAAAATGAGTTTGCGCATACGCACGTGCGCGCTCCGCGTGGCCTGTTAACATTTTCAAACATGATGCGATGTGCGTTATGTAACCAAATCACCATGATTCTATTTATTCTTTATAGACTTCACGTACACTGAGATTATATCATGCATCATTATCAATCAAGATTCATCACTTACATAACTGGTACATGAGCCAAAATTTTTTTAAAGAACTAAGGTGATAAATGTGTACCAAGACGTGTATAGAAAGCATTTTCAAAGTCTCAAAAACTATATTTTTTGTGAGTCGACCGTATCAATATTTCACACCGCAAACGTGGAAATTATTTATTTCTCAATCTACTCTCTGAATGGCTTCAAGTGGAATTTGCGACATTTTGACTGGGTTCGAATGAAATTTCCACTCGAACCGAGTCAATGGGTCGCAACCCGGCTTCGAATGATCAATTTTCACTCGAATCGAGTGTAAATTCAACCCGTATCGAGTGAAAATTTCACTCAAAGCCGGGTTGCGACGTTTTTCACTCGAATGCATTTAGGAAGTATTGAGTTTTTCTCAAATTTGAGAATTTTTTTGAGCCCGTTAAGATATGATTCATCGGCCTACTATGCAAACGTCTAAAGAGGGCAGTAAAACAGCTTTTTAAATTTTCAACAAGAGCATCTTTGCTATTGTCCATCACTGACTTGGGACGTACTTTTTTTTCTTTTCATTTCTTCTGAACCGGAAAGAAGCCAATTTCAGATTTAGTTTCGAGATCAATATCGATTCCATCGAGTATTCCATAGTAAATCTTTGATATATCTGAACAAGTTACTTGTTATCCATCGATCATTTTAGATTAACAAAGAGAGGACCAGGTGTTCGGATCACCAATTTTGTCCGAATTTTTTTCAAGAATATGAAGAACCCAGAGTAATTCCGTCCAATAGGCCTCTTGTCCAGAAATACAGCTGCTGAGATTACCATTGCTCATATAGGCCCGTCTCAGAAAGTGATATATACACCCCCTCCCACACCCACACACACACACACACACACCCACACACGGACAATGCTAACGTTTTTGACTGTAGCTCTGAGCAAAAGGCTCATTTGACGGAGTTGATTCTTCATATTCTAGGTGGTGCAGAACCGTGAAAAAAAATTTGGACAAGATCGGTTATCCGGACACCTGGTCCTCCCTTAGTGGGTTTAGATTGAACACCTGATTCGAAGACCTTCATTTATACTGACATATGAGAATGAAAACAATTTGAAAAAATAAATTTCCCTAGAAATCTTTCTCAGAACTAAACATGAACAGAATCGTGAATCGACACTGTTTCCTCAGATTGGCGACATTGGGCCACTTTCTACATTTAGAACCCATTTTCAAACCTAGATAAAATGTGAAAAAATGTGAAAAATAACAATAATAATTCAAGTTTATTAGCTGAATTAGTTAACACTACTCTGTGACACCTATAATGAGTGATCGACTCGATACGCCTGATGAGTCCATATATACTCTGAGTTTAAGCACGACTCTCAAAACGCGTTATTCGAGCGTATAGCCCCGCATGGGGTGATTTCTTGTCGCCACCGCCCGCGCCGACGTCGTCGCACACCACACGCCACGTTTTCGAACGCCAGACACGAGACGAGACGACGACGACGACGACGAAAATAAGGGAGGAGGGAGGCAAAAGGACGTCGAGACATCATATAGAAATATATAGGGGAGTGAAATTTCCTCGCCTCCGTTCGATATAACACGCATGAGCGTAAATGTGCGTGTATACTACCTGTGCTATGCGAATATATAACCATCAGACGAAAGAATCGATGCCCTATTCCGATGTGTCTCGAAGGTATTATATCGTGAATGAGGGAATACAACCAGCAATAAAAGGTTGCATGCTCTATCCAGTCGTAGAGCCCAAAGATTTATGTTTGGAATTGTTTATTCCTCGTCGTGGTCTCAAAATTGTATATGAGCATACTAGGTGAGTTTTGGATACGGAGTTGAGATACCTTGCGGCATTTTTTATATCGTATATCTGAACGAGTGTGAGTATTTGGAGAGCTCATATTTTTTCAAAGCAACAATGTACAGAGACAAGTTCTAGACGCTAAACAGAGCGGGCTCGATGACAGTCGTGTCCATGAACTGACGTGACTCGAGCGATATTTCAGTATGTGCGAGCTAACCAACTTTTTATATTGCGCCATTGATGGATCCATTTTGATCGATGAGTGATTTTTTGAAACAACAAACACTATTTGTGAGCTGGAAATATAGAATTAATTTTTTTGACTGCATGTGCTCATTGCCACGCAATAGGAAATTGAATATTATATATAGGAGTGAAATTGGTGATTTATTAGGATGGTAATAACTTTCATCCGTAGAAAAGGAAGCAAATAATAGAGTGTGGCTATTATCTGATCGATTTTTATTATTATAAATTTCGTATGGGCTGCCGGTTTTGGAGGTCCAGCAATGATTGATCGGTGTTTTTTTTAGACCATATCGACACGAAAAAAAAATTTCGATTTCGACAAAATTCGACACAAAGTCGACGATCCGCGTGGTCGCTCGGTGAAAAAAATAATAACTCAACCTGTGTAAGAACTGGTATATGATGGAAACAGCAACATCAGCGCAAAAATTCCGCGAAATGGTGCAAAAATTCAAACGTAAAAATTGTCCGAACATCAAAATCACTCGTGAAACAGGAGAGAGCGCACAAAATTCCGCAAGCTCGCGTTATCGCGCGAATTTAATCCGGCCGACCGACGCGTGTGTGCTCACGCATATATATATATATATATATATATATATATCAGCATCAGCACAGATTCGCGCGCATTTCTGGACAATATTCGCGAGTAAAAGAGTAAAAAAAGGAAGGGGTAGGATAAAAAAGAAAAGGAGCGTCAAACAACATCCGAAAAAGGAGTCACGTTTCGTGTCCGAGATAGAAAGTACTTTAAATGGTACTCTGATGTATAAAAAAAAAGGTATCCATAAGAGAAGAAGAAAGAAAGAGATCGGTGCACATTTATCGCACTTGGTTACTTCCACTTTGGTATAAATGTGTGTAGGTGTATAACACAAAAACGTGACATGGCAGTCTATATGTGAGGATGCGAGAAGACACGATATCACGTAGTATGGAGTGAAATATACTCGTTTCCATATTCAAGTGGTTTCGCGCACGTGTGCCTCGAAAACAGGAGCTATAATATTATCAAAAAAAAAAAAGATGGGCCCTGTCGGAGTTGGCTTGAGATTCATTAATTTGGCATAGTTCTTTGCCACAACTGGATATTCTTATTATGCGACCAGGTATATTTTTTGCATGGATTTCTTGGTCAAGCACGTAGATTTGAGGTAATGTCAACTTGGCAAATTTTTATTAGTAGAAAGAAGAGTTGATGACTTGGGATCAGGCCGGAGTTTGACGCTATAGTGGATTTTCTTTCTTCAATTTTTATCGAATTTCACTTCATAGCGCAATTTTGACACGCATTTTGTTAATTCATACGAAATTTGATTGAGTCAAGTAAAACTCGAGACATTTACCCATATGGCTGCCAACTCCGGCCTCTCGTTTAATTATTTTTTGAAAATTTAGAAATTTGAAAATGTACAGATATTCTTGAGACTGTCTGAAACAAATAAAATATTAAAATTGTTCATCTCAACACTTGCTTATCGGGTGACTCTTTGTTTTTTGAGGAAATGTGAACAAATCAGATAGATATCCTATCTGGTTAGCTTGCTCTTATGTATCTTTTCATCTATCCAGTATTGAGATGATACTTCGCAGATATATCTTATCAATCACAAAAACAAGAAAAATCTGAGGCTTATTTTAATGGTGATCGATAAATACTCAAAAGTCGATCAAGTAAAAGCGTTGTGGCTTTGAGACAATTGTTCAAAACAGTTGCAAAAATATCATCTCGAATATCGTATATACCTAATGAGAACAATTTATATGACGTCTAAAAAAGAAGCAGCTTCCGTATCAACATCGTTGTTAAAAGATTAGTGACAGATTTAAAATTGATACACGTCATGCCATTTCCATAGCGATCGTTCTTAACCAATGATCAGATTTACTCCAGTACAATGATGTCCTGGTTCACATGATGAAAATTTGATAGTATTTTTCGATTCTATAAGTAGAGTGCAGGGAAGTTGGGGTTTGCATTCCCAGTGATTTTTCTTTGGCCCGAGCCTTGTCGAGGGTCAAAATCATCACGAGTACAGCAAAAAATTCACGCCCGAGTATCGAAATACGTTTTATGCAATTTTCTGATGTTTGAGTGCTTACAAAATTGCATAAAATAGCATTCGCAACGTAGATCTCGTTTTTTGACACTTTGGCGTGAATTTTTTCGCTCTACTCGTGATAATTTCGACCCTCGCCAAGACTCGGACCGAAAACAATCACTCAGAAAGCATAACTAAACTTCCCACCCTCGTATCGGAAAATACTTCTATGGTACTGAAATCGTTCTACAGCACGAGACTCTATAATTATTGTTTGCCTCGCTTACGTGTCACAAAGGCAAAATTGCAAATAGAAGAAAACGACCAAGATGGGATACAAAAGCCGATGACTCAAAAACACGAATACGGCAAAACCGTTTATAGGACGTTTAGGAGGTCGATGAGCCGCGACGATGAGATGAGCTTCATGTAAGGATATTCCCTCTCTTTCTTTTTCATTCAATCTGTCATCATCGTCTCATCTCTCGCTCACTCTTGCTCTCTTATACGGACATGCAGACCCACGTGTCCATCTTTCCTTCGATACACGCGTGTAGGCGAATATATATAATTTATATATCTATATATATATTTAGTCGCATGCCACGCTGGGTGTGGGCAAATCGAGTTTGCCATCGACGCGCACCAAATCTAATAAGACACTCTTGGCTCGGCCTCTCCATTCAATCCTTTGCCCCCGTCTTGTTCTTGACAATACAGTACAACGGTCCATAGGTATCTTGTGCTTTTTCGAATGGAAGAATTTGAAGAAGTTCAGCCTCACTTTGGTCATTGTTGTAGTAAATAAATTAATAGATGGCCATTGATGAAATCTCGAATTTTGCATTTTTTTTCTCGGTGAACTTCGATAATAGCCGGTTCGTGGTTGGACTCGATATTTGTTCAGTATTAAAGTTAATACGAGGGAGTGTTGGTCGAGGTTCTTGTGACAGGAGGAGATCCTATATTTGCGATCAATTATCGAGTGTTTTTTTTTCGATCTTTTTGATGCACAAGATCCTGCATATACATGGTATACTCCCAAAATTCCGATTATGTCCCAAGTCCGAAAATTAAAATCAGTTCAGGAAATCAGCAAGAAGCATGTATACCCTGCATCATTTAGTGTAAGTGTACCCACTTTGCCTCTGTACCCAACCTGCCCCCATATGCGGATCTTAAGAATGGGCACTCTTTGGCGACTCGTTGGCTTCCTGGCAGTTTTTTTTTACATTTGTTATATTAGAATGTCAGAAAACCAGTACTTCACATCAACCTCGAATTATTTCTGCATTTTTCAGAAAATTGAATGTGATTTCCCCATTTTTCGTGATTGCACAGCTAAGAAATCCCCGAGGGAATTGCGCTCAGTAAAACCAGTGCCAACTTTTTTTAGTTCAACCAATCTCACATATCTTAGCGATTCCTTGTCTCAGAATCTTCAAAATCCGCTCTTCAGAATCGCAAAACTCGGATGTGGAGCTGCCTTATCAGCAAAATACGGAGATCATTCGCAAAAATGAAAGCCAAAACTGGTGTGTATCCAACATGACCCCCCCCCCCGCACGTGGTTATCTGATAAGGGTGTGCAGTACGGCCTTTTTAACCACTCAGAACGTGTTTATCGCGCCAAGATAGGCTGAAAATGTGTTTAGGACCGGCAAAAAGCTTCAAATGTGCTTGCACGATGATAAAAACAGTTCATCCATGACTTACATTATTTTTGGGAGAAAATTGAGACAGTTTGGCTCCAACTCATCTTTCAAATTTCTAAGAACAATCTTCAAAATGAGCTAAAATACGTTGGAAGATGTTGAGGTACACCAGAACTGTTGAAGAAATGGCTTAATGAGGGCAAGTTGGGTACACGCTTTTGTAAACTCTAAAAGATCAATTTTTGGGAAAATTGAAACAGACCGGCACCAGTTTGTCACATTCAAACGTACCACAGCTGGTTTTGAAGGTCTTGAAAGAGGCTTCAAAATGAGCTAAAGCCCGTTGAAAATTGTTGAGATAGACCAGAGTTATTGAAAAATGGCTTCATGGGGGCAAATTGGATACAATTATCTTATTTGATAAATTTCGACGGTTCAGTGCAACTTCATCAAAAAGAATGTGCCTTCCAGATCATTGTGGATCCATGAAAATCATGAATGAATTACCTTGAGAAATTATTGAGGAAATCAATCAACTAAAGTTGGTAAAACAAAACATCGTTAAGACACTTGAAATTTTTGGTAAACACACTGACATAATTCACAAAACATTCTTGTAAGGACATGTGTACGGTCATTTTATTGACTCACCAAAGATGTTTTTCTAGACGAACGTGAAGGTTTTTTGTGTGTCACATTTCGCGTGTGCGTGTATTGTTGGTATCACAAATTACCTCATGAACAATGAGATAACATATGAAATAGTGGCAGTCATGAAGGTATCCAATCGAATGTCATTATTTACACTCATTCGGTAGGTGAATTTTTCCATACTCGAAAAAATATGAGAACATCGGTTTGTCAAATACTTTCATGGAAAAATAGAATTATAATGATTGTTTCTAAATTCAAGGAGTCGTTTAAATATGCAAAATAGCTCCCTCCAAAAGTGCGCACAAGAGTAAATGTACACATGTACAAGAATGAGCTCTAGTCGAGGCTCTATAGTGCACACACTCCACTCCGCTAAGAACATAATAATACTTGTTTTGTAGCTTCTTCAAGTTTTGCACATACTCTCATTGGTTTTAGTGGAAATATAACGTAACCTGATAATGCCCAAAGGCATCATATATCTCATGAGCCTGCGGCAGAGGCTTGACTTTTCACTCATTTTCACTTCCAACTCTTGAAACACGTTTGCGTGTACTCGTGTATCACGATATTGCAAACGAGTGCCAAAGCCGCTTTAAGTACTCTCTTTAGTTTGTATGTACATACGAGATATTTTCTAATCAGTATGCATTATCCAACGCAGGCTTGAGGACATGAGGTGAGTGTCGAAGCTTTCTATTCGTCTGTAAGTAGGTGACATAAGTTTTATGTAGCTACCGTGTAAACGAAAGTAAATATTTACAATGGGATGAGATTTGTGACGGCTTGAATTTTTTATGTATATCTTCTGTATGCATAATCTCATTCAGACTTCACAAGAGGTCTTTTTCTGTGGGTGAAGAAATTGTTTGGATAAAAACTCACTGTTACAACCTCATGTGACTTAGGTCGTGTTCTTTTTTTTTTTTTTTTAATTCACAGTCATCTAAGTCAACTGATCGTACCCAAGTCATTGAGTGAAAAATAATTAATATTTAGGTTGCCAATAACTCAGAAGATTCAGAAGATTCGTAGACTCAGAAAAAAAAGGTTACTTTCAACCCATTGAAATCTTAGCTTTTAAAAATAATGCTTGAGTCATGTGGGGTATTTTAGACCCCACGCAGACGTTCCAATACTAATTTTCGTTCAAATCTTGAAGAGCTGCATCTCATTAAAAACCCCCTGAAGAGTATTCATAGTTTTTATTTGACTACCGAAGTATTTCATACTATTAACACGTTCGCTGTGGCGGGACCCACGGGTGGGTCCCACTTGTCCTTCTTTGTAGGCGGCAGATTTCCATTTGTTTCGGCATACAAGGAAGCAACTGCGACTTTCGCCGTTGCAGCGAACGTGTCAAAAAAATACATACATAGAAAATACCAAAAAGTCGTCTCTGGTGGTCAAAGGGCCACAGTCAAATTTCATTCCGTACTTCATCATTTCTCACTGTCGATTAAAATGATGTCAATCCAACCGATCTTGCCAAAAATAACGTTACACTACTCATGCAACGACAAATTCCCTTCCAGGTCCTGTATATCTCATCCAGACTCTTAGTTTGAGTTAGGGAAGTGCTTGGGGTCTTTTGAAGTGCTCTAATTTTGTAAATATAGAGGGTTGTTATCAACTTCATGTATCAATCCTAATGGATGAATGTTCAACAGAGAGTGAGCCTTCATAAAAAAATGTATTATCATGTTAAATGTTCTGTTGAAAGATCAGACTTTGAATTGGACAATAAGTGATGAGAACGATGAGCACTCAATCTATCGCCAATATCATTTTCAAAAATAACAGCCATTGATCATATTTAGGATCCTAATCCCAAATATTGCTAAAGTTTTTTATGACAAAAATGAAAATTGGTTTCTGAATTCTCAACTTTGCCAAGAATAGTACTCTCCTCAAGGTTCCTCAATATAAGCCTTCTCTTTCATTGACATTCACCTTACGAATCCTATCAATTGAAATATCTCAGCCATTCACAATGTGAGGGATAGAGAAGAGTCCTCTTGCCTTTTAAAAGATCCGTCCTATTCTTTGATGCTCTATTCTCATATATATCCATACCACCCACATTCTGAGCATCTTCTTCAACAAAAAGAGAGTCACCTATCAGCAGGCCGCGCGTGCATTGACGATAAAAGCCTTCTCTCAAAAGCCATGAAAAGAAGAAAGACTTGGATGAAGTTTGAAAGGAAGGAGTATAGCCAAAATTCTCATGAGTAAGCGTTCTGAGAGTACATTGTGCGAGAGTTTGCCTCTATGAATTATGGAAGAAAGTGGAGTTGGCGCGAGGCAAGTTGTTTTGGACGAAAAAAATTTTTTTCCCTCGCCTTCTGCTATTCTGTTTTTTTTTTACTTTTACGAGAGATGAGAGTCTTCATGAAGCTCAATTCGTTATGACTTACGTGATGGTTATGTGATGTCTTTGACGGGATATACTTGGGTAATAAAATGTGTTACGTCGAAGAGATTTGAGATGTATTGGTTGGAAATCAGCTTATTCTGACGCTGACATGCGCGTTCAACGAATACTAGAAATTCCTATGGGTTTCGAAAAGGCATATTGAAAAATTTTTTGTGTGGAATCAGCACTTTGAAATGGTTGATCGCATACTCTTGTCTCACGAATGAAGACATGAAGTTACAAAATGCGATGTAACAAATATAGTTTATTCAAATTCATTTGGGGATTATTAATGATGGTTGAAAACTGGAAGTGCTCCTTATAAAATTGGCCAAAAATTAGGATCGAAAAATTACTCGATTTTTACTCTACTCACTACAAGAAACTCTAATTCATGAAGATTATTAATATATTGCTGGCTTTTCAGATGAAGTAAGAGGGGCAGATCGTCTCATCTGACCCTAGTAAAAATAAGTGCCTCATGATCATATATGAACATGTTCCCGACCGGACTGTGGTCATACATGACCGCCTATGACCATGAGGCCGGAGTCATAGTAATTGGTCTCCATACTTGATCCTAGGAATTCATGATGAAAATGAAGCACTTCATTGCCAACTCGAAATGTTCCTCAATCCGAAGCTTCGAAATAAGCGCGCTTTGGCTCCAACTGCTAGGCCTCCATCCTATATTGAAAATGTCATGTACAACCACTTGATTACAATACCCTACGGCCATGTACGAGTTGACTTTGTGTACCTATGTGACTAACCATGGAGACATAATATTTTCTGAGGTCATAGATGGTCATAGATGACCACAGTTCGGCTGGGAACATGTTCATATATGATCATGAGGCACTTATTTTTACTAGGGGACCTTCAGAAATCTAGCCTTCGATTACAAACCAACATACTTTTAATAGTATTTTTTTGAGCATTTTTTTCAACCTTTCCACCGCGATAATTGTAATCGTAAGTACTGGATCATGCTCGTCAAAATGAGTGTTATCGTGATATTTTGATAGTGTTACTAATTTTGACTGAGCCCGTTGACTATTGAATTTGATGACTTCATTTTTTCTAGAGATCAATGGTTTACAGGCTCCTGCGCGAAAATAGCTTGTTTCCATGTAGTGACTTATGAAACAGCATACGCATATCTTGTAAGGAAAACTTTTTTCCATCACTCAACGCGTAATCCACTACTTCTCGCCTCCGAGTGATAGGTTTCCAGCCCGAACCGTAGACGAGGGTTAGAATCATCACGAGGATGCGGGAGATAGGTTTTATTCCCGTGTGTCGAACTATACTTTTCGAAAACTGTGAGTAAAAGTCGACAAAGTGTACTTTTTTACGCACAGTGTATCAAAACCCTACATTTCGATACAAGAGCGTAAAATTTCTTTTTCGCATTCTCCTGATAGGTTTCCATCCCGAGCCGGAATCGGACCGTGTAACTATACTTTTCGATAAAAACTGTGAGTAAAAATCGAAAAGCTTCGCGCGAGGTACACTTTTACGCATAGTGTCTCAAAATAGTACATTTCGATACGAGGCCGGAAATGTTGGTTTCCGCACAACGAGTGATATTTTCCGGCTCGAGCCAAAGGCGAGGGTCGGAGTTATCACGAGAATGCGGAAACCACCCCGTCCGAGAGTCAAATACTATTTTTTGCAATTTTCCGATGTTTGGGTGCTTACGAAATTGTAAAAAATACTATTCGTAACTCGTTCATGAGGTTCCCCGCATCCGAGCGACTATTTCGACCTTCGCCTGCGGCTCAGGCCGAAAACCAATCGCTCAGAAGCGAGCTACGACATCATAAACTCGGTGCGAAATCTAGTATTTCCATCTTCTGTGTGGGGAACAAAATAAAAAAACCCGTGCGGATTTCCCGCACAGAAGATGGAAATAGTATATTTTGCACCGAGTTCATGAGGTTCTGGTTTGCTCCCGAGCGATTGGTTTTCTGCCCGAGCCGCAGGCGAGGGTCGAGATAATCGATCGGGATCAAGTGACTTCGTGAGCTACACGCAAAAGGAGTCTCATCCCTCGACTTCATCCAGTTTTGTAGGCACTCAAATATCGGAAAATTGCATAAAAGTCTATTTTCAAAAGAAAAATAGAATATTAAAAAATTTTCAATTCCTTGACTGTCATGTTTTCCACCATCTTTACACTACTTGTACGGTATTGACAATATGAAGATCAATACTAATGGGTATTGACTCATCCTGAGGTCGAAAAACCATTGTAATAAAATTGAATAAAAAATGTAAATAAATTGAAGCCTTAGCCAGTTCGTTGCAGAATCTCAAGAGTAAAATGAGCCAATAATGTGATGAAAATATAAAGCAGGATGAGGAAAAGGGACTTTTATACACGCAAGCTGTAACTATATGAAAAACACTTCCGTCAAAGCACGAACGATCGAGTCGTAAGTGTTTCAAGCATAAAAAACGAAAAAAGAAAATGTTTCGAAGAGTCCTCGACCCTTGGCGTGGAAAACCATTACGGTGGGCCGAGTCAACGGGTATACGATGAAAAATCCGTGGGGTTACCCTATATAATCGTGGCGCATCGTTGGGGGCTCATCCTGAATTTCGATTTCCGCCAATGGGCTATACACGGTTAGACATGTACAGGGGGTTGAGTGAGTCGATCTGAGAAGCATCAACTAGTATAGAGCCTGCATGACCGTGAGCCTGACTTTTCGGGAAAATCAACGTAATGCGAGGCAAAAGCTCATATATACATATACACTTTTACATAGATATAGAAGATCGCACGCAGAGCAATAGAGCTTTGCACTGGAAATAGCTTGAGGGAAGAGAGAGAGATAAGATGAGGTAGGGGAGTACCTTTATATTTTGAAGGAAGATGATGGAAGTGTAGGTGTAGGGAAGAAAATCGGGCCACGCGACCGAAAGAAGCTCATCTCAGGGTGTCATAGGTGTGTATCGTTGTCAAAAGCCTTGGGGGCTTGTGGTACGTACGTGGACCCGTATACACTTATCGAGAGTATCGATCTGTACACCTCTTTTGGTCATCGAGACTGTGTTGGATACATGCGATATGTGAATACGGGCTGCCCCTACGCGTAATCTTTTTTTTTTCGACAGCACCGCAACAAGGTTTTTTCTTCCATCGTTGCAGGACGAAAAGGTAGCTAGTTCTATTACATTAGTGGATTTACAGTTATTATGCGATTTTGAGGTTTGATTTAGAAGCGAAATAGTATATTTCCGTACTGACTACTGAGCGCGGTAGCCCATTTTGGGCACTAGGACAGTTTGTCTGTCAAGCGAAGCGAGACAAACATGTCTTCCAGTGCCCAAAATGAGCTTGCAAGCGAAGTGCGGATATATTTTTTCATTACGAGAACCCTAAAATCCTATTTAAACGCGGCATTTTTAAGTTAGAGTAATGAAAAATTCTATTTGACTCACAGAACTAGGCGTATACAAAAAGTATAACATAGTACAGTTTGAATTTTCTCATGAATCCTTTTTCCATCAAATGAGATCGAAAATCTTCTACTTTGATCACACGAGTCTACGAAAATTGATAGTGAAGACTTTTTCATTTGTTATGGAAAATTATGGAACATATATATTATGTACTGAGTTGCGGGAAACGCGGTTTTTTCACAAAACAAGTGCTTGGACCTGCCGACGAAGCCGACGTCCAGTATGAAATTTCCAAAAAAAGTACGAGGTACATAAGGGTTTTTCCGGGTTTTTCTTGATTGGCACATTGAGAAACGCTGTTTTCGCGTCTCAGTCGAGGAAAGTTTGTTTGTTTATAGTATACGCGCGCTTGTACCAATGCACTGATATCTGAATTTCGTTAACAAATGAATGTAAATGAAAGTGTTACACATTGTTGAGGGCAATTTTTTCTGTACTCTTGATAATGAATCAATATTATAAAGATGAATTAATGAATAGCTATAACTACAAAATGTTCCTATTGGAGGCTAACCAAAGTATACCAATCGAGAAGATTCATTGAATTGAAGTCAAATCAGCGTGCACGTGTCTCACAGTTTTGTAATTTGGTCCAGAAAGATTGTTCATGATAATTTCTTGATCAAACGGAATAATTGACTTCGTAAACCCTCATCCCCAAATGTAGCAACTATAGTTCTATACCCGCTCGGTCTATACCTACCTGCATCGTTCACGTATAACTTTCATAAGTGGTATATCTCAACGTGCTTTCAGCATGAAAAAAATAATATTACAGCGAATACAAATAGAGAATGTCACATACTATTGAAATTTCACGTGTGTCTGTCAAGGTTATCATCGATGCGAATGTAAGATAATCAACTTTCACAATTTCAAAATAAACGCAGAAGTTCAGTTGCTGCCTTGATGCGAGCTGTATTCACCGTGTGTACTCTTTTCGTATGAGATATGTACATCTGATTTTTTTGCTTGCGTAATATTTTCACAATTTATCGTGAGATCATGACATATGTCAAATCTTCCTCTGCTGCGTTTAGTCTTCCTTCGGCATTATTGTAAAAGCGAGAGTGAAGAGCGAACGAGAGATCCGATTCACTCATTTATCCATTGTAACGTTTTACTTTTGCTGGTCCCAATTCAGTGAATATATATTTTGCATTCAATATAATGAGCGACTGTTGAAATTACACCTTGATTAATTTGGCCAATTTTTCCATCTGCTTATAACCCATAAAGGGATGAAAACAAATGCTGAAAAACATTGATGGAAATACTTTGGAACGTCAGTTCATCCATTCATGTATCAAAGTGGGTTCTCTCACGACTTTTTTAATGGAAATTTAAAGGGGTTGCGATTTGTTAAAAAGCATGAAAATTCACCTTCATCCACGAGTTGAAAATTCAACTGTTTTTTTTGTATTTAAAATGCTCATCAAATTTTTCAAGACGAGGTGAAAAGTGATCGTTCGTTTCGAGTGAGTCGGTTCAAATATTATAAGAATACTTCATGCACTGACATCGAGTTGATTCTGTATAATTTTTTACAAAAATATATGTATTTTCTGGTGATTATTCTAAGAACGATGTAAGGTTCACACAGCAAGAGCCATAATCATGAAGAAATTCTCACTGACGATGAAAACTGGATTCGATAAATCACATCAGATTGTGATCAATTCGAATTTCTGTCAACATCAATGACCATCAAAGAATTTCACGGTACTATGATTCAATATTGATATGGATTCTATTTCAACAAATTCAATTGAATGTGTGGTGCCTAGTTATTTCAGAACAAAGGTTCATTTTGTAGAAAATTGCAATAATAATTTTTCTTTTAGCGATAGCGAGGGGTATGCCACCGCGTCGCTCGGTGTCGCTCGGTTGCCAGTCGTCGCTGTTCGTTGCTGTTCACTGCTGTTTACGGCTGTACGGCCTATCCTCCAAAAGGAGGCGAACGACGGCCCGCAGGGTGAACTGGCGGCGAGTGACGAGCGAACAGCAGCGAACAGCAGTGTACAGCAGTGCACAGCAGTGCACAGCGCTGTTCGCCGAGTCGGCTCGCCGCGCCCGCACTCTACAGTTTGTGCTGTTTCGTTCACTCGATGGAATGATTATTTAATAATTATTGCAGATGGATAGTTTCATTCACGGATCAATGAGAGGCTGTAGATAACACAGTCGATTGGTCCTTTAACTTACCCATAAACTACAGACGGATGATTCCCAAATCCCAAGCCCCTCATGTGGGGCCGACGATCATGAGAAACATTTGAACATATAATTGAGATAGTGTGGATTAGCACAGGGCCAGCGTGTCCGCCTCTGACGCGCAAGGTCAGCGTTCAAATCCCGGTGAGGGTCATTTTTTTTTTTTTTTTTTTTTCGTATCTGCACAAGCTCGCGAATTTCTCTTTAAAATTATCACTCGTTAACGAAAGTTTGAATTTAAAAGTGCATGAGAGTCAAACAGCTATTTTTTTTTTCAAATATGGAAGCCGAAATCGAGCGCGATTTCGCGCCTACACGTAAGGATTTTTTTTAATCGCGGAAAACTAGATTCCCAAAATTCCGACCAGAGATGTCCAAATGGACTCATATAAACCCCGCAATCGAAAGCCGAAACTGGAAGCTTCCGATTGACATACCACACATACATTGCACTTTTGATCTATGGCGTAGAAGTTACAGAGAAATTTCAATCAAAAATGTTCGAAGATGTTCCAAAGTTACGCCGTTTGACGGTAAATCTTTCTGAAATCGGTTTTTCTAATGATATCGCTTTTCTGAACTTGCAGGTCCGAACCTGCGGGTACTGGATTTTGCCGAAACTTTGGGAATGTTCTTGTTTTGGCGAGAAATGAAGGCACCCAATAAGGTTTCGTCCAATGGGTCTCCTATGCTGAGATACACTCATGGAGGTTAGCATTGTCAGTATATCTATATATGAGTGATTCCGCGCGAAAGCGGACCACGAATTGCAAACATGTTTGAAACTCTTTTTCCGACATTTCTAATGGATTCTATGGTCCAAAAAATCAACTTGTCACCCTCTATGGGATGAAAAAATTTTTTTTTGTTTCCGTGGGGAATATCTTTGTGATAGTGTTTTTAGGAAAAGATACCAATCTTTTTTTCAGTAAAATGGGTGTAGTTCCGACTTGAAGTAAGATAAGACCACGCAAATAGTGGCATTCGAAAGGTCTTTCAAAAATCTATCGAAATATGTTTTGAATTTTTTTTTTTGAGGCTACGGACGCCCCCTATGAGCAAAAAGGTGAAAAACAGAAAAAATTTATTTCCTCAAAAACCTAATTTTCTAAAAATCTGGGAATCCATATTTCGATGTAAAATTGCGTGTTCTTCCAGAAAAGAGTGGTCCCGATCTGTGTTTTTGGGTTCTACGCTGTCTTTTTTTACGTTTTATCAATATTCTCAGCCTTTTCGGTTGAAAAATGAATTTTTCTGCGCATGCACAGGAATTTAGACTGCTGAAACCAATTCCATTGGAAAGCCAAGGAAATTTCCTTCAAAATGACTACTTGGCGAAGTCAATTTTATCTACTTGGCCCAAAGTTACATCACATGAATGATGAAGCATCCTCAAGAGGGGTAAATGCAGATCTTGCACGAATTTCCCATTACTATCGTGACTCGAGTAGAAGTGTCATCATTTTTTAGACCTTCTAACTTTGGTCCCAGTACATCGAATCGACTTCACCAAGTATAGTCATTCTGAAGGAAATTCCCTTGGCTTTTCAATGGAATTGGTTTCAGCAGTCTAAATTCCTGCGCATGCGCAGAAAAATTCATTTTTCAACCGAAAAGGCTGAGAATATTAATAAAACGTAAAAAAAAACAGCGTAGAACCCAAAAACACAGATCGGGACCACTTTTTTCTGGAAGAACGCGCAATTTTACATCGAAATATGGATTTCCAGATTTTTAGAAAATTAGGTTTTTGAGGAAATGAATTTTCTCTGTTTTTCACCTTTTTGCTCATGGGGGACGTCCGTAGCCTCAGAAAAAAATTTTTTCGAAACATATTTCGATAGATTTTTGAAAGACCTTCCGAATACCACTATTTGCGTGGTCGTATCTTACCTCAAGTCGGAACTACACCCATTTTACTGAAAAAAGATTGTTTTTTTTTTCCCTAAAAACACTATCACAAAGATATTCCCCACGGAAACAAAAAATTTTTTTTTCACTCCATAGAGGGTGAAAAGTTCATTTTTTGGATCATAGAATCGATTAAGAATAGTTGAAAAACAATCTGAGATATGTCTGCAATTCGTGGTCCGCTTTCGCGCGGAATTACTCATATACGACTTTTTAACATGGGCCTATATTGGCAATGCTAATCTCCATAGCTGTATCTGAGGATAGGAGGCCCATGGGATTAAACCCTTGGAGATACCTTCATTTTTCACCAAAACAAGAAGACTCACAAAGTTTCGTCAAGATCCAGGACCTACAAGGTTGGCGTTTCCCTTGTCAGTTGGCATGCATGATGATCAAGCATAAGGAGGTGGTTGTTCCAGATGAGGCTAAAAGTGTACACTTGGTGATAACGAATACTTCCCAAAAGTGATGTCGAATCCTACGCATCCCAACTAATGTTTTTCAGCAACACATGTTTTTCACACCTACGTTGTTTCAGAAGCGTAAGATTCGATACCTTTGGAAAGTATTTGTTGTCAGCATGTGTATGTACCGCTTGGCCGAAAAGGAAGTTCGACCATCGAAAGCCAGAAAAGCTCCAATGATACAGTGAATGTCTCGATTTGTTCGAATTTCTTGACGTTTAAACAATTATCATTCATTCTATCTTCCTGTAACTGATTCAATGTTTGCTCACATTAGTGGAAAATATGCGATTTTAATGAGTTTCAATGATCAATACTTCATCTAATAATTTTTTAACTAATTGAATGTTCACTTACACACGAATTCGAGGGAAAATATGTCGTGCTGGTATACCATATATTTACCGGGGCAAGATCAGTTTATTTCCTGTTCGTTATATAATTTTTCTCGTTCATACATATACCTTCTAATCCCGTTAGCTATTTTTTCCTCTCGTGCACTACATTCTTATCGTGTGAATTATTCCTTTTCCTGTGCGAAGTACAAATATCCGGTCCGTTCGCGCCAAATATCCCGTGAAATTATTTTTCTTTGGCGTGCCGAGAACCATACCCTAAAAAAATCCTTACGTGTAGGCGCAAAATTGCGCTCGATTTCGGCTTCCATATTTGAAAAAAAAAATAGCTGTTTGACTCTCATGCACTTTTAAATTCAAACTTTCGTTAACGAGTGATAATTTTAAAGAGAAATTCGCGAGCTTGTGCAGATACGAAAAAAAAAAAAAAAAAAATGACCCTCACCGGGATTTGAACGCTGACCTTGCGCGTCAGAGGCGGACACGCTGGCCCTGTGCTAATCCACACTATCTCAATTATATGTTCAAATGTTTCTCATGATCGTCGGCCCCACATGAGGGGCTTGGGATTTGGGAATCATCCGTCTGTAGTTTATGGGTAAGTTAAAGGACCAATCGACTGTGTTATCTACAGCCTCTCATTGATCCGTGAATGAAACTATCCATCTGCAATAATTATTAAATAATCATTCCATCGAGTGAACGAAACAGCACAAACTGTAGAGTGCGGGCGCGGCGAGCCGACTCGGCGAACAGCGCTGTGCACTGCTGTGCACTGCTGTACACTGCTGTTCGCTGCTGTTCGCTCGTCACTCGCCCAGTTCACCCTGCGGGCCGTCGTTCGCCTCCTTTTGGAGGATAGGCCGTACAGCCGTAAACAGCAGTGAACAGCAACGAACAGCGACGACTGGCAACCGAGCGACACCGAGCGACGCGGTGGCATACCCCTCGAGCGATAGCGAACCGTAAGCTCAACGATAAAATTTCAAGTTTTGCTGTCTGTCTGTTACCAGCCCCACGTATAGCCACTAAAATAAGAGTCAAAAAATGTACTAATTTATTGGTTCGTAATAATTTTCTCATTTCAGAAAACCATGATCTTTTGAACTAAATGTAAATTGGACAATTCGATACGATCATTTGACACAGTTCATACAAGATATAGTTATTTCAGACTAATGACCCAGCAACTTTGCTGATACATTACATTTTTTTCAGTTCGATTCCCATACAACTTGCGGAATCGTGTAAGAAAGTCATTGCGAATGATCCGGGTCTGCATAGAGCTCGTATAGAAGAATAAAAATTAAAGTAATGTTCTAGTGTACATGTAGTCATTGGTTTAACCGACATTTTTCACAGCAATCATTCAGAAATTACCAAAATTTTTTTCAGATGGATCCGAAAAAAATATCATCAACTAGCCCGAACTCTTCATCGCCATGGAAACTCTGACATTACCAAACGCGTACACTTCTTGAATTTGTAATTTTCCAGTGGACGTAAATTCAAGCGGGTCGAGAAGTTCGTAAACCGATCGATGAGCCGACTACGCGTTAGTTCTACTTTCTTTTCTTCGCGCATCCTATCACAGTGCAGAAAGTATCGAATTGAATCTTATTTGGCTTGTACAGAGTAAATAAATCCAGAAAATTTGCATTATCCACGGAGTGAAATATGGCAAGACGCCGATAGTGAAGCCTTTCTATTGTCAGTTCAATTACTTAAGTAATTACGATGTAACATAGCCGATATCATACCTACATTTATCGATCGAACCTTCACGTCTACCAATGTCTTCGAATTATTCGCGTATCCGTGCTACTTATACGGCTGGTATATGGGAAATTCCACATAAAATAACCAACTTTGAGGGGCAAATCTGTTCCTTAAGTCTCATCTCCTATCTTTTTGATTATTCAATCACCATTCGATCTCCGAACTTAGGAGTCCATATGCTGATTATATTTAGATTGACAAATAATCTTGAGCCCAACAGAATTCGAATCGTTCACGCAACCAACGTTAGATCGACATGACGTTTTATCGCGGGGACCATGGGATGTCACACGGTTTCCCATGAAAAAATTTTGACCATTGAGTAGACTACTAAAAAGTCGAGTAGGGAGTTGAGCATGAAATTACTTATTTAGAAATAAGCGTTTGTCTTGTGACAAGAGTGCTATATCTTCCATTACATAATGGCACCCGTGTAAAAATGATTTCATGGGGTCCACATGTTAAAAACATGTGAACCCCATGTGAGGAACATTTAGCACCCACATGTGGCTATTGACACAAATCCACATGCGGACAACATGAGGATTGCGTGAGGCCGAGCTGTGATATGCATGTTTCATGTGGGAATGATATGGTGGAGATATTTCATGGAGCCGATGTGGAAAACGTATGGATTATGGTAAGGAAAAGATGTGAAATTCGTGTAGTTTTGCAAAATCAACCATTTACAGAAGCTCAATGAGCCCGAGGAGCTCGGGAGTCATTCTAGATATTGTTCGAATGAATATATCTTTGTTTAGATGACTTAGAAATTTTCATTTATTCAGTTTCTTCAAAATTCGTTGGTTCAATTACATACAACGTGTCTCTCACAATAATATGGAAGCAAACTGTTCCGAGTTCACCCAATTTAATAACATCGTAGTAGTCAGGTACCGATTTCTTACATGTGAAAATCGTTGGCACGTACATCTGAGCTAAACTGCAATAGAATGCTGGTTGCTTCTCATATTTTTCAATAATTGCAAATGATTCACAATCTTGACAAAATTCTTTGACATTAGAATCGCAAACCTTTATGAGCTTGGCTATTTTGCCGATTTTCTTATGGCCATCTTTATCATAAATACAATAGGAGGAACAAGTTTTTTTGTTATGAGAATTGGAATCAGTTTCATAGAACATTTTGTTTTTCATCAATTTTTTGAACTGATAACAGATTTTTCCACGGATGTCTACTGGAAACGAATTGCGTATGCTCTCCGGAACACTATGCATCTTCTCAATCCTTCCAATACAAAAAACGTTGTCCATAATACGAGTTAGCCTACTTCGGTGCGTGCCAGACTTTTCAAGTTTCGAACAAAATTTGTATGCATCACTCTCCTTGTCTAAATATCGCTCTTTCAAGTCAGTAGAACTCAGGAAATTCGAAACAGCTGACATTATTTGTAGCTGAGCATACCTCGTACCATGCACAAAACTCTTGAGGATTCCATTGAGACTTTCGAATGGGAAACAAGATGTAACCCACAGAGGTCCGAATTTTCTCACAGAATCCGACAAATGAAGTAGAAGATGAATATTGCTCGAACAGTTTTTAAGACCATAGAGTAACTGAAATCTTGATACATATTCTTTGAGAACTTTCTGAGCAGTCGCTAAGTTTTCTTCACTAATACTCGATGCATTCAAAATAGTAAGACCGAGCACCAGTAAAATGTGATGTTCTAAATACTGCTTTCCCATAATATCACACAAGAGTGGTAAACTGCAATAGTACAAGAACGTTTTGAATTCATTCGCTTTCAAGTAAGAGAATTCACTCACAGGTCGCAGAATTCTGGGTATAAAGGATGGAGGCCTCAAAGCACGAATCCTGGCATTCATCAAATGGTAATAACCAAATAGGGAGCCTGATACTTTGCGAAAAGTGATATGGAACCAGATCCGGACCAACTGCTTTGTGACCCCCTCATACCCACAATGCATTATATCCACAGCGGTGGAAATAATGTAATTGAGAACGAAGAGCCGAAAAATTGAGGGTCCTTTCACACCACATTTGGACGTTCCAGAGTTGACGGCATCGACAGCCTGACGCTCTGTTTGTTCTTGCGTTCGCAAATCCAGGTTCTCTTGATATGGATATACTCTCTTGTTGCCTTTTTTTTTCGGGTCGAATTTTTTTGAAGCAATCTTACAAACAGCGCATCCGTGGAGGGAGTTGTGCTGTTTTAGATTGAGGAATAGACATTTTGCCAGTTGATCACAGGTGCCGGAGATGATCATCATCCTTATATTCTCCATCATTTCTCTGCCGTGAATTTTCATCATGACTCCTTGGTATAAATTTCGCAGTTCATCCTCAAAAACACCCAAGAACATGCACGGATTCGGTTTAGTATATCCAAACCATAGACCAGCAAAGATGACATTCTCTTTCTTGAATCTCTCTGAGTACGGGAGCTCGTTGATCACAAAATATACTGGCCAGATGTTGAACTTTGATGACTTGAATAAAGCCACGCCATCTGTGTTCCACATCAATGTCAAGTTTGTGATAAGATCAGCAAATCGAAGACGGATATATTTGTAAATATCACCGTCATAGATATCCTCGTAGTTGTCCCCTTGCTGTTTGGTCCGCGAGAATCTATGTTTCAGCATTTCAAAGAACCCTGGTCTATTGAGCATTTTTTGAATTTGTGATACTATGGACATTTCTATAAAATAGTTTACGTCTTCTTTTGAATTGCAATGTGGACAGAATTCGATATCCAACTTTTTCCCGCATGCACAGCAGTAGAAATGACGTTTTAGTGGCAGTTCAACTTTAGCAAAAAATTTTTTGAATTTGTATAGAGTTTTCAAACAATTATTGGGTTTAGGGCAATGCAAAGATATTAATTCGAGGATGGCGGCTAGGAGCACTCCAGGCACTTTGAATCTTATGCAGAGATTCATGATGACTAAAACACTCTCTATCACTTTCAAAGGAGCACCATGGTAGAGTGGTTTTTTAGCCTCCTGCCCGAACGAATCCTCATCTGCTTCATCTTCATCCGAGCTGGATTCATCACTCTGTTCAGAATCACTACTCTCTTCATTCGGATCTCTCTCCGAAATACAATCAAAATATTCATCTTCGTCATCATCAGAGCTTCCGTCACTTTCATTTGATTCGGCATCCGACGAACTAGCGTGACTTGCAGCTTCTTGATCATCGGTCGTTTGATCATCACTGTGTGAAACTGTTTCTGGAGCTGGAGAGACGGACAAAATATTCTTAATGATCATGGATATATTGGGCAATACAATTTACTCATTCTATACATAATATATGCGCCATCTCAGAGCATTTCGCGGAATGCTGTCACCAGAGGGGGGGGTCTGGGAATATTCCAAGAAACTTTTTTCTATGGAACTATGTTGAGATAGTAGAAATGAAATATATATATATATATATATATATATATATATATATATACATGAAACCTTCATACCCTAAGCTTCTTGAAACTATTTTTGAAAATCATGGCTGCGACTAGACTTGACTCTTATGACACATTACGCGCGTTTTCTTCGCAAAGACTAGTACCTCGAAGGAAAAATTTGTTCAAGTCCAGTAATTGAGCCTGGCGTTTTCTAGGAGCAATTTCGTGAGAATTTATTTTAGCAATTTCTGGGCCTTCTAGTGATCTAGCTCTCACAATAAATACGATAATCGACTCCTTCTAATGGTAATTCCAAAGGTCTCAAAATAGTTTACAATTCGATCACTGGCAAGAGTCCATCATTGTAATTTCCATAGGAGTTACAGTCAATACAAGTTGAGCCTTTGAGCTCAACCAACAAAGATTAATTCATCCCTTCGACCGGAAACCTGTACAGATATGTCTTTCGATAAAAGTGCTATCAACTCGAATAATAATATGCATGGGAAACTCAATTCTCGATTTTATTAAGCCAATTTGAAATATCCCGATTCGACTTTTTTTTAATCACAACATAGACATGACTCATATATGCTACCGTCTCATATATGCTCAGATGAAAACATACACAACCCACGTCTTTTAGTGATTTCTTGCAAAAAGTCAGAAAAGGTTGTTCCGAATCGGCTCGATAAAGTCGACATTAGAATACCCCACCCAGGTAATCGTCCCAGTTTTACTTGTATCGAGGAACATACTCGCACTGGTTTGAGGTAGATAAATAAACGATTGTTGCAAATTAAATTCAAAGGTTGGCATTTTTGCAAAATGCTCAATGTGTATCGACTATAGCTCATATGAAAAGTACATGAATCAACTCTTATTAGTGATCCGACTTTAGGTTTTTTCAAGACCTTTAAAATGACTGTTAATGAAAGTTTATTCTCATTTCTGGTAGGGACCAGATCACTTCCAAAAGGTCCAGAAATTAGTAGAATTTGTTTTCAGAAAATAGTTCCTGGGAATTGCTAGGCTCAATAATCAGATTTGAACAATTATTTCGTCGGAAGTACTAATCTCAGTGGAGAAAATGCACCCAAGTGCGTCAAAATAAGTCGAGTCTAGTTCTAGTCGAGGAGCTATGATTTAAAAGAAATAGGCCAAAATTGGGCATTTCTGGGCCTTGGGGCCAATAGAAGGTTCCATAAAGTCCTAATTGAGAACTTCTGTAGCATTTAAAAATAGAACTAAAATAGGTAAACATTTTGGAATTTTTTAAAGACCCCCTGGTGATGGCAATCCGTGAAACGCTCCAAAATGGTCCATTTCTGTTGATTAGATAAAGATATACCGTAACAGAGTGCGTACGAGATTTTCGACGTCGTAAAAGAACTGTAACGCGCGCGCTGAATCAAGTTTTCACAGAGGAGTTGCTTTCGCGAATCAATTTGTATACTACCTCACTGTGCGTGCAAAGCGCCAAGTTTTGCATTGCTACAGATGGAAATTTGACTGAATTTCCGAGGTAAACATGATGTATCTGTATCTTGCATCGGTATGTGAAGCTCTTTTTCTGTGAGTTTACATAAATAGTTACCAAGTTTTTTTTACATGGAATGGAGGGATAAGGCTTTTGGAGTATTCGTGTATCAAAGAGTTGTAAGACTGGTGTTCCATCGGAATGAAGACTGAAATATGCTCTTAATTGCTGTGTCAACAGATTTTCCCATGAGCGAAGATGATTCAATGCTAAGAATTAGGCACAATGAGAGATGTAATAATAACCTTGTCGTATCAACATGCGACGAGCAACAAACTTGAGTTTTTTATTAGTTGGCCTAGGAGTACTCTCAGAGTCACTATCCGCACTTCGTTCATTTTCGCTATTTTCTTCGTCGTCTTCTTCTGAGTCACTAGGGATGTGCTGCTGAATCTGTTTCTTCCGGCGACATTTTGTAGATCTTGAACATTCAAAGAAAGACTTCGTTCTTTTCGGCATTTCTCAAAAAACTCATGTGCGAGAGTAAAGTAATCAAAAAATGAGTTCGTTCAATGTTTTGGTGTGGAATAGTAAATATTTTTAAGTCTTAATCATTGATATATTCACGCAGTTAGGTTGCAACACCTATTGTTTTTGCCGGGGATTAGTGTAAATAAATACATACATTACTAACTTCTTAACAGAGCTCTTAACCAGTTTTATGAGCGGATCAGTTTGCAAAATGTATAGTTTGGTACTGTGGAAAACCTCAAAGCAAAGCAGGATTGTCGAGAGTGATAAAGTGCGAACAAAAAGTGATGGAAAAAAAGAAGCCAAGTCGGGTGACAAGCACTATGCAGTCGTAGTTCTGAAAGAAAGCGGTGAGTTTTTCTGATCGATCGGAATCGCATGCTATGGTTCACGTATCCAATTCCACGTCTAAGAGTCTCAACCTCCTTCATTAAGAGTATTCTACTCAATTTGATAGACAATTTGTGCTGTATCTCCTCATTCATAACCTCAATCATTCATTCTCGTTTAATACTTAGAGTATTATTATTCTGCAATAGTGTACAAGTCTTCGTATGATCTCAATTTTCATAGATGATAAAGAATGGTTGGAGTCATTGAGCGTGACTACAAAGGGCGACGTGATCGTTCCTCGAGAAGACACAAAAGCATCAAATATCAAAATTAAACAACAAGCGAATAAGGCTGTGAACGGGAAATCGAAGGCCGCAGACAGAGTCAACAATGCAGCTATGAAGCATTTACTCTGTGCTCCGAACGTCTTTTCGTTTCAAGAAGAAAAGCCTCAAAATACAAATCATACAGGTGTTGAAGAACCAGAAGCTACATCAAAGGAGAATGAAACATTCGAAACTACAAGACGAAACATGGGTCAGACCCTGACAGGTGGTCGCCTCGGCGATGGTTCCGGAGAATTAACTAATAGTTCTTTGAAATGTCCTGTGTGTCATCCTCATTCGAAAGGTGAGAGCTGCGAATAATCGATCTTCATAATAATAATAATTCATCTTGAGTTGGGTAATATTATACCACTACGACATATCTAATCAAACTAGCACACTGCGAGGATTCGTTTTGGCATTAACTGTTACATAACAGCCAGTTCGAGCTTGAAATTGAACCAAAAACTGATCCTTATATCGAGGTTTGTTCAAAATTTCAATGAGTTGGAGGTCTATGATTCAAAGATTTGTACCATCGAGCATTGATTGTAATGAAAAAGCAATTCATTCGATATACAGCTAATACTCCAAGTGCCAGTATTTTTGCTTTCGAAAATATGGAGAAAAGATCCAATCCGAATCGAAGCGAACTCATCGAAATTCTAACATCGGTAATTATCTACTCATCATTTTTTTAGCTAACTGATGGCTCACTTACCTGGAGAAAACACACTGAAAAATTACTTCACTTCACTCTGAACAGTTTTCAACCAAGTTCGAAATAAAAAATTTTTCGGACATGCCACACCTGCGAATTTTCGCGAGGAATATGAATACAGTATTATTAGCGGTCTAGACATCATAATCTTTGAACACTCACATATGTTAAAGAGTCAGTCTCAAATCAGAGAGCCCTTTCTTCATGGCACAATACAATGCGATGGAATACTCTATTCGACCAATACCAATGACTGCTATCAATAGTTAAGTTCGGAAAAAAACTGCCAATGTTGGATTCTCACGAACAAATGAAATACTTCCGTTTCAGTTCCGGTTGATGTTGCTGAATTTCTCATGAGTATTGGCGAGTTCTTGAAATCTCGTCAAATCTGCCTCGAACTATCTCACCCGGACTTTGACAGTACCTTGCAATTGCTAGAAGTTGACAAGGTATAAATCGTAATAATTCGAAGGTATATTTATTTTGAGATGTATAAAAAATGAACTCTCTCCGTTCTAGTCCAAAACAGCATCTCGAATGAGTGGAAATATCTCAAAGAGCAAGTCGTCTCTTAACGTGAGTTGAACGATTTAGAGCTGGTGAAATGGTATATCTCGTCACATTTCGAATCATCTAAAAATGTGGTACTTCTTTACAGCTTACAAATGATGAAAAAACTGTGCAAAGTGTTGGCACATTACTCTGCCCATCTGACACGGATATGGTGAGCAAAAAAATCTCTCGTTTGTTGGCAAGAATCATCAATGAAATATGTTTAATGACGGTCCATTTGATTATGATCGTATAGGTCGAGTTGATTGAGAATTCTAGAGTGATGATCAAGGCTACAGACAAATTCGTAATTGACAGAATGAGTAAAAAGGAACCAAGAGACATGGTTCGAGAATTGTTTCGAAAGATTGTTGGTGAAGATGATCTACTGAGAATGACATGGAGTGGTCGAAGTAAACAAAACAATTTCATTGCTATCCCCGAGAAAGAAAGAGTGATAATTCAAGGTACGTGGATTCCAAATAACTGCACAAAACTTGAGTACTTTACAGGTGTTGAAAACTGGAAATATCTCTGAAATTCTTGTGATACAAACTCGAGTGCTTTTCCATATTCAAAGTCACTTTGTTCAGCCTGAATCACTTTGCAATGATGTAGACTGTCGTTGCAATCAGATTTATAGATATTTACGCGAATTGAAAATCTCGCTATCTGGAACTATTTTGAGAGAAACTGTGATTTGAAAATAAATCCGGGTTTTCTAGTCCACAAACTTGACGAGCTCGTAATCATATGACTCATGAAATTCTTTAATACAAGCACTGAATCAACAGTCGAATTGAGTATAGATGTATTTCGAGTTTGTTTATGGCTGTAGCATCTTGAGAATATTTGGTAAATTCACTATGCCCTCGCATTTGATTGTGACATTCATCTCAACGCGACATGACCACCGGAGTAAATTCTATTCATGGATGCTAACGCGTACGGTATGATAGCTGAATTTTTGATTCATAAGAGGAATGACAGAGATTTGGGTTGTGGATTCGCTTAGAATTCTGGATGTCGACTTCTTTCATTGACAAAGGAAATACACGAATTCTCAAAATCTATCTCTGAAACACTCTCAATGCGAGTTAATTAGTCATACATGATAAATTAATCTACATTCGAAATACATAGGTTTATTATCCCTGATACTTAGTCACGGAATGATCCTAACTGATTGCGATTTTAACTATTCACAGCGTACGTGGAAAACGCCACACACCCAAAATATAGACTGAAGTTCAAAGAATTCAAAGACTGCGTTACGGCTTTCTGCAACCAACTGAGGCAAGATAAGAAAAAGAAAGGTGACAGCGTAGATGAAAAAAGTAATCTCCTCGAAATCAAGAAGAAAGAAGGGAATGAAATAAGAAATGAAGATAATTCCAAATCAGAGAAGAGAGAAGTCAGCGGAGAAGATTTGTCAAGTGAAGACTCAAGCACCGAGTGTTGGAGAAAAAAGAAAACCACTACTAAGTCATCAAATAATAATGATACGGAGAGATTCCGAAAGACTGATAAGAAAAGAAGGAAAAGATCAAGTGCCAGCTCTTCAGATAGTGAGCAAGAAGGTGAAGATTCCGGAGAAGACGGTCCGATCATTGAACATGAAGATTCATCAAACGGTAATTCTAATAAAATCAATGAGAAGGAGCTCTCGAGTGAGGAAAACAAGATTGATTCGAACGACGACTGCAAAGGACAATCAAATAACCTAAACGATATGAAAAACACTGAAGATCAAGACATTGCATCAGTCGCAAGTTTTGTCGACGGGGAGAGCTTGTCCCTCGACGTGCAACTTATTTCACCGAAACAGACTACAGAGTCTCATAACTCTCGTGCGGTCAATCCACAGGGGAAACTGGATATGAGTGAAACTAATCGGGTAAGAGCCAGTCAGGGCTTCATGAGCTCATGTCAACCATTTCGCTACGAAAAAGCCAGAGATACTGACGGAAATCTGAAGGGAAATAGTGCAAAATCTGACTCCGGAATATTGCCATCGAAATTTCTCACAGGAAAAACTATCGAGAAAGGTCTTAGTTGTGAAAATGATTACCGTGACGTGAATTTTGTACAAGAAACTGAGCAACATGCCAGGAAGCAACATTCTCGGAGATCGAATTCTGCAAGTCCTCATAAGGCCAAGAAACGCAATAGATCTCGAAGTCGATCAAGGTCAACTTCGAGGAAAAGACACCATCGTCATCATCGCCGTCATGAGTCATCTCACCACTCCAAGAAATCGAAGAAAAGCCATCGTCGAAGCCGATCGAGAGACTAATGAAATGTCTACATTATCCTTGATTCTTGTTAAGTTCATTGTATTATCTGGTTTGTTTTTCAATGAAATAAAGATTAGAAATTAATTCTTTCGATTTCGCAAAATTTGGTGCATAGATGTTCATTCCCCCTTTCAGCACGGGCCCTAACTTTGGCACATGGGAAGACGAGCGTACAAAAGTAGATATTTGAATAATTCTTGTGGAATTTAGATACCTCAAGGGCTGCAATAATTTTCTGAATTCTCTCGGATTTTTCTTCCAATGCATATCAAAGTTATAAAGTTTTCGCCAGTTTATCCTACCTGTCCATAATTGTGGACATCCGTGCTGGAAGGGTTAAGAAAAATTGTTAAAACCGTTCTTCATGAATGAATAGAAGTTTTTCCACTTCAAATACGAAAAAACTACGAATCTCGCAGGATGATAGTTGAGAGAAAAAATTTTCTTGAGAAAGTTCCGAGTTGTCAATTGACTTGAATAGTGAAATAGTCTTATAATACATATCTAAAATGACTCCCGAGCTCCTCGGGCTCATTGAGCTTCTGTAAATGGTTGATTTTGCAAAACTACGCGAATTCCACATCTTTTCCTTACCATAATCCATACGTTTTCCACATCGGCTCCATGAAATATCTCCACCATATCATTCCCACATGAAACATGCATACCACAGCTCGGCCTCACGCAATCTTCATGTTGTCCGCATGTGGATTTGTGTCAATAGCCACATGTGGGTGCTAAATGTTCCTCACATGTGGTTCACATGTTTTTAACATGTGGACCCCATGAAATCATTCAGTAAGAGCTTTCAGGGATTATTTTGAAAAATTAGCAAAAAACTCTTATTTATTCCATGAGATTCTTGAAATTCCCTTCAAAAAGTCGTAAGCGGAGCGAGCGTAAGCGAGCGCAGCAATTCCGCTAGTTTCCATTAAATCCAATATTCTTTTCAACAGGATTTCTTTCGTTTCAATAATTATTATTGAAACGAACATTATAATGCTCTAACCATTTTGTTCCTCTTGACAAAATCTATCGATTGTATGTAACACTTTTCCTTCCAAAGACCTCGAAAACCTTTGAGGGACTCATCTCTCCTGCTCTTTGCAAGTGTGTATGTAGGTGTGTTTCCTTTCCACCACGCCATATACGGTGATTTTTCACGCGAAACTGACCTATACGAAAAAGGTTCATGTCTCAGATTGTCTTCTTGGCCTTTCCATTCGCTTCTATGGTACGAAATATGAACTTTTCACCACTTGTGGGACCCCATAAAAATTTTCTAGGTAGCTCGAGCACATTTTTATTAATCCTTTTCAATAATCACTAACAATAAATTTTGGGCTTTTTTCGATAAAATCCATATTTCTCGAATCACATGAGAGATACAGGGGTGCGGTTTGCGGCATTTGTAAGGTCTCAAGAAAACCCATCGAAATCAATCTTGTAGAATCAATTTTGAGGTAATGGGTGGCTTTCTGTGGGCAAAAGAATGAAAAATACAAAAATATTAATTTCTCACAAAGCCATACTTTTTACTCCTTGGGAATTTGATATTTGATATTTGATAAAGTTAATTTCATATTTCTTTGCCGAAGGCGCCTGAAATCGCCTTCGGCAAAGAAAAAAAAGGCGCGCATATGCATGACATCGAGACAAGAGTTCCTGGAGCCCTGGATAGCTCAGCTGGTAGAGTGTCTTTCCCGGTGTGAAGAAGGCCCCCAGTTCAAATCTGGGTCCAGGCGACTTTTTTCTCTCGATGTCTGTCATATGCAATTTTTTCATTAAATAACACCTCCACGATCAAACCCGATCGTTAATTTCTCAATTAATCGATCTCAAACTCGAGATTGATAGAGAAATAAAATTAGTCCTCCGATGCCGATTTACGAATATAATACCATTTGAAACATAAGAGGACGAGTCAAGTTCGAAAAGTGTAACAAGCTCACGATTTTCCCCGTATTTTTTTCTGAATTTTTTCAGTTTTATAAATTCTCAATCGCATTCATGACAAAATCGCTAAAAATTGGTAAAATCTGGCCGCATTAAACGGGCTCCCTCTGCAGGTAAATTCGCGAGATTCTTCCTAGCGAAATCGCTAATTTTTGACGTAGGTGCCCTAGTAACCAGTTAGCGATTTTGCAAGAACTTTTTTTACAGTGAAGACCTTTCGAATGCCGCGAACCGCATTCCCGCATCTCTCATGCATGTGATTCACGATATATGAATTTTATTATTGAAAAAAGCTCAAATTTTGTTGTTGAAGATGATTGAAGAGGATAAATTAAATAATGCCCCAGATACTTGGACAATCTTTATGGGATCCCATGGGTGGTGAAAAGTTCATGTTTTGTACCATAGAATCGAATGGAAAAGCCAAGAAAGCAATCTGAGACATGACCCCTCCTGTTCATAAATTTTTAAAAAGATGAGGAGTCATGACCAAAGACGAGTGAACCTGTTATTCTAGATAATATCAAATTCAATAAACAAACAACAATCCACAGAGCTGACTAATTCATGTGAATAAAGAATAAATGCATCGAGTGACACACAAAAGTATTGGGAATTCCAAATAATGCGTTCGTGTTCTTGAAAAAAGTAAATTCCCTGCAAGTTGTCAAGAATTCCATTGGGGCCGTTATCAATTGACGCGAATTGTAAAATTTTATGCATCCGCGAGCGCACCTGCTGGGATTAGAGTTGACGCGAGACGAACATTTGGATGGCGATCATGTGAAAGCTGAATAACAGCTCACGGTCTCATATATTCTATAGCTATTATCGCGAATAAGACGAGAGAGCTTTTGTTCGTCTCTTTGATTATAGTTTCAAAAGTCTCATCTTCATTTGCAGTTTGATGAGAGAGAATAGAGATATTTGAGGATATCAGCCTTATGAATTCACTTTGAGCTTTCCTAATTGAAGTAGTGAGTACATGAGGGGTTATACTCCACATAATGAGATACGATTTTGAGTTGATCATTGTTTAGATAGTAGCGTTTTAGCAATCTGAGGTCCAGTGCTAGCCCTTGTATTTTCGGGACAACTGGAGAGGCACTCTTTGTGATCGGAAAATTCGTGTCCATACTTGACTCTGGATAGAACGACTCACCAAAGAGGGTGTGTTAAAACAACCGGGTTCAAATCACGGTTACCCACCTGAAACACAAAAAAAGAGTCACGAATCATTAATGAGAATCATATTTTAGGGTAATGAATACATACATATTCCGATGAAGTCGATCGATAATCTGCCGAATAAAATGGAAATGGACATTCTGATGATGGATAATCTGAGTTTTGAGAATAAGAGTTCCGTGAAAGATATAGATTGTTGTAAAAATACTTCCTCGGACCAATATTCTTCCACAAGCACGAGAAAAAAGTTTGAATGATTAATTAACGCCACAGATTGCTCCCAAAAACTCCTTTTAAAATTCTAAATGTATTCAAGAAGATAGTTGAGGTCAGCGAATGAAATGCACGATCAGCGCGAGGGACGTATAGTTTGTAAGGGGTTGCAAGGCTGTAATCATATAATCGATCATTCTTAGACGCACACGATGTTGGGATAATTCAAACTAACGGCAAACTGTGAGAAAGTGCTGGAAAAGAGTCTACCA
Source organism: Eretmocerus hayati (assembly GCA_029851415.1). Classification (NCBI taxonomy): domain Eukaryota; kingdom Metazoa; phylum Arthropoda; class Insecta; order Hymenoptera; family Aphelinidae; genus Eretmocerus; species Eretmocerus hayati. The sequence continues at coordinate 54,010,341 of CM056741.1, read as the reverse complement.
AGAATCCTATACGAATGAAATCGGCGCAACAGTGTACTGGGTAAAAGTATTGATTTCGAAAAATGTCTGTAAAACTTCAGTAGATGTTGAGTTAGAATGAAACGAGAAAGAAAATTTGGTCGTGCCCTGAAAAAATTTTTTCCAGGTTCCATGCGTGCGCAAATATATTCTCATAGTCTGCAATTTTACTAGAATGGATAAATATTTGCTTTCTGAAGATGAATAATTATTTGATAGAGAAATGATTCTATTCACAGATGAAATATGTATATGGGTCAGAACAGTATATTTCGGCAAATCTGTGCGCACGACCCCCGCGGATCTTTTCGCCAATTTTCTACATGAAAGTAGGCACCAAAATTAGTACTTTCCCAGAGTTTCAGCCCCCTAAAAAAATTTTTACGCCCGCTAGAATTTTATGAAGTTTGAGAAAAGGCCTTTTTTAGCGTTTTCTAAAAAAATCGCCATTTCGACCAGAAACATCGTAGCGAGGCGTGCGAGGTCGCATTTTCTTTCTTTTAACGTCAACTTCTAGAAAAAAAAAATATGCAAGACTCTCAATACCGAATGCATTCAGTCTACACGACAATACATAACGTCACTTTTTTCGATTTTCAGCCCATTTTCAAATGGATGCTATTCCGACGCACCTGAATTCTTTTTCATCTTATTTGACTAGTTTCTTTTGTCTTGAAAAATCCTACAATTTGCGCTTCTGCACGTCCAAATCGGATAATTTTGGCCCGAGTTATGTCCATTAGAAGATGGTGAGTTATCAAAAAATGACCAATTTGTCGAGCTCGCCAAATCTATCGCCCTCCACCAATCGACTTAAAACTTGACACAGATGTTTTTTCAAGTGTCCCAAACATGTGGAAAAAATTTCGCGCTGTGTTTCGGCCTTCCGTTGGACCTATGAATTTTAGAAACACCTTCATTTCTGCGGATTTTCGTGTAATTTTTGAAGCGGTTGCCGCTCTCTTCCTGCGCATGCGCCCATCTGTACTGCTTCGGGAGTATTCTCAATTGATAGCCATTGCAATTTCCTACAAAATGACCCCCTGACAAAGTCTTTTTGATGCAACTGAACAAGAGATCTAGCTAAAGTACCCCAACTCTTGGTTTTCAGGGTGACAAGAAGTGGCCGAGGCTTGCCATTTGGGTAGTGGGGATCTCTTATTCAGTTGCATCAAAAAGTCTTTGTCACGGGTCATTTTGAAGGAAATTGCAAGGGCTATCAATTGAAAATACTTCCGAAGCAGTACAGATGCGCGCATGCGCAGGAAGAGAGCGGCAACCGCTTCAAAAATCACACGAAAATCCGCAAAAATGAAGGTGTTTCTAAAATTCATAGGTCAAACGGAAAGTCGAAACACAGCGCGAAATTTTTTCCACATGTTTGGGACACTTGAAAGAAGATTTGTGTCAAGTTTTAAGTCGATTAGTGGAGGGCGATGGATTTGGCGAGCTTGACAAATTGGTCATTTTTCGATAACTCACCATCTTGTAATGGACATAACTCGGGCCAAAATCATCCGATTTGGACGTGCAAAAGCGCAAATCGTAGGGTCTCTCAATGCAAACTAAACTACTTGAGTTAGATGAAAAAAGATTCAGATGCCTCGGAATAGCGTCCATTCCAAAATGGTCTAGAAATCGAGAAAAAGTGACTTTACGTATCGTCATGTAGACTGAACACATTTGATCTTGAGTCTTGCATATTTATTTTCTAGAAGTTGACACCAAAACGAAGAAAATGCGACCTCCCACGCCTCGCTACGATGTTTGTGGTCAATATGGCAATTCTTTTAAAAAACGCTGAGAACAGTATATTATGACACTGCACGTAGATGGGTAGTTTTGTACGAAGGACTGTTTATGGCACGAGCGTAGCGAGTGCTATAAGTCCTTCGTAACAAAACTACCCATCTGCACGCAGTTTCATATGAGATTTTATAGCACGAGAATGCAAAAATCATGTTGAAAGTTGCGATTTTTAGGTTAGAGTGCTATAAAGGCCTTTTTTCAAACTTCAAAAAATTGTAGCGGGCGTAAAAAATTTTTCAGGGGGCTGAAACTCTGGGAAAGTACTATTTTTGGTGCCTACTTTCATGTAAAAAATTGGCGAAACGATCCGCGGGGGTCCCCGATTGGAAACAAACTTAAAGCCTTGATCAAGATAGGATAAAATACTTGATCCTTTTGATCAAGGCTGTATCCAGAAATGTGACACCTACTTGATCAAGCTTGAACGTATTCCTTGATATTTCTAATGTCACTATAATTTTTATAGGAACTTTGAGCATCATATTCATCAGTAATTATGTTGTGCGTGCGAAGTTTTTAGCGTTAATGAACTTCAAAACCGAGAAATTACGGGATCCCCATTCCTCAAAATAATATTAACATCTCGTTCTATATGATACTCTTATAGGAAATTTGTCTAGAATGTGAATTATCCACACTAACTCCGAACAAGTCCATGATTTTCATGTGATCGCCACGAAGAGTTTTCTTATCGAGTTTATTTATTGTCAAGTATGATAAGTGCAGAAATACAATAAGTGACATGTGTTTTTCCATCCTAATCCTGTAGAGACGTGATACTCTTCTCCTTTGACTCAGCTCATCATTTATAAAAATTTGACATAACCTAAAACACATATCACAAAGCTGCTCGTAACCGGCTTGTACTGGTAAACATGAACACTCATCAATTCAGGTTCAGAGACAATATTCTTTTCCTCGAGTAAGAAACCTAACCTAAAAGGAACTGAAATGCCTCTCGTTACCTATGATGATAGTTTAATGTGCCGCACATTTCACGGGGTTTTCCCTGGTAGAAATGTCAAACATTTTTTGCCCATTATTTGTCCGTTTCCAATGGAGTACCGGACATTTAATGCCCATTTGAAACGGGCTACAAACGGACTTAATGTAACGGTTTTTAAGGCATTTTTTGGGCATTTCCAAGTTATTGAACATTTTTTCTACATTTTTCGGGCATTTACTGGACTACTAAAATGCTGTCTGCTTGATGTTACTGAGAATGATAAGTGATTTCTCGGCATCAAAATATCACCAAGAAAAAATTATCTACCTATTGTTGATTGGTGCAAATGATTTTAATTGAATTTAACGATATAATTGATTGGAGAAAATTCATATTAGTTAGATATAGATTTATAAAATTTCGCCGTGAGTGGGGATCGAACCGGAACCTTCCGCATGAGAATCCAAGCCGTTGTCCATTGCCCTAAAACGTGTTGCTCGGAGCAGACTCAAATCAGTAACTTAAGATGTGCCCTCGGAAGAAATATAGCTGATGGCATTTATAGCTCGTCTTCTCTACAGTTGAAGTACAGGATTAAGAAATTCTAATATCTTTCGATTTTCAATGATTACATACACTGTGAAAAATTTCTGCTTGAATATTCAAGAAAGTGTTCTTGAAGCTTTTTCCAAGTCGGTGCTTGAATTTTTTTCATGTACATTTAATTGAAAATTCAAGTTTTTTTTTGAATTTTCAATCGAATGATCTTGAACATAGTTTCGATGGCATTAGCAAAATTTTCAAGAAAATATTCTTGAAATTCAAGAATGTGTTTGAATGTGTTTGAATTCACAAGACTGCTTGAGCATTCAACTTTATCAAAACTCTAAAGATTTATCAGAACTCTAAAGAAAAAAGATCATTCGAATTTGAAATTTAATCTCAGAATAATAAAATACACTATGAAAAACGATCTCGCTGATATTGTAGGTTATGAAACCACCAACATGAAAATTAATCCATCAAATGTCCATTAAATGCCCGAAAAATGTTTTGGATTGCTCACCTTCCAACGACATTTATCACGGGCATTTAATGGCTCAAATATGCCCTTGGATATTTGAGGTTAGGTCAAATATTGTCATATCTACAAACTAATGCCCGTAAAATGCCGAATTCTTGGCCGATTATCACCACAGCATTTTTAGACCATGAAAAATGTACATAAAATGCGACGGTGAACATTTCCAATGTTGAACATTTCTACCAGGGTTAAGACTCCATATTTGAGGAGTACTTGTATTAATATTCGTTGACACGTGCGAGCTTGGTCGACGATAAATAATCATCGATGGGGTGTATTGTGTGACAGCCGAGTGGATGACGCGACATACCAAAATCAAGTGAAAGGTTCTAGCTTGATCCAGTAGGCGTCACTTTTCTGGATCAAGATTGGATAAAACTATCAAGTCTCTTGGAACTATTTTTAATCGGGTCGTACGCACGGATTTGCCGAAATATACTGATCTGACCCATATATGTTTTCAACCTAACAAAGGTATTTACTAGCGAATAATACATTCATTCCATTCCGGCCAAATTTCACAAAATTGTTCTCTCGGTATGTGATCTGCTCATTCAAATGTCCGAAACTGAGCTTTGGAGTCTAGTCAATCCAAAAATACTGCGGATTATAAAAACTGCGACTCAACCTATTGAATTCAAATAATAACAATCTATTCGTATTTTTTTGTGCAGTGAAAGACGTAGAAAATTCTAAATTTTCAATCAATGCAATATAGAATGATGCGGCTTAACTGTCCATCACTCTTTCAAAATTTATCACCCTCCAAAGCGAAAAATGCACATAATCTCACAGATAGTATTAACTACACTGATTCCTCACAGAAAATTTTCAATAATCCGCTCCCACGACAAAACCAGACAAAATTTCACCATAACCCCAACTCCATAAATTTCGTAGGATCAAGCTTCAACGCACATAAATCACATTCTCAACGATATATGTATGTATATATCCGTTGTCGTCGCGTCCAAGCTCCCGTTTTCTCAAACGCAACGCTGGTAAAATTTTCCCGCGGCAAAAGCTCTGACTCAGCTGTTATTCACAAAGTCGGAAAATCGATATGCACACTAACGGCATCAGCGTTATAAGCCCCCCTGCGCTCTTCCCACCCCCCGATCACCCACCCTATATCAATTGCCCCTGACGCACCGTAGTTCAGAACCCAATGCATGCATGGAACACCGCCGATGATAGACTTTACCACATCGAAAAGACATGTACAAATTTTGTGAGGCAACGGGGTCAACTTGCATTCGATATACGTAACTATATAAGAAAAATATAGAGTGAGAATGGAAGGTTGTATAGGGTGTAGGTCCAGTAGATGAATTCTCGAATCTATTCTCTTTTATGTATATATAGGTAGTACGGAAATGACGTTGCTGATGGTTCCTGGCGTCCGTCGTCGTCTGTTCGTCTGTAAAGACTGTATAGACAACTCAGATCTAGCTTTCCTGATGGCTATGCATGGGTTTTGTTGGGTGCTTCTGCTCGCGAGAGATTGATTGATGGAGGGCCGTGAGAGACGCGACCCTTTTTACCCCACGCAGTACTGACGCCTGGCGTTTGACTCTTACAGCGGAAGCTACGAATCTCACTCGCTTATCGAAATTTCATTTTTCACCCTGCCTAGCCGCGTATGTCTTCAGACCTTGTGGCACATTGATTCGGATCTCGATTATGTACCCTGCATAGTTTCCAACTTAACTGTCTCATTTCTGGGGGTTGTTGGACGGATATTGTCCTTTTATCCGTGGTATTCATCATAATTATAATGGCTGGTAATATAGTTCCTGAAGTACATGCACGGCTTGTCAATTTTCTAGATGCGTAATTTTCCTACACTGGCATTGGGTTACATGATGATTGATGCTTGATGAAACTGAGAAGCATTTATTTATTGAAACTGAGAATTGGACAGAACCTTCATAGCTTTGATTGCTAACAAAACCCATCTTTTCTCATAGAATTTGAGAACCCCTTTCTGATGGTCAAAACACCAGATACTAGTGTCATAACCGTAAAAAATAGCAAAATTAGAGCGTTGAAATTTTTTCGATTTCCATTATATTTCTCAAAAACCGTCGACTATTGAGACCCAATTCTTATGCCAACATGATTCAACAGTGTCCAAAGAGTTTCCTGATTTTTTGCACATTTTTCCAATCCTTCTATCAAGCGTTATCACAAAATATCGAAAAAAGCGCTCGTCCAGTATACTAGACACGAAGAGTCGACGGCTTAATAGTTTCTCCCTTGAGCTCTTTAGTAAGGCGGAGAGGGACACTTGTCTCGGGCATTATTGCAATTTCGGTAGAATAATATGATCTTACACACGATTCCTTGATTCTGACAAATCATCATTAATAAAGCAGAGGACTGCGAGGACATTATGTCATGATTTCTCCAAGAAGACATAATCGTTGATAAATTCGAGGTTGCCTATTATGATGAGTAGAATCAGGCCACCCTTAACTATAGTACAAATCATGAACAGTGATTAAAATGGAAAATACTGTCCTGGTATGAGGAATCTTATGACCCAAAACTGATTGCTGGAATGGATTCGTTCGATTATCTCCTGAATCTCGCAATTTTGACGGTTTAAGGTAGTTGTACACAAGAATTACTCCACAATAGAGTTTCTTGAGATTCCGCGCATATAAAAATTGAATCCACAATCTCAAGTCGATTGACCGTCCCGTCTCGGAGTCACAGATATGGAAAGTTGGGATAGTTTTGTCATTTTCAACATCGCGAGCACGGGAGCGGAGGGAGGAAAGGTCATGAAATAGGCTCTAGAAAAAAATTTGATCAAGAATAAACCACCATAAGCTAGGAAAGAGAAGTCTACTGGTTGATGAATCATATGGCCAAGTCTTTTATTATTTTTGAGAAATCGTTTGTAAAGAATCCAAAATGCAAAATAGCCATCACAAAATTTCGTATTTATAACACTCAACTATAAATTTTGTACCTATTCCTCTTCCAGAATGATTCAGTGGTTGTTCTTGTCTATTGTTTGACCCAAAAACTACGATTATCAACTAACAGTATTGATGATTTCGACAAAATTCATATATCCGAATAAGTGGGGATAAATTTCCTTGTCTCAGGTAATACAACTACCCTAAGTTTACTGTCAATGCCAAAGATAAAATAGTCCAACTAATCATGTCCAACGCTGCATGTAGACATTCTTGCACCTCAGCAATAACGAAGTACTTGAAACACACTGACGGAGATGAAAGCTCGCCTCCGAGTTCCTTACAATAGAGATTCGAATCAGGAAACAATTACTGGAAATACGAGTGTCAGGAGTGCGCTCTAACCTCCTGCAAGTCTTCGTTCCGCACCATTGCGTTTATTGACAACCACAATCTCCTACACACTTGTTTCAAAGTGGCAGCAACTTCGAGTAGAAGTCAATACCTCAGATGAAAGTTAGAATTACATTCAAGGCAGCTTAATCGGATGAGATGCAGAAACTACATTTGTAGTCGAAATACAATGAACGTTATACGTGAATGTCTCAATGACAGACAAAGCAATTTTTTCACAAGATCAAACGAAAATTCGGACACACGTTCCATCAAAGAATTTTTCACAACCCATGAAATTTGGAAGAATTCTGAAGATACTGGGACGGATGTGATCCAGAAGCTAGTAATTTTCTCAAATTAAAATCCAAATTCCAACCCCAATCTCACTATCTGCTTGGAGCGGAGGCCCAATGCAATAATTAGATCTTCGACTTTTCGTAAATTTGATGATCGTTGATGGTGGATTTGGTGGATCCAACATCAATTCAGAGCTCCGATCCCAAAGAAAACTCACAATTTAGAGTCATGTAAGCAAAACTGGGCTAAATCGAAGAGAGATTGAAGCAAGTATCACTCTGATTGCGAAAATAAAGAGCAACCTGGAACTTGAGGGAATCCAGTGCTAAAAGATATTCGTGTTCTAAACGAAGCATTGATTGAACAATGCTTGGCAATTTATTTAAATAATTTAGAGGACAGAAGAAAAAAACGCAAAGCTGTCAATTATATCAATTCACAGCAATATTATCAAGGGTTATCCGTTTCTGTGACTTTAGAACACTAGAACTTCCTGCTTCGATTATATGATATGAGACTTTACTGTGTTGATTTGATCCGCGTTACGAATGAGGCAACTTTGAATTCGTCTTCCACTTTTTTTGCTTCAAAAAATCTTCGAGATCAAAATGGAAAAATTATTGAAAAGTGAAAATTCTTTCATAGCCCTCCTGATTCCCAAGTCAATAATTTAAATTTCTCAGTCATGGGAAGGGGGGGGGGCGCCGGAAATTTTGATTGTCATAACTTCAAAGATTGAGAGGAGTACAAATGATCTCCGTGCGATTAGAATTACTTGGATAAGGATAACAAATGAATACAAGATGAACCGCCCTACTTTTGACACTGACTCTAATGGGTTGTGGATTATGGGTTATAAATCATAAGTCCCATCAGAAATCCGTTTAAGGCGATACGGTCACCGCGCACCGTACACGCTGGAAGTTATTCGCACTTTTATCAAACTTGCTTGCGATTTGGGTGAAAAGACGAGAAGACCCGCGTTTATTATCATCTAACTCGAGTTCGTCTTCTCATCGTTTAGCTAAAATCGCAAGAGAACTGGAGAAAAGTGCGAATAACTTCGGCGCGGGCACCTCCTAACCTATAATATAGGCACATTGTAATTCGGACTTTTATCCGATTCTCTTGCGATTTGGGCAGAACAACGAGGAGACGAACTCGAGTTAGATGATAATAAACGCGGGTCTTCTCGTCGTTTCACCCAAATCGCAAGCAAATTTGATAAAAGTGCGAATAACTTTCAGCGTGCACGATGACCGCATCGCATTAATAGCTGATAATAGTATTCATCTTATCCACATAAAAGCAAAAGGCTTCATACAGCAACACTTGTTCTGGAACCTTTTATTATAATATTACAGGATACAGATTTTGATGCTCGATTGGTGCAGGCACTGCTATGGCTTTGTTGAACCTTTCTTCCATCAGAATCTCACACAGGATAGCCCCGTACATGATATCTCGTTTTAGTGTGCAATTATCATGAATTTGTTCATGATTACTTTCAATAATCGCAATAATTGATACTAAATTGGCAAATGTACTGCTGAAATACGACCATAATAAGCGATTGCTAACAAGATAAGGAGATGAAGAGCTACTTTTGAGACCGCAATCGCCGTAATCCTAGGCACTTTGCGAGCTTTAAAAATATTCATGTCAGTTTAATGGACGACATTAAGGTACTCAGAGTCTGAGATTTGCAATTCAAAGGTGTACTTACAGCTCTCATTCACAGTAAATATTCCTTATTTTGATGACAAACTTGGTTGTTGAGAGTCATTCCTACTACGTGGAGCTTCTATACTATCTATTCAGGTAAGGATTTTATTGAAGCACACCCTTCACATTTTCTAGTACCATCAATGATGGAAGTTGATGATATTCCTTATATAATTCATGTACGCATTAAAATTGCCTAATGAGTATGGACAATTAGTGAAACTAGATATGGCAAAACTTTGTAGGTTTTTTCCCCAATTGATAATAATTTGTTTTTTATGTCATGAGAATTCTGTGAAACGATGATGGCACTGAATTTCAAAAGAATATATCTCCCGTCAAGACGAGTAGTCGAATCATGAATTGACTTCCGAAGTATCGACTCTGTTACTGTAGATGCGAGTGAGCACCAATCGTAAAAAAAATACGCTGAGATTGACATCAAGATATAGACAACTCAGGTTGAAAAAAAAAAAAAAAATGAGAGAAGGAAGGTTTACTAATTTCCCTAATGAATCGGATGCGACGTGATCGAAGCCATATGCGCGGGTGGCTGCACCCGCAGGTAATCGGACGATTAAGTGCCAATTAATTTGGCCGGCTGATGCTGCCATGCTCTTTCTCTGAGCGCCTCATCTCGTCGTCTCTCGTTCAGTCTCACTTTCTGATGGGTCTCTTGCTTCGCATCTTTCGTTTCGTGTCCCCCAAACGTATTATATCGGCAGCAAAATCGTTGGGTGAAACCGTCTGTCGACAAATTCGAGTGTGAGCGTATATAGTAAGCCTTTTTCCGCTCATGCACTCGAACGAAAATCAATCAAAGGCTTCCTCATCGTAGACTACCAATTTTAACTGGAATTTTGGTAATTTCTCCTATGGCGTAAATGATGTGAACTGAGAGGAATCGATGTGGATTATAATCAGTGTGCTGTATTGAGAATTTTGAATCTTGTACACATATAGTTTGAAATTGATAATTGTATAGTTTCAAGGCGTGGACGCCTCGACTGGAATGATTGAATTCGTTGATATTCCGATGTGAAATTGGTCATTGTCATTGTTATCTTTATTTTTTTTTTTTTTTTTTTTTTTGAGAGAATGAAGATGAGGAATTCTGTTCAGGAGAAGGGGATGTAAAAAACCGGATGCCAGATCATTCGAAACAAGTGGTTCTTGAATGATGCAGATTTCTCATGAGAGCTGTTGCAATCGAACGAAAGATTTCAATTAAAATCCTGAAGGATGAAGTATTCATTCTGCAAAATTAGGTATGGTATACTTGAATACAATGAACATTTTCCAAAACATCACGGAAGAACTTATCTCGTGTGTGTCATATTTTGCCAGTCACAAGCCTAACCCCGTCACTATATGCAATGAGGTAAGTTCTTCGGTGGTGTTCTCAAAAATATTTCTTGATGTCGAGGTATTAGTGAATTGACTCTAAGTTCAGTATTGAGTAACTGACACTCGATAAAAGCTCTATAAATGATGATTTTCGCGGTTGTCATTTATTCAACTCCAGTGATCAAAATTGTTCTTAGAGTATTTATCTTTCAAAGTGAAACATTTCTAGGTTCGGAAAGAGTTAGTTTTGCGACAAATGTTGCAAGAAATTGTTAACATGTGAATAAAACGAGACTTCTCTTTCATTTATGAGAAAGCAGCCAAAACTTGTGATGCAAGATCAATTCAACCCCAATATTCTTTTTCACAAATTGAATCAAATTTGCAAGACACTTTTCATCTTTCCTCAGAAGAATGGGGAGGGGAGGGGGGGGAGGGGTAGAATGAACTTCAATCTTCCACAAGTTACAAGATTTCATCTTGTTGGTGACAGATCCAACACCAAATAATCTACGTGAACGAAGGAGACAAACAAGACAGGCAATTGATTGAATCGAAGATCGAAGGCCTGCGCGCGCGAATGACTTTTCTATCGGAGTTTGCGCATCGACACTGACGAAGCCAAGCTCTTGTAACAATTATGAAGAGCGAATTTCCATGAGGGTGAGCCATGGGCTCAAAGTATCCACCCGACAGGGAGCTAATTAAAAGTTGCGAAATGCACTTTGATTAAGTGTCGAGAGGGTTGAAAGTGATAACAACGATTTTGGAGTTTGGTTGTATACACGATGGGAGACAGGAGAATATTTAAAGTTTGTAAATACTCTATACTGTCTTTTCACGATATCGAGTAGGTACTCGTTGCACTTGATAAGAATTCGATTTTTTCCATAACTTATGCGCCAGCTTTTCAGTTTGGGGTGAGAAACCCATTCCATAATAGACTGAGAAAATTACGATATTGGGATGTAGAGGGACAAGAGTGTGAGGGGCTCTTTCACCTGAGGAGATGGATGACTTGAATTCACATGAATAAAGTAAGGTTAGGAGAATCTAGAAACGCAGATATAGGCAAATCTCCCGAACTAGGCGATTTTATCTGGAAAATTTTGAGGTTTTCAAAATGACTGCACGCTTCCCGCAAATATTTTTTTTTTGACAGTTTTTTACCTCAAAGAATGATGAAATACTCGTGAGAATCTGTTTGCAGCTTTGCCGGGGATGGGCAAAGGAATAGTAAAAATTCCCCATGTATTGAAATCTCGAATCTCAATTGTTCTGATTGGTACATGTCTATGTAAATACATGTCATTTTCGGTGTTGGAAAAGTGAAAAAAACATATGCTTGACAGTATCCAGTGTCTTCTAAAGCCTCTGTCAAAAAATCAAGATACCCCAAACTTACAATTAGTGAAATGTGTATTTTGGTCAGTTTTCGATTTTCCTAATGATCGCGTTGCTCCTAGGATGTATCTATGATAGGGGTGATTTATATAGTTAAAATCAATTTGCGCGTAGTTTTAATATCAACGCAATCGAAATTTGCAAGTGCTACACGTAAAACGATCATTTTCGACCCAATTTATGCAAAAATACATTTTTGCATTTCGAGCCGAGTCATCCTTCAGGCACTATTGCCATTGCGCTAGATTTGTAGGTTTGTGTTAGTACAGTGAGATACCATTCTTACAAATATGAAATATTCACCGCTTGCTGTGTACATTAGAACCGAGACAGACAAAAAAAAGATGGAAATTTTTGGTACGCTCAGAAGAATTGTTGCAATTTTGACGCATAAGCAGGCACAGTCTCGAGCAAACAGCGTTCGTCCCTTCACATTATCACTGATCATTTATCCAAAGTTCAGATTGATTGGTCAACCGCCCCGTCAGCTATAAGCTAAAACGTATACAAATTATGCCCCGGTAAGATCGAAAAACGGAATATTGTCATGTGAAAGGGTCTTCCAGCAGCTTTCTAGAGCAGATAATGGACTTTTGAATGATGCAGAACTATTGAATATGAGTAGATTTTTGAAATGCTCCATCACGAGCGATGAAAAACGTGACTGTTCTTGCTCCAACATAAAATGGGCCAGTACGACCAAATTGCCTAGTTCGTGTGATTTTCCCATGTGTGTGTGGTGCTTGGACAAAAGAGCATCAGTCATCGAATTATCCAATATGAAAATGGATTATACCAAATATGGGTCTCAAATATGCATGAAAATCATTTACAGAAACTCATCGAGGTTTAATGTCATTCGACCCGCAGTTATTTATATCATATAACACATTTACTGCGATCGCAAAAATCATGTCCGGGTTCTGTGTGCGATGGACCCAACAGGTTGGGCTCATATAATGAGATTTTGATTTCTACCGTACATGGAGTTGGATGCATGGGCTCCACCGGTGGGGCCCATCGCAGTGAAGTTGTTAATTACATGACAGTCATCTTTCTATAACTGTGTGATATAGTCGTTTACCGAGGTAGAGTTAGAAAAATTCCATCGTAACACAGAAAGCATAACATGAATCAGTACCAAAGAATGTAATAATTAGTGTTTTGAGGGTGAATATGATATTACGCGTATTCGGAATAACATCAATTGTACTGTAAACTCAGGAATTCGATGCTACATGAGCTGATTTCTACAGATTCAGAGTAAATTTCAAAGGGCCCGTCACCTGCTTTGGAATTGATTCTATTCAGCGTCCTTCAACTTCCAAAAGTTGATTATGTTTTATATTCGACTCGCAAGATGAAGTTTGCAAGAGTACAGGGTTATTGACAGCTACACCTCAAAAGTTTCATGGATATCTAGTCTCAAAAAATATTGATCGTGTTCTGTTACATCATCTTATTATAACTCTGATGATTTTATTGAGTAAATTTTGTATTTCATCTTTATTGAAAGAATGTGTATACGATTTCCTACAAAATTCTGTGGATTATCAAGAAACATGACGAGGTGATGATTTTCCTGATTACATTATGTTCAAATCTGTGCTTCAATTGAGAATTGACTGCGATTAGCTGGATGGATATTTCCCAAAAGATCGTTTTGTGTTTTACCTTGACATGTTTTCCATACTGCATTGATTAATCACATTTTTCTGCGAGAAATAGTATATTTAGCACATTTTAGCCTATAATTGATGAGTTTCATCGATATTTTTCGACAATCTTACTGAGTCATCTCTCGCTTGTGCAATAGCACAAACATGAAATTAATGGTACTGTAGAATGAAATGCTCCTTTCCCCCATGAATCTGTATTAGAGAAGATAGGATGTATTATGTGCTGGATGACCATAGTAGATCAAAAGAAACAAACTGAAACATTGAATCAGATTAGAATCCTACTCAAGACGAAAAACGTTGTTTTTGATGAGCTTTCCGACTGTTGAAATCCGATCAATCAATTTTTGAGGGCGCGATCACGCATAAACTATCCTTCTCCTTAAATTCCGTAGAAATGTATGGAGTGAAATTTTACTCTCTCGGGGTGACTTGAATCTATGTCTATGACGGTGAAACTCTTGATTCTTAGCAAATGAAGTTGGTTAAAGTTCAGACCAATGAGTTTAGAGAGTGAGAATATGAAAAGATCGAGATTTCCTATTCCCACCAAACAGTGAATGTTGCCTCAACGTTCCTGGAACGTCGCAATTGCACCCTCGGAACGTTCCGTAAATAGTCGGAAACCCCGTTGCTGGAACGTTTAAGCAACGTAAAATGTCTACGAGATGTCTGTTGTCTCAACGTTTCCAGCACGTTTCTGGACGTTGTGAATATGAATAAATAAATGGATTGTTTTTTCATAAATTGTTGTTAATTGGCTCTTGTTGCATTCAAACACAATCTCGCCGTCTTTCTTGTACTAAGTGGATATGTTTCTGATTGAGCGCTATCGATGGGATTGAACGGGGATGGAGCTGATAGCTTGTGAGACACAAAATTTTAGAAACAATTTATTTGTTTATTTAACAAAAAATTTTCTAAGTCTTGGTTGCACAAGAATCATTTCGGAAACGTTTGTGCAACGTTTGAAAAACCGTTGAAACGTCCCAGAAACGTGCTGGAAACGTTGAGACAACAGACATCTCGTAGACATTTTACGTTGCTTAAACGTTCCAGCAACGGGGTTTCCGACTATTTACGGAACGTTCCGAGGGTGCAATTGCAGCGTTTCAGAAACGTTGAGGCAACATTCACTGTTTGGTGGGCTTCTTATATTTCATCTCATTCGTGAATGTGTAGCAAGTGACGGTTGTTCAGACAGCGCATATATATGGTAATGAAAGATACGGGTTCTATTATGTAAAATATATTTTCATAATTATTATTAAAGGTAAGTGCAGCTACTGTATTGCATGACACGTCGTTAATGTCGCACGAGGACAAATTGAAGCTTGTTATCCAAGAGAGAATCGTGGCACGTTGCGAGCAAGGGTGAAAAGCGGGTGGCAGACTGTCAGGCGTTGTTTAGTGTCGCCGGAGCATGGTCGTTAGAAACGGATCGTGTCTTCGTTAAAATTCGATGTATCGAGTGCTGTCGCTTGCCTTGCCTGCATCCCTGTCTGAACAAATCAACGGTGCACAGAGTCTTGCTTCTAGATTCACTGAAATGTCCAACTATAATTCTGTAGAGGTGGACAGTGTTAACTATCTCAGAGCTCGTGGAATTGAGATATTTGGAGTTTGAGTTGGAGTGTGCCGTAACCCATGGAGACCATTTGTAGTGAAATCTGTTCTAGTTACAATTTTTCACTGGTTTACTGCAAAGTTTCGTTACATATAATTTTGGAGATAAAGTGTAAGTTTCTTCAAATAAGTTTCAGCAAGATACTTTTTGACGAAGTAGTGGAAAGTTGTTACCAAAATCCATTTTGATTTTGGACACGAGTGCCTCGCGTTAATCAAAATTACCCCGGATTGTGTTTCGAAGGTGCGGGTATTTCATTCATCTTATTCCAAAGTAAAGACATGACTTGCGGAACCTGAATCGTGTTCAAAACTTTTTCGGATGTTTTGTGCCATCTACATTATGAATAATAACGGATGTCTTTTTCTAATGGGCCTTCCGTCACTAGAAACAGTCGAAAACTCTATCATTACCTTATACTCGATTGCCTACATGGGACCACATTGAGAATTCATATTCATAGAGATATTTTTGAAGCTGTTGGTCATTCTGAGTTCTTCTAATTCTAGGTTATACGAATCTGTAGAAACATCCTAGCAAACGTCCGTGATCCGTAAGTCATGTCTTCCTCTTTGCGATAGTAACCCCGAAATCATCCAAGTTTTCCAGGAAAACTTAGTACTCTTACTATGGTTCTCAGACTTTCGTCAATACTGATTTCATTTTACATCGAAAATGAATTTTCCACGTGGAGGACTGTTGCGAGAAAATCGGAGCACACTTCGAGCGTTGTTAGCCTCTCTCTTGAAATCTGCTTGAACCATAGTGGTAAGAAAATTCTCTTTGCTTCTACCAGTGCGTTTTATTTGTGCATCTCTCTCATTTGCTAATTACAGACGTGTCAACGTCATTAGCACCGTGCAATCTCTCAAGTCTTAACTAAAATTCATTAGTTACTGTCTTTACCATAACATTTTTCCATTCACATCAAGATGGTTTAGCACAAAATCACTCTCCATAAAATGTTTCAAAGGCTCTAAAAAGAGTTGCTCTTTATAATTATGTACCGAATAGAAGAAAATCCTCAGCACTCACCAAAAATCGATCCAAGAGTGAATAACTCAACAAAGCAGATAACTATGAAAGCTTGAGAGATTCAGGGTGTTCACTCGTCTCGAAAACTCTGAAAAGTCTGGAAACTCAGGCGATTCGGGATCGAAAATTCGATTCGAGTGGACACCCAGATTTTCAATAAACATGGATACATTATTGCGATCAATGAGACTTCAATCCATCAATCTTCTTCCTTGGCATCGACCAATTGAGTATGTAACTTGTGAACCTATCAGTGGTTGGACAAGTATACGAATTGAGGGTGCAGAAAAAAAAATCAAGAAACGAAAGGAAGGGAAGAGCAAATCGAAGGAGCAAATATACGATGCGATGCTCGCACAGTAAAGATCCACTCAGGTGCTCGTCATAGCACAGCTCGATCAAGTGGCACAGGCCAATCCAAGTCACCAACGTGGTAATACCCTCTAAGTGGCACATTAAAGTCAGCGAAGATGGTGAGGAAGAAACAGGAATGCGACTTGTTCTGACACCCAGTCTATACTTTGGTGGATGTAGATACCTTGAAGTTAATTGACGGTGCAGGAATATTTCTATGAGAGACGGATTTTTGAAGGCTGAAAATCCAGTCGTCATTTGAGTGAATTATTCTTTTGAGAAGAATTGGACTAATGTTGTTCGGTAGGAAAGTTAAGAAGATTCACACCTATAACTCACAGTTTATCATAAGAGATCACATGGTTCATTGAATGTTACATCTGTTAACCCTATCACTTTTATAATTCGCAAGAGAAATAGAAGAACTTGAAGGATTTTTGTGAATGACTTTTTCCTCTATCTGAATCCGTTAAAAAATACGAGTACGAATTAACCAATACATTTTCAATAAATCGACTGTTCCAATCAGCTTATCATTTAGAATCCGAAATTATTCTATCCCAGATTATCGTAATCAACTAAATACAGCTCATATCATGGAGAGATCAATACCCACTTTTAAAGAGTTAATTTCGTAGTTGAAAATATTGTTATCCAAATCAATGTATTGGTAATAATTTAGAAGTCGCAAAAATGGAGCGTTCTTTGAATGCTTTGGGATTATTCACAAAACCATACCAAGAAAATACCGAAGCCCTAGAATTCAAACAAATTCTTGTATTGATCAATCCACTCAATATATGTATCCCGTGAAAATGTGAGTAATATCACACGATGCTCCTTTCAACTCCAAACAATAGACCAAAGGCAAAACGTATCCTCGATTCAGCTGTAGATATAACCGCTTGCCCGATGAAGTCTGATTAAGGCGATGCGGTCACCGTGCAACCCGGAAATTATATCTTATTTGGATGTAAATCAAAAAATTTCCACGAAACGAAGTCGGAGACGATTTGTCCATTACGTATCATCACCTGAGTTGTGGTGGACAACTCATTATTTGTCACCAATCACAAGACTATCACTAATAAACGAGAATAACTCGCCCGCGGGTACTTTCTAACCTACAAATTGGCACATTTTCGTTCACAAAACTCTCAAAATCTAGTCCGATTTGGGCCAAACGAAGAGTTATCCAGGCCAAGTTAGATGATAATAAAGCCTGGATAACTCGTCGTTTAGCCCATAATGGAATAGATTTTGAGAGTTCTGTGAACAAAGTTCAGCGTGCACGGTGACCGCATCGCCTTAATTGTAAACGTGTCCGTGCCAGAGACCGAGAGCCCAAGGATAGCCAATTTCAGTCATCGCACGTTGTCGTCATATCTCTATATCTGAGCAATCCTTTCTCACGTCATATCACTTGGACAAATTCGAATCTCCGGCTCTCGCTTTCCGGTACATACATAGACTGTACATAGATTCTCAACACAGAGGGCGCATTTGTAAAGGTATGTGTGCGATCCTCAGCTGCGTCAACGCCAACTATAACCATAGTTCTCTGTCTCCCTGTACGGGTACCCGTCGCTCACAGCCCTTTTGAAAGCTATGACCGAGAGGCGCCGGGCAAACCCGGATATTTGCCGAGCTTTTGTTCCTCCTGTTATGCAGCTTGCGAGTTAGCAGAGCTTTGGTTTAAAACCGTGAGTGAAGGTTAGAAGGGTAGAGCAAGTAGTTTTCGAATTTCCAAAAATTGTTTACTTTTAATTCCTTTGTTTTTGAAGAGGTGAGTAAAAAACTCATGCCAGGAATCAACTTTTTGGTTTCATATAGATTTTTTGTGTTTTATGTCATGTTGATAGGCTATAAAAAATATATAGTTCTCTATTGAACTTTTTCAGTAATTTTTGTAGTATTAGGATCCCGAAGAACTTTTTGTTCGTCTGTTTTAACTTAACTCAAGAAAACTCATCGAGGCTATACACTCACGAAACAAATAGAAGCTTGATTTCAAGGTCAATGACACCATCAAAGGGCCTTACACGAACCCTTTAGATTTGACACAAGGATGTATAGGTAGCCCCATAGAGTTCAATATTTATACAAAAGATGGTCGTAAATTCATTGAACGAAACTGTCACTTCTTACAATTCGCAGAGGATATGATAATCTATAGTGCGGATGTTGATTCAAACGTTGCTCTCCAATCGGTGCAGAAGAGTGTTGAAAATCTCTTCTCTCTATATACTTGAATCATAGATATCTCACACTATCTCCTCCCAATACAATTTTATCGATTCAGTCAAAGGGAATCTATGATTTCAGTGATTACAAGATTAAAATCAACGACTCTTTCATTTCTCCATCTGATAGTTTTCGCTATCTGGGAGGGATTTTTGATAACAGACTGACGTGGAATCATCAGTTTGAATTTTTATTCAATAAATGTGATAAAATCTCCAACATCTTAAAATTCTTGAGAGATACTTGGTTGGGTGGTCATCCCCAAACTCCACCCAATATTCACAAAGCACTGATCAGAAAAGTTTTTGATTTTACCTCATCCATCGTCTCATTTGGTGCTAAGCGGAAACAAAAGTTTGATAGACTCCAGTACAAACGCATTAGATTTGCACTAAGATATAGAATTTCAACTCCAATTAGAGTTATCGCAGAAGATTGTGAGCCTCCACTTCACATTCGCTCTTTCACTTTGTCATGCAGATTCTTACTGAAATCTTTTTCAGGCAGCTGTCTCATCCTTCACCTGATAAACTCTCGGACTTGAATACCTTGGTTTCTCGCATGGATTCATTCAGAATTGTTTCCAGATTTACTCTTCTCAAAACATATAGGGGAGAGTGGGGCGAATTAGGACAGGGGCGAATTAGGACAAGCGAGATAGCTCGGTTGTGTGTGAGTCTAGGCTTCCGCCGCGTAAAAACATTTTCAATACCATCAAAGACAATGGTTTTTATCGCGGTCAGATCTCTCGAAACGATACTGGGAGTCCTCGCTGACGCAGGGGTGCAACTTGAGGACCTTACGTGGTTTATTTTGACAATGCAAGAGTTTACGCTGCTCCTGCATAACTGGACAGACTTCATCGCCATTTGGGGGTCAAAAACTACATCACAAAACAAAGATTTTTAGCCGTCGTGGGTCAAAATCGACCCACTCGAACTCAAGTAATCGCAATTTTGTGAAAAAAACGGTTGGGGGCATTTTAGGACAAATTGGACGGGGCTAATTAGGACAATGCTAAATCCCATTCAAAATCGGTCGACCGATCGCGTGCCCGTGTTTTTCGAGGAATATTGCTCGTATCGAGTCCCGTGTGCATCCGTGAGAATCTTTCGAGGTGCGGTAGGTTGAGGGTGAGTTAGGTGATTGAAAATGGGTGAGAAAGTGAACTTACGATGTCGAATGACGGTTTGAAGAGTCAAATTGAAGGCGAGAAGTCGCTTTTTCCGTGTTCGTAGATAGTGCTCGTGATACGCATTCGCTGATATTGGGTTGATTGTCGCACTCTATCATTTGAATTGTCCACTTAGGGTGAGTATGAGTACCTCCAATATGAAGAAAAAAGGAAGAAAGACGACTCTCAAAAGTCACGAGTCGATTGCTGATTTGCCGAAGACAATAGTGCACCAATGAAGCGCCTATCTCAATAATGCTGAAGAATGACATAAAAATGGCTCGCTTGCTCGGGCTATGGGAGGATGTAAAAGTCTCAGTCGGGTTTCCCTCTTGGATCTGGGTTATTACCACGTGTTTTGGTGGGTAAATGCGACTCTAATAGGTAAGAAGTAGTGCAGTGTACCTCAATTTTCGAAGGCTGTCCTAATTTGCCCCCAAAACTGTCCTCAAGTGCCCCCAAACGCGGGGCGAATTAGAACAGATTTTTTTTCTCAAACTTCAAAAAAAGTATGAACGCTAAGGCCTAGAGGTCTGAAAATTCTTTTACAATCTATTTAATAGCTGAAATGCAAAGTCCCATAGCGCGTCTAGCCCCAAGTATCGTCAAATAGCCCCACTGCAAAACCTGTCCTAATTCGCCCCACTCTCCCGTAGATCTATTTCTGATTACAAAAGCAAAGTGCAATCTTCTGTAATTGCTACTCTTTTTAACTTTGAATTGAATACCATAATATTCTCTCCCAATGTTGACATCAGGATATGTAATAAAACATTTAGATTCCCCCAATGCCAAATTCCTTGAAATATCCAATGAAAACCTTTCAAACGGATTCAATATCTACACGGATGCCTCCAAAAATACTTCAAAATCGTATGTTGGTTTTGCTGTATTTTTCTCAGTTCGGGAAAAAGATCTAGTAATTCAGGAGAAAATCACCAGTTATGCATCTATCTTCACTGCAGAGGATTTTGCAATCAAATATGCAGTACAGTTTGCTCTAGATAACAATCTTTCCCCAACGTATATTTACACAGACTCAGAGAGCGTTATAGACTCTCTTATTTCCAATCCTTTCGTTACAAATATATACCACATTCCACTTGAAATAAAAAAAATCTTATTATTAGCCAATTCCAAATCTATAATCATCAAGCTGATTTGGGTCCCTTCTCGTTCAGGAATATCAGGGAATGAGAAAGCTGACCTACTGGCAAAGGATGCCAAAACACAGTTCTCCGACAAACTATGTCATTCCTCATTCTGATTTTCATCAACGAGTATCTGAAATGGCCCTGGGGAGATTCCACTCTCACATTGAAAATTTGCGATTATACTAATACTGGAATTTACTACTTCAACAAATTTTATAACAATAAAAATCCAAACTTTGGTTTCGGAAGAATTCTCTTTCTAGACGCCATATAGTTTCAATCAACAGACTTAGAGCCAATCATTATTCCCTTGCTTCAAGCCTTCACAGAAAAAATCTAGTTGCCTCTTCAGACTGACTAATATGTCCCTTGGTAGACGAAAACATCAATCATGTTTCATGGTGTTGTCCAAAATATTCGAATCAAAGGGTCGAATTGAGGAGCTGTCTCATTAACTGTAAATTTCCTCAACCTTTTGATTGAAGAAATTCTAAAAACAGCCCAATAATCCACCTTGTATTTTTCTTACAAATTCCCTCAAATCATGCTCTCTCTCTCTCTCTCAGTCTAATAACGAATTTTTATGATTGATAGCATCACACTCATATTCATTCATTCCTACACCTCTACTTTTTATTTTCTTGCTTCCTTTCCTTTATACTCTTCCATACATTGTATGGAGCAATCGGAATTGGAAGCTGACTTGAAGAACAACAACCAAAACATACTATACTGAACTGCCATCTGCATCACACTTGTGTAATGGCTTAAGTCACATCTGGCAGTGAAGAAGACTCACGGAATCGCAGCACTGCACTCAACAACCCTCGATTCAAAATCTATCTGCAACACTATTTGGTACTCGACCCCATTGTGGAAAGCAGATTTTTGCAGAATGTGTTTTTTTAGAGCACTGATGGTAAAGGAGTGAAGGAAACGGTGAACTTTTAGCGTCGAAAAAATCGAATGAGGAAAGAGGGAAGCTTGCCAGAAAGTATAGACGCCATGCCCCAAGATATCTCTGGACACCAAACCTAACCAAGCATAATAATATCTACGACGGACGTCGCAGTGAGCAGAGAGCGACATGCTATTACAATTTCAAATTACACGCTCGATGAATTAAAGATTCGTGTGTACATGCATGAACCATGTGTTCTGTCGATGCCAATTCACCACTTTGCATTCGCTCTCAAAACAAAATCTATACCACTTGGTATGACCATCAGCTGATTTCTTATATCACAACCGAGTGATAACTTACGATTGCTATCTTTTGGTCATCATTTTCAGATGAATATTTCGACCCCCTGACAAGCTGTCCAAGTGATCAATGATTTTTGTAATCGGTTCCCTGAAGTTTTGTGATGATTTGACTTTACCCAAAACTCACTTATTATAATGACATCAAAGTTGAAAGAACTAGACCAGAGAGTCAAACGTAATCGGTTTGGGTCGAAATTTTGATCGAAAATACTGTGAGAATTGCATGATGATAAAACTCACCATATTCAATTTTCATTCGTGTACTGTTTGAAGGTGACAACATACCTGAAACAAAGAATGTATCGATTGGTTAGGTTCTGAAGTAGTAATAAATTCAGTTCAATCATCATAAATTATATATTTTCCTTATGCTGGAGGGAAAGTGAATGTTACAGAATGAGATCGTTTTAGATTTTCTTCCTCCCTTTGTCAACTGAAAAGTATAAAATTCCTGCTTCAATACATTTTTGCCCACACCCCATAATTTTTGATCGTTTTGTGGTAAGTACGCGATATTGATTAAAAACGAACTACTTTGAATCGAAAAAGTTTTAAATTAGACGAAAGCTACGTCGCAAAAAAGTGATTTTTATTCAAGAGTGGTAAATCACAAATATTCGTATCTCTTTGTTTCACAGCTCGCAGCTAATACGAATATGAATTCTATCTAGTACTTCAAGCACGAATAACTTGCCAAGTTTTCTACTTGATCTCACGTACGAGGCGCAAAAACAATATCGCATAGAAAACACGACGGGTAACAGCTGTCTGCGTGAAAATATCAAAATCGTGCAGCGGTGCACGCTCGAAATTTGCATTCTAGTCCGAGTAGAATTCCGGCCCAGCTATCACGTCATATCACGATCGAAAAATCCTGTGTCTATGTTACTGAAAATCGGAACACCCAACTACTATCCATGCAAATTCACTTTTCTAGTTTAAATTAGCCTGGAGTGTTGAACATTGAACAGGAAGAGGCTAACGAAAACTAACTCATCGAAGTCTGATTCTTCATATGACACCGATTATTATGATTGCAATATAAAAACTCAGGAATAATATCTAATATTGAGATACTTGATTTCTGATTGCGAAATACAATAAATAACTGATGAAAATTTCGCACACAAAACCTCTCATACATTCTTTACTTGACATATTTCATGCAATCATGTTATTTTAAAAGGTCGCTAAATCTGCTAACAAGATGAGAATCTAATCTAATTCTAGATAGCGATGAAAACCGATTTTTCGGACAAAATCTCAAAAAATATTCGAATCAAATTGCAAGTCCGCATTTTTGAATGCGCGCGAGGTCTTCACATTTATTGATGGAAAGCAGAATAGATAGTTCTTTTTCTCATCTCTGCAAAATACATCTCACGTATTGAAGTTGGGAGAAGGGAAAGGTTCAGAGTAAGCTTCCTTCGATCCTCTATCAAGACATATGGACCGGGGATAAGATGTGGAGGTACGGAAGGTGATAAAGGGAGGATACTGCCGTCTGCTTCCGCTACTCTTTTCGACTGACTTCGTGTGAATGGAACGTGAAAATCCGTTGGGGAAAAGGGCGAGTTTCCGAGTCATACGAGACTCGATGTTTCCTTGCTCAAGCCTAGTTTTATCACCTCGTGACTTTTCACCAATCTATCCTACTTTTACCTCTACAAATCTTTCGTTTCAAGGCCCGTTTTTGATATGCCTTCGATATAGAGAACTGCTGGTGATATTTGAAGCTTTCCATCTTTTGAGATTGCCTTCGTTCTTCATATCGACTATGAACAGTTGCAAGTGATTTGATCTGCAAATCTTGGATCTCTATCTCGATTCTGAATATTTTTGGTCATGAATGCAATATTGAAGTCTCTGGCTGGCTAGTCTTTCCTCTTTGGAGGTACAGTCTATACCTTTGACAGCTCTGAGAATCAGTAGAATATTTTATGCATATTCAATGCTATTCAAATACCGTTCGAAATCATGAATAGAATGACTTTGCTGTCCCGTGACTTTTGATTTCTCTGACTTCTATGTAGCAGTATAGATTTTTAGTTTTTATCAACTGGACAACCCATGATCTTCGGTTCAGGACAACTTTGATGATCCATCTGCAGTTGTTCTAGGTTTGGCAGTGTTTTGTTTTCGCGGGATAGTGGTAATGATTTTCAAAGTTGAAATAATCATAATTCAAGCTGTCTTATGATATCAACTTTATATGAAAATATTTTCTTTGAATAAAGAAGTCGAAAAAAGTTTCTAAGAGCATATTCTCAGCTGTCGAATATAAATATTTGGATAGATCATTCTCAGAATAGATTTTATAGCAATCTAAAACCTTGCACGAATCTATTTTACAATTTATCTAGTTAAGTATGTAGACTATCAGTGAATCGTTCGACAGAAAGTAGATTTTATTCCAACTGACGATGAGTTGAGGGATGTTATCAATCTGATGAGTCTTTTCTGTCAATTGCGTTTCAAGCGAAACAGCGTAAAATTTATTTTGAAACCCTGCACAATTATTTTGAATGGTCCTGTTTGGTTATTGTGAAAGGAGTCTAGATCTCTCCTTATCAAGCATGGTTGCATACTTTGATTTGTTAAATTGATTATTTGACTATCTCAGCTCCTTCTACAATCCGGGGGCATACTTAAAAATGCCATCAAGAGCTTTCAACTCACATGACTTGAAAACCAGAGCAAAAAGCTGAGGCAAGAGCTGCGGCAGACAAAAGCAACTGTAAGTACTGCCTAGTCACATAGTGAATGAACAAGTCCACTAAAACTTGACCTAGTCGCGTTTGAAGCCTTTTTCTCGAAAGCTGGCATTTTTGGGTAGCAGAAACCAGTCAAACTCGCTTCACTGGCACAGAATATGCTTCACATGAGAGTCACTTTGCACAAGCCCAAGAGTTCTTATCGATCGAACACATTGTCCAGTCAGAATAGTCCTCAGATTAGGAGTGGAGCTCAGTCGTCTTTGTTGCAAAAATTCATTGTTAGGAAAATATCTCTCGTCTCGATGGAACAATGTCTACTTTTTTTTCAAAGCTCAAGAATTTTCTGACAAAATACATAGTTAATACGCGATTTACATATGTTATTTTGTTGGATACCATCAAATTGGGTAACTTTGGTACAGTGGGTGCAACTTTGGTACACCCCTGAAAAATGATTTTCATAGCTGCATTCGGCAAGGTAAATGATTTTATCACTCTGAAACCTATCCTCCCTTCTTGGGCCACACATAAACAATGTGTTGAGCCACCGTAGATCCCGCGTGAACGATTGTACTCGTTTATTGAAGCTTTTTCCGAAAAGGCTGATTTAGCAGCGAAACGCGAGTGGTCGAGTTAGTGTACTTGGCAAAAAGTGTTCCGGAACGAACTACAGGTGTATAATGCTACATTTCCATCTCATATATCACCATATTGAAGAAACCATTGTTACATTAGAATATTTACAGCATTTGGAATTTTAATGAATGAAACACAGGCAAAAAAACCATGAAAAAACGTATCAAAGTTCTCTAGGTAAGAAGCATGAGGATAGGGTAACTTCAGAACCCCTTTCTATGACAGCTTCATTCCATCTCATCTCGAGTCGAGTGATGGTCTATAATGTTTTAAAACGTTTCAAACAGCTTAAAATAAAACTTCTGAACGATTAAAATTAATCCACTCGCATGGTGGTGGGCAGAATTGAGATATTCTGTAAGTTTACTAAAGTTGCCCCATCGGGGTCTAACTTTGGTACACTTACAAAACTGCTAACAGCTCCTGTTGAGACAAATCGAATTGAACTTTGTAGCCCGTCAATCGAAAGCTGAGACTGTAAGTTTTCGATTGACTACTAATAGAAGTCGGTTTTGTTGATGTATGTTAGAATGCGGAGCCAAACAAAATGAAAAGCACCGGAAACGTACCAAAATTACCCAATTTGACGGTACCTTTTGAGGAAGTGAGCAATGTCAGTTACTATTTGTTTTCGAAATTCAGGAACGAGTCAATGTATCAGGTGATTTTTCTATGCACAAGAGAGGGTTTGGAGGTTTTTCCATCGCGTGGAAAAAATTTAATTTCGGGTGAAGTGAGGGTTCAGAAGATGGAACATGAAGCTAGAGATAGAAATTCTCGTGCTTCCTGTTTGGTGAATTCTACTCATTCTGTTTCATCGGTTTTTTTCTCCGTATACTAGGCCTTGCTGGGCTGTTCACTCAACTTGAATGGCGTCTAACACCCCAGGTCTCCACAGACGTACTTGACGGTATAATGATGCCGCAATTCTTTCATACCTTTCATCCGTCTATGTCCTCAACTTTTGGCGATTCCGCATTTTCACCAATTTTAACAACCTAATTGCTTTGCCAAAATTTTGACTGAGCAAGAGAGACTAGGTAGTTATTCTATACATACACCCATGTATCGCGTTCGTGCTGTGATAAATATGCAACGTGGTAACGAGATTTGGTGACGATGACAACTTGCATAATATGATTATTTTCTATTATGCTTGATATCGATTTTGCATGTCGAAAATATTGGGACATGATATTCTTTGTGACCCGGCAATGGCTCGCACTTCATCGCCGATTATCAAATTTCGGACAGGGTGCTAGCACACAGCCAATAAGGTGCTATAAGGGGCTTACCTAGGCTTCGCCGGAAGTTTCATTGGAACTCTGAATGAGTCGTGTAGGCCCCGCGGTGAATTGTCAAAAGACAGCTCATCTGTAATGCCCACCGCTCGCCCGCAGTTATAAGGCATTGTGGATGCCGTGGCTACCGGGCCGAACTGTGCGGATTCTGCGCTTCGGCTGGGCCCGGGGAATAGCCACACCTTGCGAAAGCGGAAGGGACCACGTTAGTACCGAGCATCAGTCTTGGGTCCATCAGGCTCCTCCCTACCGGATTCGGGCCAAATCTCAGGTACGATGTCTCTCACTGAGACTGGAGGGTCGTAACACCCTCGGGCCCCAGATATCCCCTTTGCGGTGAGCGCATTGAGGACAATGCGAACCTACGACTCCGGATACACATGACTTGGTGAGTATCGGGCCCAATTGGGCCTCCTGCAAGGACCCATCCCTATCCCATGATGATCCACCAGCTACGACTTCGCGATTCGCACATTGTTGGCTATCGCAAAAGTATCGTCAGCACCTTGGTGTCACTTTGCAACTTCGCACTCCCTTGGTAGAGATGTTACCATTTTTTCTGGACATCTGTAGCCTGTAGCAATGCGATTTGGATAGTAGTTGACCAAAAAATGTTCACACTCTCTGCCAGGGTCTCTCCTTTGACACTACTTTATCTATTGAAGCACTGTGTAGTCGATGGGGGTGCTTGGTATGCTCAGAAAACGCTTGGAGTGGTCGAGCTAGTCATCAGACCATCTTGTGTGCGCTTCGCTCTTCGTTTCACAAGTATACACACATTTCCAAGTATGAAGGCATCATTTCAGTGCCTTCGGCCTATTGTTTGAATATCTCACCCACGTCTCGTTTTTCTCCTGGATCCCCCCACGTTTCAGACTGACAAGGAGAGGCCAGGGAGTGCGGGTCACGGATTCGCCTGAAACTCTGGGATTAGTCTCCTTTTAGCACCAAAAGATGATACCCAAAGTCGCAGCGTCTAACGCTCAAGGGTTTTAGAACTACAGGCTACAACCCATGCATTACAGTATAGCTATATATGTGGGAAAATGGTATATATAGATATACTGTAATGCATGGGTTGTAGCCTGTAGCTCGGAAACGCTCGAACGTTAGACTCTGCTGCTTTGGCTATCATCTTTTGGTGCTAAAAGGACACTATTCCCAGAGTTCCATCCAAATCCATGACCCGCACTCCCTGGCCTCTCCTTGTGAGAATTATTCTTCGAACGTTTCGTAAAAATCACAATGATTTGAATTGTATAAAAGTCTAACAGAGTACGATCTAACCAACATGATGACCAGGAACATCCTTTAGATAGTGATTATTTGAAAATTCATTCTGTCAAATTCAAATGGTTCAATTCGTGCTAAAACTATCCTCAATGTCTAAAAGGTTCAGCTCAGTTTTAGGCGAGCTACACACAAGCAGACAAGCATCTCAGCAATATCCCAAAGAGTATCTATTGAAAAGTTGTGATAGCGATCGATTGGGTTGACTCTTTGGACTATACTCGACGTGACCCAAGTCTCACAAAAAAGCCAATTCGTGAACAACAAAAACGTGAGCTTGCAAGCTCATCCAAAGGCGAAAGAGGCTGCTCTAAAATTAGGCTCTACTACAGAACCGAAGCTCAGCATTTGATGCTCGCAAAGAGAGTAGTGAGTATATAGGCACACGTTTTCCTCAGTCAAAGCGTCCGCTCAGTTGATTGGACTTTAATGAGGGCCTCGGCTTTAGAGAGAATGAGACGCCAGTGACGTTAATTAGAAATCATATGGGCGCTGAATTTTCACCAACAAATTATACCGATGTGCCGAGCGAGCTGCTCGCTTGAATGGCTAATGGTGAACCCATGTTTTCGCTTGTGCTTACTACTACTAGTGCTTCCTCGTTTTCTCGGATATTCCCTTACTGCATGTATAAGCTTCTTCTTGCATTGAATATTCAACGTGAGTAAGCTACCTCGCTGAAAAATTCAGTTGTTTTTGATATTTAAATGGTGAAATTCCACGAGAACCTAATATTACGTGAGAGTTCATGAAACTATGTGCACCAATCTATGATGAGATAACTTTGTCATAGTTGAGCATACGAGCATTCATTGAAGGAACGTATTTCAGAGGGATTGGCCAATTTGCACTAATGAGGGGAACATTTTTTGTTTTTTCTTTTTATTAACGCATTTTCAACCGTTTTTCGAGGTTATTCTGTGGGACCTACAGTTTAAGGTGGGTTCCGAACCACCGAAGTCACCGAAAAGCACTTATGAAAACTCACATTGGTGCCGGCCCAGATTCGAACAACAGCCTTCTGCGTCGAAGGCAAGGACCTTATCCACGAGGCAGCGGTGGCTTCCAGAAGAACATTTGAAAATTATCCCGAAAATCTTCATTGTACTTTTCAAATTGCTTGGAATGGACTTCCACCATAAAAGAGTGAAGTGAGAATGTCGACTTGAACCTCCTGAAGATTTACTGAAACTTTCCCTTGTCATCCCAGTTTGACTGAAAATTTCAGACCAAGGTGCGTGTGAAACACTTATAAGATACGATGAGAGAATTCTGAAGTGAATTTTCAAAAGGAAGAAAAATTTGCTCTTTGTTTTCTGGATTCTTGGTCATCCAAGATGTTCTGAGATTCCTGATGTCTATATAAAAATGTTAAAAATGTTCACAAATTTTCAATCTGCAGAAGTCTAAATCGCAGAATTTCCAATTTTCACACGTGTCTCACAGAAGAGTTCCGCAATATATTTCCTAGAGTGAACTGAAACTTTACTACCTTTTCGGGCAAAGTTAAGTTTTTGCTAGACAATATCAATCCTATTGCCGCAAATGCACACCCGTCAGTAATTGATTTTCAAATTTGGCAATAAACAGAGCAACATTAAGTTGACAGGTTAGGCAGCAACGTTAACAATGACACTATGTTTCATCCGAGTTTGACTGGTAATTTACTTAGTATGTCACTTGGACTGAGATTTCAGCGCCATAAGCTCCAAATTCATCCGTAAACGGCTAGAACGAGAATTTTGTGAACCCTTCAACAGGAAATTCCAAATCGAAGGAATAAGAGTGTGCACATCAGAAAATAAATCGAAACTATTATTATGGCAAAGGTACATCACAGTGGAGTTCTCATCCATATGAAGAAGCCCGATTTTAACTTCTTGGACATTTTTGACTCGTATTTTGTTAGAACTGGTACTTTTCAACGTAAGTATTCTTATTACGTCTAGTTTTAATGGAATTTCTGTCAGTTTGTGAGGGAGTGAGAATGATATTTGTTTACATTTACATTCAGCCGGGTACCCGAGTTGTCACCTGTAACGTATCATCATTATGCCGGCCATGAAGTTAGAATAGTACATTTCGATACAAGGGTGGAAAGAAAGCGACATTGAAAACATCTTTAGTAATTGTACTGTAAGAAGTTGCTTGAATGTGCAACCAGCACTTATCGGTTGGAACTGTTAAAAAAATTTCCTTTACACTGATATGTTCGATATCCCCGTAAAAAAAAAAAAAAAAAAATTCCCGGGCGAAGGAAAAAGTTTTCATATCGATATTTTTAGACTATTTCAAATTCCTCATCTTGCTTTTATCTTCATCTAGAAATCTACATTCTGCCAATCAAAAAAGTAGGGAAATCACGTCTGCACGAAATCCACGAATCACAGAATCAACTTGGAGCTTGTAAGCTCCTATAATCAAGACCAAGACGACGACGACGACTGCGTTGGAATGAATCTCTATCCTACCGTCAGGGTTCCTAAAAAAACGAATTTTCAAGTTTTCGCAGTCTCTACTGAAACGACGACGCGTCGTCGTCTTTCTTTGTTATTGCCTGGCGTTGTCGTCGCACCTCTTGTCACCAAGTCTACCATACCACCCCTTTTCATTCACGTACAGTATGTGACAAGAAGGAAATCTTGAAGCGACGGTCTTGGATCCGCAGTGCGTTTGTATTGCCTCCCCCTTGTATGTACGCCCCCTTGTGCTATAGATCGACACCCACGCAAAAAGAAGAAGCTTCGTCGTCGTCGCACCTGCAGTGCAGCTTTTACCCAGTAGTGCGCTTCCTCCACCCATATAACCTCCACCCCAGCTACTGCTGCTGCTGCTGCATTGCAAAAGCTGCGCCTTTGTTCGGTTCTCACGCCCACTTGCCTCCAGTCTTTCCATTTTCTTGAATATATTTTTTTTACCTGTCTGATGTCGAGCTTTGTCTAATAGAATAACGAGTTTTGATTGTTCGTTCACAGTTTTCTCTCTTTTTCTTCAATTTTTGGAAATTATGATTTGTACGTTGAGTTGTAATGATGTAGGGGATGATATATTTTTGGTGAGCTGTATGGTGGCATGGCAAGAAATATTGACGGATGCTGGATACGTGAATTATTACGAAGCAAAACTTGGGTATTACGCAAGCTCTCAAATCTATATAGTTGACCCGAGGTGTGTTGCTGGTCGCAGTATTCGCTCGCAGAGCTGATCAATCACCGGTTTCGACAGCCCTTCGACAGGCTACCCTCTGGCTATATGCAGCTATGTGATCCCATATTCGAGTTGCGCTGGAGTTTAATCCGAATTGGATCGTCAAATCTATACCCATCACACACCTTGTCACAAACACAAACCTTGACTTGTGTTCGATACACCGTAGACTGGAGTTATTTTGATGGAATAATGATAACTGTAGGCCAAATTTGGATTATTTATTTTAAATCTTTCTTCTGTAGGCTCTTCTCAAGATTTATGATTTTCATTTCAAATTGAAGTGATGATCAAAGTAATTTTAGACTACAGCTAATTTGGGGTGATCGCATCAGTACAAACTCGATTTGCATTATGGACTCATTGCTGAATCACGTTTTACAATTCAACTACCGAGTGAAGTACAAATTTTATCTAACGCATGTTGAAATCCTCGAAAAATCTGAATTAAGAGTGTTCTTGGTAATTATAATTAACTGGGCAAATATTTCGATTGCATATGATCGACTTCAAAGTGTAGAAATCGGTTGGAGGGCAATTTGCCCTCCAACAAAAACAAAAAGTATTAATTTAATACTTTGTATCGAATTCATTGGTGGGATGATGATTCTTTGGCAATAAAGTTGAAGCGAAAATTTCAGAAAATTTTGTCGTAGCATTTCGCTATCTAGATCTTATGACTGGGGATGTGAGTCAATTTCTGTTTATTTAAATAATTAGAGGAAACAGAAACTGTAGTATCAGAAAATTGTCGATAGAGTCTGAATAACGAGAACACGAATGAGCGACTGAATTCTTCATGAACAAGTTTGTTTGGCCGATGAGCAGAATAATTAGTCCAAGTCCTGGCACAATTTTGCAGGTTCGAAACTTACTTGGTTTTGCTGGAAAAGGGAGCGATTTAAACACCCGCAAAACTAAACATTTCACAAAACATTTTATGATAATTAAACCGCGCCCGATCAAAATTTGTCCGTCTGGATCCCGTCCATTAAGGTGCCTGTAGGAGATGGGAGATGGGAGATCGTCACGGCCTTGAATGGTCTGGAATAGTGTAGGACGGTCTGAGATCAACTGCAGGGACGATTAGGGATGGTCTGAAATGTTTTGGAACGGCCCGTGGCATTTCGGTGTGGTTTGGAACGATTTGGGATGGTTTGAATTGGTTAGAAAAATTCTGGTATGGTCTGGAACGGTTCGGGTTAGCCTGGAAGTGTCTGGAATGGCCTGGTGCGGTCTGGAACGACCTGAAGCGTTCTGGTACTGCTGGATACGGTCTAGGATACGGTATGGTCTAGGCCGGGTCGGGCTGGTTGGCTAAAATATAATACGAGACCATGTGGGATATGGGTAGGGGCGTGGGAGCATTCGGTAAGTGAGTAGGTTCATGGTTCGGCGGGTGGGGGGACAGGTCGATGAGTGGGTGGCTAGACGGGCTGGTGGGCGGTTATACCTATTATAGCAGCACCAGTTCAACAAAATGTAATCTTTACGAAGTTCCTGGAAAAACTCTCTCCAATACATGCCATCAATTCCTCATTGCCCATCATTTTACAAACATAATTTTCAAGTTACAAAAGAATTCCAGGGGCCTCTGACTTATCAAGAACGTTTATAAACCAAACGAGTGCTAGCGGGATAGGCGATCCTAAGCATTAATTTTTCTCCTTAACCCTCACAGTCCAAATTAGTCAATCCCGCTGTAAATTTTGTCCATCTCGGATTTTCACATCAAAATTTGCCTCCAACTATCAATGAAAACACACACTGTGTCGCACATGAGATTGAGTGCATTGAACTACCTCATCACAGAGTTACAAAAATCAAAGATTAATCTATGATCCTACAACGTCACACACAAATACCTATAGACACTTTTAGTAAAGCCAATTAAATTCCAACGCTATCCCCTTTTCTGCCTCCAATACAAATCACGTTGGATCCTCAGAGTTTGCTTCAACCTCAATCAGAGTCACTTCTTCTTTCTGTCTATCCGTACAACACACGTAAAAGCTGTGTGAGGGTATTATATCCGTGACTGCAGCATCGCCAGACACGAGTCGTTTGATGTCGCGATATGCACGCCGCGCCAGTATATAGCAACGACAAAAATTCAAACTCCACCTTACTCTCAAGCATCATATCACATCAAACCGTATACATATAGCTATCAAGCAAGCAGGTTAGCTTGCATGCACCCTCTTTCTAGTTTTAAGCCCTCCGACTGGATTCTTCTATATATATATATACTCCAAATGATGCTCGACACGTCTGAGAATATATATAGATATATATATTACAAAGGCTAGGCACACGAATGACGTTGAGATTATACAGTTATAGTAGCCTCGCATCAAGCTCTCTTGTATAGATGCTTGAACCACACGCACTCTTATATGCTGCATTTGCGTCGGCGTCGTCGCGTCGTCGCTTGGTGGTACGAAAAAATAAAGAGGGTGAGTGAGAAGAGGGTTTTTAAGGGCTGCATGTACGGAAGTCTAGGATGATGGTGGTGAGAATGAAAGCTGCGTTGCAACGACGATGACGACGGTGACGACGACTGGCTCTTCAAGATTATTCGGCTAGTTACGAAATGCTTTTTAAATGAAATTTCTTGGCTAAATTTTTTTCTGTGACTTTGGGTTACTTGCAGATCCTCACTTTAAAATGACTCTTGCTTGGTTTTTTTCTTTTCATATTTACATCGCGTTTCCTTTATCGTTGAGTCGAGGTACACGGAATTTGCTGCTGGTTTGAATGCTTTGTTTTGAAAAGAGAATTTTGTGGAGGTTGGTAGAATACTGCACCATGATAAAGTTCCATCATCACGAGCATGTGATTTGTCTACCCTTTCTCGCTCGCGATTTCGTAATTCCTTTGGAAACTCTCCATACGAATTTAATCTCAAACTTGAGATTGGATGTTGTGGGAATTATGTCCTTACTTTTGCCTCCACGGACAAATCTATTCTCCAAACTCTGCGCTGGAATTACTTTAAATACTCATTCATGGAGTACAACTCATCTCAATTGAAACCACCATATTTTGTCACAAATTTTGAATTGAAAATGATACGATTTCCTACATTCGTATTGAGATTGCAAAGGGACTCTTGCGACCTATAGTGTGATCACCCTCCAACCACAGTTGAGGATACCGCACTCAAGCCTCGGTCCAAATTCGGTAAGAAGGAGCCTGGCCTCGTCACTATGGTGCTCAGTGTAGCTTTGGTTCCTCTTATTAATTGTAAAGTGAGGTTGGAATATCTTAGTTTATCAATTCTAAGGCTTGACAACTCCCTGGACTCAGTTAGTACCTGGGGGGGGGGGGCGGCTTATCCCAATGACTGAGGGAGCCACGGTGGCGACGTGACTCGCACTACTCTTCGTGCATAAGGAACGGGGAATATGGCGGGCTACTTTCGTTTCTCGTTCCTTATACCGGTCGAGTGACACGAGTCCCACCGCTGTGACAGTAATCGCTGACATTGGAATAAGCCCTCTGCTGGAATATTCAAATCAGATATCCCCATCCAATGACCGAGGCAGCCATAATGCCAAAAAACCAAGTGATTCGTGGGCTTCGTATCCGAGTTGTCCTTCGAGGTGACCTGCCACAAGGCTGAGACTTATGTTTTATGAACCAAATACTGGGTTTGGCCGAAAGAAGACTGCATCATTCTTGAATTCTTGGTTTTAAGATAGCCATCCTCCAAAACGGAAGCACTGGAAGGTCAGCTGGGGTGCAGTAAAAGCCGAACATTCGGTATATGAAAGACGATATTCCTACATCCCTAAAGATTTGTCAACGGAAGACTTGATTTTGATAATAATCATGTCCACGCACTACTCGAATCCAGGAAATTCAATTTTATGAGTTTATACCACAGATTAATGTTACCGATTTGTGAAATAGTTCAGCCTCTCGTGGATCTTGTCAGATACTGGAACTCCCTACCCTCAAAGACAGTCGTTCAGGAAAAATTTGAACTTCCATAAGTTCCAAATTCTATTTTAATTTGATTCCAATTTTTATCTTTTCAGTCGGACGATGCTCGTAAAAAACAACCAATTTGTGAGACTCGAATTTGATCGCCACCCGAGCCAAAAAATCAAGGTACCGATGAAATTTACGCCTCTACTCCACACTGTAAACAATTTCTGTGGAAAAACCCAGGTGTGTGCTGGTTGGATTTATTAGAAATTTTTCAGACTGATATTTTGAAGATTAGAACTCAGATAAATGTTGCAAGATGGAGTTATTTCTAAGTAGCATCATTTTGACGATACAAGATTGTAAACAACCCGAGCGCGAGCAATACTGTACTCTCACAACGATGTCTTATGGAATTTCAGTTGATCCCAGTGTTCGGGACAAAAATCCGACCCGGTACGGCACCTGGGTTTTCACAGCGTATGTTGTGTTTTCACACAGAAATTTTCACAGTGGAATGATGAAACGATTGAACGTCATCAAAATGATATACTAACTGGATCCACATATAATCACGCAGACAATCCAAAAATAGATCGTGCATAGATTATGCAAACATTTACACGTTGTCTGACTACAAATGTGTGAGATTATGAGGCAAATGGAATACTCCAACTTCTCGGACAATATCGCAGATGATAGTGAGCATGGCATAGTATACAGAGTACGCGGTGATTTTGAGAAGTTTGTTTGGCCTCTACCATTCCTAAAATGGATCGCGTTTAGTCAGACCGAGGTGGCGGAGATGGGTCGTTAGCGTGCTCGTTTTGCTTTCCATTTCTCTACCCTTACTTCCTTTTACCCCCTCCCCCTCTTTTCGCCGCCCCAAAACACGCGATGGTTCTGTCGCACGATGACGACGACGACGACGATGTCGCGACGCATTAAGCCCTATATTTTCCCCAGACAACTTCTTGACTACCGCAGAAATGCTTCAAGTTCAGTGAAAAATATGACAGAAAAATTCACTGAGATCTTCCTATTGCAATAGTTATTGTTTATTGGCAAATGTTCGTATTTCACCTCGTATTTTACACTTTTTTAGCAAATTTTCTTATCCAACTTTCGATTGTGAACCTGAGTAATTCATAACATTGAAACTCGCGATACTATTCTTTCTTTCGAGGTCGTCAACTTACTTTTTTTCCCCTATCCATGGTGTGTATAAAATTTTGTATGAGCCTATGGGATTGTGTACACTTCCATA
The DNA here is from genome assembly GCA_029851415.1 of Eretmocerus hayati. Lineage (NCBI taxonomy): Eukaryota > Metazoa > Arthropoda > Insecta > Hymenoptera > Aphelinidae > Eretmocerus > Eretmocerus hayati. The sequence continues at coordinate 53,973,501 of CM056741.1, read as the reverse complement.
CACATGGAACGAATTCTTTGATCACAATCGTAGGGTGGTTGCCTCTCAAAAAAAAAAAAAAAAAAAAAAATTCATGAACTATATATTTCAAGAAAACTCGGAACAACATCGAGCTCTAATTCCAGCTAGGGCATATTTGTACAGTTAGGTAAACACTAGTCGGAAACTATAAGTGATTAGACTGAATTCCGTGCCCCCCCTTTCCTCTTTCCTCTTTCCCTCGAAAGCGAGGGAATACATTACTAGCCATATAGTGTCCGGATAACAGTTGTGCAGGGAATCCAGAAACTCTGAATGTTTTCGAAAGTTTGTCAAGCGTGACCCCTTGGTGGATGGATACTGCTTGCAGGGGCGATTCTCGCAATCAGCCTAAATGTAAGTAAATATCAGAGCTTGGCCCTTCTGTGGATTACTTCATGACTAAAGTGTCCGCTTTCCGCTTCGTGAACTTTGACTGGGTGTAAACGAGCTGCTGATATGCTATTCAAGTTGATACTATATACCGTCATGATTCTTCCTAGGACACTTCGAACGTCTTTGATATTCGTGTCTCGTTCACAACTTCTGGATACGGGAGCCCTTTCATGATGGCAAAGATAACCTCGAATTTTGAACTTTAACCTTATGATGCTTGTGATTCAAAACTGGCTGCAGAGAGTAATTTTTGGATGAATTTTTGACTTGCATGAGTCGCAGTGATTGAAGGTCTAACATAGTATACTGTTGGTCTTTGGTTCCAGACAAGAATTTGCATTAAAATTGGGTAATGGATCACTCGTTTTGACTCTGATTACATAATTCAAAATGATATTTTTATAATTTAGAATTATGTTTTCATCAGAGTCAGAAAGAGTGATCTATTATCCAATTTTCATGAATCATTACAGCGAGATTACAAAAATTTATCGAAAATTAGAATTCAGAAAAGGAATTGTATCCTGGTTTCGGAGCAAATCATATTTCAAGCTGAATGATCCAATAACCGGTCTGTGTTTTTATGTGGTCCTTCAGTATTCTTTGAGTTGCGCTTTAAAGATTACGATCCACTCATCGACATCTCTGATGACGTGATAAGAAATGTAAAGTTAGTCCGGACGACAATTTAATGAATGAAATTCCCCGTTTTCAAACGAGCTATCTAATACAGAATGGTTTCCAATTTCCTTTCCGCAGCCATAAAGAAAATCTCGATTATCACAAACTCGTACAAGAATGAAATGAAAAATACTCGGTTAAATTCAATGTAAACTACAGCATCAAGCTCTTGAAAGTTGTAATCTTTGAATACTAAAAAAAAAAAGTTTTTACGATGGAATAAAATGAAGCAAGGGAAATATTGATCGTTCAAAATTATACGCCAACTCATATAACACTGCACACGCCTCATAAATTTCGTCACGCAGCTTTATCGGAGAGGCTCGAACGATTCATGGTATAATTCCATACTCTCGCTGTAGTACCTAGGTATACCGATAGTGAAGAAGAGATACTCGAGATAATAAAGTGCAAGGATGCACGATTATTAAACGTGCAGATATAGTCCAGTCAACGTAGATGATATATTTATATATATATATATTATGTGTACGAGAGAGAAAGTTAACTGAGTTATTACCTTTGAGATGTTCCGGTGTGTCAGCCGCGCCCCGTATAATATCGCTCAGGTAGTGCTCCAGTGTTCTCATGTTGTCCAGCGACGAATTTCCGTTTGCCGTCATGCGTTCCTGTAAATAAATTGAAGAAGACATCTTTTATAGATTGATCTTGAGACCTCCTGGTAGGGAATAGCATAAAACTACTGAGAGGTTTAAGATTGAGGATAAAGTTATCATTTCATTCTCGAAAATCCAAACTCATGCTCAGAATTTTGAATAAGGGACTTTCTTTAATGATTGTTACGCTGAATTCGGACACTTTCATCCCCCCCCCCTCCCCTGTCACACTGATCTCGTTTACTGGCCCTTCTCTATACATATGGAATGCCACGTTTGGCTGACCCCAGCCCCCCCCCCCGTCTTTCCAAGAGCGTGACGTCATTTATGGATGTCCCTCAATCGAAGACATTCGATAACTCGAGCAAGAGTTGTATCTTTTGGTGAGAATATTGTCTTATCTGTCCAAAATTGTCTATAAAATAAGAAATTTTCGGTCTGTGCCTTTTCGAACAAAAGAAATGGCATTGCTATTAAGGAAACCGTGACTCTATGTCAAAATAATAAATCCAGCTATCATGTAGGAGATGCTCGATGGCGAATGAGTTTGGCTTTCTAAGTTGTGATGAGTCAACGTTAGCATCGGCTCAACAGTTCCTATGTAATAGCAAACAGACCTAAAATATATTCAAATAATTTGAGAAGGTATTCTTGCCAAGGAGAGTAGAGAAACCCTTGCAGTAAGAGCGAATTAGCTTGGCTATCCCTAAAATCAACGCTCGAACGTGTAGTTTCGTGTCATTGACCTTGCCTCGAGGATTGTGTACCTACTGCATTGCAGAATTTGAATAGACTACATGCCACAGACTACCTCTACTTACATACAAAATGCATTAGAATCAAACTGACCATTTCATGTGTTAAAAGGTCACACATACGAATCCACTACGACTTTTTAAGTTTCCCGTCTTTTCACGTATGTACGTCATTGTCCTTAATCGAAATGAGCCTTTAGTCTCATACTTGCGAGCCCTTTGGTCAATGTAGCTAGATGGTGGGTAGAATTTGAGCGAGTGAAAGAAATTTTCTTGTGTCGAGAAAGAGAAGATAAGAAAGGTAAAAACCTTGAAGGCTGAGGACAAGACGGAGGAAGCAAATTATTCACGAGCTATGAAATGCGCCCTGAGGAAAGAAAGAGCAAAAGGGAGGTATAGAGAGAAAGAGAGGAAGGTATCCCTCAGGCAGGGTGATTAACCTTTGGAGGAAACTTGCAATGGGAGATTTTTTTTGCTTTACTCGCTCGTTTCGTTTCTTGGTGAGATTTTGAAATAAGATTCGTCCAAGAGTGGTGAAATTCATTCATCCGAGATGATGGATTACGACTTGATTGTGCATTCCATTTTTTAATGGAAAGTTTTTAGTAATCATTTGGGAGGGAATTTGATGTGGATTCATATTGGCGATTTTTCACATCCTTAGACTGTTTTTGCAGAGCTTGAATTGAGTATAGTAAAGTCTGGCTTATAAATGATTCGTTTCGGTGATGGTTTGACGTGGGAATTATTTTCAACAGGAGAATTTCTTGGATTTCAAATTCTTTCCTCCGTTTTTATGAAATCTCAAATGATAAGTAAAATAAGGCATGATAAGCACGCGCTATGAGAGTCACTCTATTCGAGCTCTGTTTCTGCGATGATGAACCTTTGTCTCTATAGAAACGTTTCAAGGTTGAGAGGGGTAAAGAAAAAAAGCCTGAGAGGTGACGCAAACTCAAGAGACATCGGCGTAGAAAGAATCTGGAAGTCTTTCAAGAGGACTTGGCTCGACTTGGCTAATTGACCACTTTCTCGTTTTTCGCAAGGATCATTCGAAAATCTTGACTCGTTGCAAAAGTGTCATAGTAGCATCTAGGATGATGGAAGATCACTCGCTTGGCTGGAAAGAGACAGATGTCTGATGGTAACTTTGGAGAAGTGGATAATTGGGCAGTTTCACTGCGGGCTATATTCTAGAAAGTTCATTCCAAGAGACTTCTCATATAACTCTTTGGGTGAAATAGAGCTCGTCTTGGGAGGCAATGATTCATGATTTAGACAACTCCAAATCAAAGTTTGTGAGGGTAAATTTTCACTCGGATTCTTTCAATTTTTCATCCTACTCTTCTTCTTACTAGAAAGTACAAATCATAGGATTTGTTCAAAATTTTTGAAATTGTCTTAGTGAAACACATATAGATACCATAGTATTCAAGCCTTTTCGAATCACATCCAATGCCAATAGCGTATGTATCACTAGTATACCAACTCTCAATGCGTTGCAATGGTAAATCAGGAGTCTTTAATTAGCAAACCATGACTGATATTGTATTAAAATCCAAAGAAAACCTAATTTCACCAGCACTTTCCATAAGCATTGATTTTAATTAGATTCAGCATTTCATAAATCACATAGTATTATCCAAGATGTGTATGACAAAGATGGTGTGATGTTTGCAACTCGTATCGCATGATCTCATGATTGGGAAAGAGTCTACGAGTAGTAAGAGTCCGTGTACAGTCAGACATGAGCAAGTAACAAGCTTGATCGAACATTTTGCGCATTGAGTTGAATAATTGGGCTGGATCTGAGATATATAATAAGCGATGCCACGAGACAAGATGAGACGAGGAATTGGGACTTATCGCCTTGCTCTCGAAAAAGTGACAAAATCTGATTATAGTCTCGTTATCGTCTCGTCTCGCCTCGTTATCGAGCGAGACTCTCGGTGAGAGTTGCTCTAAATGTATAATATATTATTCCCACTTGAGTTCAAACACGTTGAGTAGCCAACAAGAGATGGTCGATCATTTTCAAGTCCACAACTCAAGTTAAAAGCCAGATATCCAGAAGTTTGTTGAATCTGAAATATTTATGGGTTGAAAGTGATACGTCTGATACATTAAGCTGGATGGAAGGAGTGAACTAGTATTTGAGAGCTGCTGGATCTACTGAAGAAACAACTGAGACCCTCAAATGGTAGAAGGACCACCAATACACGTATTTATCTCGAAGCTCAATGGCTAGAAATACCTTAAGCATACAAGCTACGTCAGCACCAATTGAAAGCAAATTTTTGGTTCTTTTATTGATGATGACTCATTAAAGGAATCAGAGGAGTCATTAAGGTGCCAAAGCATATTTGCATTCGAAATCATAAATAAAATCAAGCTTGAAACCGGCCATTTGTAAAGTTGATATGTGGAAAAGTTGTGAAATGATCTGTTTGAGCAAAAATATTCCTGTTGATCAGGTGAAGGATTGATCAGATATGTACTTAGCTTAAGGAAATATGATGGAAAAACTCGAGCTGGAAGTCTAGATTCTATAATGTTTTTCGTCGATGTCTCGGTGAGAGCAAAAATTTATATCTCGTCTCGATCGATGAATTACTGATTAATCATCGTCTCGAACTCGTCTCGTCTTCACGAGGCGATATCGAGACGAGAGCGATAATTCTCGAATATCGCGGCATCCCTATATATAATTCATGGATATCAGGAGATTTTCGTATTTCAAGTAATTGTAATCTTCCACTAGCGCGTTGCTTTCAAATAACATCGTTGGCACACCGGGCCGAACTCTACCCAGATCGAAGAATGTTGTGCTATGATCGAAACTTTTCATGCATTTTTTGTCTCCAAAATTTTTTGTCACACTTCTCATCAGTTTTTCATGTTGTGGTGTATGCAAATTCTCATCAAATTCAAATAAGAAACAATGAAAAATATAAATTAAAAAATTAGGGCAAAAATGAGTCCTCTCACTAAAAAGTATCTATACACTGAGAAACTCCCGACATGAAAAATTGGTGCGATCGGCTCCATCTGGGGGACAGGATTGTATTTCATCAGAAAGTGTAGTATCCGCAGCAAAATTTAAAGATCCAACATCAAATTCTAGTGATCCCGCAACAAAATTTCTCTCCCGTCACACAGGCACCAAAAATTGGCGCGTGGCAAGCAAAAATTAGTGCTCAAGAACTAAAATTTAGTGTCGGCCGCTACAACCACTCAAACGTAGCAAACAGAGGGCACCATTTGTCATTAACGGCACCAGATGGATCCGAAGCGCTCTCGGCTCGTTCTGAGACTCAATAACAGCTCTTTCGAATCAAATTTTGAGTTCAATGAACATATTAGAATTTCTCTTCCACGTTAGATTGATGAGTTGAGCGATAACGCATGTTAGTACATTAAAGGAAAACACATCCATATTCAGGAAAATTCGTAAACGACGTGTTCAGTCTTTCTCGCAAGCGGTCAAATCTAACCTCGTTTGTATATATAGAAGTTCCAAAATTTGGACGTAAACGAATACCATATATAGCGAGAGTGCGGTAGCAGTTGAGTAACATATATCTAGTTATATAGCGACCTAAGTATCAATCGTAGTATAAGTCTATCATTATATAATGTAACACCATATATCAAACATTGTACGAAATTTGATTAGAAGTTTAAGCATATCTACACTTCAAAAGTCAGTGCAAATACTACCTGTGGAAAAGAAATTTCTCCTTCCCCAGAAAAATTATATTTTAATTGATTATCGTATCCGGGAAGAAAAATTAGTGTCATGACATCAAAAATTGCAGCCCAGGTTTCAAAATTATCTAGTGTTCCCCCAATTGCAGCGTCTTTCTCTAAAAATTAATTCCACATCTGTAAAATTTAATGACGGAAGTCTCTCAGTGTACGAGAGCAATTTCAACCCCAGAATTCGGTTCATGGTTTTTTTTTCTCTTCAAAAATTCAATAGATTTTATTTTGGGAAAGAATCTGTGATCGAATTTCCGTCAAAAATGTTTCAAGGTCACCGATCAACTAATGTCAGAGATCACAAAAGAGTTTAAAATTCCACCTCTGAAGCAGATATCAAGCTATAATGAACAAACTGGAAGTTTAAAAACTACATACATAGCGTTCTTTGGGTGACCCATCGTTCTTAGAGGGAACCCGCGGACGGCTGCACTCGGAAAATTTGGCAACTACCTTTATCTATCTATCTATCTATCTCGGACGAAACTCGATTCAGAGGCCAACGACACCATGGCCAGCACAGCTTACGATAAGAGCATAGGGAGGAGAACAACGACGACGACGACCAAGCGAGGTTAAACCTCTTCCTCTTTCCCTCTCCATCACGCTAGTGCACTTTACGCGGAAGTCAAAATCCCTACCCTAACCTCCTTCTCCCCTTCAACCCCATCAAACCGCATTCTCGTGGCGTGAAAAGCAACGAAAGAGGGGTAACATAACCTATAATAACCTCAGTAGTTGCAGCAAAATACACGCGCGTGACTATGCAGCTCCTCGTCTCCCGACACTCTATATATCGTTATTATATCTATAGGTGTGAGTGCACGCATACAGGCTGGAGTGTGCTCGTGGTGTAGTGTGACTAAGATCAATATTGAGAGGGCGTCGACAGCAGCGCCACCCCACCACTACCAACGACAACTATAAGCTCCACCCTCTTTGTAACCCTCCATACATTGAGAGTACGTTCTGACCCCCACTACCTCGAATATACCTACTACTAGTTCTACTACTACTACTGCTGCTGTTGGCATTATTTTGGGGAATAAATTCCGTATTCAGTGACGAAAATAAATCTCGGCCAAACGTAGATTTATGCGGGTCGCACATTTAGCCTTTGACCTGTCGCTCTTTCTTTCCAGTGAGCTTGTGCGATTTTTTAAAATTCTTTTTTTTAGGTTAGCCTAGAGTTGCTTGCATACAGTGGTATATGGTATAGTTTCGATGTTGGTATTGGGGGAAGGAGATATGAGAGGGGAGGGAGGGGTGATAGCGGTAGGAGGTTAGAACCGGGGGGTTGACGGGTTTATAGCAAGAGCCGGTTGTGCACCTGTTCGTCTGATGCCTGGCTTTTGAGTGTGTTATATACTCTATGTGCTGGCTGTGTGGCCTCGATCGATTCGATTCCAGAACGGAGACGGTAGTACCTAGACCCTGCGAGAGGATGCATCCTCTTTTACAAGAGAGAATCGATTTAAGGACGCTTTATAGTGCTGATTAAACGTCTTGAAGGTGTTCAATGGTCTTGTGTTGGGCAAGAGTGAGATTGAGAGGTGAAATATGCATGGGTTGTTGGAATTTGTTACTCGTAGAGTTTTTTTCGTGGGAAGTTCTTTGAATAGGGAGATGCTTTTATGTTGAGAAAATTTTTGTCTGAGACACGGAAAGAACTATGCATCTCTTGATCCGGTTGGCTTCAAAGTTCAAGACGATTCAGTTGATAAATGTCGTAATTGGAGAACAAGGTACCCGACGAAACTCTTCATGACTCGCACAATTTTGGATACAGAACAAAGCAATCGATAACTGGATTATATCTTCAAACGTATTTATAAAAAATTTGCATTGACCTGAGCTACATGAAAGTTTTTCTTCCGTCCAAAATCGAGCACATAATTGTGAGGGAACAAAAGTTCTATCCAAATAGGAATGAATAAGATGTTGCCCATCATTTGTCGAAGTTGAAGATTTTTCTCCGCTTTTTCGTATTTCATACACATTACGTAAACTCAGAGATAACGAATACGATCAATTATTGCAAAATCAAGAATGGACTCGTTGCATTGGGATCTATAGTTATTCTTGCATCGGTATATGTTAGAGTACCTGCCATCAATTTCCTGGAAACTTTTATCACGTCAGATTTTACTATCTTAGTAGCAAAAAAAGCACTTTACTTCGTAGAAACTGTTTTGAATATCAAAATCATCTTCAAAGACATGGAATAAATATGACTGATGGTAAAGTAGCGAGATTGGCACAACATCCCATGTAAAAATGGGGACACTAGAACATGGAGTTCTGTAACACTATATTCATGTGTGATCACCTATGAAACAGGATTTCAATTCTTCTTGATTCCGGGGAATTATTCGATATAAACTAATCTACAGCTAGTGCAGCACGGATACTTCATGATATTGGTCTTACACAGCTTCTATTGAGCTTTTTGGAAGTCAATTTTCGGCTCTGAAAGATTTCACAAAGAGAAGCAATTCAAAATGAATATCAATTTCTCTCCGAATACTTGTTTTTCAGAACCCATCAGGACCAACTTCTAGGAAGGTTCTTTTGCGCAGTGTACAATCAATATTTCTGAAATATTGATGCCACAACAACTGTAAATTAGTTCATCACAATATCTTGGAATAAATTTCAAAGTACGTTTTACAAGTGATCATTTGAGGACATAGTGTTCTAGAATACCATGTTTATACATGATCATAGTGTTCCCATCTTTACGTAGAAAGAGCAGCTTATCATTTGAATCATCATCGTCATCTTCGGCACGCTCGCGAGGGTGTAGTACAAAGTAATGGAGGTGTAGGAGCCCCTGATTGACTCTATACTATTCGTCACTCTTGCGCTGAGGAAGCGAGTTTCCGCCTCGGGATGAAAAACAACGAGAACTCATCAGATTGGTCGCTTCCTGTAGCTCCTTGCTTGCTCTCTAGTTTCAACTCTCCTCCCCTTCCACTACCCACTCTTCCCCATACCTCACAAAAGAGATTACGGGGATCGTATACTGGTACTTTGTCTGTCAGTTAGATTGTCACGCGATTTGGGGTAATGTTATTCTTATTTCTGCTACGTTGCACTGCAGATCCCGTGACTTTTATTCCGTTGAAGTGATAAAAGAGCACGCTAAGATCCTACTTCGTAATTATTTTTGAATCACCAATTTATCGAGCTCGATATTTCGGGATCTGATCGAACTTCGTACAAATAGCTCGGCGCGTCAGAAACCAGTATACATGTGATTTCGCCCTAAGCGGGATTTTTTGGGGCCAAAATCGTCTAGAGGAGTGATTTTGTTCAAAAAATGATTGCAGAAAGTTCCACTAGTTTGGGTAAAAAAAACCTAGATCTACGTATCTCAAAAGTGAAGCCCAGACAAAGTTATGTCAAATTAAAGAGTTTGAATAGGGGTTCCGAATCGACAAGAACGGAAATGACGTTTCACCTCAAAAATTATTCCCATGCGTGGGAAAACCATGGGGTGTACGGCCGTTATACAACCGTAGCCTACTGGTGGCGGCCGTACTACGATAGCGGGTTACTGTCGAAATACTGACAAGGGGAACACCAACCTTGTGGGTCCTGGATCTTGACGAAACTTTGGGAATCTTCTTGTTTTGGTGAGAAATGAAGGGACCCAGAAGGGGTTTTGTCCAATGGGCCTCCCATCCCGAGATACAGTTATGGAGATTACCATTGTGCATATAGGCCTGTGTTAAAATGACACATATATAAATATACTAACAATGCTAACCTCCATGGCTGTATCTCGGGATAGGAGGCGCATTGGACTTAACCCTTGGTGATACCTTCATTTCTCACCAAAACAAGATGATTCCCAGAGTCTCGTCAAGATCCAGGACCCGCAAGGTTGGTGCTCTCCTCGTGAAGGTATCACGGCCGTACCCATGCTCTAAATACTCAACACGAATCGAACCGGTATTCAGTAGCTGGGAGATGAAAAAAATATTGGAAGAACCGTGGCTCTGACTGCTCCAAATATGATGTCAAAATTCTCAAAAGTGAGTGTGTTTTCCTTAAAATTCTAAACTCGATTATGATTGATATCACGATATTCAGAAGGTTCACGTGTGGAATTCTCTGAAAACCTTTGCACCCCCTGATTATTGTGATCTCATATCTGAGCAGTCGGAGTCACAATTCACAAATAATTTCCTACTTCCCAGCTACGGATTAGCTCTGCCACTAGAACTTACGATTTAGTCCGATGGAAGCTCTTCTCAGACTTTGTAGTCAGATTTTGGCCGACCGAACATCCACAATCAAAATGCGAAACTCGAATCCAATTGGTATCACCATCCTCAAGTAGGTTCACGTTTGAAATTTCCACAATATTTACCCATTCTCTACAATCTTAACCCCATAGGTGAGCAGTCAGAGCCTTAATTTTTTTCAAACATTTCCCTAAACCCCGGTTATGGCATATTGGTTCTCCTTGTGTTTATAGTCTACCATTGATGCCAGCTTTTTTCAAACTTTGTGGTCAAAATTCAGCTGACAGACCATCTGTAATCAAAATAAAAAAAGCCGAATCTGGTTGCTATTTCTATTCTTTAGTAGATTCACCTTTGGAATTTACACAAAACCCACCAATTCTTTAGAATTTTGACCCCATGAGTGAGCAGTAGAAGCGACAATTGATTCAAACACTTTTCTACCTCCCAGCTACTCGATACCGGTTCAATTCGTGTTTATAATCTACCTTTGATGCAAACTCTTTTAAACTTGGTAATCAAATTTAGGCCGACAGAACTTTTGAACTAAAAGAGCAGAATTTGAATCTGCTCGGTATCACCAATTTCTGAGAGGTTCGTGTATGAAATTTTCCACAAACTCGACTTTTTCAAAACCTTTGATCTTATAACTGAACCATCGAAGCCACAATTTTCCGTGTATCCATCCACGTCCCTATTATGAGATACTGTTCTAATTGGTGCCTATACTATCGGTCTACCTATGATGCAAACTCCTTCCAGACTTCGTGTTCAGATTCTGGTTGAAAAAATGTTGAGAATTCAGAAGCAGTATCTCGAATCTGCTTGGCATCACCATCGTCTAGTAAGTTCACATTTGTAAATTTTGAAAGGCCTCAATTTTCCAGAATTTTCCACTTTTCCAGCCACGAGATACCATATTCCAGCTAGTGCCCATAATCTGACCTATGATAAAAACTTTTCTCAAACTCTGTAATCAGAATTTGGGTGATCAAATATCTAAAATTAAAATCCATTACCTGAATTTGCTAGGCAATACTATTGCAGAGGTTCGAATAGGGGATTGTACCAATTTCACTCTTCATCAGAGGATTTCGATCGCATGACTACTACACAGTTGTTTACACATCATTGGACTCTTGTATTGGAAGGTACAAGAGTACATGCTCGATGCTTTTAATATCTTTTAAAGTTTAGCCGATTGACATTCCCACTCGATCACGAGTTTCCATTGTGGATGCCGTGGCTGGATAACCTACAGAACCACATTCGTGATCTTAGGTTAAACACAAAACAATAACAAGAGCACGTGGTGTTACACCAGAACAATAACGTTACCTAACACGTGGTGTGACTAAGCTCTACGACAATTGTGGTGGCAAATTCAAAATAAGCTATTTTCCATCAGTTTTCCTTGAAAATTGAGTGATGAAGAAATCATCGGACAAGTCATCACGGACTCCCAATTTGATGAGCTACACGATGCCGTATCGCAAGAGTATTTTTCTCGAATATTTCGAAAAAAATGTTCTCGTTCGTATCGAATTTTCCATTTTCTAAAAATTTTCACTTCACCAACCAAGGCAAAATGTCGAACCATATAAGAATCATCTTCGATCCGATTTGTTTACCTCGCAAAGAAAAAAAATACCAAGGGGTGTCCACCTTATTTTAGTCATATACGATACAACGTAGCAAGCGCATTCACGGAGCAAGTAGTACAAGACGAATTTGGTCAGACATACCGAGAATTCGAGAAAGGATATGCTCTCATCGCGAGCGCCACCACTTCAAAGTAACGATTGTTTCCGTAAGCTTTCTCAAAGATCAGACACAGGTTGAAATGTACTAGTTGGTTGTAATTTTCTTCATGTAAATGCAGCTTTGTAGCGATCGCAGAATGAGCGATTGTCAATAAAACGCCAGAAGTCGAATTCGAATTTTCGGGTTGCGAGACCAATATGCGTCACGCTCTAAATGACAACTATGGATACCGTGATTACTTACAAACAACTTCTTAACAATTAAAAGAAAGTATTCGAGACAGGAAAAACTCATCAGAGATGAGTGTGGAAAGTACACAGACAGAGCAATAAAGGAAGAGGCGTGCGTCGGTCTCGAATAATGACAACGATCGCAAAAGATGCCAACGTTTAAGGAAACAGGGAGGAGGCGCGTGCGCGGAACGTTTGACCCACTTCCGAGTTGCGCTCGTAAAAAGCAATAGCCCGAGCTTAGCTATATATATATATATATATAATATACACACAGAGGGGATCTTGTCGCGTCGTGGCTGCAGCATCGGCGTGGCGCCACCCTGGTATGCCCACACTCCCTCTTTACAATGTTGTGTGGACTAAAGTGTAGGTACTGTCTCCCTCCAATTGAGGGGTGGTGGTGGTAGTGATGGTGGCCGTCGCCCCCGCAGACACACGATACGACCCCTCTATTTCCCTTGCTCTTTCTCCATCTATCCCTATATCTCTATATTTGTGTCTGTGTAGCTCTGCATTACGCAGCTTCTTCATTCATGCCGTTCTCTCTTCCTTCGAGCAAATCTGCACGTCTCTCGTTGTATGTTTACTTGTTCATTTGAGCCAAGACGAGATATGGCACTGATGGACGGTAAAATCATCTTTTCTTCTTTTTGGTGCGCATTAAGAGATCATGCTTCTTTTTTCTTTGTATCTTGCGTTTCTAGAGCAATTGCGTTGTGAGATGCGATTGCACGAAATTGCGTAATTGGACAATTGAATGAACTATGGTGGACGAAATGGTCGCGAGTTGTGTAGCAGATGTGTAGTCTTGAACAATAATAATGCCAAGTATTTGTATCTGAGAGAAACATCTTCGCACTTGCATGGAATTACTCCTAATAAGAATTCAGAAAAATCAGTATCTCGTAGCGTCGTACGCAACAGAGCGAGAACTGACCAATATTTAACACGTTCACTGCGGAGGCAATTTTTCGTAATTTTTGGTTATTCATCATCATGACCCACATTGTCGGACCAATGCAAGTGCACTAGGAAAAATTCTGTTCCGACTCGTCATTCATACCCTTGATAAACTAAAACGCCAAAGAAAATGACTATTGAGAATATTTTTGGAGGAAATATAAGTCGGCAAAGATTGAAAGTTGAAAAATCGTGGGCCCCACCGGTCGGGCCCATCGCAGTGAACATGTTAACTCAAAACTAAAAGAAACTATTCCAATACTGAAGATGAAAAAATACAATTTTTACAGCTCATTTGAGGTAATTAGTCGAATAAATCATTATCATATCTCGAAAACGATAAACATCAAAAATTTGAAATAGTACATTATTGCCCTGGGCACGTTCGCCCAGTTCGGACGCTAGGACATTTTAATTCCCGAGTGAAGCGAGGGAAATAAGTCCTCCGCGCCCGAAATGGGCCTGCGAGCACAGGGCAATAATGATTTTTCATCATGAGAATCCTAAAACCGCATTTGAATGCGGCATTTTTAGGTTAGAATGATGAAAATACTTTTTAACGTTCATGACCTAGTGGAAAGCGTGGATTGTTTTGAAAAAATTTGAAAAATAATCCTAAGAAATATCAACAGAATGAGAAATTTCATTTCTCGAGGCTCGATAAGAATTTTTGATTTTGATTCGTCAAGCAAATTTCAAGATTATCGATCAAAAACTGCGACTTATTGTTAATCTCTCCATCAAATACTCGCACCACGCGTGTTCTGCTCGTGCGACAGCTGCAGAGCGTCAAAAGTTGCGCGTAATTACTCAGCAACGCTATCGAACGTCATGTCACGCGGAAACAGCAATTTCCCGAAGCTTTGAAAATCGAAAAAGTCGCGCTACGCCACCATTCCCGACTATTGCATCTAGGATGCAATCACGCGCTCAGTCATGGCTCTGTAGTTCGATCGTAAACGACAGGCCAACTTCGTGTATCGACCGGCATGAATGAATATAGGTACACGAAACCCGCGAAACGAATTTGTGCACCACACACATTCTTGTGCGTGTTGCTCGTAGAAAGTCGTTGTTTCGATAAGTTCAAATTCCTCGCGCGAATCGAATTGAATCGATTTTATACTTGCTCTTGCTTTAAGTAACAAATCTGAATTTCAAAAGTTTTGGAGAGGAACTTTTTGATTTTGCTCAACATACCGAGTACGAATTAGTTTGCTCCTGATTCCACTTACCTGTTACGAATCACCGGTACCCTTTTGAGTAGCCACAAAAATCGATGGCACGGTTTGAGCTATAGTCTTGGGATAATCGAATTTTGATTTGGACATCGGGAATACTTTGGAAAAAGATAACCAGGATCTCTGTAGTAGATGAATAGATGATTCATTTCAGCTGTGATATTTAGAAATGAAGTTGGTTCATAAATGTACAGCTCGTCAACCTCGTTCATACCTTCCATCTCATTTCAGACACTTGCAATTGTAACTTGGATATTACACAGGTTTATTATTTACATTGGAATCGGTGAATTCAGAGTGCTATCTTGGGACGTCCTCAAACTCAATTGACGCCGTCGAGTCCAAATGACATCATGTCCTATGAGGATTTCCGTAGTTTATTGCGTTTGAGAATTGCATCTGAATCAAGAAATTAAGCAAAAGTAGATTCTCGCGAAGCAGTACACTCACCGGACATTATATCTGTCCAAATCTGAGAAAGCTTTTTGTCTCTGATGGGCTGTTGTTTCAATCTAAATCAGATAATTTTTGGTGCCTTAATAATCGTAACTTTGTTCTCAACAACTCAGAATTGAAACCTTGTCTCAGGGTTTCAAGTAACAGTCCAGGTACGGAAAAGCTATTTTGGATTTGGACAGATATAATGTCCGGTGAGTGTACATTCCAAATTGTGGAGACCAACTTTTTCGTTGTTGATATTTTGGGCCATGAGAAGGTTACCGTTGCCGATAAACTTTGAGAGAAATTTGGTACAGGAAGGTCTGGGAATGAGAAAATTCATTCTCATAGAGGGAAATTGGGTGAGTGAAATTTTACGCGAAATTGCGCCACAAAATGTACGTGCTTACAGTGCACGCAAAGAGTGATCTTTGTGTTGTTATTTGATGTATTTGCCTGCCCAAATTCTGAATGAAACATACCGTAGCATTTCAAGTCCGCAAAGGCCAAAAGGAAGAATAACCACGTGGCACAGGATTTGACATTTTCAACCTTTTTTGGTAATAATTCTTTAGCGCAACTTTGAATCGAAAACCAGCAATTACGCCAAAAAGCCCGAAGAATACATTAAAAATAATCATTCACCGCGAGGACTTTAATTATTCAAACGAACAGTGTGATCCATATGACTCCAAAGTTCCTACCAAATTACTCGAGAAACTACTCATGTATGTCAGTTCGCAATCTGCATCTGCGTGGCACACATATTTATACGTCCATCTCATACGCACGAGTAATATCTATATTAGAAGTTTTTGCACTCTGGGGTCTCCAGTGGGAATTGACGAATTGCGGTCGAAGATACACTATATAAAAAAGCATGCACATATCTTGCCACAGTAAAGTTTACATTACAAATACACACGCGCATACATGTCTGTCTCGTACATATTGTGGGTGAAAAGCTCTGGCATCAGTGCGCATCAAACTTTTGACAGGTTGCTGACGCGCATATAGGTATATACGCAAGCAAAAGCATCGCGCGCCTCCGCGACCATTTATCGCGTGAACTGACGCGCGCGAGCCTCTCGGTCGACCTGTCGGATGAAATTACTCGCGCATCTCTCCTCCTGTTGAGGGCTTTGAGTTTGCAGGATCCGCTTTTGGTGATGGGCACAGGATCGTCACTTTGTTTCCCCGTTCGTATATAATTCGACCTTCCTCGATTGGCTAAAGTTTTACGGAATAGGATGGCACTTGATGAAATTGGATTAATTCCAGTTATTGAGATGTTGGATGAGTGAAGGTAGACGAGTAACTTCTGGATAATAGGAGGATAGCTCTTTTGAATCGAACTCAGAAGTACTGGGTGGCTTTGATGGAGAAGTATCACAATTTGTTGATGAACTTGACCGAGGTATACAGGTTATTCACTGCTGGTTTTGACACTTGGTACGAATTAATCAGAATTTCACTAAAATATTAGGCCATGAATGAATGCATCTTCAAAACAAACATTAATGACAGATGCATCTGAATCTGGAAACGAATATACTGATTTGTCATTGTGGTACTGCTAGTAAATTTTCTAACCTTTATATTTTCACTCATGTAAGGATGCACATCTGCTCGAGATAAATATTCCTCGTATGCCAAACTCGCATATAGAAGAAATCGATTGCTCGTATCCTGTGTTGTTGGGATCAGAAGATTTCGACTGATTTTGACGAGCAAGAAGAGACTCAAATCGTCGATTTGATATCTCTCAGTCTCGCATGAAGAGCTAACATAATTTGTGCCTCTATTACTCACCATGCGACCAGAAATACATTTCGCAGATCTAAATCTACTATTAAACCATGTAGTCTATCTTAGATCAAATTATGGAGTCCAGGCTATCCGGATTTCAAGTGTATTATGCATCCTCCCCTTTCATACAGGGGCAATATTCGCACCTCCAAAATCCAGTTCCTTCCAAATTTTCACACCTATCATACAGTGTCAACAACAGATTCCTCCGCCGTTGTTCTGACGAGGCCAACAGAGGAATCGGGCCGATACACACATTTACAATAGTAACCTTAGTAGAGACATCCATAGTTTAATAGTAGATTTAGATCTGCCAAATGTTTTTCTGGTCCAATGAGGAGTGATGGAGGCACAAATTGTGTCAGCTCTTCGTGCGAGACTGAGATATATCGTGGCAAGTTCACTTTTTCAAAATACGTGGATGTTGATTCCAGAAAGAGATGCATCCCTATGCAATCATATTGTCTAAAATCCAGGAGGTCGCAGTTCATGTCCATCACAAGATAACTCAAGATAACTTAGAGGCACAAATGTTCTCCAAGAGATTTAGAGGAAGCTCCCGGTATACTTGTGAATCTTATAAAGTTTACGATCATGATACTAGATTGTAGTGATGTCAAAGTTCTAAGAATGACGTATGCTTTTCATCAAAACTCCCATAACTGCGCAACAAAATTTTGGGTCTGAAATAATTCATGGACCGGACAATGATTTTTTTGTGTATTTTTTACGCTATAACCAAATCCGAGCTCAGATTTGCGCCTACACGTCAGGATTTTTTTTAAATTGAAACAAACTGATTTTCTAAAAAACAGCGTTTTTTACGATTTTTGATAATTTAGTAAACTGAAGGTCTCTTAGCCAGGGAATACAGATGGGTCAAAATGCATATCAAAATGTATTTCTCTACGTATTTTGATCCACTGAGCACGATCCTGGTGTTTTTAGAGCACTATATTGCAACCTCGAAGCCGTATGAGCTCATTAGGCCCCCTGGTATTTTGAAAAAAAGTCTAATTTTGCAATAAGTCTTCGAAAAATCATGAAACAGTTTAAAATGGACCAAATGAGACGTTCAACCTCGCATTTTTTTCGTTTTGTAATATACGTTGAGAAAAAAATTCGTCCAACAGCCGTAGAGACACTGGGTCTACGTCAGGAATTTACTTTACAAACACCTACTTAGGTCATAACTTTTGCTGTGCTGAAACCACGAAGAGAAACATTTTTCCGTGCAAAGGGTGTCCAAATATAGCTTCCCAATGCAAACTGGCCGTCTAAACACGATCTCGTGGTTTGTTTTGGGATACATGTCAGGAATTCGGTCTAGGTCAAGAAAACTCCTCAAGAAACAGGTCTCTTGCGGCTAGAAGAAAATTCTGACGTGGTAGCTTTGAATGAACCACGGGATTGTGTTTAGACGGTCATTTTGCTTCGGATAACCATGTTTGAGTACCCCGTGCAAGAGGAAAATTTTCTCCTTGTGATTTCAGCACAGCAAAAGTTATGACCTAAGTAGGTGTTTGAAAAACAAATTCCTGACGTAAAACCAGTGCCTCTACGGCTGTTGGACAATTTTTTTCCTTAAAGTATGTTACAAAACGGAGGAAATCAAGGTCGAACATCTATAATTTGGTCCATTCTAGACTGTTTTATGATTTTTCGAAGATTCATTGCAAAATTAGACTTTTTTTTTCAAACACCAGGTATGGACTAATAAGATCATACGGCTTCGAAATTCCAATATAGCGCTCTGAAAACACCGAGATCGTGTTCAGTGGGTCAAAATACGTAGGGAAACACATTTTTATAGGCGTTTTGACCCATCTGTACACTTTGGCTAAGAGACCTTCGGTTCACAAAATTAGCAAAAAACGTAAAAAAACGCTGTTTTTAAGAGATTCACTTCACTTCAATTTAGACAATATCCTCACGCGTAGGCGCAAATCTGAGCTCGAATTCGGTTTCAGCATCGAAAAATATACAAGAAAATCATTGTCCGGTCCATGCATGATTTCAGACCCAAAATTTTGTTGCGCAGTGTGATTGTCCAATGCATTCGATGCCATCTACGAGCGTGAGTAGTGAGAGTTCTAGTTTGCTCATATTTGGCAACTTGAGCACCTCGTACACTGACCAAAAATAAATGCTCAGACCCAAATCAATAATGGCACCCTGTGCAGGCTCTCACTCAAATGGATATTTAAGAGATGCGCGTGCGTGAGATGTTCAACATTTTCATTTATTTTTTCATCCTCGAGAAAATCCATTGGAAAAAAGAAAAAAATTCCAAAGCGAGCGTGCACTCGCGTTTAAATCACCGAGCTTCTTTTCGTCGTCGCTGCCACAGTAGTTAGTTGTGCTGCTTCCATTCTCACTCTCTATCTTTTTCTTAGCCTATTGCAAGCGTGCAAAATTCTGTATACGTCGCTGCAGAATATATATGTATAAGCTCGCCCCGGTTGCCACGTGAAAAAAAGAGAGACATAATAACAAAGGTAAGCTCGAACGCTAGAGACTAGCGTGGCAAGGTGGAAAAAAATTGTGGATATATACACAGGAGGAGAATGAAGAAGAAGAGAGAATAATGGTTGAGCTGCGAAAGAAGAAATGGACACGCGGGTGAAGTAAAGGGCTCTGCTGTGCGGAAGTAGAATAAATGATGAATACAGGAAGAGGAAGAATAGGATTGTATCTCACGATTGATGATTTTCTGTTCCATTTAAGCACCCGCATGGGCATTGTTATCTCGATTTCAAAAATTGCAGAGCTTGCGGGAGCTTTTTGAACAGGGTCACGAGAGAATGAATAATAATTTTGTTCATCGGTCACGCTTTTGATGAAATTCACGATGACTATTGTTTAAAATTGCTTTGAGAGTTCCGAATGTTACATATGTTTAAATGATGGAGCTCGGAATCGGCACCTAAAACATTGATTTAGACATTTCGAGGTGGAACAAGATTTGGAACCCTGAAGTGACTTTTGTTGGAAATTATAAATTGGGCAACGTGAGTGAGAAAAATTTGTTAGCTCAAAGATAGATAACTGGATCACTTTTCCACGATGATGTGAGAACAAATCAAAAGGATCAAATGAGCTTAGTCAGCTTATGGAGCTTTCTTAAAATTGAAGATAATGCAACAAAGATCATAGTAGATCCATATGCTTGAAATTGCCAGAGAAAATGAGATGACTCAACTCCTCAACCATTTTGAGCTAAAAGATGAACCCTGAACGTTTGATTTGTGGACCTGAATAACTAAATCAGAGCTTGGGCCCTTATAGAGTGATGGCCTAGTGACATTGCTTGGATAATTGGTACTTTCTGATCAGAAATTCATCAATCCGATCACAAACCATTCATACCCTCTCCGCGCGAATCAGTAAAAATTGACCCCAATTAATACAATTGCACGGATTCAAAGTAGAATTTCACTACAAATCAGTGGAATTCCCCTACTGGAATCAATTTTCACTGATTCATGCGGAGAGGGTATGGATAATTTTTGAAATCTATTTCGGTAGAGTGAAGTTTTGAATGAGGACAATAACCGCCTTTACATCGTAAAAACTAAAATAATGAGTTGTTTTAAAAATTTTCCATGTTATTCAGTAATAACCCTCAATATCGAATGCGTTGGGAAACAAAGTGCTGAATTTTGATCCCTACATCAAAAATTCCTCACAGAGCTCCTTTAATCATATTCCACCACGAGGAAACTAAATCCTCGTTATTTACCAAACCTCATCCCCAAGTGACATGGAAACTCTCACCTCAGACCTCATCCAAGTACACACTTCCAGAACACTTCAAAAATTCTTTCCCATAGCCACAAAATCAGCATCAAACCAATCTTGGATGAGAAAAAAATTCACCCCCGTAAATGAGATTACCAAAGAGGAAAAAAAAAACAAAAATCTTACGCGTGTGATGGAAAAAGATGAGAAAATTCAAAGGGCCTCGGTCTTTCGTCACGATTAATTATGAGCCCTCTCGTAGCGCATGCATACACCTATAGTAATAATATTTTGGTGGCACCTCGGGTGGCACTCTATGGCGTCAACACGACGACCAACGCGGTAGTCAACAACGCGACGGGCATTTCTCAACGACAAGTAAAAACTACATATATATATTGTACATAAATATAATAAAACACGTTGCCATGAGTAAATTTCTAGTGCTACGTTGCTATATTGTGGGTGGTGGCGTTGGCTGACTGCAGTGCGTGCATGGCATACTAGTATTATAGATATAGTGGTATCTGAGCGTCGAGAGGCATAACCCCTCATCGATTTTTCCAAGCGTGAGTTTCCCTCGGGCTGACTTTCCGCGTGCTATGCTATAACTGTGCACGCCTAGCTCTTGGTTGCTATTGCTTCTCCCGCGCACTTGCACCCCGAGTAATAGGGCTTTTCCTTCGAGCGTGCGACGCGTTGCGTTCACGTGCTTGGTATCTTTTGTATGCCTTAATCTTATCGGGTTTTAAGCAATATCGTGTTTTTTTCGAATTTTTTGGATTTCTTCGAGCATGAGATTTGAGAGCTGGTAGTTTGATGCGATATTGAAAAATTTTTTTAATGCTTCCAACGGAAAAACGCCAGTCTCGAACCAGCCTCGTTGCGCGAAAATGTCTTGAGTTGGTGTATCTTCGGAGTGCTGTGGTCAGAAAATAGTGACCCCGCACTAATTGTTTGTAGCGTTTCTTATTGTTCATTCTGAGACTTTTTGATGAATAATTTTTTTCATCCACGACCAATCATATTCAGAATTTCTTTTTCGCCCAGTCTTTTAAAATATCTGGGGAGTCGATTATTCTTGTATTGTTAACGATTCCATGATCCTGGATGTGAATTAAACACAAGAAATTCTACTATCAGGTAGTTGATTGCATCATTTCTCGACTTGATTTGACCTATGTTCAAAAATTAACAGCTTCATCATAGAATCTGTCTCTCGTGATTAAATGGAAACTTTGGTAAGATCAATTCCGAGTCAAGGGCTGTACGAAATAAGATTTCAAATACAATTGAAAGAGTGAGGTTGCGAAGAGCCAAGCGAAGAATTTTCATTCTGATAATGATTCCAAGTTTCTCGAAGCAATGCGTGTAAAACAGCAGAGGAAATTGCACACACGTAGCAATGATGCGCCTTTCAAACCATTGAGAATCGCTTATGTGGAAACGTTCAGAACCTTTCAAAGTAGGGAATAGCTCCAAATTCATGCAGGCCCACGACCGTTACACGATTATAAAGCCCCAAGATATCGAGGAACTAACAAACTGTGCAAAAATACGAATTTCGCAGATTTTTAAGAATAAGATGGCCTACAGTGAAGTAGTAAACCCATGAAATTTGTTTGAATGTACAATCCTGAACAGGAATTTTGAATGGTGATTCTGATCCTTCCGAATTCATTAGAGATGCACACTATTAAAATCCTGGTGTCTACTGTTGATGACTATGATCAAAGTCGTTGGCGTAATACTAGTATACAAGTGTACGGCATATCACCCTCAATTATTCCATGTCTCGACTTTTAGGAACTATCAAGCATGGCGCTTGCACGCGTATTGAGTTCTTATTTCTAAATTAATTTTCATGACATGTCCCACGAGAGTGGCAATGAATTTATGTACAAGTATTTTGAAAGAGGGTGTAAGATAGACGTATGTACTTTGCGTGTCGCACTAAACGCAACGATGGCATATACAGAAAGGATTGCATGGCTACCCCGAGAAATCCTTCGTATACGGAAAATATCACTTCATCGAGGGTAAGAGCATCCCACGTGTAACTCTCGACCTCGATATCCAGAAAAACCCAAACTGAAATCCCCCTTTTTCATGTGAGCCTATTGATTTTCTGCTGAAGTCACTCGAACGGTGCATCAAATAAAACGAAGGGTCTATTATCTAAGCAAAGGTTCTTTTCTGTGACTCGCTTAGAATCCAAACTATATTGATCACTCGGGTCAGAATTTATCGAGAGGCTTATACGGTTGTAGGGAATTGTTTTGTGAATTTTTGTTCATTTCTGAAGCCTTTTCAAGAGAATTTTTCCTATTTTGAGATATAATTCTTTGAATGAACAGGTCTATCACAACAGCATATGAAGTTGTATGATAACCAAGCGTAAAATGCCTTTTTGTCGAGTGAGGGATGACGAAGACGCGTGAAAGAACGCATTTTCTGTGCTTGGTGTTGTAAACAAAAGATAATTAAGAAATTTTTGTAAGTAGGCATATTGCCCATATGTTGTTTAAAATAAATAAAATCAATAAATAATGGTCTAGATGCTGATCTCTAATATAATCTAGGCTAGAGCGTTCTGATATCCATGGGAAGTAAAATTCTTTATCTGATGGATCGAGTGAGAAAGTTTTCTGAGGTGCTTTATAATTCTCGGAAAAACAAAACCGTAAAACACGCGCTTGAATCAATTATTTGATAAATTCGATAAAATTGTCTATAAGCAACCATTAAGATATTTTTATCCATTTTCACACAAGTAAGCATGGAGAATAAATCTTGGAAAAAGTCAGTCGGATACACTATGAGATCAACAACTCCCTCAAAGATCCCCAAAAAAAACCCGACTACAAATCTTCTCAAGGGAAATTTCAAATCGCATTAATCTCAACATTACAACAGAATAAATGATGGAATAATCATCGATAGGTGGATTAACCAAATCTAAGTACGGTAAGTACCTAATCTTACCCAGATTGAATCGGGTGCACAGAAGCATCACGTATAGCTCACGTAATAACAGAGCTCAAAGAGTAGGATACGGGTTATCTTTGAGAACGTGCTTTGAGAATCGAAGAATCCGCCTTGGGAGCTGATCAAGATGTGGAAGAAGCCAAGAGTCGACTTTTACTATAAATACACATATACATATACAGATATACAAAACAAGTTCGGGGGTTTGCTAAAAAAAAAAAAAAAAAAAAGTATGGATGATATCCGGGTGGGTTGTGCACCGGATGATGTTATGTAGGGGGGTGAGAATAGAGGGGGTTGAAAGCAGTAGAACTCGTCGCTACTGATGCAGGGGGGCCGCCGCCGATGCCACGAAGAGAGCGAGGACTAAAGTGAGGGGGAAAGACAGACGAGCAGAAAAGAGCGAGATGGAAAATGGGTCAACCCCTCGGTATCGGTGTGAGGACAGTGCTGGGGTTTGCTTGAACTGCTGCTGCTGCTGCTGCTTGCTACTGTTGGCTGATGTGGTTCATTGCTCCGCGGTTCGATCGCAGCATTGCTGTTGCCGCAAATTTTTTGGTAGTGGTCTTACATATTGTAGCAGATTGTGGAATTTTGACTTGAAGGACAAAGATGGAGATGGTTCTTTCGGCTTACATTTTTTTTGAAGTGGAGCAAGTATGTCTACTTAGGAATTAGGCTGATCTACACACGGTGCGCCCCTGACGAGCATGGGTTTAATAAAAATGACAACGAAAACTGAAGAAAGGCTCATTTGTACGGATCGTCACGAATTTGACCTGATTTCGAGTGAAATTGTATCAGCTCGTTGTTTCTAGTAATTGTCAAACTAAGAATTCTCCATACGTTGCCTATGGAAGAATTCGGCGACCCCCCGTTTTCTTCGCAATTTCGCGGTTTTCTCGCGAATACTGCAAAACACATCATGAGTACTTCTTCATAGATTTTTCAAAGATCTACAAGATGATGTAGCTAAATTTATTACAAAACTCAAACGGATTGCAGTATCGTGTAAAAAAGCCCGAGTTTTTCTCAAAAAATCTCGCACTTCCTGCTAATTCTCTACTATATTCTTTAATACCTTCAAGAAAGTCGAGTTTCTCTATCAATCTGCCTAAAATCTATAAAAAAGTACTCGTGACATGTTTTGCTATAGCTCATTTCTTCTGAGTATTTGCGAGAAAACCGCGAGGATGCGGAGAGATCGAAGAGTCACCGCATCTCTTAAATAAGCGATGTATGGGGGATTCTTAGTTTTTGACTATTACTCGAAACGGCGAGCTGATACGATTTCGCTCGAAATCAGATTGAATTTGTGACGATTCGTATAAATAAGCCTTTCTTCAGTTTGCGTTGTCATTTTTGTTAAAATCATACCCGCCATGGGCGCACCGTGTATATGAGGCGCATTTTCTTCATTGCCTTTTATCTGTTATGAGACTGACTCAAGAGTCAACTCTATTTGAAGGGAAACTTTTGATTTAGAGTGTATTTTTACGTTACGTATCAATGAATCAAACGTGAGCATCAAAAATTTCTTCCATCTTTTTAAAACGAGCTCTAGAATCTTCTTTTTGGAATTTAGTAATAATTTATCCCACCCAGCATCCCAACGCAAGTCACCTATAATACGTATAAGTTTAGTAAGCAAAATGCATCAATCGGACACTAAATCCACGCGTATCTATATGTGTGTGTGTGAGATCGTGACAGTGTTAATCGATAAGTGCGCCAAGATTACGGGACTCTTTTTGTTCTAAATCTGTCAATTTCAACGCTGTTCCTGACTACGTATTTAACCAAAATATACCTGCACTCTGATTCTTCACCTACGTCATAATCTCTTTTTTATTGAGATTAATAGACAAAAGTCAATATAATATATCAATAATCGCATCATGTCTAATAATAATCGAATCTAATTTTTTCCATCCTTCAATATTCCTACATAAAATGACCTCTCCTCTCATAAAACGATCTCCATTGCAATTGACATCGTTTGCCGCATGACATTGAACTTGAACTTCTTGATCTGATGCAATATTTTGGGAAACCCTCACTATTGGGTTTATCACTCACATAACCTATCATTTAATAACAAGTTATCCCGATATTTCATGTGAAATTTGGCCCAAGATATCCACAGAAAACAAAGAAATTTTAATACTTTGAAACATGGTTCGAATATTTTTCTGAATCCTATGAGCATCATCTGCTCTGTAGCAAAAAGATATAGCTAACTTTTTGTAGAAGAAGAAGAAGAAGCATCATCTGCTGTGAGAAGCGGAGTATCAGCTATTAGATAACTTTCACACGTTCACTGCGATAGGCCCTACCGGTGGGTCACACGATTTTTCACAACTTAATTTTTCCTCAATCATATTTGCTGTAAGAGTATCCTCAGAGGCAATTTTATTTGATGGTATTGTCTGCTGAGGGTATAAATGATGAGTCAAAAAGAGTACACCCTCATATGGTTGCTGCCTTACACTCATATGGTTGCATCAATAGAAATGTGAGGGTTGAAATCATGACCAAATCAAATTTCCAAAAACTGTCTTTGCAGTCAACGTGTTTTTTCGAGTACTCCCTAACCTCAACGACTCAAAATAAAATATTTTGCTCAAAATCAGCCGGTTCCCTTGGTCGCGGGCCTTGTACGAGCGCAAACGTCCACTGCCTGAATTAGTGTATGTTCCATTCATGAATGTAAAATATAACAGGCTCAACAAAGCAGTGTATTTTTGATGACAAAAAACAGTAATTACAGTAAAGGAATCTCACCAACTGCTCACTTTTCGAACGCGTGATATGAAGGTGGTGAACCCCGTTACATACCTGAAACAAGAAATACAATAATGGTTGATTTTAATTCAATTTCAACCATAAATCGGTATTATTTGAAAATTTCAAGGGATTTCCTTGATTCAATCAAACACTCACTCTCATCTCTCTTCAGAATAAACAATAGATTAAGGTCCAACCTAACCCCCACTGTAGATTTTCGACGAATTACCGGTTTAAACTGTGCACAGTCTGACACAGTAGATAATCACTCATAATTCACTCCCTCGCTTAGAGTATCGCATCATTTACATTAATAAATCGGATAATCGAAACGTCACCGCACCATATCCCATGAATCCCATAATATTTTTACAGAGCAAAATGTCAAAGTATGAAACAATCAACTCGAATTTATAAGAGTTTGAAACGATATATACGACAAACTACAATGAACATCTCTTCTTGGAGACACGTGGATTCAAAGAGTAAATATATGAGCGTGGGATTGCAGTGAGTATTACCTACTATTCCAAATGAAACGATGACGCCCATACGCCTACGCTTTTCAATGGAAATGCCACCGTCGCGGACACACTTATACCACACCATGAGTATTTTCTCATGTAAATAGAGTAGTGGAAAATTGATCTCAATGTCACACGACGACCCATCGATTTGTACATCCGGAAATCTCTGCCCTTTCCGTCCCCCTTTGCTTGAATTAATACGAGCGTTATCATTGGGCAATATTATTCCGCCCTGAAGCGTTTTTCCTCATGCGTGCACCCTCCGCATATAACTAGATAGGTATATCGCTCTTTCGCTCGCGTCAGCTTTTTTTCGTACTCACGCTTTCTGCTTCCTTTAGTGTTTTCCTATTCCTCTCTTGCACCAACACAGTGGTTTTAGATATCCATACATATAGTGTAAGGTTTGCGTGTGATGTTTACATACACAGGGAGAGATAGAGATTGTAAAAACATGTTGGGGTTGTTGCTGGGGAAAACGCTTTCTGGGCACTTTACTCTGTAAATGCAGCTTCACGGGATTCTCTCGAACGACTCTGAGCTTCTTTTGGCTAGATTTTGATCGACGAGGGTGGTTTCAGGATATAATAATTTCATTTCACGCTGCTGTGTGTATAGAATGTTAGGGGTTAAGAAAGACGACGGTTGGTGAGTGAGTTTCACTTTTTGATCGGAAATTTTCATAACTTTATCGATTTTCTGAATCGTTTTTTTCTCTATAGAACTTTACGTATCAAGATGTCATTGGGTAACAAATTTTTGGGTCTGGAAAGTCTTTTTTGGGAGGATATAATTTTCTCGTATATTTTTCGACGTAGAGACCAAATCCGTGCTTAGTTTTGCCCCTACACGTCAAGATTTTTCTCAATTTCTGACGTTGATGATTATTCAGCCGGGGAGTACCATTTGATCTAAATGCTTATCGAGATATGTATTCCTGTAAGTATTTTGACTCACAGAACACAATCTCGGGGGTTGAAAAGTGCCAAGACGCATCTGTGAACAAATATCCGAAAATTCACCTACCTGGTCCTCGAGGAAAAAGCTCGATTTTACAATAAATTCTCAAAAAGTCATCAGCCGTCCCAGGAAGCATTTTCTTCGTTTTGATATATATTTTAAATAGAAGAATCGCCCGGTACCCGTAGAAAGTGTAGTTTGATGCCACAAACTTTTTCCCCAAACAGCTATTTTTGCTATAATTTGTATTTTGCTAATGTTTCCGTGTGACGATTATCTTGCGTCGAAAAACTCTGTTTCAATACTCCGTATTTTTCTCCTCGTGATCTTAACACAGCAAAAGTTATTGTAAAAACAGGTGTTTTAAGAAAAAATTTATTACGGATATCCGGCGATTCTCCTACTTAAAATATATTCCAAAACAAAGAAAATGCGACCTCGAACATTCAAATTAATCCACTCTGTACCGTTTCATGATTTTTTTTCGAGAGTTTATTGCAAAATGGGGGTAATCCCCTACAAACCATCAGGCGAGCGAATTTATGGGTATTTCTTCCCAAATGGATCCTGGCACTCTTTCACTACCGAGATCGTGTTCAGCGGGTCAAAATACATAGGAAAACACATCTTGATGTGCATTGTGACCGAATGGTACTCCCTGCCTAAATGTTCATCAATTTCGGAAATTTGAAAAAAGTGAAAAGAACAGTGGTTTTTGGATAATCAGCTTTGTGCGATTCAAAATAAATCTTGACGAGTAGAAAATCTGAGTACAGATTCGGTTCCTACGTGAAAAATACATGAGAATATCATATTTCCCCAGGTGGGCAATCCAGCCCCAGAGCTTTGTTGTTCAATTCGATTCTAACTTCTCATGGTTAAATTATTCATCTTCCAAACGCTGTCGGTGGGTTTGATGAATTTCATCAGACCTGTAAGGTTTATTTCACAAATTTGGCGTCATGATGGCTAGAGTTTTGATGACTCTTGCATTCATCAATTGCACGTGTTCAATTTTTATTTCAAGTTGAATAAAATTGATTTTTCTCAAATTTACATTGAAGCTCTCACAAGCTCGTTATTTTGTGGTCTATTCTCAGCTATCTCCATATCTACCAATCACTTTTGCGACTAAAATAAAAAATAAATGGATTGATGTGAATTGCGATAGAATGGTTGGGAAAACAGGACGGGAAAACTTTTGACGATTTTCACGAGTTCCGATAATTTTATTAGTCATACTACAAGGTCAACAGACTTGATGAGTGACCATCATCATTTGAGTACGTTTCGAATAAGGTAAACTATAAATAAATCATCGAAATAGATCAAAATTATTCCAACCATTATTCACATTTGAGTTAGAACCAAAAGTGAATGATATTAACCAACCCCATGAAAGTTGTCTTGGAATAGTAACGAGGTTCGTGGAATAATTCATCGATTCTGTTGAAAACTTAACTCGATAGTTTTCTCATTTTTCAGGGAAGGACACTTCCAACTTTATTCAAAGGTCTGTGAAGATTCAATCTTCTTCTTTTGATTGAACGCCTCAGTCTTCCAGCGCTTGATTTGGGTATTTCAGATTTTTCCAATCGAATTCTCCTTCAATTTCTAATACTCTTCATCCGAATAAACTCCTGTTTTCTAAGCATCGGCAATTATGATAGCAGGATCATTTTTTCTTCATACGTTTTGACACATTGATATTATCGGACTACTTCCTTCTACGGTAGAAAAAGGAAACCAACGATTTGATTCTGAGACCAAATGTCCTAATCGATAAAAAATCCAGAAATTCTCGAACGAGAATTAGAGCATTTTAGGAAATCTACATCGTACCAACGTTGAAAATAACAAAACGATCATTCACAGTCGGTTGGCTAAACTCAAATCCTGTACAACCGCTCAATTTAAATCAGCTTCGACAGCATCAACCGGGATCACAATCTCAAAGTCGACAGCTCGATTGCGATGTGCAAGACATCAAGCACAAGAAGAAGAAAGAGAAGAAGAAGAAGCCCCTTCAAATCGGGAGCGTCACCGATATCGTACATATAAGAGGGTGCGATACCCCCCTCAATCCCACTCACTATATAACTGACTCGTACGAATCGAGGCTCGAGGTTCTATAGAGTATAGGGAATTGCGGCTGCGCAACCTGCAGATATAGTAAAGTCAAAGCTACAGCTCGTTTATCGGAGATTTTACGAGGGTGTCTTATACTACAACTACCATCGCATTTCCAACGAGACATATAGTGACGCTTCTGGGGCGCGACCCACATTCCTGCGGGCAAAACTCACCCTGCGATATATTCCATGCCCGCAACATTCTGCTGCCAACGTCATCCGACACTCCAGAAAGTGTGAGCAGTAATATGTAGTATATAGATGTCTTCCTACCATGTTTCCCATTGGGATTTAATAGGTTTATTCTTGATATATGTATAGCGTAAAACAGCTGATTCTTTTGATCTTTCATTTTTTTTATTTGAATCCTCGTGACGATCCCGCGATTGGACGTTTTACGAGTGACACTGTTTGGTTACCGAGATGTAGTCTGTGTTTTATTAGGTATTGGATGTTGGAGGTTGTGAAAGGTCTCTTGGTTGATGGGCTTATGGGATTTGAGATTTTGGTGGAGTTTTATGAGGTTTTTTGGGGGTTTCTGAGAGAATTCGGGACGATGTAAGTGGAGGGTGAGATATTGGTCCTTTGGAAGTCATGATTTTGCAGAATTTGGAGATGGTACGTTGATTGAGTATGGAGATTGGGCTGTTCGAAAAAAATTGGTGTGCTAGGAATACGTGAAATGACATAAGTTGACTATGATCAATACAGTACTTCCTTGTAAGAGGATCTTGTATCTCAAGATAAAGGCATACGATTTCTCAGTCTTGCTCGCTTTAGAGTTCTCTTTCAGAGAAAATCCGTTTCATCGTCGTTATACAAAAGTTTCAATGCCATTTTAACAAGGATCAATTCATTCGGATGTGAATTCGTTCATGAATCATATTCAATTTGCGCAAACAAAAATGGCTGATCTTCAGGCAGTTTCTATTTAATATTTATTCCGTTAAAACGTGGATCGATTATTGCACTAGTTTTCATCGATCTCATGGTAGATGAATCCTGACAGTCTGGATGGAATTTCAATAATACCCAAACCACACCAACTGATTGAATAAAAAATTCGAAGGATAGCATGATTTTATATCATCCAAAGATCTCACGTGACTCGCAAACTCAGAGACATATATTTTGGTCGAGAATCAATGCGGAAGGTACCGCAACTCCTGGTCGTTTTAAAAGGTAAATGTCCTGAGAAATTTATTGACACAAATTCATTGACAAATTGATTGAATACTAGTTATGGGCAAAATCTCAAGGAGCTTGACCGTTTTGTTTTATGGTCTTGGCCATAAAAAATGTGGTGTTTTGATCATTTGTAGAATTGCGCTAATGGGAGTGGGTACGTGAAATGAGGGCGTTCTTTGAGGTCTCACAATTTATCCAGGTCACAGAAAATGATGAAATCGCGGGAGGAAGACGTCAGTACAATTACAAATCGTCTTTTGGCCGAGTCCGCTCAAGTTTGACCGTCCAGTTTTTCCGTGCCGACTGGAAAAATTGAAATTGTGAAACGGGCTCCACGCAAGTATGGTTCATACGGATAATTATCGTCTGTTTCGAAAGGGATTCTGGTCGCATGAATATTATATTTTGATTGTTTTTTGATAGACAAAAGAGGGTGATATACCAAAATTAAAAAATTTCGGAAATCAATGTTAGTGAAAATGTGACGTTTGATCATTATTGACTCACGTAGTTGCAGGATAAATACGTTGAAAAGATCATTTTTAAACGATTTTCATAACTTGTAGCAATGTAAAATCTGTCTACATCTCGAATCAATTCCCAATTGGCTAAATTCACATTCCCTCTATAAAATTAAGAGTCAGTTTCGTCCAAGTGATGCAACCTTCCAGTTGTATGAC
The DNA here is from genome assembly GCA_029851415.1 of Eretmocerus hayati. NCBI lineage: Eukaryota > Metazoa > Arthropoda > Insecta > Hymenoptera > Aphelinidae > Eretmocerus > Eretmocerus hayati. The sequence goes on along the minus strand of CM056741.1, from coordinate 53,941,571 downwards.
AATACGCGGACTTTTCTACTGAAAATATGGCGTCAAGATTCAGAACTACACATAAAATTCTAGATAGCACAAGATCGAGATAAGAGAGGGTGGTACAAAAAAATAGAAAGAAGACGTTCTTGAAGCTAGACACACGTTAATGTGGGTGAATTTGGCACCGAGGATGACAGAAAGAAGGCGGTCGGAAGGTTGGCTAGCTCTCTCGCCATCCTTCCCTCTCTCATTCACTGTCCGATGACTTTCAGGGCACCGCAGCGAAGCTTTGCCAACATTATAAGGGGCGCTTTTCGTCAAGGGGTGGTGGAACACGCTACGTGCCATTCGAAAAATCTATATAGCCGGCACCGGGTTGACCCATATAAGCTGATGCCTCAGCTGCAGCTCTGTGAACCCGCGACCCGGTTGTCGTTGGCGTTGAAACGTTCGTCGCCAACATTACGGTCTGAGAGATGATTCGACGTTTCCTTGCGAAAATTGAAAATTACTGGAATCCATGTGGATGGATTTTTACTCGTCATAAATTTACGGTTTCTTTTGGATGGTTTTTTAAAATTATTATTGCACACGGATGAATAATTTCGTCATCTCGTGCATCGCTGATGCAAGAAATTTTCAATTTGTACAGAAAAGTGGATTGCTCTGACGTCTTTGAAATACGACCTTTCGAGAATATAGCGTGGGAGAAATATTTGTAATGACGCGTGCATACACACATCTAATTTTTCCGTCGATCACATTGTTTTCCGTGTGTATCAATCAAAATCATACTCATACCATTTCCAAACATTTGTAACGCAAATTCCACATGTAACGACTCTTAGCGTTACGTAACGCACCGAACCATTACGTAACGTTCCCTTTCGATACGTAACGTAGTTCTTTGTTACGTAACGTAACCTCGCATTACGTAACGCTACCTACCATTACGTAACGGCGCTTGCCATTATATTACACGAGTAACGCTGCTTATCGTTACCACTGACACCGCCTATATAAACCCGATCTGTCCAAGCTTTAGACACAGTCCACTTTCGAATCGCCGTCGCGACGCATACTCCACGACATTTGGCCCAGCCGTGGCCACGCTGCTCCGTTACTCCGACGTACTCCTGGTGCTGTCAGGAATGTCGTCACCGCGACCTAGTGACCATTTCATAATTGTTTTACGCACTTTGGTTCCTGTGTCAAAATTGTGTGGAAATATTGTGTGTGAATTCACTCAACCTCAACTTCATCAACCTCATCCATGAACCTCAACATCCTCAACGTCCGAGTTGTGCCGAACGTGACCAGTGACAAAGGATCCCTAGGGGGCACCACCAACGCCCTAACTCTTCATCAACACACTAGCCCCCCTCTTTGTCAATTTGGCGCCCAACGTGGGGCCACAGGAGCAGCTTTGCTCCCGAGTTCCATTGGAGGATGGACTTACCAACGACCCTGTGAAAAGCCGGACACAATCATGGTCACCGCAACCCCGGACGAAGAGGAGGATTCATCAGGTCTTTTGACTTCTGACGAAGATCACCAGCGATGCTGTGCCCTGTGGACCCCAACCCTACGTTGTAGTCATTCCGACCGGTTCAGCACTTCTGGGAGTGCTCATCAACATCCAGTGGCGTACGTAGAAACAATGCTCTTCTGCCACACTGCTCCTTACAACTCGGTGAAGCACGAAAGCCCGGTTCTTCCGAGCCAATGGCCAAGAGGAGCATGTCAATCAACTCGAAATCTCAGACGAGATTCATCATCGCTCAGTAAACTCATCAACAACCAGTGGTGTTCACGTCTACATGAAGATACGCGTCTGTTACCTCATCGATCGTAGCCCGCGGAGCATCAAAGCCCGGTTCACGCAGGTCAACGACAAACTCACTCAGGACCTCGGACGAGGCACAATTTTGTTCAAATTCATCGAATACTTCGTTGAAAAACAAACACTGATGGTCCCCAATCGGCTGAGTACCCTGGCTACTCCTCAAGGTCGTGATCATCACACTGCGAGGTCGCACTCTGGAACTAGCTACTCCAGGTTGCCTCACGACCCTCATTCGCAAAAATTTCCTACATTTCCTTCATTATCGACACGCACAGCTGACCAAGACGGATGTCTGGAGATCAACAGCTGCTGCTTTCTTAGTTTGCTGCGGACGCAACAGACTTGGATCCTCATCATGCCGTACGAACTTCAATGGTCCGACTGAACCAATCCTGGAAGCCAGGATGGCCAATGTCAACACCCTGGAACTCAGGCGAGTGTGAATTATGCCAAGAAGTTTCGTACCTCAGCTTTGCCTACCCTGGAAACCAGGAAGGCCAATTCCACTCGCACGAGTGGCGTGCTCAAGCCCATCTTCAAATCAATCGGATGACCACGAGGTCACACCCCGGACGCCCTACTCTGCAGACTGGATTGTCTGCCGTCAACTGCGAATGCACCTGCTGTGGACCACCACTTCAACAATTCTCTTTATGCCACACATGCCGACCTTCATCCAGAATGGACTTACAACTATCGCCACTCTCATCCTGCTCCACCGCATCTACTTTGCGAGTAATTCACCAGACTTCAGCCTAGCTCACATCAAGATCAATCATCAACGCAACACATTTTCCGGTTTCGTCCATGGTGGTCTGGAAGACCACACATCAAATCATCTCACACGTTTGTTCACCGAATCATACTGACTATCTTATCTCAGACCGTCACGTAATTTTCAACTCAAGTCATGGACAAGGAAACTGCTTACTTTGATATTGCGCAATTGTACTTTCATTTTTTACCATTGTACTTCAATTTCCCGTTTACTCTTGCTGACCCATATAACAATATCCATTTGTATTCAATCAACCAATCTACGATCATATAAAGTCATGTATCATATCGCTATTCATTGTCGAATAAAAATCGACAAGGAACCAAGTGCTGAGAAAAACCGATAAACACACAAAACAATGTATTCGCCTACCCCGGACGCTTGACGCGTGCATACACACATCTAATTTTTCCGTCGATCACATTGTTTTCCGTGTGTATCAATCAAAATCATACTCATACCATTTCCAAACATTTGTAACGCAAATTCCACATGTAACGACTCTTAGCGTTACGTAACGCACCGAACCATTACGTAACGTTCCCTTTCGATACGTAACGTAGTTCTTTGTTACGTAACGTAACCTCGCATTACGTAACGCTACCTACCATTACGTAACGGCGCTTGCCATTATATTACACGAGTAACGCTGCTTATCGTTACCACTGACACCGCCTATATAAACCCGATCTGTCCAAGCTTTAGACACAGTCCACTTTCGAATCGCCGTCGCGACGCATACTCCACGACATTTGGCCCAGCCGTGGCCACGCTGCTCCGTTACTCCGACGTACTCCTGGTGCTGTCAGGAATGTCGTCACCGCGACCTAGTGACCATTTCATAATTGTTTTACGCACTTTGGTTCCTGTGTCAAAATTGTGTGGAAATATTGTGTGTGAATTCACTCAACCTCAACTTCATCAACCTCATCCATGAACCTCAACATCCTCAACGTCCGAGTTGTGCCGAACGTGACCAGTGACAAAGGATCCCTAGGGGGCACCACCAACGCCCTAACTCTTCATCAACACACTAGCCCCCCTCTTTGTCAGTAATTCTGAGATCAGCAGGCATTCGTGCAAGTGATCACATTTGAGCATGAATCTTGGATAATTTTTTGCACGAAAATGAGAATGGTACGTTTGATGAAAGTGTAGTTCACAATCTTCATTTATTCTAGAATAGAACTTCGAAGATAAATTTGACGAAACCTTGTGTTTTGTAAGATTATCTCGTGTATTTGATCGTGCGCAATTTCAGAGATAAGCACTGGTAGCCCAGTATTGAGTATCGTGAATCAGAATCTTAAGACTATTCGGAGAGTCTCCCAAACAACAAAAATGGGCGAGTGTACGATCAGGAAGAAGAAAAAATTCAAAATACTTGCCGATCCTGATTTTGCAATATTCTGATCATGCTTGAGTAGTTCAAAATATGCGAAACTTGTGAATTTCATTTTTTATCATTGAACGGAGGAAAAATTGATCTTCACTCGCCCTCAATTTTAGGATACAATTTTACGAGAGTTGTGAACTGGAGGCAAATGTCTCTTGCCCTATGATTGCATCCAACCCGGAGACCTTGAATAAACTCACGTGAGGTGTTCTACTAGACGAGTACTTGAAAAAAAAGGACGTATCTATCAATCAATCAAGTAGACATGGACGATTTCTGCCCCTCAAAACCTAACTAATGAATGCATTGAACCGAATCAATCAGACTATATTATTTCCAGAGATAAGGTACTTCATAAGTTCGATCCATAGAATTCAGAAGCATCGTTTTTTTTCTAACTTGGGTGATTAATTGTTCACCGAGTTTCCACAACTGCACAGAGCTGGTAAAAAAGTCCGAAAAAAGGAGAAAGAAGGAGAATACGAGAGAAGGGGATCGAAAGATAGAAACTAGGCCTCCCTAGGGGGTAGTTTTTCTCGATTTTGTATGCAACTCGAATTCTCAACGGTGCCGTAACTGTCTGTCATGCCTCGAGCGTTGCCTGCCTCCCCCGTTAGTTTCCTCATTCTCTCCTTCACATTTTTATCTCTTTCTCTCTAACGCTTTGCAAAAAAATCTAATTTCTTTACGGCTTTCAATCCCAAGAGGATTTATGGTCGTCTAAGTACTGGATACGCCACAATATGACCCTCTCTGCGTAAATTTTATATACCCAAGATCAGAACTGGATGATGAAAGTTTTCGTCACTCTAAAATAAATTATGTATTTTCAGAGATTCGATGGTGAGAAGAGAAAAAAGTAGAACTGATGATGAGATGGTCTGCTCGTCCCATAGTGTACGTACATATTATGAAGAGTTTTCATCACGTATACACTGGGTACAATAATCTGAATACTTTATGACTTTGTTTTGGAGCAATTGAGGGTGAAATGCAGGATACGCGTGGTGATATTCTTGGATCATAAAAGTGAAGGCCTCTTGCGACAAGAAAATGCTTTTGATCCAGACAATGCTCATGTCATACTCTAGCGAGGTTTTTTTTCATGGCTCTGAATATTTCATTTCTTTGGGCACCAATTTTTGTCATTTTCATATTTAAAGGTTGGTAAAGTATGATTATGCGGGGGAAACATTATCAGGGAGTCGATCAGACGTGAATACTCAGGTGATCAGGTGTGTCGAAGTAAAAATATTTCGACACTAATAGTGTATAGGGGCTGTAAGTGTATTTTTCACCTCCAAAATGCAGTAAATTCATTAGTGGTGGAATTTACCATCTCTGAGATAGAATGAGGATAATGAAAAGTTTATCAATCAAAATAAAACTACAAAGAGCATAGCAAAGAACATAGACAGATGCGGCTTAAATATCAATGACAGACCGTTTTGATAAAGTCTTTTGTTGACATCGACGAATAGATTCTGACAACTACGATTAGAATTCGTTTCTCAAATCACTAGTATGCTCGATTTTAAAATGACCTCAGTATATTCGAGGACAATCCTGGTGTCATCATCCATAAAATGCAATCTTAGTTATTGCATATTCTTGATTAGACTCCGTTGAATTGAAAAATTTTATCATGAGAAGGGATCTCACAAACTGTATCGATTTTGCTAAAAAAGTTAGTCATACATTCACTGAATCTCACAATCGATCTTCAAAGTGGTATATCCGAGGGCATAGCAAAAAAACAAAAATACCGTCCATCCTCCTGCACTTCTAACCTAGTATACAATTTTAGTTCATTAATTTAAACAAATGCAGTTATAGGTTTGATGGAGAATAACTCAGAAGGGATCCATTTTGCAAAAGTAAATAACTAGATCGTTCTTGTGAATCTTCTGAAGATCTGAATAAAGTTATATACTCCACAAATTTTTTTGAAAAGTCGAAGTTTTCCAACTTACGGTGGAATAAGCGAATAAATCGTAGAAAATTTATGTTATTGGCAGAATCGATCTCACGACCAAACGCTTCGGGCTACAGTCCTGAGGTTCTGGGGTATCGAATTCGGCTATCAGATACTCTGGAAAGCGATGACTGAGATCCCTGTTATCACACTCGAGTTGCATGTAGTAAGACACCCCGAACTGAAGTAAGAAATTGAGCAGAGGTGGATTTTTGCGAAAAAGTTATCTGTGAAATGTGAAATTCAATTTTATTTGATACTCAAGTGCGTGAGAAGGTTGCACCTTACGATAAACTTCAAGAAAAATTCGATTCTGGAGAGATTTGGCACGACGCGAATCTACTCAATCGAGAGAAAATGGGCAAGTCACATTTTTAGGCAAAATCGCCCCATAAAATGCTCGTGCTCACTGTGCTTACAAAATGTGCTTTTTAAATGATATTATATTCGTGAATCGGCATTGGCGAACTAATTTTATTTCTCTATCAATCTCAAATTTGAGATCGATTTATTGAGAAATTAACGATCGGGTTTGATCGTGGAGGTGTTAATTAATGAAAACATTGCGAATGACAGATATCGAGAGAAAAAAGTCGCCCGGACCCAGATTTGAACTGGGGGGCTCCTTTTCACCGAGGAAGACACTCTTCCCAGGTGAGAAGAAGGCCCCCAGTTGAAATCTGGGTCCAGGCGACTTTTTTCTCTCGATGTCTGTCATATGCAATTTTTTCATTAATTGACACCTCCACGATCAAACCAGATCGTTAATCCTCAATAAATCGATCTCAAATTTGAGATTGATAGAGAAATAAAATCAGTCCTCCGATGCCGATTCACGAATATAATATCATTTGAAGAGAGGACGAGTCAAGTTCGAAAAGTGTAAAATGTGTTTTCTGGTCCATGTAGGTATGGAACGTGATGCTCAATACAAGAATATTTGATAAGTTTGCACCCATAGAGTCCCAAGGAATCCCAACACGACGCCGACTCTTCACACTCACCAAGGTCGAATAAAGCAAAAACCGAAGGGCATGGGCCTGAAACTTTTAATACTCTTTCGATGATAATTTTTGATGTGACCCTGGATCGAAAAACTAACGATTACACCAAAAACAACACCAAAAAATACATCGAAAATGACTCGAGTATTTCTATCTCAAGCATTTTGAATGTTCGTACATGCAGAGTGACACACATTCAAAATTTCCACGGAACTACTCACATACAGTCGAAGCTTCAGTTGCACCCAACGACTAGGGAAAAAAGTCGAACAACGGTAGAAACAAATGGACGGGTGAGCAATACAGATATATCAACATCGAGCTTCAAATAAAGTTTCGAGGCAAGACTAAAATGAGCAGAAAGACGGAATGCCATTGGTTCAAGTTGAAGATGAGAGAGCATCGTTCTAGGAATAGATCCGAACCAAAATGCGCATGAGTAACTCACTCTCTTCCGGACCTATGAATTCAGAATAAATAGCAGCTAGTGGTAGTAGTAGTTGTAATAGTAGTCTCTTGTTACCTTCTGTGCAGGTCTTCAATTTTTTTTCTTGTTTCTTTGTGAGAAAAAGAATTGGAGTGTAAATTCGTATTGCGATGCCGGGTTACAGAGCAAATAGGCAGTAACACTGGAAGGAGGAGAGGTTGAGAATGAGGAAAACGAGGACCAATAAGAGTTTCAAATTAGCGAGTAGGTGCAGGATAGATGCACCGTTAGTTTAGAGTCTTGTGTGAAATTTAGCTGTGAGATGAGTTGTTGAGAAGCTGCTCTGGATTCTATGCAAATGCCTAATGTTTAAACGTGATGTTCTTTTTTTTTTTTTAATTGGATATTAGTAAGTATGATGGCTAGGACTCTTGAGAGTGGCTTTTCTGCTCCAAAATTCTTCGTTTTCAAGGAATGAAATTATTCTTGAAGTAACAATCGACAAGATTCTATACTTCTGATCAATATTATTTTTTCAAAAAAATTATATCTTCCTACAAAAAACATTCTTAAGATACTGGGTGCATATGTTTTTCTCAGAATTGTAGTAATACATTTTGGCGTACGATTCTAGTCAATGTCAGGATTCTTGTGTTGAATTTGTCCAAATAGACATCGAATCATGGGATTTTCATAATTGAATTCTCTGTTTACTCATTAAGAAATTCGATGTGCCTTTTTCAATTGACAATGGCCTTCTCTCGAGTTCATAGATTATAACTTCGATGCAGAGGATGTAATGTGGGAGTCGTTCATCTTCGTTTAACCCGTGAATCTACAATATAGTCTATGTACTATGTGCGATCTTGTCTTTGTGTAGGAACAAATCGATCTTGACCTTGCAGTTCGACGGATAAAGTAAAAAGTGAGTAGATATATCATTTTTCTACTTCAGTATTATCAGCATCAGATGTTTGGATTCGAAATGAAAATGAAGTAAGTTACAAGAAGAGTGAAGAATAATTTTATCTTCTAACTGCAACAGCATGGCATTGTTCACAGTCGGATTTTTTTATTCAATTCATGGATGCAGAATTTTACTCAAATTTCACAATCATTCACATGATTATGTCGAACTCTTGCGTAAAACGGATTTTCACACCTAGATGGGACAATTTCTTCATATTTACGTTGATGAATGTTTCTTAATCCTTAATTTTTTTTTCTCTCAATAAATCCTTAGTTAACATTGTGGTAGTATTTTGGTGACACCAAAATTTGTTCTACGTCTAAAGCACTGGAACTTCTTCACAGCGCTCGGGAGCTGCATGTAAACCCATATTATGATATTTTCTTTCAAAATCGACCGATTAAAAATTTTTTGAGCTATTTTTCAAAATCTCAATGAATAGAGCGCCCAAAATCCGCCAATCGCAAGAGTAAGAAAGATCATTAATGACAATACTCCCCTTTTTGGGGTCCAATAGCTAATCTGAGACCTACTTGTGTTGACAGAATCTTTTCAAGAGTAGTTTTTGCAATTTTTGATATGGTTTTTTTCGAAAAACTATAGATTTTGTCATCTGATCAGCCTAACCTACAAAGAAGATTTTTTCAAGAATTCTCATGGGAACATAGAACACCTTTTTACAGTTCAATGTTTATACTGATTCTCAATTTTTTGGAGTTCATTAAGATGATTTTTTCATAACATATTTTCTAAAAGTTTTTAAAAAGACAGACAATTTTAGGTCCATGTGCCAAAAGCTTATTACGGTAGTTACCCAAAACAATATTGAAAAATGAATTCTGTGTTGTGATTGATTACGAATCAACATCATCATTCTGAATATATATCCATCATTGTGGAGAGTATCTGTGCATGACAATCATGAAACATTTTTATGATGCGTGTGACACTTCAAAGCAGAGAGAATTGTCAATGAAGATGCGCTCAAATGTTGCCAACTTCATTTTATGGTATCGCCCGCTCATTTAGCGGAGGAACACCTCAGTGAAATACAATAACTTATTACAAGAGACTTTGGCAAGTTTCAGTTCGGAGTTCGGCACAATCATTGAATGATTACCTCCGTGATATAAATGAGATAACTGTGACGTACTATTCGTTGAAAGTTGTTACAATTCAATGGATCTATCAAGTATTCATTGATAATTCTTTCCGTGGATGAGAATTACAAAAAATATGTTTTATAGAAAAGTTTGATCGCTCGTATTATGAGTTTTTGGATTCAGAAGTTAATCGACTGATTTTGACGAGCGAGAAGAGACTCAAATCGTCGATTTGATATCTCTCAGTCTCACATGAAGAGCTGACACAATTTGTACCTCTATCACTCATCCCTAGTTTCATAGTAGATTTAGATCTGTGAAATGTATTTCTGGTCCCATGATGAGCAATTAGAGGCATAAATTGTGTCAGCTCTTCATGTGAGACTGAGAGATATCAAATCAATGATTTGAGTCTTTGAGTCTCTTCTTGCTCGTCAAAATCGATCAATTTTTAAATCCTTAAAATTTGTTTTATTAACGTAGCGAGCAATCCCGATCTAGGCTCAAAACGCCTCAACATCATTCATTTGAGTAGAATTCGTTAGACGCTCTCTCCATTACTCACTTTCATTATTTATACCCGCCACGTAATTTAGTATGATCGAACGGATGAAAAATCTCATCGTGGTATTCCTTCAATACTCATTCGGCGTGAACAGAAATGGGCGTGAATCGTAGATTAGAGATAACACAATCATTTACTAATGACTTACAGAGGAATTGTCATCTGCCGATAATATCATCATCATGAATGAAATGATAAAGCCGGCACTGTCAATTTGTCTGTAATTCTACGGCAATCTGAAACATCAACCGTTCAAGATTGACAAAAAATATCAAATCCCAAAACCTGCATTCAGAATGCATTCAGAATAATCGTGTTCCAATTTTCAAATGTAATAGCGTTAGTTTCGGTAACTCCCAACGCTGCGCAATCTAATTCAAATCTAAAGAGTAATTTGTTGAATGCGCGCCGACGTAAAGACGAGTGATTTTGAATTCCCTCAATCCCTATCCCACTTTTTCCTTGCACGAAGCTAAATCCTTCTACCCTTCATCTTCACAACCCCTTTAACCTCACCCAACCCTCTGTGTGTACATATATAGATACTCAAAGCTCTACGAATCAAGCTTACACAAATTATCAGCACGCAAGAATCGGCTTGAGGCCTTTGGCAGAGTCTCGAATACAATGAATCGTCCGTGGCGCAAATAAACGTAAAGTGTGCTATAGAACCTCGTACAGATTTTGCAAAAATCGATTCGCATGTGTATTATGACTCTGCGAAGGCTGCATTATATTTCAAGCCTAAATTTATACGAGGAAACTGTTTCAACGGGAGACAAAGAGCTTTCATTTTGATAAGTTGGCAAACATTTTAGCGAGTCTGGATACATAGTGTTCATTGAATGAATTTGTTTTGAAATTAATCAAAGGAATGAACTGACGATGATCAAACTTGAATTTCCGGGATGATTTCATTATGATGTTGAGTCGAGTGGATACTGTGTACCAATAAAGTTCGGAGTTTGGTCAGAGTTGAAATGTTTTGAAAGCTCAAGCGGGAGTGTAATGAGACCATAAGCTCGTCTTTGTGTGTCTTTGGATGAATCGCCTCGGATTGAAACATTGAAATAGATTTTCGTGGAGATTGATGCATTTGGACTGGTTAGATGGTGATTTTTACAAGAAACTGGCATTTCGTCACCAAAATTGATTCCGTGGCCAAACGGTGTGAACTACAGCCTTGAAGTTTTGGGGTTCTACTTTGACCATTATATAATCTTGAGAAAATCAGGTAAAACCTCTGCCGCCTCGCGTTTCAAAGCCGCACCAGTATCAAACGGGTTTGATTAAAAAATTTTATCGAACTTTTCGCAAAATGTAGTCCTTAAAGAGTGAAAATCAATTTCTTTCATCACTTTGGGACAATAAAAAGTCACGTCTAGCGATGAAATAAAAAAGAAACTGGCGCGGAAAGATTATTGGAATTAGGCGAATTCACTTTCATCGAAAGAGTTGGAGTGAGTAAAATTTTAGGCACCAAAATATACGTGCTCGTCATACACCACGAAAAGTAGTCTTCTGGTTGTTGCAGCTGTGGAATTTGGCGCTCTATACCATTACATTTGCCTGCCCAAATCCCGAACGAGCTTCGCACACTGCAGCATTTTACACACATGAAGCCCGGAAAAAACAAAAATCATATCACCTGGAACTGACATTTTGACCCACTTGTCGACGATGATTTTTTTGTTGACTTTGAATCGAAAAACTAATGATTGCGCCAGAAAGAGCACGAAAATTAGATTGCTAACGACTTGTATGATTTTGTTCTCGGGTTTTTTGAGAGTCCGACTACTCGGGAGAAGCTGAACTGCAATGGGGATGGCGGTCGCAGGTCAGTTGTAGTCAGAGATTTTTTTCCTATCTCACATTGAACGGGTTACGGAACAGGCGCAAGCTAGACGAATGATTTTGATCGATCACTGACCGCCATCTTATTAGTGCAGTTCAGCTTTTTCCTGAGTATACAAGGTGGCACACATCATTTCAAAGTTTCTACGGTACTGACACGAGTAAACTTTTCTCAAGTAAATAAACTTCGTGCAAGTCTGGATAACGAGTTGGAATGAGGAATTCGGAATTTTGAAAATCGGCCGTCTATAAAAAGGTCAAAATCCTACAGATTGATTCCAAAATTAGAGATTGATTATTGTAAGTCACTGAATTATAGTATCACATCAAAGCTAACTCTATCATACCGAACCACCAATCAGCTCACTCAGCATCCGTAAAAAAAGAACAAACGTTGCTCTCGCAAGCTTCCAGTACCGGTATAATCATCATCAGCAGCAGCAACAGTAGCAGTGGCGGCAAATCTTTCAAATATCCATAATGGAGAGAAATTGAATCCAAATATAGGCTTGCACTCAGATTATAATGCATTAGCTTACTGCTACTACTACTATTACTCTCGTAGGGGTTCTGTTTGTTTTAGAATCAAAATCTCGCAAGCCTCTCTTCGCGTTCGTCCCGATAAAAGCTCTCTAAATTTTATGCAGCAGTAGTAGCAGCCTTCGGTCATATGAAACTCGGAATCCGCGCATCGTTCAAAAAAAAGTGAGAGGCAGAGAGAGATGGAAGTTCAGAGCTATTCAGAGCTTGCAGTGAAGAACAGAGTACCAAACGAAAATGCGAGAGAACGTATTTCAGCCACGCTTTGCGAGCTCACCCCAATTTACAATGCAAATTTCCCGAGCTTGCAAGCTTGCGCGCACACACATAGAACGAAAGGAACAAGTTATCCTGAGACTAAAGGGTTTTAGGACCTTCGAGTCGCAGCTGCTTCTATACGCCCAGATGGTTTATGAAGGTTGTGAAGGTATATGTGCTTTTGGACAAGTTTGAGCTTCCGACTCTGCAGTGCAGCTGATAGTGCATTCGTGCGCAAAGACGTCGACGATGACGAAGGAGAACAGTTGAGATTGAGACGTGATCTGGAGCTTGCGCGAGAATATGAGTATTCCTATAGTGTGGGTAACTCTTCGGGACTATTTTTTTCAAAAGTCGAGGGGCATGTTATCGAGGTCGAGCTTTGAGCTTTATTTTGGCAAAGGAAAATAATGAGACCAATCGAAGAAGTAAATATGTATACGACAAATGGCTGACGTTGATGCGGAATTTCGACGTCACAGGTGATGATCTATATTTTTCTAATTTTTTTTTCCTTCAAGAAGTGAGGCCCAAATTTCGATCTTATTTCTGGAAATGAAAAAATTCGATCAAAACACTTGGAAATTGGTATAAGTTCTTGTTGGGTCGATCGATGATTTTGAAATGATATTCATCGATTTTTCGAATTCGAATGATGGTTCGACATTTCGTAGGATGTAGATATGTCTTGCAAAATTATTGAATTTTGATAGCATATTTTTTTAGATGAGCTGGGAGTTCAAAAATTATTCAATCACCACCAATTTTATCTTCTGATTCTTGAAAAATGCTGACTTTGGGGGGCAGGAAATTAGCGAGGTGAACTCAATTTCACGTATAGGAAGACCTCAAGTTGCACATTGGCTTCCTGCTCAGGAAATAAAGTGAGAAATCTTCAGTTGACATATGATCACATGTTGCAATCTTGACGTCAGCTTACTCGTCGCAATTGATCGTTCGATGGAAATTCGAGTTTTCTCATTATGAAGAACAAAAGGAAAAAGGCTCATAGGACTATAGTTGCCAGTTTTTCGAAAAAAATATGTAACCCACAATCAGAGTCATTTTTGATTTTAGGATGTGAGCGAATTCGAGTGATAGTTTGACTTCAAAAAATCAAAATATTCGCACTGATTGGGGCGGAGAGAGTGGACCCAGATTTAGAATAAGACTGTGTCGTATTGGAAAATTTCTTATTTCTCGATTCCAAAAGAAATAAGCGCATCAAAACATACAGGTTGTAAAGAACTCCTATCGAGGTCATCATGACTCAATCAAAGGTAAAAACCCCAATCTTTGATTGATCAACGAACGCGAATAATTTGTACTGGAACAATGAGTTACTGGTTTTTCCTTAATTGTAAAATGAAGTGTCAACGCAAAAATGTAAGCATCCGCCTAAATAATAATTGATATCTCGCATCGCTTCCTTCGCAGACTCTATAACTCATGCATAACGTCACAGTCTCGTATATTGGAGTCAGCCCTAAAAAAATTGTCCACTACACGACATATTTTTTCGACTCGTACTTGCTAGCCGTTCAAACTCTGATACGATCTGCCACAAAAATAACCCCTTGTAAATAAAAAAACAGTATTGTGAATTATCGAAAACAGCCCTTCCCACAAATGAATCTTTTAACATCACCCAATTCATTCAAACCCTCATTCATTTCTCCTCGCAACTATTGGTGAATGGGTGGTAATAATCAGTCCAAAATTCACTTGATGTTAGCCGTAAAAAAAAAAAATAGTGTGATGCAATTGTACTTATCGAATGTGTATATGAGCTTCCACTAACATGATTCGTTATCAACGTTGTATAGAAAAGGTAGAGGAGTAATAAATGTGAGTAATACACATACGCGACCGGCGAGGCGGCGACGCGACGTAATTATTGCGATGACGCCGTGCCGCCGCCTATTAGGTACTTCATCGATCCGTATCTGGCTGCCACTATATGTATGAAATATAGTGAGGGGGAAATGTCGCTACCGCAGTATAAACACTACTGACTCCTACAGGATATCAAATCCACGGGCGTTCAACCATTATTTTGGCTATTATTCGTATCACAAACAAAGTAAAATGAAAAATATGCCATAATGCAAAATATTTTTCTTTCCCCACATGACAAAATCGATAAATTTTTGATACTGGGAGTTTTTGATAGACTTCATTCCACGTTTTGGCTTCTTTCATATTTTGTTTGCCGAATCGTCAATGATAACGATGATGAAAAAATGCGCGAGAAGGTGAAGGATTGGAGTATTACGCATATATGTTGCGCGAACGCGTAAAATCCATCGGTCGACGCGCGTGCGCAAGTGTCATCAATTGCATCACTCTCAGTAGGTCAGACCAGTATTGTTGACATGACGAGGGGAAGACACTTTTTTTCGCTTCAACGATTTGACGAACCAAAATATATTCACAGCAATGAATGAATATTTTTTGCAAATCGATAGTGTATACATGCTTACATCGAGTGCAATCTCTCACAATCGGGAAATTGATATGGAAGGGACTTTTAATGGGAAGTGAATTTTTTTTTTTCTTAAGAATTTTTTTATGACGTCAACTAGATTCTTCAAAAAAGTCAATGATTCGAGTGGTGACTGCCTCATATTTCTAAAGCCATCTACTTATGTGCCAGTTGTATGGTAATCCCAGGCTACAATTTTTTTAGATGGTCGACCAGTGAAAGAGGTTGACTGAACTATTGTATTGAGCAAGCTAAGTGGGATTCTTTAAAATTCAATTGAAAGATATAGAAACATCATTATCAAAACTTTTGTTGCACTTGTGTATGAGTTACTCCCCGCACGATTCATCAACTTCTTTTTCCAGAGCAAGCCTTTTGAAAACAGTTCTCAGCTTTTGGATGAAATGGTACTATCAAATGATAACTTGAGTCTTTATCTTGGGCTTGAAATTTGAATTTTTTGATGAACTGTTCAGTAAAGTTGGAAAACGACGCGTTGACCCCCGATATTTGGTTTTACAAGATTCACTCGGATCAAATAATGGTTGATAATGACTTATTTGTTACAAGTCCGGTATCGGAAATTTTCCTTCCTAAAATACCACACTCGAAACTGGTACCTGAAAAAGCGTAAAATATTAAGGAAGATGGTCGTATCCGCAAGGAACTTTTCCGCTCACAGTTCGTGTTTTTTTCGTCTCAAAAGGTAAAATTAATCGATGAAATGTGCGAGTCAGACCTTGGGAAACACAAACTGGAACTTCCGTCTAATCAATTTTTTATAGAATTTCTCATAATGACATCAAATTGCTATTTTCGAAACTACCCCTCGAACTACCCTCTGCATGTGAGAGTGAAGATTCCCAAAATTAGTAGTGACGCGTCATCAATACTAAATATAATATGACGGAAGCAAGTCCTTCTCGATGGGTTTGTCTCATCAAATACACGAGTCTAACATATTACTCTCAGAAAGTGAGAAAAATAATGATTGATGAGTATCATCAACTATACGACCATGTACGGTGTAACAAACTTTGCTCTATGCAATTCGATTCGCAAACGTGTGTAACCTTCAAAAAATTTCTTGACAGCATTCGTTCTCCCCTGCGTTAAAATATGCCAGAGCCTATCAATAATTTATGACTCTGACTGCTAACCAGTTTCAAGCTTGTATACCACCACATTAATATGCTTTTCAACACTCGAAAAAATTGTGAATTGAATAGATACTCAATTTCAGCGAGAATTTTCAAGTAATAAACTGTGTGATTCGAATTACATTTCCCATAGGATTATTACTACTTTAGGAGTGTACTTCCCTTGAATGTGCGCAAATGATACGAAAAACGCAAAGAGTATGCTAGCTGTGAAACAAAATTTAAATTGAGTGCTTACTTGAATTTTGATCGATAACCACTGCAAATTATTGTTCATCTATTAACTATACTCTAGATAATCAGATTATCTTGAAATCAACTGTTCCCAGTTTTGGAATTTTCGATAATTATTTCATGTTTCCAATGTACGAATATTATGGAACATAGAATCAGGAGATGTGTTCATGAATAACAAATGCAATAAGCAAGAGTGAGCAGAGCACAGAACAGCAATTCTAACTCCAATCGAAAGCGTATAATGGCATTTTACGAGTACATACGCGTGCCGATAAAACTTCAATTGCACACTCGCAAATGAACAATTCTCTCACGCACGCGCACAACTAGGTACATACGTAACGTGTAACTGCAAAATTTGCGAAAAGTTGACAACGAGAGTGCGATAACTATGAATCGACCTACTCTCGCACTTGAAGCCTATATTACACACTTCTTGCAAGCATAAAGAAGCAAACACACCCAGATCCACAAGAAGGCAACTCCTGCAACGATAAATAATTTACCGCAAGATAGTGAATCTTGTCCAACCGCAAACGGATGACGCGCAAATGAATCATGCATTAAATTTCTAACGGGACATTGGTTCAAAACACCTACCAGACTACCCATTATCAAGAAATTTTTCAATACCCATAGAGTCTCTAATAAATAGCACGAGTCGCAAATGGGAAGAATCCGAGACTACCATGTAATTAGTGAACGTGCCCCACACAATCCGCATCAAAATGCAATTAGTTTCAGAAAATTAACTCCAAAATCGACATATGTGGTGTTTTTGGAGAACTCTCACACAGTCACAGTAGGGCTGGTTCCAACCTCAATTGTATAATTGGTTTCTCTCTCAAAGTAACGAGTGAGTGACTTTTCCGTATACCATACTACAAAGGCGGTCTTGTTCAAGTGTTCTGGATTTTGCAACATTCTTTGAATGATTATATAGGAGTTATCCATATTATGAGTATATTTAGAACAGCAGGACCATTATGTAAACCAATTTTCTTCATATGAGATGAGTGTACCCAACATGCCTCTTTTGAGTCGTTTTGCCAATAGTTTTAGTTCACTTCAATATTTTCCATCGTACTTCAGCTCATTTTGATGAAGCTTGTTCCGAGTCATTTGAAACAAGCTAAAAAACGTTCCATTCTGATCAACCAGGGTCGAGCTATCTTAATTTTTCTAAAAAGTTCATTTTCGCGCGTTCGCGGAAAGGTGTACCCAACACGTTCCCAATGATGTAAATGTAAAGTCAAGTGCATAAAATCATCTTTACATCCGCGGAATCACCTATGGAGCTCTTTTATAAATCAAAATCACTATTTTCCCCGAGTGGTGGAAAAGGCCGTCATGCAAGGCCTCTGGAGATAACCGCATGGGAGGCATGTTGAATAAAATCCGACGTTAGGTCTTCGTGTTTCTCAACTGATCTTCGTACTTAGCATATAAAATAGCTCCATATCTGATATTTGCAAGTTCAAATGAAGGATTTTGGAGATCTTGAGACGAGGAATCGATTGCGCTCAATCACGTTGAGATTGGTTGAATCAAAAATTGTTGGTAGTCTTTTCACTGAACGCAGTTTTCGTGGCAATTCCTCAACCGTGCAAACACGAAAAATGGAAGGGGTTCCATGCACCGGTGGTCCCGCTACTCTTCATTCTTTAATCTTAGCCGACTCTAACTTGCTCGGAAAAATTTCCCAAAAAATCTACCCTGGTGGTTTGCTGCATTCCGGGGATGAACAATGAGCCAAAAAAGAGTTTAGCTCCATATGAGCGTTTCTATAGAGTTGCGATGGTCCAATTCAGGGCCGGAATGAAATTACGAAAAAACAGCGTCGCAGCGAATGTGTTAAATGTTCCGACAGACGCAGAGATCATCAAGGGTCGGTCCAAATCAATAATTTCCTCATATTTTGACATAACAGACGTTAAAAAAATTGCATATAGGTCAACTAAAGTATATTCTTGAGATCAGCATATGGGGCATGTTGGGTAGAACTTAAATCAATGAATGTACAAGTATAAGCTCTACCGAATCTCCCGGCTTCCCTGAATATGCTGGAGCTGTGAAATATAAAGTATGATGTACGGTGAAAACATATCAGAATTGAGATTATTTCACCGAGAACGCTTTATTACTCGAAATGGACGAACCATTCACATAATTATTATGAGACCTTTTTTCAGATGTTAAGAACTTTTACAAAGAATTACTCCGCAAATTTTTCGACAAAATAAATATTAATCGAGTTATAAATGTGAGACTTTGTTTTATGGCCAAACTGGTACTTTTCATCCCATGTTAATTATACAGGAAGAATCCACCTTACTCGCCATTCTCAGGGAAGAACTGATACGATTTAGGTCGAAATAGGTAGATTTTTACTGTGTGAAATTTCCCGAGAAATACCTCATGGGTGAATTTTTGAGTCAGTTTTGTGATACTAATTGTACCTTGAAGCTAGGTGTGCCCAATACCTTTCTCCCCTAATTCACGATAAGCGACAGGAAGTTGAGCTCACTGCAAGGGCCGGGAAAGAAGTCCACATACGTGCAAATATCTCATTTCGTAAATCATAGCCAGCTTCTGCTTCGCACACTTCATCTCTGCCCTGCTTCGTGGTGTAATACACGTATCCGTCCCTGCCTGTACTGTACGATGCTCATGTCATGTTCGGACTATGCCCTGGAGATGAGTAATATAGCGATGCTGGGCAAGTCCGGCATAGTTACGAGCAAATTGGACCCGTATATGGGTGATTCCACCGGAAGTGGGAACTTTTGGGTCCAAAATCGTCACGAGGAGTAATTTGGTTTAAAAAATGATTCCAGTCCCAGACGAGTTTCAGTGGCTCGAAGTAGTTGACTTCCACTTGTTTGGGCATGAAAAAAGTATCTAGAGCTACGTATCTCAAAATTGAAACCGGAGAAAGATATAACAAGTTTTAGGTGTAGCAGAGAGGGGGACGGAATGAACATTTCGACTCGAAAAATATTCCAACGGCGCGGCAAATAACCATAGGCTCTTTTCCGCATGGATTCGCTCTAATGCAACCAAATACAACAAGAAAATGTGTTCTACAGAGCGATATCGTGCGCTAGGGAGGAGCACAACATGGGGATGGAAAGGACAAAAAATTTTGTACGCCATTTGGAAAACACGTTTATGTTGTGCGCCTGGATAGGGATTCGAGTTTTTGGCTAATGCCGCACATCGATTAGGTGCATTTGGGTATCTCAATGACAACCTCATTGTTTAGAGAAGTTTAATTGACAGTTTGGGACTTTGCGAAGCTAATCACCGCTGTACGAGCAGTTACAGTGCAAATCCACCTCCAAAGTGTCGGATGTCCGTGCGCGAACTTAGCATGTAATTTCGACTCCCAAGGTGGTGGATTATGTTGTTTGAGGTATTAAAAATTGAGGAGCATAGCTACATCTGGGGGTTTTTGACTCTGCATATGCGTCGTGATGAATTCAAAATCGAAGTTGGGTTGCCTACAAGGAAAGGAAAGGACATTTCGACCCTTCATCAAGCACTTCAAAATATGGGGGCGTTAGAATCGTCTCCCAAAGTATTAACATAGTTGTACAGCAATAGAATACACCCCAAAATATTGCTCTGAAAAACACTTAAAGTCGTAGAAACTTGGAGGACTTGGAATACGGAAAATCCCACTTTTGGCGGAATCGCTCATATATACGCAATCGAGTTGAAGCTTCGTACCTGATGTACATGTCGCCAACGTTTGGTGCTCTGTCATGTTTGTGCCACTCGATTGGATCAATACAGTTGATTCGACATTTTTTGAAGGTGAAATTAATCAAAATCCAAAAAATATTCTAGAGCTGTCGATACAAGAATCGATTATGAAAAATGAAATTCTAGACAGAAAATCCATCTCTTGTGTATTTTGGGCTTCCAGGGAATAATCAATTTTGAATGGTTAATGATTTTATCATGAAGATAATGATCCTGCCTGAAGTTATACCCGCTTGAAAGATAGCAGATATAGCTAACTAAGCAAGAAAGAAGGAATAATGTTTCATTTTGTTCGGGAGCAGAGGACTTCCCTTGGAGTTTGCTTCATTCAAGGATGAGAAGGCAGATGCAAGATAGTGAATTCCTGAATACATGTGAGTCTGTGTGTTCACAAAGTTTAGTATTGAAACATAGTCTTGTGAATCTCGGAGTGACCATGTATCTCATCAAATATTGTGAAAAATTTTCAATTTTATTTGTATCTTGTTTCCATCATCAGGACAAAGAATTCACACTGAACATGATAAATCCTCCTGTAGTTATAGAAAAAACTGAAGAATTTTCACAACAATTAGTAGTGATGAAGTCATACACGGTTTTACCCATTGCAATTCGATGTATCAGAATGTTTGCAAGTAGTATGAGTAGTAAAAGTTTCATAATTCGAGAATTCAAGGTCTTTTTGATAAGCATATCTGTAGGAATATTATTACTGAATGAATATTCGCAGTGTTGATAAGAATTATCCATGCTTCTGAGCAGAGGATTAGCTTGTCGTCCAGCAAAAGTTTGACCGTTCATTATTTTGCTACTGCGGAGCATTAAACTTTGTGGCTGCAATGTTTATCTCTACTTATAAATGCATAATGTACAAGTTTAATAAAGTGTATGTATTATATGTACGATTACGCCTTCTCGTTGTGAAGATTAAAGAAAAAACTGTTATCATTTGAACATTATTTAAGGTTGAAACTTCATCAAAATCATAAAATGAGTATTTTGATACGGGACAAATGTCAAACGATCATTTGAAATTTCAGGATGAACTCAACGATTCGACTGCGAAATCATAAGTTTGGATGCATCGGGATTTCATCCGATAAGGGTGTGACCCTGACAATTCACGCGGTCACGAATCATTTCTTTTTCCATCACGAACAGTCAATTGTTTGATTTCATTGAAGCTACCTAAACTGCTTCGATCATTGCAATACCCGATTAAGTAGATATTTGAACGATCTTTTTTAGCTGTCCTGCAAGAAAATTTCAATGTCTATATTTGTATCAATTCATCTTTGATGAACGTATGCGTCACAAATTGTAGTGTATCAATTCTCCACGATACAGGGTTCTAGTTTACTCAGTTTTAATTCTCATGAATCTTTTCACTGATACCTCCAACCAAAATAGAAATTCCCTTGTTCTGGCTTGTAAAATTATTGTGCTCTGATAGTTGGTAACGACTTCCACGTGAGTTTCGTTGAAATTATTTTTAATATGAACCACAAAGTCAAATTTCACGAAGTGTCCCAGAAATTACAACCCGTTAGTACTACTTTTTATTTTTTTTCTATATGTACGTATAATATATGCTTAGTGTAAACAAAAATCTATTGAATAGCCATCAAGCACGTGCGCTCTTTTCTACGCGTCAGGTAAACTCATGAAAAACGCGGTATGTGCTTGAAATTTGGAAAAGAAGTCTACATAAATACTAGAATATCAGCTAACAAGTCACTTTGCAGAAAAACAGTGAAGATGTCCATAATCACATTCTTTTCAACGGGCCTTGTCGCAATATTATACGTTCTCGTAATAATCTACCCACAATTTTTACTTCATGACTAAAACACTCTCAGTCTCTTTCTCGTATTTTCTGAGCCACGGCGCTATCTTATCTTATCAATTTATTCGCTGCTACCACGACGCACAATTTCTTCTCCCACTTCTTTTCATCTCTACACGTGGCTTATTGTCGAGGTAAATGCTTGCACCGAAGTTCTGGGCTAACGAATTATTTGATGCGTGAATGAGTAAACTTCACTCAAAATATAATTACTTTTCATTTTCCATATTCGAATATCCGTTCCCAATTCAAAATGCAGAATTGAATCATCCTGAATGCCTGCTCTCTCATTTCCAAATCAAACAAGCCGTTTCACATTGATGCTTGATTAGTTATTATCTATGTAGGTCACAAAACACAAGCTACCAAGAAATCAAAAAATTAAACTGTTTGCTATCACTATTTTTTTTTCGTCATTTCACTTTCTTGACTTTCTTCATTTCGTTTTTTTTTTTTTTGTAAATTTCTTCACTTGGATGAAAAAGTGTACGAAAGAATAAAACGAATGAATCTCATTCATTCCGATAATTGTATTTTGAAAGTTAATGGCTAAACTGTAGGATTTTGGTCTCTCGAGAAATCACTAACATGTGTATTTACACTGTTGCTCTGGTACAAAACCTACAAAGAAAAATATGAAAAATTCATCTTCGGCATTATACATGAATGAATTGATGAATTGCATGAGTTTTTCAAATCAAAACTGCATTCAGAAAATGATAACCCTTTGATAGTAATGTCTTCGTATCGATATCACTGCGTAATTGATCCCATATCAATCGATCGTAAACTTATCAATACAAATAGTTTAGTTATACAGAAGCCTCGGCAATTTTTTTCAAAGTTCATTTCCTTACACTTGGCTAGAACGTGAGTATGAATCAAGAGGTACGCGATATGTGATTGTGTTTACCGAGCGAGAGTCATAAAAAAATACCGAATGAGTTTCCAATGAGCACAAGCTAACTAGATTGGAATTGTATTACGTAGATTCTCATTTTTATTGAGTGACTTCACGAGATAACTATGATGTCTTAAAAATCTTGTGTATGAAATCCGTCTCATAAGTTATAGAAAGTTGGGCTTGAAAACACAGCAAAAAGCTATTTCTACTTCAATTTCTTAGAATTGAAAACTAAAATGATAGAATTAAAAATGTGAGACACTATATTCAGAAAATTGTGTATCGATTCATGCTTTATCAAGTTAAGAATTTTCAAGGACTTAGCGTCTATCGTGATGGTAACGAATATTTGAACAGGATGTAATTAATTTGAAAAATTTTGCAGGGTCCCATGTCACGAATACGAGAAAGAAAATCTTGTCTGGTTCACTAGATTGTATGAAAAAAGGAAACATCAGGTATTAACCCTATGGCTAGCAGATGGATGAAACCTAAGAAAATCAAAGCTAAATCCAAAATGATTGACGAATCCGGTGATGACTATGCTGACGCGTAATTGCAACGTTTTCGGCAGCCTCGACATATAACCAACTCGCGAGAATGCAAGCTGCGCGCCATTTCTCTCACTTGCTCATCTCGCATCAGCGATCGCTCTATACTGGGAGGTGTAGCAGCGCAAGCAAGAGAAATCTATTTTAGTTTGGCGATCGAAATAGCGAAGCTTTAACTTCTGCTAGACACCCAAGAGCCACTAACGGGCCGACACCAAAGTGGGTCAGAAATCTACCTTTGAAAACTTTTATGCACAGACCGATCGGCTTCAAAGTTAAGATATCGAAAAATGATCTGAATTATCTTCCACTACTAGATGCCTTAGTACCAAATTGTTCAGGTACTACTTTGAAGAACAAAGTTTCGAGGAGCTTGCAAAAATAAATTGAATCTCTCGAAGCAAGATTGAACGAGGTTGAGTGTATAAAATCGATGTGGGACATTGAACTGTGTCGGTTTGAGGGCTCTGTTTAGGTCAGAGCTTGCGTCATCCGGATCAAACAAGGAGCGAATAACCATTTAAATATGATTCTCATGTTGTTGACACTGTTTGGATCGGAATAATTGATCAAAATTTTTTAATTCATATCAGAAGATTTTTGATATTTTCCAGTAAACTGTATGAAGAGAAGACAAAAAATATCGGTAGTTAGATGTACATGATACGATAAAGTGAGGCAAGAAACATAGTATTTCTCAAAAAAACATAAATTGAAGACCATGATTGGAATTGGGGGAAAAATTGTCCTATAACTCAGTGTGAATCAGTCGCAATCTTGCACGCAGTCACAAGAGAACCGCTCATGAAGACAAATCGATCAAAGCTCAAGAGAGAGCTTCCGGAGGTGCTTGCACGCCAAGCGGCGGTCTTTGCCACACTCTGATCACTATGCGTTACCTCTGCGTATCAGAGGGGAAAAATTGAGTTTAGTATTAGTAAAATAGGAGCATCGAGAAGTACGAGCTGAAAAAGAAAAATTGGTGCAACGACATCGCACGAAGAGACGAAATACGAGCGCGTGGCGCGCACAAGTAAAAGGCGCAATCGTTGTCGGTGCTCGCGTTCGGCTAAATTTAAATGCAGAGGCTTGAAGAAGGCACGCGTTGCATAACCTGGCTGCTCGCGCGCGTTCGATGCTCTAACTATATATTCTGCCAATGGTTTAAACTTATTCTATACACCTATATATATCGTCGTTGTCGTCGACAACTCTTCTTTCACGATGTTTTACTTATATACCCATCACATCAACGCTTAGCAAAGTCGAGTGTGAGGATTTTTCAATTTATCTGGAACTTTACTCGAGCACGTGTTCGGTATCTCTCGCGTTCTCATTGCCTTCAAAAACTGCGCGGATTCTTCTTGCCTCGTTGAGCATCATTTGTCTCGCTTTGGTTTTATGACACTTAACGAGCTTCTTGCATACGTGGATGTCAAATATGATACAAAATTATTGGTGTGAGATACCTACATGATTTTGTTTCCAAGTCATTGAAGATCATGATGAGAGAATTTTTTTTAACGCGGAGTAGATTGGCGAAGAGCTGTGTTCTCCTAAGAGTCATATGATATCACAAAAAATTCAGAGAAATAGTCATTCTTGCCATAAGTAAATGCAATCACAATCAGGAAGCATCGATGCTTGTCTAGAGTAAACATACTCCAGACCAAATCAAAATCGAATTCAAAACCTGTTCGACCATTTCAATTGTGGTCAATGACAATTCCCAGACGGAATATTCTTTTCTACTCTGACCAAAATCAGAATTGTTTTTCTGAAGAATCTCCATAGAAACGCTTCACGAGGCGGAGCTTTCCACCGTCCTACCGAACTACTCATCCATAGGAAGTGTAATTATCCTAAATCTCACTCAAATTGATCTACATCACCGTTGTCACCGATCGATCAGGTTCCATTGACCCAAACGCCCCGGCACTTCACAAACACCACCAGACCAAACATCTCTACGGACTTTTCACTCGCACTTCACACCTTCAACGTCGACCAACTCACCTGCTGGTAGGGCGGCATTTGGAGCAAATCCCTCTCATCGGCTGCTGTTAATTCGAACGTTGGTGCCGGTTGAATGGGATACATGCTATTTTTTCCAGGGTACGAGGTACTCCTTCTGAATTTGATCGGGCTGATACTGGACTGATGCGCCGCGGCAGCTGCAGCAGCCGCAGCCGCAGCCGCAGCGGCCGCCGCAGCTTGACCCGGATGGTGACCCGGGAAAGTCGGGCTGGGTTTCCTGCTTTGTAGATTAGCCACCGCAGCCGCTGTAGCAGCTGCGTGCAAATTCGAGTGCAACGGTTGCAAATTCGGCACCGAGCGTCCCCTGTTCCAAGGGCTCTGAAGGTTCGCTGCTGCGGCAGCAGCAGCCGCTGCCACAGCCGCTGAATGGGCCTGCTGCACCTGGTTCTGCTGACCCCACTGCTGCTGTTGTTGCTGTTGAGGACCTTGAGGCCCACCGCCACCACCGGACCATGCTGCATAGCTTTTGCCCTGAAGGTACACCCCTTGTGGATGATTACCCTGCTGCAACTGCGAGTGCCGACTGCCCGGTGCCGAATTGGGACTGACGGGCTGCTGTTGTTGCTGGGCCTGTTGGGCTTGCTGGGGAAAGTTGTGACTAGCCGTGATGGCCCTGCGGGTGCTCGATCCGCTGGAGAACAACGTTGAGGCCGGGCTGCCAGAGGGGAAGTTCTGGAACGCGCCACCGTTCACCGGATGACCCGGAGCTCCGGCTTCGTCCCAGAGACTCGGTCCCACTCTTGATCCACTGTCTGAAACGACCGAGGCTCCAAAACCACCCATTAGGGTCTGCTGGGGTGATTCTTTATCGACACCTGCCGCGGCGGTCACCAGGCTCGCGACTATGCTGTCGGCCACCTCACTGCCTTCCTTGGCCCGGGCCTCGCTCTTGGTCGGAACGTCGATTCCGGAGCTCACTCCCGACGGCGGGCCCTCATTCTGGCTTTGCTGTTGCTGCTGGCTCTGGGCCTTGTCGAGCTCGTCCTGCATGGCCAGACCCTGGCTACCGAGAAAGGGCACCGGGCTGCAGTTGCTCGGCGGCGAGAACAAGCTCGTCGCGCCCGCGTAGTCGCCCATAGAGCCGACTTCAGCCAGCGCTCACTCCGGACTGGCCTCTCTTTCTTACTCACTCACTCACTTACTTTCTGGGGCTAACGCGAACGTAAAGCTGGCGCTGCGCGCGTTTCGACCTACATCATCGGCCCTTGATCCCCGAGGGGGAGAGCGCCCCCGGCCACCGTCAGCTCTACCTGCTTCTCTGGTTGATCGAGGTGGTAGAGAAAGAGGAAGAGAGAGAGGTGAAGGTGCAGCAGGCGGACGCACTGGACGAGCTTGCGCGCGCGCGTTATCGATCCAAGCTCGCCGGGGTGCAACCCGCAAGCTCGAGCACACCGACACGAAACACGCGTGCCCGACCCGATTTTCCGTGTGGTTTTCCCCGCGCGCGAGGCGAGTGCCGACTGATGCCAGAAGCAAGCCAGCTAGGCCGGGATGTGCGACACTACGAGCCCGAGCGAGGCGAGGGAGGGGGCCGATTGCGCCCTCGCAGTGGTAGTAGTAACGGTGGCATGCCACCCCGTGTATGCCCTGTCTGACCAGAGCCCGTGTGTTACTACTGACGACGTGGCGCACCTGCGCCGGCACCGGCTACCTTCCGATGCATCGGTATTCCGTCGTCGTTGCAAGTTTGTCGACTGTGTTCAACCTGTGTGAGACTGAGGAGACGCACGCACAGGTGAAGGAATTAGGTGAACGGACACACGGCGTTATCGGCGAGTTCTGATAGCGCAAAACGCCGAGTTCGAGCGAGCAGGGCTCACACAACGACTTGTCTGGTGCGAAGCACGTACACTGACTCTGCGACCCGAAGAATCTTTCGGGCCGGTTACCGCGATGATAGCGTGTTTCGAGAGCCGGGAAGTAGCAGCAGCAGCAGCCGACGCGCCACCCGCACCGGTGGAGGGGAAATCTATAGGCAAACGGTAGCGCGCACGCCCGCGCGAAGAACGTTACGTGCTGATATCGTAGTGTGGCGTGAACGGGAGGGCTTTGGGAGGGACTTGACACGGCCAGCGGTGCACCGGAAAAGCACTCGCGCTGATGCGGAGGGTATGGAGTGTGGAGGTGAGCGCGTGCGCGCACGTTTACGTGATTGCACCGATGTGAGAGTCTGATCAGTGTGCTTTTACACACGCGGCTGATACGGTGATCATAGTTTTGCTGGTTACTCGTCGTTGTTTGTTGAGAGGAGCGCAGGTGTAGCCCGCTCTCTTCGTTCAACAAACAACGACGGGTTACTGCTAAATCGAGAACTTGATACGCGTGAGCTTGCGAACTTGATGTTGGGGAATCGTGCGGTTGATTTTCGGGGATGAGTGGCCGGTTGTCAGCGGCTTGTGTGTGTTCATAATATTGATGCGTTAATATCCTTAGACAGTCGATGATGACAACGCATTCGTTACTCTCTAAACCCGTTGGAGTGAAATGTTACTCCTTTGGAGTGAAATTTGACCCAAAGCTATGAGTCAGTTTCGTGCGCACCGAACTGGAGTGATTCATCACTCCAAGCTGAAGTCAAATTTCACTCTTACAAGGAGAGGCCAGGGAGTGCGGGTCACGGATTCGGCTGAAACTCTGGGCATCATCTCCTTTTGGTACCAAAAGACGATACCCAAAACCGCAGTGTCTAACGTTCAAGGGTTTCCGAGCTACAGGCCCAAACCCATGCATTACAGTATATCTATATATACCATTTTCCCACTTATATAGCTATACTGTAATGCATGGGTTGTAGCCTGTAGTTCTAAAACCCTTGAGCGTTAGATTCTGCGGCTTTGGGTATCATCTTTTGGTGCTAAGAGGAGACTAATCCCAGAGTTTCAGGCGAATCCGTGACTCGCACTCCCTGGCCTCTCCTTGTTAGGATTGACTCAAATAATTCAAAACCAAACGTTTTAACATTCTAGATATTGCAATATAAAAATTAATTCACGGCGTGCCCACACAATTCAATTGATTTCCTGGTAATTCTAATTATTAATAATCTATGAATAATGTATTTGACGAGAATTTCGGTAGTTGTGTTAGAATCGGTGGGGATTTGAACACGCACCCTCTTGATTGCCAGGTACAAGCGCCTTAACCATTAGACCAAATGTGACTTTGTCATAATACAGTCAAGAAAGCCTATGTACGGTTGTGAACGGTCGATACGAATTTTTAAATTTACCCGAGACGTGTTTCGAAGGGAAACTCAGAATAGAGCGACATCACTCAACAATTGAAAAGTTTTCCACTTTCTTCATAATTAGTCCCGCAAATCATTCTGGTATTATACCCTAACCTATAAAAATCTATTTCACTCAATTTGAGCAGTCGATTTTCACTCATCTTGGAGTGAAAATTGACTCAAGCTTGGAGCGAATGTAATATTTCTGAGGTTTCACTCCCTATGAGTCAAATTTTCACTCCATATGAGTCATTCTGAGAATCACTCCAAGCTTTGAGTCAAAATTTCACTCCAACAGTTTTAGAGAGTAAGAATCCATCAGAAGCTCAATCGCATTTCACTGATGGCAATTCTGCGAGTCCATTAAAATTTATCCAAGGATCCTTTAACACACAGTGTACATTCACTGTCAGATGATCAATGTCATAGTCGTTCATGATTATTCTTGGAATGTTCTTAGGGATTTTGTATCTAATCTAGACAGACTACAAGAGCAGAAGGCAGTCCGAATTCTGGAGTCTGAACTGCAACACCGTGGAGAGCTGAGTGTAGTCCATTTTGGCAATTTTGATGTGTGGGTGGTTACAAAGTTGCAGAAAACAGTATTTGCGCGCCATTCATGAGATTCCCCGCTTCCGAGCGATTATTTCGACCCTCGTTTGCAGCTCACGCCGAAAACCACTCGCTCAGAAATGAGCTAAATCTCATAAAATCGTTACGAAATTCACTATTTCCGCATGAGTTCCAGTGGGGGAGAGTAAAACTGTGCGGAATAGTCCCTTTTCCGCACGGCTGTCTAGAAACTTGTGCAGAAAGCTCAGGGGGTATATATTGTCACTATTTTATGCTGCCTATTTTCCCACTCAATATATCTGGATTTAATATGAAACTATGCAAATTCAAACCTATGAGAATTCAGTCTTACATCAGGTATGTAGTTTTTGTGCTTGCGTGCGTGAACCTGTATAGCAAAGTTACTTTTCCACAATTGTGCGTGCGTAAATTAATGCCCAAAAGTACGAGCCGTGCGGAAAACTCAAAACCTAGCACCCACAGAGGAATTCTCCATACTCACTTACAAGACGAGTCCTGAAACTTCAAAAATGACCAATTCTCAAAAGTTTCCTCTTTTCCATGCCACTCTATCAGATTCACTCTGATCACTCATCAAATATTCATTCATCGCTAGAATGCTCACGAATACATCGATATATTTATATTGTATCCTGCAATCATTCGAAAAATGAGTCGAAAACCAGTCCGAAAATTTGAGGAGTGACGTGGACAGAAATGCACCAAGTCATTTAACCACAATTGAGGGGTCGCGTGAAAGGAGGGCGTAATTGCTAAAGGGTCATTATGAGAAAATGAGCAAAAACTCTACAGAAATCACGGCGTGATTTGTCCATTTGAACTGGCTTATTTTGAAGGTTATAGCATTCTCTAAATGTCCGAACAACAATGGAAACATTAAATCCAATATTGAGCTCCTTGCAGCTATTTTAAAAAACGCAATTAGGCCCTTTCTCTGAATCCTGGGTCAAATTACGACACACATCCCCTATACAAAGTGGGATCAGATCTCGGAATTGAGTCCAATTGTATCCAAATTTTACGAGAGTGTCTATGGGCATGTTTTACAATATATCTGATTGCGAGGAGGTGGCTTGATTCATGCTCAACGGTACTGGACGCACGAGGAGCCTCCACGAGTCGTGTGAAAATGACGAGAACTTAATTCCACTACAGAAGGGTGGAAATACTTCATTTGAATGTAGAACAACACGTTTCAGTAGTTGAAAACGTTAGAATGGCGTGTTTCGACTCAGCAGCATTTTTTCAAAATTTTTTTATCGAAAATTAGGCCCTTCTTCCATATTGTACGTGATTTTGCCCTTTGTAAGAAGAATGAAGCCCTTTTGATTACTCTCATCAAAGGTTTGGAGCCTTTTGGGATATATGATCATGGGGATTACGCCCCTTTCCGAGATTACCTGGAAACGGTTGGGACAATCGTGGCCTTTTCAAAATTCTCTGCTGCAATTACGCCCTTTTTGGAATTTCCTTTTGCAGCTAAGCCTCCTTTAAAATTTTCTACTGCAATCACGCCTTTCTCGGGATTCTCTTCTGCAGAGACACCCTTTTCGATCCATGGTAGTTGTCGAGGCTTTCGAAAAATGAGTTTGATGGGGTTATAGATCATGGTTCGAAGGTTTAAGAAAGGGACAGGGGAAAAAGGGTTTAACCGCCATTACGCCCTTCTTCCGCGCACCCCCCCCTCCCTCCCCGATTGGCACAATGATACAGGTGAACCGAGCCCTTATGCTTTTCTATGAGAGATACACTTGGAGTAACCACCAACAACAGACTAGAATATGTCAATCTCATCTCATAACCCTCCGCACAGTTTGAGTAGATTCTAAACGTAATTGTGGAAGACTTCTTTCTGTATAGCTTTATCGAGAATATCAACTAACCAATCCGGGACTAGGATGTTGCCTACGTGTTGAGCGTCCGCCCCACACAAGAATTCGGGAAAATCTAACTCCAGTCCCCTGAAAACTTACAGAGTTTGGATTCAGAACCATGGTTGTGCACTTGGAGGGGAAGTACCGATCCTCGTTCTTCGAGAGAGGCCAGGACATCCTTTACATAATTAATTACATAGCAGCTGGTCAGAAGATTTGTGTCACGACTCCCATCTCCAGCAATAGCCTGGGAGGCGTACCAAGATTACACTGCGATTTAAATTTCACACACGCAGTGTTGAGGAGTTGCCTCTTCTCGAGGCAGAAGTCGAGTTGGGCTCGTAGTCAGAGAGATCATGATAGTTGGGCCCGAGAACCGTGACCTTGTCGCTTCTTTCGCCGAACACAGTGGCAAGTGCGTAGATGATCATTGCGACATGCAAAAATTCTTCAACGCCTTTCATCCCTTGAGACGACTAAACTGCAGATAACTTATTTGCATCCTGAATTGATACGGGAGTAATTTGTGATTTTTGATTGTTCAAGATTTTTCAAGGAATCATAAAACTACTGTGGGAATGTGAGTTGAGCGCACCGCATCTGAGAGAGCGTGTATGTGTGGGTACGTGTAGGTGTGAGTCATTGAGAGAGAAGCTTCTGGAACCCATCGCGCTTGGATCCCCTCGGCGCCGAATTACGCATAGAGAATCAGTCTTTATCTAGCCCTTGATTGAGAAAGTCAAGTGTCGCGCGCGTCCGTCGGCCGATTGCAACACGGTAATATCGTCTTACAGCTACGAGCCTTTTTGTATTACCATTGCACTGGAATTTCATATGACGCGTATTCGAGAAGTGCTTTGTTTTATTGACCTGATATCCTCATTCTATACCCCTTTACTTATATACTTGGGGGCTCGTCCGGGCTAAGGACGGGTCAAGCGTGACGCCGACGATGTGACATGCGCCAAGTGGTTGTACAGTTATTGTGTGTGACAACGGTGAACACGAAGTGCGTTGCAGTTGCAGCTCGACGAGGGTGATGTATCGAAGAGAGTACGTGCGAGGCTAGGGACTTGTCGACGCTAGCATCTCGGGAGTCGCGCGGGCTTGGCCAGCCTTGGGGCGCCAATTCCTCAGTGCTCTATAATGCGCTCAAGGGAATCGGTGGTACCAGCATCTGGGATGTCGGGACTGCAACTTCGTGGATTCCCTGGAAACGGCAGGGCATCGTTACTAGTAGTTGATGCAGGGATCCGGGATCTGACGCACAGGTTGCAAATTCTGCAGCGTAGAACCACGCAATAAGTAAGATATACTTTTAAGCTCATCCAATCTTGCGCGCTTGGTGCTGGAAAATTTTGGAACCCTAGTGTGAGCGAGCGAGATTGAAGAAGAGAGGAAGAAAGAGAGGGAGAGAGAAGAGACTCCTTCCACGCGCAGAGTTTCAGCGCAGCAAGAGAGCAAGCGCGCCAAAAATGGAAAATCGGCCACGGAAAAGGAAGGGAGGCTCTCTGCTCCAGGAGAGAGTCTTGAGCTGGAGTTGCTCATGGTACAGCTAGGCAGCCCTTGGACAATGCCAGCTGGGCCGCTCACCCGCATTCTCTCGTTCTCGTGCGGGCTAGTAGTATAGAGTAAATAGGACTCCTACGTGGTAACGCATTGCGTACGAGTATACATCTACTCTACGCACTGATGTTGACTTGTCGCGGAGCTTTCTGACACGAAATATTTGGAGCTCAATTTTCGAGCCTTAGCTGGATTCGTGTCAATACCATCTCAAAAATACTGAAAAGCTCAGCGACATGGTCAAAATGAACACACGCGTGCGAAGGAACACCGTGCAAGGTAGCAAACAACCTACAGATGAGGCTCTCGTGGCACGTCCTAGAGGACGCAGACGCGGACAAAGGAAGAATACAGCAGCGCAAGCTGGCGCTCAGCCGATCGAACCCAACTGTGGAAGAGATTCTGCGGTCGGGGCGCAGGATGAGATGATGCGCCTTGGGCAGGCGACCATTTGAGTTCTGTGAAAACCCTTCAGTTGGGGGGGGGGGGGGGCGGAAGGTGCTAGAGGCACATATACCTAGGATGCGCTCTGATAATAACGTGCTGAGTAGATCTCCAGAATCTCGATGGCCGAGTCTACATAACATTCGTGCGAAGACTGACGGGGTAGTCTAGCACTAAAGGAACACAATTCTAACATCAAAGCAATGAATTATCACGGGGGAGGAGGCCTCAATCCCGAAACTCAAGAAGCCCCCAAAACCGCAAACACTCGGAAACTGGGCCTGAGAAAATTATTCCCAAAATCTAAGGAAGTAATCAAACTATTGCAAACGTCCGGATGCTTCTATCGATAAACCAGCCGGGAACCAAAATGCGACCAAAAGTGAATCCTAAAACTCACTAAGGTAATCAAACTTGCTAATACTCGAGTACTAGAACCGAAAATAGTGTCCGTGAGTGAAATGAATCTCAAGACCCAGAATAACAAATAAACCTGCGATAAAACCTGGATGTTAATGACAAAATTTTCTGAATGCAAGAAGAATCGATCGCAACACCCCGAAAGAAAATTAATGAACTCAAAATTTTATCGGGGCAGTAATCGATCTTCGAATCTGAGATAAGCTCTCAACAGAAATTTCAGGCCGAGCATTCACATGTTTGCGGTTTTGGAGGCTTCTTGGGTTGCGGGATTGATACCCTCCTTCCCCCGTGATATTTCCTATCTTTAATGTTAGAACTATGTTCCTATGGTGCGGGACTATCCCTTCAGTCTTCGCACACTAATTTGAAACATGATTGAACCTTCGTTGCAGAGCGGCGAGAGGGAGCGCAAGAGCGCTCTCGGTGCGCGCTCGCTCTCTCATGTAGACTCGGCCAATAGATATTTGGTGTTATAATTTATTCTTCTTCATGCACTGAATGGAAAGTGCGGCCACCGGGAAACGATCCGGCGACCTCTTGATCAAGAGACTGACACGCTCTCAACTGAGCTAGTCCGGACGCACCAAGCAGTGGCTCTTATATGTGATTCACTTGAAGTGCTGGTGCCTGTGCAGGTTACGCCCGTAACACTTGCCAATACCAGAATCGGTGACGAATGACACCAGCTGAGTTGATGAATCTCGTGCATCTGTTTCGCAACTCGGATACGCAAGTAGTCTGCGTGAAACGAGCTCCATGGATAGACTAATGTTCCAGTTGGAACTGAAGACTCTTCCGAAGTTTTCCGGAGAGAACAACGACTTACCAGCAGCGAGATGGATTGCTATATTCAATGCCTTGGCTAGGTCAGGTAATTGGAACACCTACGAGAAGTTGATTGCAGTCCGTTCAGCTTTCGAAGGTGCTGGAAAAAATTGGTGCAACTTTCAGGTCCCTTATAATGCTTGGGAAGACCTCAGTCGAGATGTGGAGGAGTGGTTCGGGCGTTCTTCACAACCCATGCTAGCATATCAGAAGCTGAAAAGACTAAGATGGAAAAACGGAGAAGAAATAATTCACTATCTCAGCCGAGCCAGGGCTTCGGGCAAGGCTGCATAGGTCTCCGAAGATAGAAATGCGCCATTACAGTGTGCATGCATGTAACCAGCTAGACCATGGTCAAGGTGGTTCAACTTTGAATAAACAAACGATAGGTCAAGTTCAAACTCAAGGGTAGAAAGCTTTCAAAGACGCTTTATTGGCATATCGAGAGCTTCACAGCTCGAAATCAATCACTTGCAGGAAGTGATTGAGGAGAGGACTTTTAGCGAGTGAGTACAGAAGCAACATCTCCGACGATGTTTGTCGCGAATGTCGCGAGCCGGGCCACATAGCGAAATACTGTACTCAGTCAAGGAATTCAGAGCCAACGAACTATGCTGGAGATGGTCTGAAGAAGGTGTACAGTTTCGATGATCCGGACTCCAAAGTGGAACAAAAAAATCGAAAATGACTAGTCGACAGGCTACACACAAGTGCTTCAGTAGGGGGCGTCGGAGTAAAAGCTTACAACGACCCAGGAGCCGATGTGAATGTTATCAGCACCGACTTTTGGGCAAGAGTAGATCGACTGTCGCCGGACGAGTGTGAAGTGAGTAACAATCTTCATCACCTGAATGGATTTGGAGGTGTAATTGTGAAGACCGAGGGAGACGTTACTCTACCAATGATTTTGGACGATTCTCCGGATCAGCTAGAATACGCTATTGTCCCCAACCATTCATCCACTAAAGAAGTCATTACCGGTGACCCTGTGCGGGACGCGGCCAGAATAACTTTGAAACCGGACGTCCCTGTGACTGAACCTTTATCCGAAACCGATTTTGTCGTCTTAGTGAAGAAGATTGACAAGTGTCGAGCTCTCGAACTTGCTCCAAAGGTGTATGAGCCAGAGCTCAAGAGAATCATCGATTCTTAAGATCCGAGCCCTACTGAAAGCGCTCCTGTTGAGAAGAAACTTATTGTGATGAATGAGACACCTATCTGGTGTCATTGGCATAGATTGGCCCCAGCAGAAGGAGAAGCTGCGTGGCGACAGATCAAGGGGTGGTTGGAGCAGGGAACCATTCAAACTAGTTTGTCAGAATGGTCTAGCAACGTAGTACCTGAGAAAAAGAAGGATGGGTCTTTGCGAGTTTGTGTCAACTATAGACCGCTTAATCGTCGGATTATCAAAGAACAGGACCAATGCCCTTGATTGAGCATGTGTTGAATGATCTGGTAAATGCTAAATGGTTCATAACAATTGACTTGAAGAATGGATTTCATCATGTAAGAGTTGCGGAAGAAAGCCAAAAATGTACCTCGTTTGTGACTAGGTCAGAACAATTTGAGTTCTTGAAAGTTCCATTCGGTCTATCCACGCCACTAGCAATCTTCACACGTTTTCTCAGGTATTTGTTTCGAGATTCGATCAAGCAGAAAATCATAATCTTTCTTATGGACGACGGCATCATCCGAGGGCGGACTCCGAGAGAAGCTCTTGAGGATTTCAAGAGGGTTTCGGCTGTTACTTCGTGCTGTGGACCTCCAATAGATTAGAAGAAGTGCCAGCTTCTACAAATCAAAATCGAATTCCTGGGACACATAGTTGAAGAAGGACACATTGCTCCATCCCGGACAAGACTGAGTCAATGGCCAAATTTCCGGAACCAAGAACACCGGAGCAGTTACAACGATTCCGAGGATTAGCTGTCTATTTTCGCGAATTTATTCGCGACTATGCTAAAATCGCTAAGTCCTTGAGTGATCTGTTGAAGGAAGAGAGTAAATATTTATTTGGCCCTGAACAACGTCGTGCATCCTTCGAACTCAAACGAGCGTTGGTTAATGCACTTGTACAGCAACTGTACAGCGAGGATCGAGAAACAGAACTACATACAGATGCATCAAATGACGGCTACAGAGCAATGCTACTACAAAAAAACCCAGAAGACCAACTACTACATCCAGTCTACTACACCAGTAGAAGAACAACCGATGCAAGGAAGAAGTTTTCCAGATACAAACTTGAATTTCTAGCTATGGTCAGGGCTCTGGAAAAATTGCTATGTGATTCGATGTGATTGATTTTTAACGTTGTTACAGATTGCGCTGCGTTCAAGCAGACTATGTACAAGAAAGAGTTGGTGCCAAGAGTTGGCCGCTGGATGGTGATCGTGGATCAATTCAATTCCACGACCGAGCATCGAGCTGGCCAGCGGATGAAACATGTTGATGCTCTCAGTCGTATGAATTCGGTCAACATCATGCAAGATCCGGTCATACCGAGGATCGTTAGAGCTCAGGAACGGGATGATTATCTAGCAAGAATCAAGAGTCTGTTGGACGCAACTCAACAACGTCATCAGGACTATCAGTTGAACCAAGGAGTTCTGTACAAAGGACAAGAGGGAGATGCGAAGCTCGTCGTTTCACGAGGAATGCAGCCCGAGCTCATTATGCCGGACACTTTGGGATTGAAAAGATGATCGACTTACTACATATTGACCGTATAGCACCACTCGAATCCACACAGAAAAAAAATCGACATGTAATTGTGGTGGTTGATGCATTTATCAAAAATGCGTGGCTCTTCCCAGCTAAATCTACTGGAATGGCGGAGGTACTAGATCGATTACACATACTTCAAAAACGTTTTGGGAATCCCCAGCGGATGGTCACAGATCGAGGTATTGCTTTTACGTCAACGAAGTTGGAGCAGTTCTGCAAAGATGAGAAGATTGAGCATCAACTTATCACAGCCGGCATCCCTCGTGGTAATGGACAGCGGAACGGGTAAATGCCACACTCTCCAGTGTTTTAACTCAATTATCTAAATTTGACGCAAATAAGTAGCATAAATACGTGAGAAGTGTGCAACGAGAATTCAGTGACACGTTCCAACGGGCTATGGCGCCATGTCCATTTGAACTGTTATTCGGGTCTCGAATCAACCCATATGAGGACAGACGTGTTTCGGACATCATCAATGAAGAGATTTTAGCCTATTACCAGGAGGCAAGAGAGGATCCCAGGGCGACAGCTCGTCGCCAGATCGCCAAGATCCAAGAAGAAAATAAACGCCAATATGGACCGTAGAAGAGGGCTGGGGCCGAAAGAGCCTGCGCTCAAGGAAGAGTGCTGGAGCCAAAAAGTAAAGTGAAAGTGGGTGATCAGTGGTATGCTAAGCGGTGCGAGCAGTGTGAAATTGTAAGCTCGCAGGATGGGAGATGAGTTCAAGGATGGGCCATGAACGATCATGCGTTTTGAGTCCCATCAATGAATGTGATAGGAGTGAAAGTTGTTCCGAATGATGGATGGTGTGGCGGTGTAATTTATATTTAAGAATAAACGCGATGGAAAATTTGAATAAGATGTTGGCGGCTGAGGATTCTGCAGCAAGATGTGCTGGAAAATCCTTGAAGAGTATGATAGCGGAAATCCGCGAATGAATGTGTGGGTCTGTCGACCGGGTCGTTGGACCGCCAGGATGGCCGAATGTGGGAATGTGAGTTGAGCGCACCGCATCTGAGAGAGCGTGTATGTGTGGGTACGTATAGGTGTGAGTCATCGAAAGAGAAGTTTCCGGAACCCATCGCGCTTGGGTTCTCTCGGCGCCGAATTACGCATAGAGAATCAGTCTTCGTCTAGCCCTCGATTGGGGAAGTCAAGTGTCGCGTGCGGCGCAGTCGGCTGATTGCCTCACGGTTGCATCATCTTTTAGCTACGAGCCTTTTTTATTACCATTGCACTGGAATTTTATATGAACGCATATTTGACAAGTGCTTTGTTCTATTGACCTGATATCCTTATCCTGGACCCCGTTATCTATACTACCAATCTTTTCAGCCCCTCCAACTTTTGAATGAAAAAAATATTGACCTGAAGTAGTTCATTGAATGATATCAAGCATGAGTAGGATGTCATTGAAGATATCAAAAGTAGTCGCAAATTTCACACAGAATATGTACTTTCAAGAGATTCCTACAAATTTCACAATTCTGACCTCCACTGTGCCCTACACCCGCGCAGCAGGGAGAGCGGAGGCACATTTGGTGTGATGTTGATGGCTTGCCGAGATTTGAGTGAGGCCTAGTTACATCAGTTATCATGCTTAAACATTTTCTGAGCTCTCTGAGTTTTCTCTACGATT
Source organism: Eretmocerus hayati (assembly GCA_029851415.1). NCBI lineage: Eukaryota > Metazoa > Arthropoda > Insecta > Hymenoptera > Aphelinidae > Eretmocerus > Eretmocerus hayati. The sequence continues at coordinate 53,902,570 of CM056741.1, read as the reverse complement.
TCCTGCTCTCCCCCGCAACCGACCTATGTACTACATAGGCGAAGGCATCAGCACATTCGAGGTGGACGCGTGCCTGACTGCGGCAAGGACAACCTCACTGATGCATTTTGCAAACCCCCCAAGTGCTTTTTTCGAGCTCTTGCCCTCACACACGGTGCAGGTAGATGAGCTGGCAGTCGAGCTGGACCCGTGCCGAAGGCACAGTAATGAGGTCCAGCAACATCGGCATCTCTAATTATTAATTTCACAGGAGGATCTGTTCAATAGCTCGGTGATGTCTTGTGAATAGTTTTGGGAACGCCACTCATTTTGGTCTATTACAAAGTATACACAAGTCTTTACTATGTCATCCGTTTTTCACATGGGAAAGTACAGATATTCAGCGGTGTTTGAGGCTACTCATTACGTGTGAAGTGTTGCTGATAAGACACTGGGATCAGATCTGTTGCGGTTCAAAAGAAGGTACGTGATCTTCCGAAGATAAAGTTAACATCTCTCGTGAAGAGGAGGATCCAGGGGCGGATCCAGGGACCGATCTTTGGGGGGGGGGGGCGATTGGGTCTTGGAGGGACAATTTGGAAAATTTACCGAACGTGCGCGCTGCCGCGCGCGCGTCCTCCTATCTTCCCCATGCAATTTTTATCCTTGGGGCGGGGGGGGGGGGGGGTGGGCGGTCGCCCCTAGTGGCCTCCCCGGATCCACGCCTGGAAGCTCGTGTCTAAAGAGAGGAAAGCTCGTCCGTAGCCTATAAAATCAACGGCCTTTCACGGGCGATGGATAGTCTCAAACGGTATCGTGTTTCTCTCTTTTCTCACTCAACGTATCCATATAGCGGCACGCGGACATCCGCTAGGTTCTTATACATCACTTTATGGAATTCCATCATCGACATAACCTCATTCAGACAAATCCAGCAAGAAGACTAGTAACTTATTCTAAAACTTCTGAGAAAAACATCTTGTCTCTAGTAATACAGCTGTTGAAAATCACTTGAAATCAGAATACTGACAATATATCTTACAGGAATTAGAATAATTAAAAGCCCAGCCAAAATTTGTCCATCACCATCTTACGCATGGGGTTGCCCATGTGGAGGGGGTGAAGTATGGTGGATGGCCGTATGGATCATGGGTGGGTTTGTGGTTGGGTGAATGGGTTACCGGTCAGGTGGATGGATGGATGAGTGGACCGATGGATGAATGAGTGCATGAGATTTGAGGGATGAGGTGTGAGGAACGAGTTATGTGAAAAGAGTTATGAGGAACGAGTTATGAGGAATGCGTCGTGAGGAATGAATTATGAGGGATGAGTCATGAGGCACGAGTTATGAGGAATGAATCGTGAGAAACGAACTATGAGGAGTGAGTCATGCGGAACGAGTCATGAGACACGATTTATGAGGAACGAGCTGTGAAGAATGAGAGTTGAGGAACTTCGTATTAGGAAGGAGGTGTAATGAACGAGCTATGAGGAACGAGCTGTGGCACTGGGAATAGATTTGCTGGAATCTCGTCCAACTTGCTTGGTCTAATTCAGTGTACTTCTTTCCAGTGCGGTCTGGTTTGGTTTTATTTGGTCTTTGTCGGTCTCTCAGTCTCATTCGGTTTAGTTCGTTGAAGTAGTGTATATTTGGGTGTAGATCGGTCTAGTTCGGTCTGATTCGGTCTACTTTGGTCAAATTAGGTGTAGATTAGTCTAGAACGGTCTAATCCGGTCTCGTTTAATCTAGTGTGGTATAGTGCGATCTAGTTCCTTTTAGTGGGGTCTAGTTCTTTCTAAACGACTCTAATTCAGTCTAGCTCGATGCAGTCAAGTCTAGTTCGGTAAAATTCAATCTAATTCGGTTTTGTTATGTCCGATCAAATTTAGTTTGGTCCAGCTCGGCCTGATTCATCGTAGTTCGATATAGTTTAATTTAATTTGAGATCATTTGGAGAAGCTCCGTCTTGTTCGGTGTAGTTGGGTTCAGTTCGATATAGTTCAGTCTACTGCGATCTAGTTTGGTCTAGTTCGGCTTAGTTTGGTCTAATCAAAACTAGCTCATCAGGAATATCTTCTACACTGCTATTAACACTCCGTGGTTATCCGAAGGTTAATGTCAACGGTGCAGTCGCCGTGGGCTGAGAATGAGTTCGAGTCTCTGGTTTTATGCAGGGTCTTTAATTCATTCCTACGTCATACAGACAACAGCGCCCAACCCGTGGATTAACTCTTAAGCTTCGGGTTACCAACGATTATTCATACCAGTGTTGATAGTTCGGGCCTTCAATTTAGCCAAGACAGCCGTTTCGAAAATTGAGAACAATACATTCGAATTTTTTAATTTTATATATCTCTCAGCAGGTATAACTCAAGATAATACCATTTTTGCCAACTTTATGAGAAATTTTTACCTGGCATCTGGAACCAATCACCAATCATCATTTTACAACCATCATTATTGAACTACAAAAGCACTTCAGGAGCCTCTGACTTATCAAGGACATTTACAAGCCGAACGAGCGGTAGCGAGTGCGGCAATAAAGCTAGTAGGAATCAAGACTCAGATCAAGAGCTTTGACTGGGGGCCAAGGCCTTAACTTCGGCACGAGCTAACAGTGGTGAGGTGAAACCAGAATGTTGTCACGACAACGGTACATAGGCCGCTAACATCACTGCGACCAGCCTTGTAAGGGTTCGACCAGGAAAGGACTGATTTCAGATGAGATTTCCTAGCCAAAGTACAGAAAAAATAGATCGTCCCGGTTCCAACATGATGTTGTTCAAGAAACAAAATGAAGAAGATACGTATTTTTGCATTTGGTCACAAACGGACCCGTTCTTGATTTACGCGATTTTAAAGTTTGAGCTTGTAAAAAGGGTTACGTGTGAACTGACGATCTAGTTTGAGTAACTTGTCGAGTTTCTCACATACTTCGATGAGTTTCTGTGGGTCCAAGGACAAGATATTGCATGATAAAAATTAGAAACAAGACAGGATTAGGCCATATATTCGTAAAGGATTGACGATTTGTGAAAAATACTCGAAAATGGCTTTCTCAAAAAAGCTCAATCTTTATTTGGCTGAAAATATTTTTGGTGGTACCTTGCCACGTAGAGAATCAGGTAAACTTGGTCCACTAGGCGCATCCGTGGAAATGAGTTGAAGGTCCTAATTTCCAGTGACTTTGACTCTTTGATTTTTACTGCACGTCTTACAGTTCTTAATAATGACTGACATTGATCGTAGGAATAGAGTCTAATCTTCAAAAAGCGTTGAAATCAGCACATTCTCCAAGTTTGAGCTCGGAGAGGGAGCTTGAACGAGAACGATGGAATAAACTTGATTCCAACGCTTTTTAAGTATGGTATTCCATTCCTCCGATCGTTTTTAGTCGGGTTTGGAAAGAATAAGACGTTTGTACAATCAAAATCATAGAGGCAATATCACTGAACGACAGGATCTTGAACTTATAACTTCGGAGGAAAGTGCATAGTACCTCTCTCGAATTTGGTGCGCTTACCGGACCAATTCCACCTATGATTCTTCAGATGAGATGGCACCACTTGGAAAACTTTCAGCCGAATAAAAGATAACCTTTTTGAGAAGATCGTTTTAAAGTATTAATAATGAAATATCGAATTTCCACGAATTGTCGGCCTATTCTTGTCCGATTCTAATTTTTCCCAATGCAATATCTCATACTCAAACCTATACAACAAGACTTGTCAGAATTTTCGGAAAACTCTCCAACCTATTCAGTTTTGATTACCAACTATCACTCAAACCTCTTTCATAGGCTCAAACCAAAAAATCGTGTAGATGAAAATCGAAGCTGTTTCTCGCCAAATGCAAATATCCGTATCTCTTCATTTTGGTCTGGAACAATATATGAGAGGTTCTACAGGACTTTTAATATTTGGGTTGCTGAAAAGTGAAATTTTGATGAAGAAGCCATCCTATCGCGCGTTGAGTTTTGTTGCGGCCGCACTAAACGATCCACGTAACATTTGTTATGGAGTATATCTATATCTTGCACGCTTATCTCATCGACGCGCCGAGATTGTAAACAAACACGGGTGGATGTCTCATACATAATAATATCTATATACTACATTAGGTTCTTTACGGAGTTACAATGCATATAAACACGAGGCATAAGATATTGCATATTTAATAATAAGAGTATTAGCTTTTCAAAATTCAAAAATACAGTGACGTCCCTTTATAGAATCTTTCCTTGCTTTCCTTGCTTTGAGGGCATTTTAACATGAGTAAAGCGCGGCGGAAACTTCAAAAGAATGAGAACCACTTTATGCAAACCCTTACCACACTTGAGAAAAAAAAATCATACAATTAGTTGTTTTTGATATATTCATTTTTAGTGCTGCTTCTGGATCCATGATGGGCCTTTCGATCCAGGATTCCTAAAAAAATTATCATTTAAAAATGGGTCTAGATGTCAGTTCCGTGCCTTGTGGGTTTTCGTTTCTTTGATCTTCGTGAGTATCAAATCCCTAAGTTATAAGTACCGAAATCCCATTCCTTATGTGCACGCTGAGATCGTACATTCCGTGGCGCAATTTTGCCTAAAATTCTACTCGTTCAGCTTTCCTCAATATAAGTAAATTTACCTCATTTCAAGTCTTTTCGCGCCAATTTTTTGCAAAGTTCATTGCGAGGCGTATTTTTTTCATGATCCAAAGTATCGGAAAAAAATTGATTCCCACTTTTTCACTGAATACTTTTTCAAGAAAATCTACGCTTGCTAAGTTCTTATGCCAGTTCACTGCCTTACTAGTGCGACTCACTACAAAAGTCTTTGCCTGCATTCTGCCAGGTATCTGATGGCCGAATCAAAATCCCAAGATTGTTGCTTGAAACGTTTATCAAGATCAACTTCAGTGGCAAAGTCGATGAGTTCCGTGTCCTCTCTAAAATCGTTCCCTGATACCAGGGTGTCCATGTTATTCCCATGGTACCGATGAGTAGAAAAATGTTTATACGTGTAGGAGTGAATTCATACTTTATATGTTCCAAAAAGTCGAAGTATGCATGTCACAGAACCTTTGGAAGCGAAATTTGGTGGTGGCACATTGATGCTCAAATATCGAAATTTCGTTCTTCGAAACTTTCTAATTTGATTGTAAAGTGTTTTCCATCAGAACAGATGTTATGAGTTGAGGTATAAGAGTACTTCTCATCAAGATAGATATTAACATAAGAGACAACAACCGCAGTGTACGTGTAATAACGAGAAAATATCCCTGATCGATTACACCTCGAATCTGTGCAACTCAATCATTCAACTCTAACATGAATGAGAAAGATAAATTATGTGGCAAACGAATTACGAAAAATTCAATCAAATAGTAGTATTTCCTAGCAAACCTTCATGACTTCGTCATCAATCGCGCATTCTATGGACGTACTCCATTTTTCTCATGGTATGCGTCTGGAACCAATTTTGCTGGTTAGTAGGACCTCCTAAATGAGTGGAAAAACACGTGCCCACCGGTTTGGAAGGATGTTTTTTTTGTAATTAATGATGACGATGATTAGCCGTCTGAGGTCCATTGAGCGCACCTGATTGGATCTTAATCTACGCACTCAGAACACGCAAAAGCTTCTTTAAACACATATGCACACTGTATTTCACTAGTTTTCTGTTTTCTGACCATGTTGGACAAGTGGGAGTACTCGAGTTCCGTCTATTTGCGTTTTAGCGCCCCCATCCGTGTTTTTCACAGAATTGACTATAAAATTCCTATATCGAGTCTATAGTGACACTTATGGAGAAGAAATGGATCCCTTAGTGTATTATAGTTGCTTTCGAGTTTTATATGAACGATTACAATGTCATAGAAGCGCCCACATGATCTCGATCACATATGTTTTCATCGATAGAATTTTTGTCATGCTTCTCATTCGAATAACATTCGATTTCAGGACCTAAAGACTGTGGGATATTGTTTGTGATGAGGTGAAGAAAAATGAGCAAAACATCTCAAGAGCGTGCCCCCACTCCCCTCCCATGCCATGAAAATTTGACCTTTTTCAGTCGAGTGGCCTCATGAACTTATCCATCTTCTTGAAGCTGTCATTTCAACGCAGTTGGCCGCACGCACCTAAACCAAACGGGATATAATTGGTGTTGTCTTGACCTATCGACATCCATTCTGCTCGTGTACTTATCGCAAATTTTATTTTTTCATAAGCTAAGTACGAGAGATCTCAACTTTTCGTCAAAACTCGGGTACGCGACTACGACGTTTATTCATGACTGACACGTCAAAGGCACGCGACTATAATCAATGTTTTCTCGAAATATGAGGTGTCTAGATGGTCACTGAATATTGACATTTTCAGCAAAGTTATTTTTGCAGCAGGCTTAAGGAATCAGAAAATGGCGAGAGTACGCTGAGAGATACCCAGAAGATGAGAGTTGCTGGCCGTGCTGTGCATAGCCAGTTTCCTCTGACAGAGAACCGAATAGGGTCTTCACTTATACGGGATCAGTCTTAGCCATATCGTTATCCTCGCCGAGATCTTTCAATAATACGTCACATTTTTTCCTCCGTGACCATCCCCTCCACTCTAAACAGTTATCATTGTCAGTCATTGTCTGTGTGTGTCTGTTGTTTACTCCATCTCCCCAACACTTTGATCGATTCTTCTGAAATTTTTATGAGTGGTAGATGACCACCCCAAGATGTGCACAAATCTGCACCTAATTATATCAAACAGTCCACGACTCATACGTCTTGAACAATAAAAAAGAGAAAAACCTCGAAAGTTTGACGTGGGCATACCCCCGCATTTATTTTTGATCGCCGCGAATATATAATTTTTCATTACTACATTCGTACGCTCCTCTAACGTACACCCAGCATAGGTATTTCATTAACTTTTCCAGGAATTCGTCGCAGAAATTTTGTAACTGGCGCACCCCATTACTTTATCGTGAATGTAACGCTCCTCCAACGTACGTGACAGATCGTAAAATCACTCTCATGAATCTTCGAATCAGTAAACTCAGGAAGCGTACGCCGCTCCGAGTACGCATCGCAGACGCGGTGTATGGCCCTCACGCATTACATTCCCGCTAATGTAATGCGCCACTCCCATGACGCGTATGCTTCTCAAGCGTACGAACATTGGTATATAAGGCCGCGCTTCCCAAGCTCGGCTTCTTAGTCTCCTCCAGCTCGCCGTCGCGCGTCGCGACGCTGTCTTCACAACACCGGGCCCAGCCGTGGCCTCGACGTACCCGACTCAACGTGCCCAGCAGCGACCGTACCAAGTTCAATCGGTGGCATGAGTGACCAAGTGTGCGTAGTGTTTGTGTTTCGCACCTTGAGTACCGAGTCACAATTGTACAGAAACGCCTACGGGCCACACGTTCTGCATGCTAGCACACGACCGACTCGCACCCCCCGCACACCTTCTTCGGATGGCACTCATGCAAATCCACGAACGGCTCGCGCTCTCTGGAAACCCGAATGGCATGATGAGCACGTATTGCACTACATAATATACATGTATTGCACTGCATGATATACATGTATTGCACTGCATGATATACATGTATCGCACTGCATGATATGCATGTATCGGACTACATGATATGCACGTAATACACTTATCAACATGCACGCATCGCATGTTATGTGTGACCCCCCTCACGTACATGTCATGACACAATTCCACTGATTAAATAGTGAAATCTAATGTTCAAATAGTGGAATTATGCGATGGCGTTCACTTCGCGAAGGTCATGCATAGCATCCCGTGCATGCATGACGTAAAGTGCAATACATGCATATCATGCAGTGTAATACATGTATATTATGCAGTGCAATACATGTATATCATTCAGTGCTATACGTACCTATCATGCCATGTGGATTTGCAGAGAGCGCGAGTCGATCGTGGGATTCCATGAGTGTCATTCGAAGAAGGTGTGCGGGGGGCGCGAGTCGGACATGTGCTAGCATGCAGAACGTGTGGCCCGTAGGCATTCCCGTACAATTGTGTCTTGAAACTGTGAGAATTATTCGAGTGCCTAACCCCGTTCCTACCCGACGACGGCGTGAGCACGCCCACGCACTTGGACCGGACGGATGGACCGTCCCAGCCAACGACAGGGACGTCCCAAGACTTGCGCACCCCGCTCCGAAGAGGAGCACCGACGAGACCTCTACGGACTTCAACAGGCCAAACGCTTGGCGCGGCTCGGAGCGTCGAAAGCCGCGGTCTCAACTCAACAAAACAAGACTGCTCAACCCTCAACTATCTCGTCTCCGGCCAGCGAGACGCGGGAGAGGCTTTAATTTTAATCTCATTACCGAGGTCTCCCGCAAGCGGATTTCCGAGCCCCGCCCATTTCGCGCCCAACGTGGGGCCAACGAGGGACTCTTTGGACTTCGTCGGCATCAGGAGATGCTAGGACCTGCGGCCTGATGAGCAGTCTCCCCCGGACGCCGCTTGCAATCCGGACGACCCAGCAGACAGCGGCAAACACTTCTGGGAGTGTGGAAACACCCAGTGGCGCCCAACTGGATCAACAACGCACCGTCTCGCTGGACCGCACCGCTCGCATGACACGCCACCAACGACAGTGGTCACTTGGCTCGGAGCAAGAGCTCGAGTCCCTCCTCGACGGAGCACAGCTGCCTCTACGCCAGAGGACATCTCGCATGAACCTCGCCCCAGCTGGACCATTGCCTGCTGTGCCCCAAGACGAGCCTGCGGATCCCCAAGCCGGAGCTCAGCAGCAGCCACCGGCGAATCCTGCCTCCGTCAACCAGGTACCGTCTCACCCGAATTGACCTATCGCTCCAGAGAGTGCAGCGGACGTTTTGACGGTCAACCCACCATCCAGAGCCACCAGCAGAACCGGAGTTCACCATGGACAATCTCCGACTGATGTTCCGTCAACTGGCTGGCACGCCCCTCAACCCTTCGGACTTCACGGGTGCGGAGCAAGAGGACCCAGCAAAGTCCATCAGGAAGTGCACGGAGCATTTTCGACGCCTCGGGACCGAGGAGGCCTTCCTTGTGCACGTGGCCGAATGTGCAATCAAGGACGACGCCGAAAAGTGGTGGTCCTGCTACAAGAACCTGGCTGTCGACTGGACCCGCTTCACTGAGCTGTTCCTGTTCCGCTTCGACTCATCGCAGCTTCCACTCCGACACAAGGCCAAACTCTACGGACAGACCCAAGGCGAAGGCGAGGACGTGAGTACTTTCATTGAAAATCGTAACCTCCTAGCCCGTCGTCTGCTTCCTGAGGCCACCGAGGAGGAGTTGGTGACCCTGATCACGGAGTCACTGAACACGACCACCCGCTGCCACCTGCGTGGTAACCCGCCGACCACTGTGGGCGAGCTGCTGACCAGAGCCACGGAGGTCGAACGCGACGAGCAGGCCAAGCATGCCGGCGCCCGCGAGTTCAACCAGCCAACAGCAACCAGGGTAAGGGCAATGCTGCCGTTCCAGCGCAGTCATCAAAGGCTGTACGAGACTCCAAGCAGGTCAACGGTGGGATATTGCCTGAATGTGATCATTGCCCTGAATATCATTGGCACAGGGATTCCCCCAAGCGACCCCAGTCCCCGAAGGCCACGGCTCCGGGAAACTGTCGGGAAGCGGGGAATGCTGCGGGCACACCCGCTACGACACCTGCAGCCCCACAATAAGCGCTGCAACCGCAGACGCCACCGGACTTCACGCCACCAACCTGGACATCTGGATAAGACGGAACCGCGTCGCAGTGCTCGTCGACTCGGCGGCATCCCAAAAATTCATCTCGCCACGTCGCATCCCGGACGGAGCCGTCGTGCAGAAGATCCAGCCACGCGGAGCCAGGCTGGCCAGCAGTGGGGCCGAGATGCGCGCTCAAGTGACCTGCACGCTCACCGTGCAGATCCAAAACTTCGAATGTGACGTCAAGTTCTTCGTTGCCGAGGAGCCTCGACCTCCCGCCATCCTCGAACGACGATGGCTCAAGGAAGTGGAGGCCGTCCACGACCACGACCTCGACTGACTCTACCTAGGAACCAGCAAAAGGATCCGGATATTCCTGGAATGCGCTCCTGACGGGCCATCCACCAACCTGCAAGAGCAAGTATGGAGCAAAGTAAACCACGGATTCCCTAATGAATATGTTGATCAATTCAAGAAACTCATCATACGACACGTGAGGATCTTTGATGATTCGGCGCCCCTGGCCAGGACACCCTTCATCATGCACGAGATCAGAGTCACGGACCGTTGCCCCTTCAAGATTCCACCTAATCGCTACTCCGCTGAGAAAAAGCGAGCGATAAGCGAGATGGTCATACAAATGCTGGCAGATGGAGTCGTCGAGGCAGCCTCATCACCATACAGCTCCCCCATCGTGCTGGTCGACAAGCACGATGACACCTTTCGATTCTGCGTCGACTTCCGGAGGATCAACGGTGTCACGGAGGACGCAGGTCAACCACGAGGATCTCAAGGAAATCGGCGGAGCCACCATCTTCACGACTATCAACCTTCAAAAATCCTATTGGCAGATCCCGCTGACCGAGGACTCTAAGCAATTCACCGCCTTCTGTACACCGGATGGCGGACAATACGTTTTCAACGTTGCAGCCTTCGGATTAAAGAACTCCTGGAGGACTTGCAACCAACTCATCGGGATGGTAGTGCTACTCGGGCTACTTGGTGAGTTCTGTCTGAATTTCCAGGACGATATTGTCATATTTTCACACAGCTGGTCCGACCAGCTCGTCCACGTCTCCAAAGTCTTGGAACGACTATCTATGTACGGACTCGCCTGTGCAATTGACAAATGTCTTCGGGCAGGATCGCCTCGAGTTCATGGGCCACGTGTTATCCACGGACCACAACGAGGCCAAGATGGAGCACATACGAGCTGTCCTGGAGTTTGCCCCACCACGCGACAAGAAGGACTTGCAGAGGTTCTTGGGCGTTGCTAACTGACTCCGTTCATTGCCAACGTCCTGGAGACGGAAGTGTTCCAACGGTAGGAGTACCCGGGAGCCGTACTCTCCGACAACGCACCCCAGTTCAAGGGTGCAAAATGGCTTCGCCTCTGCGACAAGTGGCAAGTCGAAGTATGGACAACGCCTGTATACCATCCTCAGGCAAATCCAACGGAACGTCGGAACCAAGAGATCAAGAAGGAGCTACGCCTGGCCTTACTTCTTTACCAACACCAAACCAACTGGGATCTGGAGGTCCCAAAGATCCTGTTTGCTATGCGCCGCCACTGGATTCTCGCCTAGTGAGATGCTCCTGGGACACAACATCACTCGCCCAGGTGAACGAGTCTCGCCACGGTCGGACGGCCACGAGACCCGCATCGCTGCAGCCAACCGCGCACATGACCACTTCACTAGCAACTGGAGCCCTTCGGATGAAGTCTTCACGGAGGGCGACATGGTGTTCATCAAGATACACCCACTCTCCAAAGCTGCCGACAACTTCAATGCCGGCCTCGCCTCGAAATGGAAAGGCCCATACGAAATCGTCCACTGTCATTCAGCGCAGGTGTTTACCGTCAACCGACCCGTCAACACCGCCCTAAAAGCGGTCTCGCAGGTCAAGCGAGACCACACAGTTCCAGCCCCTCCTGCGGCTGAAATTGGGTCACCATCTTCCGCAACCAGCGGCGCCAAGGATCCGACGGACCCCGCACCGAGCGGCCACATCCGCCGACCACACTTGCCAGTGGGGACGCCCACCTCCCGAGAACCAAGGTCGGAATGGATCCGCAACCGTGCCCATTGCTACGACCCCTGATCGTGCGCAGGACGACATCGCAAGCCACGTCGAGGAGGACTCCCCGACAAACCTTGCCAAGGTGGACACCTTGGCAGAACCATACCCAGGGGTAGCGGATGCGCCCCGAGTCCTAAGCAACCAGAAATGAAAGCGACGCAGAGGGCGACGTACCTTAGCAGAAGCAGCACGGATAGAAGCCGAGCGCGAGCTCGCATACCCACCGCCTAGCCACCGCTACAACATAGGGAGCAGGAGGAAACCTCCCGCTCCGGAACAATAACTAAGTATATTCAGTCGGCCGACATATATATAACGTATATAATCAATCATTTGTCGATAAGGTACCGAATGCGACGCACACTCACGGCACTTTCTATGCAAAAATAATTTTCGCGTCAATCCCCCGGATGATTTGACGTGGGCATACCCCCGAATTTATTTTTGATCGCCGCGAATATGTAATTTTCCATCACTACATTCGTACGCTCCTCTAGCGTACGCCCACCATAGGCCTTCCGTTAACTTTTCCAGGAATTTGTCGCAGAACTTTTGTAACCGGCGCGCCCCATTACTTTATCGTGAATGTAACGCTCCCCAACGTACGCGACAGATCGTAAATTCACTCACATAAATCTTCGAATTCGTGAACTCAGCAAGCGTACGCCCCTCTGACGTACGCATCGCGGACGCGGTGTACGGTCCTCACGCATTACATTCCCGCTAATGTAATGCGCCACTCCCATGACGCGTATGCTTCTCAAGGGTACGAACATAGGTATATAAGGCCGCGCTTCCCAAACCCCAAAGTCATGTCACAAGTGACCTACTCCCCTCGCAGTTTCGAGAGGTCCAAAGCTCCTGAGTACCAGTCTCAGTGCCAGTCCCTTTCTACCGGATTTAGGCCAAGGCCCGGGTACGGTGTCCCTTGACTGGGGCGGGTGGGTCGTCAGACCCCAGAACCAAGACACCAGAGTGCTTCGGTCCCAGATCCCAATTTGGATTCAGCGACCGCAAAAACATGTAGTATAGGCAAAACAAAGTATCCAGGTCCAAGCATCTTTGGAAAATCACGATTTTTCGAGATTATGTGAGAACGCTGATTTGCCGGGACGAAACTGACCTTGGATTTGTATTCAGCGACCCCAAAAACATATAGGAAAAGCAAGACAAATTATGGTATGAGCACCAGGTTCGAATATCCTTGGAAAATCATGCTTTTTTGAGGTTATGTCAAAATCGCGATGTGCTAGAATGAAACTGACGATGGATTCGGATTCAGCGACCACCAAAACGTAAGGGTAATATAATCGAGTTTTTATCTGCTCCCAGCTGAGTCAAAGAGTTCTACAGACTTATTTCTATGTTCGGTGTATGATGTTATACAAGGGGCAATATTGACGATAATTGGATGATTTTCGTTTGTGCCATCATAGTCCAAACTTCATGAATCATGGTTTGATTCTGAACAGTGTCCTGGGTACAGTTTATATTGGTCCTTGTAATTGGTTGGAGTGAGCGTTTCCGCAATACAGTCAGTACATTTGATTATCAGTTTGTCGAAAGGTCTATCAAAATTCCTCACTGCAACTAACTAAGAGTCAGTGATGATCACAACAGCTGAGATTATTGATGAAATTTGAGATATCGTATCATGAATCATCTGCAGATTCGTACGGAGGTGTAATATTGATCAACGATAACTTAGTTAGAGCGAGTCCAAAAAGACAAGAAAAATTCGTCCCTTAAATGTCTGCTGAAAAGGAGTCGTGGAAATTCAGTTAAACTCATACAACATACCAAAACAGTAGTGTAATGATTTTATTCTCCTCCATGCACTGAGTGGGTGAAGTACACGAACCGGTGATCTCTTGTTCAAAAGTCTGGCACACCGTTCACTGAGCTAGTCTGGCCGCACCAAGCGGTAGCTCTCATATGTGATACGCTTGAAGTGCGGGTGACTGTGTAGCTCGCGTCTGTAACACATCCTCTGGGCACAGTCGACGATATCCTCATCGTCTGATTTTCAGGTTTCACCTCCCTGATGCGTGTTTCCCGCCCTGATGTTGAAAGCAATATTCTCTTAATATGCATATCCCTTATATCTTCATCTTCAATCAACTGGTCCAACATACAATGGCCTATAGGAGGACTTACATGGCATTCGAAATCGATTGGTTGATAACAGATCATTTGTGGATTAGTTGAATTACGATTTAGACGAAAAGTTTTTGAAGAAAACAATGTTTGACAAAAATTTCACTCTAATTGTATTTCAGACGATTCCAGAGCAATTCAGTATGAAACAATCAGAAAAGGATACCGGAAACGCTACGATTATCTGAGATGAATTTTCGTGATGACCTCGTAGAGAAAGATATTGTCAGATGGAGGAACAAGATTCTGGTTGTTTAAATGTGAACAAGTATGTATCTGATATGACTGAGGAGAGACAGCTGGAAAATTATTGGTTTCATCTTTGAATGATGCTCTAAAAAATGTTAGAAGATCATGATTGATCATGTGAACGATGGAAGGTGAATCCTGACGCACATGAAACTGTAACATACTTAAACGCAGAAAGGGCATTGGGAATAAATTTTTAAAAGGTTTGCCAAAAAAGGAGTGATACTCAAATTTCTCTGAGGTCATACGCAGATAGATTACCACAATAATTGAATGAAAAATAGATTCAAGAATACAGCAGAAACTCTCTAACTCAAAACGCCCTAACTCGAAAAACTCCTCTACTCGAAGTTGACAGTGCTCTGACTTGATTCTTTGGGGAGGGTGATGGATTTATGAAAGACCCTTTCGGGATCCCTGTCAATGAGCGTATGACTTACTCCCACGTCTCGCTAGTCGGAGACGAGATCCTCATTGGTTGAGCAGTCTAGGGTTGTGTATTCACCGTAGCCTGCAACGCTCCAAGTCGAGCCAGTTTCTCGGCCTGCTGCAATCCGTAGATGACTTGTTAGTCCCTGGTCTCGGACCGGGAATGACGTTGGTCTTTGCGGTCCATCAGGACACGTCACGTTTCAGCTGCCGGTTTTCGTACCATATGCAATGATTTCATCCGAGAAATGCACACTGTGGCTCTGGACTGCCTCCGAATATGACTTCAGATCGCCGTAGGGCCGGTGGTGGTACGAACATTACGTTAGACATTCAAAGTTGAATTGCGACTCGGTATTCGAGTTGCGAAATGCCAGCACAATACATACTTTGTCACTCATGGCACAGGGCCATGCACTGCACTATTCTTGAGACGGACACGGAACTCTCGGTCGCGAAGAGGATCGCGACGGAAAGCTCAGAATCGTGGTGGAGTGTCGATGGCCAAGGCGTGGCCGAGTGTCGTGGAGGCGGCGCCGTGCGTCGCGACAGTGACCTGGGATTGGAATGAGCTGCCAAGCCTTTGATGCTCGGTCTTCTATAGGGAAAAATGGTGCAGCCACGTTGTACGTGCAGTCGGATGAGGCTCTGTTTAACTACTGCGGGAGGATGCATAAACCGTGATTTGAGATCTAAATTGGATTCGGTAAGGCACACATCAGACTGGAGGATTGTAATATATCCCACAGTAGATGCGCGTACATCCTCTAGGTGGCACGATTCTTCAGTCTCGTGCCACCTAGAGTATGAAGAATCCAGAGTAACTCCGTCAAATGAGTCTCTTGTTCAGAGCTACAGGTGAAAATCTCTGGAACTTGGGAGAGTAACGACTTCCCGGCCCCAGTTAAACGCAAAGAGTAGTTGATCCTGGGACACAGACGCACTCCCTGACCCCAGTCTTCCGGCAAGGGAGACCTTAGTATCTCGGGAGCACACGACAACTCCTCCGCCCTCACTTTCAACCCCAGCACCCATGTGTGTGCTGTCACCACCCTGTTTGCCTCTGTGCGTATGAGCCCTGAGTGGCATCTTGGACCACTCCGGGGCTCCCGCTTTTTCGCAAGCCCTCCTTCAACTTTCACCTTTTTCTCTACTCTCTGCTCCTTCCTTCCTCCTTCTGGGACTATAACCTTCGGGTTGGCGCCCTCTGGGGAGGGGTTTTAGTCGGTAGGTGCCCGAGTTTTCTCGGGTGAATCCGGCACTATCTACACTCTTGTGGGTGTCTACGAAGATTTCCCCATCCCGGCCTACAAAATAAACTGTAGACAGTATACTCACCAAAAACAATGAAACACCGATACTCGCACAAAAACATCGACTGCTCAAAAAATATTAAGTGTACGGCAATTTTGGAGCAAGCATTTTAAAGATCGGAAGAAATGCTAACTTTTCGTGCCTTTTAATAGTATATTATGCATCGAGTGCCAAAAAACTTTGTTCTTTGCCATAACTTTGTTGGATGTCGGCTTCGCCAACAAGGTTATCGTGAAGAACAAAGTTTTTGGCACGAGACGCATATGCCGCTTCACACGGCGAGACGCGCAAGCGAGTAAGCATGAAAACACGCAGTTTGCGCGTCGAGTCGTGTAAAAATTTTTTTCATGAATTTTTCATGTCCAGTATTCACTGTCAAAAAGTGAAATTTTTTAGGTCGCGTCAATCACCTGTGATTTTTACGGGCATGAACGGATCGGGTGGAACTTACACAGTATCTTGTAGGCCTTTTCAAGACCTTCAATTTCATTCTTCTTAAAGTTCTCTACGATGATTTTGAGCCAAACAATCGCCCTCGGACGACAACGATGAAATATGCGTGCTACCTGCATGGTTCCAAGGGCGTTCCGCCTTACCTTGACTTGACCTCGTTTGTGAACATGAAATATGATTTTAAAAAAGTTTCAGAGGACACATTATCCACGTAAAATTATCTGAACTTTCAGAAAATGTGGTCGAATTTGCCCTCAAATGCGCTCCTCAAGAGCTACGTTCGATTCAAATACTGTTTCGAGTGAAAAGTCATGATTATGTGAAGAAAAACGAATGTAGCTCTTCAGGAGTGCATTTGAGAGCAATTCCAATCACATTTTCTGAAAGTTCAGATAATTTCACGTCGATAATGTGTACTTTGAAATTTTTTAAAAGTCATATTTCATGTTCACAAACGAGGTCGAGTCAAGATAAAGCGGAACGCCCGTGGAACCATACAGGTAGCACGCATATTTCATCGTCGTCGTCCGAGGGCGATTGTTTGACTCGAAATCATCGTAGGGAACTTTAAAAAAAATGAAAATGAAGGTCTTGGAAAGGCCTACAAGATACTGTGTAAGTTTCCCCCGATCCGTTCATGCCCGTAAAAGTTACAGGTGATTGACGCGACTTGAAAAATTTCACTTTTTGACAGTGGATACTGGACATGAAAAATTCATGAGAAAAATTTTTGAGTGGCATAAGAAGTCAGCATTTTCTTCGATCTTCAAGATGCTTTTTTGAAAATTGCCGTACAACTGATGGTTTTTGAGCAGTCGATGTTTTTGTGCAGTTATCGGTGTTCCATCATTTTTGGTGGGTATTGTGTGTTATACATATCACTTTTTAAACATGGGCCTATATGGACAATGCTAATGTCATAGGCTGTAGCTTTGAACAGGAGGTTCATTTGATGGAGTTACTCTGGATTCTTCATATTCTAGGTGGTACGAGACTGAAAAAATCTTGGTAAGTTTTGGTGACCCGGACCCCTCGGACTTCCCATTGTTACCCGAGAGTTGAGTTCAAAATACATGCTCTCTGAGTCCAATTATTGATGAGTCATTTTAGTCGACTCTCCAACTCGAAAACTCCCTAACTCGAATTTTTTGCCTAGTCATTTCAAATTCAAGTTGAAGAGTTTCTACTGTATTACCAACTAATGATCATTTATAGTACGAAAAAGGTTGTGAAATTCTTCCTGCAGATACCGCTTGAAGAAAGCATTCTGCTAAGCTCTTTCAGCAGCGCTTTTTGCTAATTCTGCGGAATGATGTCTTTGGTGGAGCATTCTTGGAGTTGGTCAGAATTGTGTCGGAACTATCATTTCCAATATTTTTTAGACCTTCTAAACACGATAGCTACGGTTCCAGGAGGCTAGAATGCGCTCAAGACGAGTGATGAGCTGATTTTTCGAATTGCTATCAGTAAAATTTGACCGATTTTGCAGTAAGTCTGGAAAGGCTCACAAAATGGACCAGGACGTCCTTTTTGATCCCACGAGAGCGCATTATACATTGAAGAGAAGTTGTTCGCAACAGACCAAGAATGAACGAATGGAGTCTATATGTATCATAATGAAGAAGATGTTCTCAATACTTTCTGGAATGAGCTCAAGCCCCTTACTATTGGGTCGAATCTCAAGTTATTATTTCTCGCGGGCCCTTTTTGTTCTCATAATACAAGATCTGGAGTCCCGAAGAGCTATACTTTGATGATGCCACGTTACGCGTGATGTATCATCAAGGTGCAATCAATTATGTTTGCATTGTTTTCCATCCTGAGGTTATGTGGGTACTTCAATAGGTCCCTGTCGGATGCGATAAGATAAAAAGACCCAGCGCTGGATATACCATCTTGTGGCGATTGAGGGGACAAATTCTATAGTCTTAGAGGCACGTTACGCTAGGGTACTTGGAATTTGACTCATTACGAGTAGGCTGGAGTTTATCAGGAAATGCCCAAGACGCTGTTTTCGAAATGATACCTGTAAATTTGACCCGTACATTTTTGGGCTATTGCGAATAACTTTCCTCCAAAATATGTTTGAATAATGGAGGAAATGCGCCCTCGTAAGTTCAAAAGCATGTCACGTTTCCGGACCGCTACAGTAATGCGCCCCTAAAGCCATAAATTTAGAAAATTAGCAAAAAAGCGAAGAATGATGTTTCCGAAAATACAGTATTTTGCGATTTAGAACAAGATCTTGAAATGTACGAGCAGATCAGGTTATGAATTTGGTTTCTACGTCACGAAATATACAAGAACATGATGTTTCCCCAAATGGGTTATCCCGGGCCCAAATTTTTGTTCCCCAGTGTTATTTTGTATGTGACTTTCAACCCAGGCTAAGTTGATACATCGAGAGACTGTTCAATGACACTGGTAAGAAGTCTCATAATGTAGACTTTGCTCGAGGAGATCACTCAAAACATTCCCCAAGTTATCAAATTTGTTCCCAGTTAATGGAAAATCCACTTCTAAACCCAATCCTTTTATCAGGATGCCATTAATCGTCTTCTTTACTTGTGCAAGTTTGCATTCTTCCAATGGCTCCTCACTAAAGTTGGTGGCGGTTTTTCGAAACATCTGTGCAACCAAGCTAAGATTTGCATTTTTGTCCCCACCCGCTGATACAATACAGTCATACGACTGAGACGAATCCACCATTCCCTCTTCTTTGTCTATTTCTGTTGTTGTAGAATATGCTTTTAGTGTATCTTATACTGTGAACTCGTATTTGCACGCACAAGACAGAGGGGTTGGGTCCTCCCCAATTGAACTCTTCTTACAGCTTCATAGCCACAATTAGCTCTTGCTGCGTTAGAACAGGATTATTGGGTCTCAAATAGTTGTGAATTCTCTGGGTTGTAGCACCAACTGGCATGAAATCCATGCAAAAACTTACTCGAAATTCTTCACTCCTCTTACTTCTGAACTGCGGTAGTTTGGACCACTTTGTAGATAGTCAGAGAACATTTCTAACAAAGAGAGGTCCAACCTAGAGTAACCAGAATTTTAACAAACTTTTGAGAACGACTTCATTTTTAGGGAGATGAAGGAATGTCGAAGAAATTAATCCCATGGGTCATCTGTTTTGGGGTACACAGCTATAGAGTTTAGCGTTGCCCATGTGGGCCTATATTGAAAAAGAGCATATACATAGACATACCGACAATACCAATTTCCAAAGCTGGATCTGGGAATGGGAGCTCCATTAGATTAAACTCTTGGAAATTCCTTCATTTTTTATATAAAAAAAAGTTGTTTCCCAGAATTTCATCAAGATCTGAGCTCCGCAAGGTTCGATCTGTCTTTGTGAGTCTACTGTGGACTGGTTTTGAGGAGTAGCTTGTTCAAACTCATCATCAACTTTTCCAGATATTTTCTGCGAAACTTATTGTATATTTACTCTTTCAAACAGTGCTCTTTTGGTGAAGCAGAGTTTCATATTCCACAATTGCACGCGCAATTCTGACATGTGCACAGGATGCAATAACATTTGTCCTAGCAAATTAGAGGTAAGCAACAAATTTGATTTAATAGCGGAAAACTGTGTCAACAGCTTCACTGTGAAGTAATATGCAATACACTAGTTTAAATGGTTAATTCCACTTCAATTCCATTGATTAACTCCGTTTCAATTCTATGTTCCAACAGTGAACAGGCTGGATGCAGATACCCGGCTTGGGGCTCTTTTTCAGATACAGGGCGGGTCATCTCGCTGTGACCATTTTCGTCCTATTCAAGCTGTTTAAGACTACTAGCAAGAAAAACGTTAGGCAAGCCGAACAGGGGCTTATATAGAAGTTTGTGAATTGTCATGTTCCGGTGAGAAATGAAATTATCTCAAATGGTTTGATCCAATGAATTTTCTATCTTGAGATACAGCTACTGAAATAAGCATTGCTCATGTACGCTCTCGTTGGAACATTTTCTACATAGATTTGATATCATAACTATACTTGTAATACTAATGTTTTGGGCTGGATCTCCGGGGTTGCATTGGACACAACCTTTCAAGATCTTGAAACGAGACAAATTGCTTGAGAATTTTTGGAAACTGACTTCGATGTATCCCACTACGTAATCCAAGGAGAGCATAAATGCATTAAAAATAACAGTCCTTAGAATTGTGGGAGAAGTGTGTATCTGTCGAAAGAAGTCAAAAGAGCGTAGACACCTCTACGCCTTCGTATTTTCTCCGATTACTTTTGGAAAATATGGGAAAAGAGCTCATCCTTTTTTACTACAAATTCGATCCTCGACGAAAGATTCATCATCAGAGGCTCAGGAAAAACTTACAAAGAGGTCTGGATAGATTCATTGAAACAATAAGTATCTCAAGATATACGGGGTCACGACAACTCTGTTGTATTATCAGGAGCCGGATCTCTGTGGATCATTTCTCCAAAAGCACTCGGATGATGATCTTTTACGCTGATACATGTAAACAATAGATGAATTTTCTGTCCATCTACAATGATACATGAAATGTTTCTTCAAATCCATATTTGATCATTTGATAGCGAAAATTCATGTCGCGAAAGTGATGTCGATGTCCCTTCTATATTAATCACCTCTATTGTATCGCTTACCAATATTGGTTCTCTTCGCGTAGCGTTTGCGTCACTTGCGATCGCATGATATATACCCGCCACCGGTGCAAATCGATCATTCGTCGACGAGTCTTCTGATGAGCCAGATGAGAGAGAACCAGATTCGTTCAACTGTCTGTGGTCCGCAGACTGAGCTCTTGATCTATTGATGGTAGCACGTGATATCTGGTAGAGTTTATTATCATTATGAATAACTCAGAAAAACAACTCACATAGGAAGATGAATATTTTCGAAAAATGTTTTCTTACTTCATTCCTGCTGACGAAGTCATCATTTCTACCGCGTTTCATGGTGAATGTGATTTGATTAGTGCACGAACCGTTGTTCTTATTGTAACCTCGAACTCGTTCTGTTGCAATTATCAATTCTAAATTTTCAGCGGTGTGAAGCGAGGAAAGATTCAAAAATTGATCGAGTTCATTGTGCAACAAACTAGCGTTGTTTATGTTGTTGTCATCAACATAAACAACTCCAGTTTGGATATTAGAGGTTATTTACCTCAAAGATACAAGTTTGAATCCAGAATGATGCAGTTCTTAGTTGAATGCGAAGACACAACTCTGTGTGTTATATATAAGAGATCGATCATTTTCAGCAAGAAATGTGAAGTGTTGGAAATTGGAGCGAAAATTCGTTTTTTGTGGCCAGAAGATTCTGAAAAGGCGAGTGAGTTCTCGGCAGTGATCCTCGATAAAAATAGTGAGAGCAATTCGATTTTACCAAGCCTTTATTGGAATATCTATGTTTCTCTCTGTATCTCAGCTCTTACATTCTTTACTTCCATTCAATCTTTTTCATTAGTTTTACTAATGCAATATGTATAGCAAACGTTATGGTTTCAAACTAGCGTCGATCAATATATCAATGTTTATCCGTGAACAGTCGATGACATCCCCTTGATGATGAAAATGGAAGAATTGCATAAACAACGTACGAGTAAAAAGAGTGTAAGACCGAAGAAAGATGCAACGAAGAAACCGACATTGAAAAATGAAAAAGACTCTAATTCAAATAAAACTTCATCGAAGTCGAAGTCACTTGTAAGTATAAAAACAGAGTTATGAATTCTGGTCTTGAATGGTTTGGAATTATAGCCTCAATTTGATCGTATTCATCAAAACTCCATTGCATTCGGGTAATATTCACGCGATTTCATCTGTCAGGTCACGAACAAGGGCTCGCAAAGTCTTCAACAGAAGGGAATTTTAGTTGCTGTTAACAACAGAGTAAAACTCGAGAAACAAGCCAGTTGCTCAGAGGCTCCCTTAGAAGGCATCACTAAATCATCGATTGATCAGCCCCAGCAATTTGATTGGATAAGAGACGAGATAAGAAATGTCAAGGCTGATTTGATTAAAAAGTCGGATGAGTATAAAAATGATATGATGCAGGTGCGGTTTTAAACTTCATCTTACTAGGGCTCTTTTTGTATATAAGATTATCATACTGGAGAATAATCGATTTTTCAATTTGAATTCGTAGAGGTTAGATCGTATTTTGGAGATCCTCCCACCGCAAGGAACAAAAATCAACGAGATTGATCAAAAGCATCCTGAAAGAAACGTATTTGCGTATGCAGCTCCTCGTGGTCGAGATTTATCATTTCATCAACAAGGCACTCCAAATGTGGATGCAGCTCAAGAAATATTTCACTCGAGTCGTGTTGCAAGAACTCATCAGGTTCGAAATTTTTCAGATTCTTCCCACTGGGTTGTTTTTCAAATCTCCAAAATTTGAATCGTTTTTCCCTACAGCCATCGGTGACCATAACTTCAGACCATGTTTCTGATGCAACTTACGGAAAAAGTGAAAACGTGATTGGAAGAGCGATCACTCCACCATCGCTTGCTTCTACATCAGTGAGGAATCATTATCAAAACTATTCCGCCACTGATCATCAACTCATCGCACCCCAAAGTTGTCGAAACAATCATCCTTCTCCTCAAGCTAGTGCTTTGAGTTTCTCTGAGGTTTGTGAAAATGTTTTATATCATCTCATTCCGTGAAATAAGTATCGAAAAATGATGTTCTTTCCAATCGTGCCATTCTTCAGGAATCGTCAAAAAATACACTTCCACTTCGGTGGGATCAGTCCACCTCTACTATTGCCAATGTGACAAATCTGGCAGTTCTGGACCGTTATCAGATCAAGGTAATCATCATTAAATGGAAATCTCAAAATGTAACTCTCGTAATCGAATAATGCATCACTCTATGATTATCTCAGGAATTTCCTCGAGAAGTTACTACTATAGGACGGAGATCGATTGGTCCCGCAACTGGTTTTGAATCGCCACCATGGAGATACTTTCCGGAAGATGATTTTTCCCACAGAGCTGGTGTCGAATCTGAGTCAGAAGAACGCATGCGTTCATCTGATCCATTTACGCCAGCAGTCTTCCGGCGTTCGATTGGAAATCCTGAGCGACCAACCGAACTCGAGGTGGGTGATATCTTGATGTACCCTAAATTATCGATACTCAAGTAGTTCCATGAGAAAACAATAGACCAAAAGTAGGTAGATCTCGGAACCGTTTTGCAGTGAACTTTTTCGATTCTATAGCACAAAGTATCACATCTGTCACCATTAACGGAATTGAACTTGGCACGTAAATGATCAATTTAAGGGAAATTTTCTCAGCTTTTCAAGAAAATTGGATTCAACATTCTGAAACCCTGCACATGCAAAAGTGCAGAATGAGAATGTTTTTGATAGAATAAATTTTTTGAAAGAATTCAAAAAAGATTTCCACATCATCTTTTCCATATATAATCGAGGTGCGATGGGAATCGGAGTTTCCAAAGGATATTTCATAGGTTTCTTACTTACCCCAGATGCACTGTCTCCCATCTCTCTATCTACAGTCGTTTCTGAATCATGATGATTTTAGTGAAAGAAATGTACGAAAATTTTGCAAAAAAATGGTCAAAACAGAATTTTAATTTGTGTGCCAAGGTCCGAAAACATTCTTCCAATTCCTCTTATGGTGGCAGTTTCTCATATTTTGATCTACCAATACTTGATTGGTCTCATTTCCCTGAGATTATCAATATTCAGGGATGGATGAAGAGTTTTTAATAAATACTCATCGTAACTCGTTGATGCTCCACAGTTGAGCCTTGAAAATCACTTGTTCTAACAGGAAAAGTAGTAAAAGTATCCCGACGTCTCAGAACTAATCCTTTGTACTTATCTTTTGATTCACAGACTTGCACCCCTAAAAGAACGAGAACGAGTAGTCCTTGCAACTCATTTGGTGTACGAGATGCAGACACCTCTCTATTCACTCAAGAATTGGTAACTATTTACTATAGAAGAAAAACTGAAAAACCAATGACTACTATTGTAAAATTGTCTTCCTTTTTAAGTTTTTTTCACCTACCGATCACGGAAAACGAAAGGATCAGACACTCGGTGGGTTAGAAAAATCGCTAATTTTCGACCGTAGAGCGTTGAAGAAGAAATCAAACGATCCAAAAATCGATCATATCTCGGATTCATCACTAGGTAACCCGCAAGCTCATGAGTTACGCACGCAAGCTCCACTCCGCCCACTACCGGTGAATTTAGAATGGTCCACCCTACATCACAACGAACTCACCCGAGCTCCGGCACAAGATCTTTCTCTCGAGAGACGAAATTCATCAACGAGTGATGAGGAAAACCAAATACCCGAAACAAGATGGACTTTGAGATATCTCTCTGGCATGGACGGAGAAATCCGGGAGCTCGTGCGTAACTCGCGAGTATTTATTCGTATTTCCGATCTAGAGAATGCCAAGAAAAAGTCTACCACAGTAACTTCTCTTGCAAGAGCCCTCTGCGTAGCTATTTTCACCACTTCTGCGTTAAAAAAATGTTCCCTGTATGGGAAATCATCAAATGGACCTCGAAAAGGTCCTTTAAAACCAGAGCTAGACTCAAATGCCGTAAACACAATTTTGAGCTACGCTATGAAGTATAGCGAGGCTCAAAAAACGTGGGCAATTAAGAGTCAAGCTGAAGTAAAACAAAGCTTGAGAGGGCTCTTGCAAGAGATGCGAGAAGGCGTTTGTAAGTCAAAATAAGTTCCCGATTATATTATATTGGTGTTAATAAATACGTTGCCAGAAAAATATGTTGAGTGATCCTTAACCTGTAATACAGCTCAATAATCAATGTGATAGAATTTTGCACTCGCAGAAGCCTCGCTGCTGTCCAGAATATGAGAAAATACTTGAAAATTATTTTCAGAGTCAATATTTCAGCTCAAAACATCAATTTTACAAGACTTTATAAAACTTTATAAACTTTTATAAAAATTTTATAAGTTCACGAATTATAAAGTCTTTATAAAATCACTTTATAAAGACTTTATAAAGTCCTTATAAATCTTTTTTACTTGGGGATACCCTCATTTCTCACCAAAACAAGATGAACCCCGGAGTTACATCAAAACCACCCGTTTTCCACAGTCCTGGAGTCCTCCTTGTAATCGAAGGCATGTAATCAAAATTTGGATTCGGTCATCTTGAAATATTTTTGAATCACAGAATCGCGAGTGTGCGTAGAAAACGCTGTTTTCTGATTGGTCACGCGATAAAACATCAGGAAATTGCCGAAAAAATGCACAGAGCAGCGAAAACACAACTTCAAACTATTCGTTTCGGTGAACATCATGTAGTTTTGCTTACTAAATAGCATAGCAATTTTAATCACCCTGGTGGGATTTTGTGTCACTCCGACCCCCCTGGCAGTATTTTGGCACACGTTTACTTGCAACAATAGCATTTATTTGAATACAGTGCAGTTCGACAGATCAAAAAAATCATTCTATACATGTATTCATATGGGTTCTTGATCGATTCCAATGATATTCTCATCTTAAAATATCTCAGGAAATTCTAAAATAGAATAGTTGTCAAGTCTTTGAGATCCAGGTTAGACAAAATAATTGCTCGACAATATCAACAAAAAATACAGTAGATTTTGCAAACAAGTTTTTAACGTTGCCCAGGCTTGGAAGTAACAATCTTGAACTCATTTCAGGGAGCTACCTACTCATCCTAAAATTTTGGCAAGCATTTTCAAGCAACCAGTTCCTATAGTGAAACATACGCATACAGATTTGGTAGTACAGCTTAGGTGCCGGCTGAGCTAAGCCAGTTATGATATCTACAATCTGAGTTTCAGTCACAAGAACAATTACAATATTTTTCTCCAAAACAGATTTGACGACACACTCCATAACGAGATAAATTTGTCATAAACAAACTCTACAATAAAATTTTCATGCAATTCACGTTGAGTAGCTTACTTACGCTGCAACCTACATGGTAGTATTTTGTCACACACTGTGTTTGTTCAATAACAAATCAAATAGTTTCGAGATCTTATGATGTCACATCTGAAGAAAAAGCCGAAAAATGAATTTATATCGAGTTCCCGAGTTACGAAGAATGAGTTCCAGCTTTCCATGTCCAAATGAATTTTCGAGTGTGCCAAAATATTACCACCAGGTTAATTATGGGTTCAAAACTCTGATAGTATATTATCGCTCGGTTGATTTTCTCGGATTCTGCTTGATTGATTTACCTTGTAGTTTTTGCCCCTGGAAACTGACTACGCCTCGTACCTAGAATCACTCAAGAGTAGTGAGTAGTTAGGCGTTTATTAGTTTGATGAAAAATCAGCTTTCTAATTCCAATATTATTCAAGCTGGCTTCCTGTATGTAAGTCGTGTGATATTTGCTACGGATCAAGGTGGACATTATGATAACAGAATCCGAGAAAAATAGTGGAGTAAGAAAAACAGCTGTCGGTAAACAGAGTCAATAAGAGTCGGTAACCAAGTTAGTAGTGCCCCCTGAGGGATATTTTTCGAGATATTGCTACTCATACAAACGCTGATACCCCATATCCATTTGAAAATGTTCTCTTCCGTGGTCAGTTTTTAGAGTTGAAATAATATCCCTTGAGTGTGGAAGGCTTTTTGAGCCCGGATCAAGTAATTTCGTATTTCTAGTTTTTGTGTTGGATCATCTATGACATACTATCTCACAATATTGAGGTTCATATGAAAATATGTTTTTTGGAAAAAGATTAAAGTATATACACGAAAGACAGCGAAACTTGAGTTCAATAAGGATTTACAGCTGAATCGCCTCATTGGATCAATAGATTTTTCGACTTTTGAAAGGTTGAACCCGGACCAACCAAAATGAGCTTTTTTCGTTTTATCCGTCCACATGTTTCATACTCTTGTTTTGATGATCTCATCAGAAATACTTCACTGTTGGAATCACATCTCACCAAAAAATATAATCTATCTAGTGCGATAAGTCCAATGCGATATAGACTCGTTTGCAAGATGAGTATCTATCATTCGTATATTCCCTTGTAAAGCTTTTGCAATAAGAGTTCGGTGCGTAAAAATGGAAGGGTTCAAACAAACAAAGAAATAATATTGCTCAAACAATCTTCGTTCTGCTTGCAAGTCCTCAAAGATCAGGGGGATTAGAATAGCGAGGAGCGAAGACGAAAATATCTCGAAAAATTCCTCCCGGTAAACATCTACAAGCTGTCGTAATTTGAAAGAAGTATCAATCTAAAATCTCACAACTCTTGCCTAATGTTGAATAGAGAATAACAAATTTGTAAGCTCATTTTTTCGAGCTCCAGGTCCATTAAGACTCTAACTATATATTGTACGAGCGAGGAAACTAGTTTTCCAGAGAAATTCCTGGGAGGTGAAAGGGAGAACGGAGTTTCTTTAGTCACTCCTTTTTCTCCTCCCTAAAAGTCTCATTGATTCTTTCATCTTCTGTTCTTTCCATGTATCACATTCTGTTTTCTTCCATCTCTCACACTCACCACCGAGGTGCATATCTCAGACAAGTTTACTCAATGAGCCCTGGAGATTTTTCTTATACCTTTACTGGAATGTCATACTGGTTTGACCATACTGTTTGACTCTCAAGCTGTCTGCTGTGATTGCTTTCCATTTTTGGGCTTGCATTAGGAGCCCTACGGTGCTTCAATAAATTAATGAGGATTTCGTGAAATCTTGAGATCATATAATAACATACGTATGATACGACATTGCAACATGTCCAAATGTGTATTGGCTATTGGCACTCTCTTCTGTCACTAGAAAGCGATCTCTGATGACAAAATTTGGAAATAAAAAAAAAATATTGGACTTTTGATTTAAATAATCGATTGGAACTTCAGAGTCATGTAGAAAAAAGAAATACCTGGTGTATTTTGACGCGCAATAATGTTGTCAGGTTTATTCAACACAAGAATCACATGTCACCAAAAAGTTTCAGTCACGTTGCAATGCACTTCATCAAATATTGGGGCCGTTACACTGCAGAAGAGTGGATAATTCCCTTGTTTCAGTCTTCAAATTGCTATGGATTCAAGTGGGACAACAATAAAAAGATGACTAATTCGACGAGATTGTAATCATGACTAATCAACACAATCTTGGCGTCGGATCAAATTCTGATCTTTGAGCTACTTTTTGACGTAAAATTTAAATAAAACTCCGGCCTTAGCTATGCGTGTCTGATGTTTTTGGAATCACCAAAAGTTATTTTTTATGAAATAATGCTCTTTGCGTTAGCTTGCAAGTCCAAAATTGTCCCAGATATGTATCAAATTACATTTCCGAATATATTTCGATCCGTACTCCATAATTTTGTAGGGCCAAGATGTGCTTGGAACGATTTACAAGCTGATGACTCAACTTGCAATGAGCAAAATTTGACGGTTTCCGCTTCAAGTTTTCAAAAGTCCATGACGTATACGTCATGAGAGTCCAAAAAATCCAAATGCACAAATGATTTGCTCACACATCTCTTTTCGTGGGAGAATATTTGCAGGGTTACCAGAATAGATAGGTCCAGGATTCAGGCGTTCGTCTGAAAATAACGATTTTAGAAACTTTTGAAATGGAATGGAAATTTGCTGTTGTGAGAGACTCCAAGTTTCCGGGTCTCAAGCTTCAGTGCGTCTCAAGTCACGAGAACTATTCATTTCATGACCGCAAATTAAAAACATTGTGAGCATCGTTCTTAGGTGTTGACCTGTTTACTATTGCTGTGTTTTATCTTTCTTTGAATTTACATTCACATCTCACGTTAACATTTTAATGATATAAAGTTTGAGATGAGCTGCCGGGTTATTGTTATTGTTCAACTCAGACTGGACAACTCACCGATTAGTACAAATTATGAGAGTATTGTAGAAAAATGGGAAGGACTGGTGGACGGTTGGCGCCTTCAAGCCTACAAAATTGGGTACCGTCAAATTGGGTAATTTTGGTACGTTTTCGGTGCTTTTCATTGTGTTTGGCTCGGCATTCCAACATACATTGACAAAATCCACGTCTATTAGTAGTCAGTCTAAAGCTTACAGTCTCAGCTTTCGATTGATGGGTTACAAAGTTTAATTTGATGTGTCTGAGCTGGAGCTATTAGCAGTTGAAGAAGTGTACCAAAGTTAGACCCCGATGGGGCAACTTTGGTACACTTACAGAATATCCCAGTTCTACCCACCACCATGCGAGTGAATTGATTTTAATCGTTCAGAAATTTCATTTTAAGCTGTTCGAAACATTTGGAAACCTCATAGACCATCACTCGACTCAAGATGAGTTGAAAAGAAGCTGTCATAGGAAGATGTTTTGAAGTTATCCTATCCTCATGCTTCTTACCTAGAGTGGGGTAACTCTGGTACGTTTTTTCATGGTTTTTCATTCATTAAAATTCCAAATGTTGTAAATCGTCGCATGAGGGCCATAACGTTATTATTCAACTTTGCTCCCGAAAACGTTGTGGCTCGTATCCCTTATGCATGGTAGCAAGGACGTTCTTGGGCGCAAAGTTGAATAAGAACGTTATGGCCCCCATGCGACGAAATACTCTAATGTAAAAATGGTTTCTTCAATATGGTGGTATATGGGATGGAAATGTAGCATTATACACCTGTAGTTCGTTCCGGAACACTTTTTGCCAGGTACACTAACTCGACCACTCGCGTATCGCTGCTAAATCACCCTTTTTGAAAAGAACTTCGATAAACGACTACAATCATTCACACGAGATCTGCGGTGGTTCAACACATTGTTTATGTGGGTGTCAAGGGGGGAGAACAGGTTTGAGAGCGATAGAATCATTCACCTTGCTGAATGCACCTTTGAGAGTCATTTTTCAGGGGTGTACCAAAGTTGCACTCACTAAACCAAAGTTACCCAATTTGACGGTATAATTTTGTCCGCGCCTTATCTGAAGAGATTTGCATCCAGTTGGGAACAAATTTCAGCTTGCAAGGCTACTGCATGCTCTCAAAAATATACGAAAAGACAAGTAAATATTCGGTTGTGAGTTCTGAAAGGATATTTTTGGGTTATTTCATGAGCTTTCGAAGGCTCATTCTAGTTAAAATATTTTGCTCATAACAAGTCAAATTATCAGCTAATATATCGGTACAAATGTACCCTAGCTCTTAGTAAACCTCCGGAAACGTGTTCAGCGGGTCATTACTAAGTACGTACAGTAACGTTTATTTTCATTTGCGTAAATTTGCGTTGATCATGATAAGCAGTAACGATATCTTCAGTTTGAAAAACGGGCTAAAACGTGAAAAATTTCTCGTTGAAAATGACTTCTGTGACACGCAAGAGAAAATTCTGACATGTACTTAGGAACATACAAAAATGGAGTGGGATTCGGATTCTATCTTGAGGTTGTCCACGAAGTACGTAGACATATTTTGTCTCGTTTTGCCTCTACACCCCTCCCCGTGGTTTGCCGTAATTTTCTGACCAAATCTACCACCGCCCGCCCCCCCCCCCACTCACTCAAAAAAGCTACGTTGTTCTTCCAGATAATGGTGTACTGCGACAAGAACTCTAGCACCAACCTTGATTAGTTCCGGGAGCTCATTCTAATTCAAAAATTCATCTCATAAAATATTGAGCTGTGGGACTTCAACGTCAGATTCTTTGTTCTTCTATAAAAGGCTCTCAGATTCGGTCTCAAATCCTACATACATTGCACAGACAAAACATGATATTAATAATCTTTTTACACTCATTGTCAGTAGGCTTCCACATAAGTCGAAAGTAGGGTTACTCTATTCAAATGTGACAGTTGAGTCCAATACAGCAGAAGAAGCAGCAACATCTACATACCAGATCATTTATGGGGTCGGATTATTATGAGTTAGGAAAAATCACTAGTCAAGACTCTCCCTTCTGAAAACAGACTTATTATCTAGATGATATTTCAGAAGACTGATTGTGGAGCGGCTTTCGCATTCAAGATGGATGGTACAATAGAGCATGCAGTAGGAAGGATATAGTGTAAGTGTGCCCAACTTACCCCATTAAGCCATTTTCTCAGCAACTCTGGTCTACTTCAGCATTACCCAACGTATTTTAGCTCATTTTGAAGCTTATTTTGAGACCTTTGAAATGATTTCAATTACTACAAAAATGAAATTTTTCGTGGTCTTCGTGGAGATGAGACTGGTTCAGGGGGGTCAAATGGGTTATATTGCACCAGAAAATCTTGGTACAAAAACACAAACAACGAGCGGAATCCACGAAAATTGATTTCAGCCGGAAACGGAGAAAGTTGGATAGCTCAAAATAATCATCCTCAATTTTGATGAAAATTTTTTTGTGAGCTCGTTGAAACATGAGAAACAAAATGCACTTGGTCCAGTTTCCGCGACGTGGCGCAGAGTGGCACTGAAAATCATTTTCTGGATTTTATCGTCAAAACTTGTCTTTTAAAATTGTGAATGTAATACTATGATGCTTTGATGCCATCAAATAAAAGTTTGACTCATCTATGATATCATACTTTTGTTATTATTCGACTTAAGTATAGCTTGGAGTATATCCTATCTTTCAGATGAAATGAATGCAATGAGAAACAAAGGAGTCAGTCTCCAACGGCTAGTTGCGTGAGTAAAATCGTCCAAGTATCGACGCACAGTGGGGTGAAACATAGATTTCAGGCCCCAAATTATATCCGCGCGAACTCTTGATCGATTGGCTTAATCCAAGAGAGATTTTCTTCGTTTTTCCACTCTCCACCAAGTGGCACTGCAACAAATTTGATTAAAACCGTTCTGGAGTCTCGGGAGAGCATCGAATGTTGAACCAACTGCCCGTTTGTGATGGATTCCAAGTCTGACCATTCCTGGGCACATGCAACCCATCACGAACGGGCAGGTGGTTCAACATTCGATGCCCTTCCGAGACTCTCGGACGGTTTTAATCAAATTTGTTGCAGTGCCACTTAGCGGAGAGTGGAAAAACGAAGAGAATCT
Organism: Eretmocerus hayati; assembly: GCA_029851415.1. Classification (NCBI taxonomy): domain Eukaryota; kingdom Metazoa; phylum Arthropoda; class Insecta; order Hymenoptera; family Aphelinidae; genus Eretmocerus; species Eretmocerus hayati. The sequence goes on along the minus strand of CM056741.1, from coordinate 53,870,210 downwards.
CTCTTGAATGAAGCCAGTCGGTCAAAAATTCGCACGGATACAATTTGTGGCCAAAAATCCATGTTTCATCCCACTGTGCGTCGATACTTGGACGATTTTATTCACGCTAATAGCCGTTGGAGACTGATTCCTCTGTTTCTCATTGCATTTTTTTCATCTGAAAAATAGTATATACTCCAAGCTATACTTGAGTCGAATAATAACACGAGTCTGATATTATAAGGTGAGTGTGCCTAATTTGCCCCCACTACTTTTCTTTTGCTCGCCATTTCAACTCATCTCTATATTTTTTAACGTACTTTAGCTAATCTTGAAGCTTGTTTTAAAACCTTCAAAATGAGCTAGAGTAAGTTTAATTTCAACAAATTGGAGCCGAAATATCTTGATTTTCGCGAAAGAAGATTTTTTGCAACTTTTCAACAGAGTGTACCTAATTTGCCCCCACAGGAGAAAGAGGCCTATTTTCATGAGATTATACGGGTTTTCCGTATAATCGGGATATCTCGGCTCCCAGACCTCCAAATAAGACGTACTTCAGCTCATTTTGTAGCTATTTTTACCCTCTTTCGAACTTTTTTAGTGAGATTGATGTATTTGAATGAAGTGAGGAACGAGTTTGAAAAAAGACTGTGGGGGCAAATCAGGAACACTGCATTTTTTCTCGTAATATGGGCGTAGAATTGGCTAAAAATCGAATTTTGCAATTCTGCAAAAAGCATTCTGAAATTGAGACAAAGACAAAGAAAATGATTTAAAGTACGTTGGAATTGATCACATCAATTTATTTTGTCATAGCGTTTAGTGACTAAAAAAAAAGAAGTCGAAAGTACCGAAAACCACTTTTTTGTTGTAAGAAATGCGCGGGTCATAGGAGATAGGTCTAGAACGTTTATTCCTTCATACTTTGACGTAACAAACGTGAAAAAAATGCGCGGCAGGGTCTGCGGGTGCATACATTTGAGAACTTGAATAGGAGCAAATTAGGGAATGGGGGCAAATTAGGCACAGTTACCTCAGATGAGTCACACTTGAATTCCACAGCATCGAAGCACCATAGTATTCTACTCACAATCTCAAAATAGTATATTTCGCACCGAGTTCATGAGGTTGTAGCTCGCTCTTGAGCGACCGGATTTCGGCCCGAGCCGGAGGCGAGGGCTGAAATGATCGCTCGGAAGCGGGAAACCTCATGTTCGAGGCGCGAAAGTTATTTTTCGCAATTTTATAGGCCTGCAAACATCGGAAAATTGCGAAAAACAAGTTTTGACGATAAAATCCAGAAAATGATTTTTAATGCCACTCCGCGCCACGTCGCGGGAACCGGACTAACAATAAGTACAATTTGTTCCTCATAAAAATTGAGGATGATTATTTTGAGTTATCCAACTTTCCCCGATTTCAGCCAAAATCAATTTTTGTGGATTCTGCTCGTTGTTTGTGTTTTTGTACCAAGATTTTCTGGTGAAATATAACCCAATTGATCCCCCTGAACCAGTCTCATCTCCACGAAAACCATTGCACACAAAAATTTGCATTTTTATCGATCTAAAAGTGCTAATTTTACGGAATACCTCTCTCGCGGCTCCAATGGAGAAAATGTGATAACTTCGAGTCAGGCATAATAGGACAAAGCGCAAAAAGACGTCTCTTCAATTCGTTCTTAGAAACATATATTCCATACTGTAAGAGATTTAAGACTTGAGCATTATTCGACTGTTTGATCTCACGTGGAATTGGTCACATACATATATTATTAAATACATAGTCATGGGGATGAAATCCTTCATGCGACGCGATGATTAATTTGGCTACCGTGCAATGCATCTCTCGTGGAGACGCACCCGATAGTAATTGAGAATTCTCCATCCACGATGTTCTCTCAATTTATTTAAGAAAGGAAAAAAAAATGAACCAGTTAAGAAAAGTCGCGACTGGCGTAATAAATATAAAACGAGATTCGCATACCTTATGTGGTTGAAGGATTAGACTGTGATCAAAAGGGACGAAAAAATTTCTAGGCGAGAGCATATATATGCAAAGTACCGTCTAGGTCCCTCGATTGCATTTTCTGTCGCGCATTTCTTTTCTCTTGCCTTCTCTCTAATTACATCATCAAGCAGAAGAGGTAGCCAAAAGGGCGTGGACAAAGATGAAGAAGCCAGATAAAAGCAGAAATGCGAAAAAGGAGTCGAGCAAAACATATAGCTGCTTAAAAAAAGGACTTTTCTACGCGCCTTGTCTCGTCCTTGTCTGGCGATAGATTCAGTAGCATTTTATTATAATTCATATATGGGACCTGAATGATATCGTCTTACAGGTGTAGGTTATACGAATGCTCGACGACGGCTACACAATAAAAACGGCATCTAAAAGTGGGCCAGACGAGGATAATGTAGATGTGCCAAAGAAAATAAAGGATTTATAAGTCCCCCCAAGGGCCCATCAGAGAGCAGACACTAGAGTAAGAGAGGGGGAATCAAATTATATACCTCTGGCGCACATCTTCGAGACTCATTTTTTTTTTTTTTTTTTTTTTTCTAGACTGATACTATTAACATCTTCGTCTTTACCGTCTGCCCTTGCTAGTTTTATCTTCATTCTTGCTTTGCTCATGCGGAAATCTTCTTTTTAAAAACTAGTTCACTCAGCATCAAGAGGATACATATAGGTATTACTTCGCAGATGTGCATCAAGTCTGCATAAGGAGGCGGCTCTCTCGTCGCCAGAAGACGGAAAGGAAAAATGAGAGAGTAAAACCAGTGTCAGACACGCTGACTGATACTCTAACCGATGGTGTACCTATATAACTTATATAAAAGACGACTCAAGAGCAAGAGGAAATCGAGAGCAAACATTTCAGGAGGAGCTTACTTACAAACGAGATTCAAGGGCAGCGAGGATGTTCGAGGATGAGTCGAAGGATGCTTGGTGAAGGCTTCAAAGTGTGCAACTGGAGCAAAGAGCAAAAAATGCATTGAAGGGCTTGCGACGAATAAAAAAATATTTCTTCGAGATATTATGAGCATAGTGGCACGAACTTGAAAATGCAAATTCCCTTCGTGACTTGTTTTGTTCACTACTTCGTGTACTCTCGTGCCTATTTCCAGTTGACTACCTACCTTTCCTGAGCTTCATATCTCGTACCTTGATGAAAAATTGTCAATGAGTGTAAATTGATGATTCACATTGAAACTTTTACGAATCTGTAGCTTATGAACCACGAACGCTCCTGCAGTCTGGGTCCCAGCACTGATAATGAACTTACAATATTCACTAGATTGGGAAATAGAGCTATTCACATACACCACCGCACTACTGGAAATTCTGGGAAAATTTGTTTCGTCAAATTGCATATAAACATATGAGCTCAATGATCTAAATTTCACTAGAACTACCGGTGGTGTGCCGGTCAAAAATTTTAGGACACGCAGATTCTTTTTCGTTTGATTTTTTTTTTTCAAATTTGTAAATTGAACTACTGAGCTCTAATTGATCGAAAAGGACCCTATTAGGGTTCGTTTTCAAGGTCTTTTAGCGTACTTGAAGATGGCATAGTCGATTTTCATCGGCACAAGACCGAATCTTCCCAGTCCTAGGTTGAGGGAGTGTCCATTTCGATGATTTCTTAGAGAATTCACACACACTGCCGGTCGAAAGTTTCAAGATACCCAGAAATTTTCTTTAGTTTTGTCAACAGAGCTGGTAAGCTCTACTTGATTGAAAAGGATTTGGCCAGGGCTCATTTTAAGAGTCTTTCAATGTACTTCATAATGGCATAGCCCATCTTTATGTGTAAGATTCCGGACTTCCCAGGTCTTACTTGAGGAAGTGTCAATTTTGATGATTTTTGAGAGAATCTTCTGGCACCTGCACATTGTAAGTCCATTGATGATTTGGCATGAAACTCAGAAGGCAAAGAAATATAAGTCCAGAGGAACGTTCAAATTCCGTTTTTGAACGTCCATCTACGTTATTTCTAGTCCGAGCTATAAAATTCTTCCTGAGGGAAGGTTTCCCGCAGGAAATAGTACTCTCATTAAAAAATGACGGGGAAATTCACTTTTCGAGGCATTTTCCAAAGGTTTCGAATTTTCTTGATTGAGATGGAGAAGACTGATATCGAAAACGAAGATTATATCTTTCATGAACCGCATTTGTACGTCTTTCTTGAACTGAAGTGCTATTTTTTGCGAAAAAACTGTCCTCAAGGAAAATGTCATAGCTCAGGCTGGGAGTAACGTGGAGGGATATTCAAAAACGGTTATCAAAGTTCTAGACTTTTGCTTCCAAGTCTCATAAGTTCCGCACCAAATCACAACTGTGGCTCCGTTATGCAGGAGCCAGAAGATCCTCTCGAAAATTATCGAAATTGATACTTCCTCAAGTATGGATTGGGAAGATTCGAATTCGTTCGGATGAAGATGGAGGTTTCGGATAAGATTTTGAAGTGCGAGGATATATTTTAAAATGAGCCCGTATGAGGTCCCTTTGGGTCAATTAGAGCCTGGCGGGTCAATTTACTAAATTGGGGAAGGAATTTTTGGGTATCCTGAAAACTTTGACCAGCAGTATACCTATACTAAAATGGAATAGACTCTGTGTCTAGGCAAACAATCTTTCTGTGAACTCAACCATGCAAGAAATATGTTTTGTCGATCAAAATTCACGAATATAAATGTAGTAATACTCCTCTAATTTGACACGAATGAAGAGCAATGACTTTGGGACCCAACTAGTTCTTTGGAATACGAATGACCCAAACATACAGAAGAATGTTTTACTTCGATTGTTCAAATTGCAGAATTTTTACGAAATAATTTCATGACAACATTGTTCAAAATTGAAAAGGCCACAAAATGTGTGTTTCTCCTTTCTTGCCCACACAAGCTCGGTTTTTGTGTGCCTAGGTTCATATTCCTTCGGCAATCTGGAAACCCATATGAATTCTATTCAGACTGCTATCTCTTTGCATGATCAAAGCAAAGAAGGTGCAAGAGATCTATAAAAATTCGTAAGAATAGTAGTCATTAAATGAGATACAAATTTTACCAGGGAAATCCATCTCCCCACACAAGTTCTTTGAAAAGTTCAATTGATGACGAATATAAGAATAAGTCGGTGGATGCAATTATCATAACTGCTGACATCATTGTAGAGTCCCGACCTTTTCTCGTTACTACAAGATATTCTGATGTCATAGATTACTTATCATTCCGGATAGATCAGAGACTTTCAAAATTACTGAACGCAGTATTGATGATACTCATGTTGGTCCCCAATTGCAATATCTGATGGTGGATATTCCAAGCATCGACTAAAATACGAAGTTTTCAATTGATTATAACAAAATTATCTGAGTGAGATTTGATCATCCTGACAATTTCAATGGATACAAAATCCATCATTGATCATGATTTATTGCTGGGTCACAAAAATCTGCAATCAATAAATTTTTCGCATAAAAAATATCGTCAAAATCAGGTCAGGGAATTTAACATCATCATCCACCTAGGAGACCCATTATTAGCTGCCCGAAGCGGATTCTTCACCTCTTGCGTCACAGTATTTGGTGTTGACGTTGCGTTATTCGTCAAATTTTCGAATTCACGGTCATTTCCGATTCCTTGGAATTTTAATGTCCCCGAATGCAATGTATCTTGGCCATTTTTGTCACGTAATGAGCCTCTAATTTTCATTATCTCATTATAATGACTGATTAGGAGCAGTTTTTATGAGATTTGGATATATTATTGCATCATGACGTATAGAATTTGAATACTTGAGAACACTGAAAATACACGAGAATTGGGAATTCGTTGATGAAAAATGGTTCAAAGTTACGTGCTTTGGAGAACGTTTGCACCAATTTTGATGGAATCCCTCCGTCAAAGGAATCAAAGTTACAGATTGAACAGATATTTTCAAACGCCTTTAATTTTTCAAAGTGGTTGAACGGGAAGGGTTGGTTAAGAGTAAAGTCGTCATATTCCAAGTACACAATTTTATTCATAAAAGTGTCGATTCAATTAAAGATACAAGGAATTATGTACAAGAATCTAGACTACGATGATTTAGTACTTCTAGACCTAATCAAGCGACGATGAAATCTTTAAAAAATGTATTTACAGGGGAATGATTCATGGAAGACGACTAAGATTTTACTCGAATACACTTGATTATAAACTACATTGATTTGAAATTATTCGTCACATAAACATATCTGTACAAATTCATTCACTCTAATAATTCTTTGATGTATGTATCACAAAAATTAGAAATAATGAATCACCCATGTGACAACAAGAGATCGAAAACTATTTTCTAACTGTACAAAAAATGATATCTCGGGTCATTCCGATCGTGTTAAGATTTCATTAAAAAATCGGATACAGATTTCAGCAGATGGAGAACATCATTATTACTTTGTGAATGGAGAAGTGGGGGTTCCCTTTCTGATTTGAGCTTGATGAGTTTCACAATTATTCACATTTCCACCTTTCGGTAGAATAACATTCTCAAACTCTGAATATCAAATTCAACTCAATCATATCTGATAACGATAATTAAAGCATATCTATACATATAATGACAATCAGTCTTGTTTGTTTAGATCATCCATGATAAACAAATAGACAATACTTTTGTATATTAAAAGAAAGCTCTTAACTTTTTTCTCATATTTTCTTGATCAACATAATTATAAATATTTGAACTCATAGAGAACGAATACTTATATTTTCGTCACATATCATACCATAGAATTCGAGAACGAATTGATTATTCTGAATTTAACAAGAATAAACAGATGAACGATCTCAGGTATTTGTGAGGAGGCGCGAAAGAATTATTAGATTCATATAATAAATTTGTACCAACTTGATGTATCTTATTCGAATACTCGACAAGTAAAATATGGATATGCAGATATTAATAACAAGTGAGTACTTATGTCTATCATATATCCTAATGACTCGTTGATTTTATCCGTAAGATCTGTTTGAGACCTAAATTATCTCGATATAGTTCTACTTATTTAATGTAAACTCATCATTCGATATAGAATAATTTTTTACCACAAATAAAATTCATTTTAGTATTCCAAATAGGATCACTTATGATTCTAAATTTTCAAAATTTGAAGGATTTTACTAGCTCAGGATGGTGTTATGAAAATATCGATGTACAATCATAACTTTTTCAAGACAATTTTCTCAGTCTGAAATACTCATTCACAATCGTAAGGTTTTCTTGAAATCGAAAATTTTTAATGAGTGAATTCACTGCGGTTTCGTGAAACCATTGTTGTTACTCTCATATCTTCATTCTTCGTCCATCAAATGATTATTTCCGAACCAACAGTCTCAGAGCCGGCCCTTTCGAATCTGAGAACAGATGCTTTTGTATACGTCTGACCTGTACTTCCTATGTAAATATAATTGGAAAATGAATTCTACTTAATGTTCTTGTCAAACCTTGATTCTTCAGAAAAAACCGCTATCCTTGATTTTCTCTGGCCTTAAGTGGGCGCAGGCTGAAATTCTGCCCAGGGGCGCAGAGCTCCCTGGAGCCGGCTCTGAACAGTCTCAAACTAGACAAAGAAAACCCTTCGCAAATCAAAATTTCATCAGGAATTGTATCTCCGAACCAAAATTTCTGGGTAATTCATATTTTGAGCAAACCAGTAACAACGCAATGAGCAAATTTTAGCGTTTTCCTCATAGTTATTCTGACTGAGCTATTTCTATCAGTGTCAAGAGTGAAAATTCTATTAATGATGAGAACAGTTTTAACTATTCATATGAATATCATATCAATGGCTCAGAACCTTTTCTCTCCCATAATACTCTCAAAAAATTCATTTTATAAATTTTTTTTCACTGTTCATTCTCAGATGACGTCGATTTCCTATGCGATAATACTAAATTGAAACAGTCTGGAGGTAAAGCTAAACAGCTTGGCTGAATACTACTCCTAACATCTTCACCTTTTGGCGAGCTAATATCAAATTTTGACATAAGCAACGTAAGTACAACAAAAGCAAATCCTTGAACTAATTTTTGACCAATACAGGTTCTCTTACCCGTTGAGAATGGAACAAAATGTTCTGGTTTGCTTACCCTTCTCACAGGTACGTTATTTTCTATCACTGTCGTTATGAATCTTTCTGGTTTAAATTCTCGAACATCTTCACCCCAAAGATCTTCTCCAAGATTCAAACCATAATTATTAAGGAATACAATCGAATCCTTGTGAATGGAAAACCCACCAATATCAGTATCACATGTAGCAACGTGTGGTACAATTGGTGAACTGCTAATTCTTAAAGTTTCCCAGATTACAGCTTCCGTGTATGGCATGTCAAATCTATCGCTAGTAAGGACAAATTCTGGTTGACCTTTAGCCTTTTTTTGTCTTAGAACTTGATCACACTCTTCTTGAATTTTCTTTTGTATCGATGGATATGTAACTACGTTAACCAATACCATCATAACCAAATTTCCAACTGCCGAATGACCGCCCAAGAAATCTTCCAATTCAAATTTAATATGTTCCCAGGATAATTCAGGTTCTGAACATTCCAGATTCAAAAGAAGAGCGTCAGCAAAATCTCTTGGTATCTCATTTTCAAGGTCAAGAGTTGCCCTCTTGGGTTCGATTATTTTATCAATGATGAATTCTCGTACAAGGACTGACCAACCTCGCATACGAGCCAGATGCTTTGTATAGAAAACTTCTAACCAAGGTAAAAAGTCTAGAGCATAACCTTGGTTGATGTCCCAGAATATTTCATCAAATGTGCGTACCATTCCGTTGAAGGAATCGTCCGAGTAACCGAAACGAATCGAGCACATATATTCTGTGAACATGTTTCCTATGGCTGTTAGAATAGCCGGTTTAATGGGTGATTCTCCACGTAAAATAGAAGCATTTTCAGGTGCGTTGAGGTGATCCAGTAGTCGGGATGTTTCGTTAAAGGCAACACGGGAAATTCTTTCTTGCTCGGTACTGCCTCCACGTGGTGAACAAAATTTTCGGGCTATTGAACGACGTTTGCGTTGAACTTCCGACCAGTCGCACAATGCAAGAGCTGAAATCATAAAAAATTCGATGTCGTTAGATTGGTTATGCTTCATTCGTGGATTGCGGGGAGTCATTCTTATTCAAAGGGATCTTAATCGATAGAAAAAATTATTCTTGTCTGGTGGGATATCCGAAATGGACTATTTTGACGATTTCTAGGCATTTATTTGGAACGTATCGGGATTATCGGAGGATCTTGATTCATCCCCATTTATTAGACTAAGTTCCTAAAATATTCAGGGAAAAATCAAATTTCTAAAATTTTTCTACGAAGAAGGAGGACGGAATGATGGGCACCTTGATATCAGAAGGTAGTAAAAAGTAGTCGGTTCAATTAGCTTCAAGTAAAATTAAACAATTTTTTTTTATTGAATCTTCATGAAAACAGGTACTTGAGTGAATCAAATAGATTTTGAAGATCCTTGGCTCAATCGATACTATGCTAAATTCTATTTATCGAAAGATGTTTGCACCACAAGAAGCAAAAAATGGTCTTTATTATGTTTTGAGTGACCAAACTTATGTTAATCGTATGAGTTTCGAGATTAAAGGCGGCGATTAGCGGTGGTTTGGACTTGACCTGAAAGTGTATATAAGCCCCATGCCCAAGTATTGGTTGACATTCTAAGGACATTGAGCACTCACAAATTCGATTTTGTGCGAATAGGAAGATATAATCATCGAAGGCCTTAACCTTGGCTTTCAAGGAATCAACGAAAAATTTTTCCGATTTATTCCTTATATATAGGTGTTGCTGGATCAAGAAGCCGCACGAGCGGCAAACTTTGAATATAACTGCTGTAATTAAGTATCCTGATTTATGGTTATAATGTATTACAATTTATGGACGCTCTAAGAACGATATATATAAATACATGCGTGAATTTGCCGACATGTTCGAGCCGCAAATTTAGTAAACTTGAATCAAAATCACGTGAATATTATATTTCACGCGACGAGATGTGACGCAATATACTCGCCTCACGAGGATATATTGCCACGATCCCAAACATATCGTGAAATGCATATATATTCGAAGGGTATATAATTGATTGGGCTTATAACACACCGTGTGATCAATTTTCAGTATCCATAATCTTGACTGACGGACCATTAGTTGTAACGAATATAAAGTCATATTGCTGATCAGATCGATAACTGTGCGGATTTTTTTGCACTCACAAGTGCATTTTCGGAAAATTCTGGAATGGAACTTTTTGTCACTTATCATATCAATGTTTATTCTTGACTAATTATTCTGCAAGTTTACAGAAATATGTCAATGTTACTTTACATCATTCAAAAAGTTACAGAACACGAGGAATAAGCTTTCCAAATACATTTTTAACAAATCGAAGATCGCAAAATTTTCAGTTTAGGATCCAAATTATTCAGTACCCTGAAATTATGTATTAATTTCAGGAACGCAAAATCCTCTAATCGAATGATACATTGCAGTTCGTAACATACCGCATGCAAAAAAAAAAAAGAAATAAGATATCGAAGAAAAATCGAAAATAGACCGAACAGCTCCACGCAAGCGTCTATCTGAAGCTAAAGAGGGCAATTCGATGTAGATACTTTCATGAGAATTGTAATTTACGGATGCGACTCTGATTGCGCTGGTGATGTGAAAGATTTGGGTAAGCCATTGCATGAATAGATCGAGAGCGTCTAGAAGCGATGTCGCCTAGCGATAAGATGCAAGTTTTCGTCAGCGCAGATATACGTGTATATGTAGCTTGTAAATGAATCAACGAGTGATAGCGAAATTTCACAGAGCCAACTTGGAGAGTCTCTCTCGAACACAGATCAAATTGACTGCCAAATTAAGTGTGATACCTTCGACGTGCGGTCCATGATTCGTTTTGTTGCAAACGCTTCCTGGTAGCTATATATATACACTCAATGCTTCGTCGAGACTGATACGAAAGATGAGATTCGCATATCCAGCTTCTCAAACGGGCCGACTCTATAGATACGTCATTTGTGCGCATATACTCTTTTAAATACACGTCCCATAATCCAAGCTTCGTGTCACAATTTTTTTTTTCCACAAAGTGCTCCCGATGAACATCCTCGTCGCGAAATGATATGTACCTCCGCGAGAACCGCCGCCGCGCCCAGTTTCCGATATCGCAAAGAGATCAGTATCAACTGGTTCGACCACGTTCCTTTTTCTTCTTCTTCGTTTTCATTCAGAATATGCCGAGGGTAAAAGTGCTTGCAAGCGCTGAGCATTTTTTTTTTCTTCATAAGTCACTGCTGTCGATTTCGTTAAACTTTTGCTTTCGAGTTGCGAGTCTGTGAGTGTATAGCCGATACTCGATGAGACATTACGCTTGAGAAACGAGTTACAGGGCTAGAATTACATGAGAGATTTATCTTTCATTATCTTTTATTTTTTGATTCTCAAAAATTTTTTGGTTTTTGGCAAGTTGATAACCATGAAGTTTCAAGCGAATTACTGATGAGGAATTTTCAATATTTGCAAATATTTTTCATAATCGTTTGGATAGTTTTGGCTGAAGAACTTTGATCATGTGACTGTAGACTCGGAAGAAAAAGGATAATGATAATAATAATAATACTTTGAGACTCGAATCATCATAAAACGTCCTGGATTGGAATCAGAAGGCAAAGTAGGTTACGCGTGCTCAGCAGAACTTACTCTAGATCATTCCAAACAGAAGACTTAAGATTGTAGAGAAAGTAAAACGTAATATGTTCGCTCGGTGAATTATATAGATTTTATGTAGAATAATGACATTTGAGATTGATTTTCTGTCAGCAGGTACGTTTTCACTATCCTAGACATTTATTATGAAAAAAGAAATTAAAACGAGTTTAAACTATTAGTCTCGCGTTGAGTCATCTAAATTTCACAATACTTGATATGAAAATAGCAAGTATCTCAGCGGTGACCCAGAAAATCGTGACACAGACGTGGAAAATTTGGTATACCATCAAGAGCAATCGTCTAAACGGATTTTGATGTCAAATTTGTCATAACCGGAAAATTTCATAAAGTTAGCTGATATGTAATTCTTTGTTGTACAAGGCAGCCAAATTTTGTATGATTTCAGAGAAATTTTGAACGATTATTGAATTAAATCTAAACACCATCCGTTGATTTAATGTTAACGATCGAATCAAATCAGAAAGAAATCAACGATTATAAAATCGAGATGCGTTCATTGCTCGGATAAAAATTCTTTCCTGATGAAACTTCCTTATTGATTCATTCTTTATTCAGATAAGTCTCTTAAGGATCACGGTGTTGAGACCGTTGAACTTTTCGAGGCTTTGAAGCGTTCCTCTTGAAAAAATTTTCAGACTCTACAAGACTTGTAACCACCATCCAAAACAACAAAAAAAAAATGGTTAAGGCGGTATCAAATCTCAACAGTGTGCTCAAGGATTATCACTTTTGTAGGATTGATTATCCCATTTGAATGCCAAAGATATTGGTTTTCAGAGACATCCTGAATGTCGAGACTCGATAATTCCCGACCGAACATTAATTTACCAGACACACCTAGAGAGGGATGATTAACAGCAATTTCAATAATATCACACAGGAGAGTTGTTACAAGAATTTAAAGTTCCAAAAATCAAATGGAGGGAACGTGAACGTTTGCAAGCTGACCAATCATATCGATCGCGAGTTTTGGGACATCCCCGGAAGAACTCACCCGGAAGAAGATGAGAGCGAGAGCGTATTTCGAGATTAAGACTTATTTTGAGATCTACAGGTGTCGAGTCTTTTCAGACTATCGTTTAATATAGTTCCAAGCTAGAAGGTATTGAGTTCGAAAAAGTCTATTACAACTTTGATAATTTTCTGCATTTACATTTCCACAAAACTAGGACACTTTGTAACCTCATGAAGTTGGAGTTTAGAGAATCGATATATCGATTCCGGAGCAGTCGAAGTTTGATATATCGAATTTCACTCGGGATGTCGGGCCGAAGAAGTTATTATGGCGAAAAATGAATGTTGAAATTCGAGTAATATCGAAGGACTTTGATGTCAATATCGAACTCAACTCAAAATCGCAAAACTAGGACTAGGAAAAGAAAAAAATGTCGAAGATCTAAGAATTGGAGTAATCGAAGTTTGAGTTATCGATGTCCTGCAATAAACATGAGATCGGAAAAGTTTGTCAAGGGTCAAAGAATTGAGCTTCGTAAGACTCAAAACCAATGACGCAATGTTGTTCGTAAGGGTTGACAACTATACTCGATCCGTGACTTCTCCGATGACGTCAGATCTCGCTATAATACCGCAACGGTCCAAAAAAATATAGACAGACAATTATTTATGCATGTGGGGCACATGAGTCAGAGATAGTATAGGTAGCCACGTGCAAGCTACTATATTGCGCCCACGGAAGATTCGATGTCCTAACGATTTCTCTCATTTCGTCAGATCTTACCAGATCCCAACAGCAGCAGCAGCAGCAGCATGCTCGACACGTGTTCAGGTTAACTTATACCGGTCAAGTATATGGGTTCCCATAACGTACTCAATCGTCTTTTCCTGGTACAATTCTTGGGCGGCGAGACTCGACAGTGATGATTCATTCGGTCATCATCCAGACAAGAGAAGAGAGAAGAAGTGAATTTGCTGATGATGGACTCACTCTACAGGTGTGTGAGTGTGTGGGATGTATTTACCGTTATTTCTAGATCGAGAAGAACCGATGACGATGACGATGACGATGATCAACAAGAACGCTGAATATTGACCGATGAAAATAACAGTAAGTCTGATGGTGAGGGCCCCAGTTTGTTCAACCACGCGCTTCCGTGAGAGACATACCGATCGTGATGGAACAACACGCGTGGCAAACGATTTACGGGGCCCAGTTTTGTTTCCCTATTGATTTTTGCGTCTCTCCTCTGACTCATTTGTTCGTGGTCCCGTACCTTCAAGCCGCGGGGGAAAAAATTCCAGCTCTGGGTTTTCCCACTTCTTGAATGCGACCCATCTAAGTAATTTTTACAGACCACCTCAATGAAAAGTATGCTGTAACTGTAATCTGTTTACCGGCCGATTGCCGGACAAGAGTCTACGCTCGCGCAAACTAACTGCGTCGCAACTTTTTGTTCATGTGATTTTAGGTTTCATACTTGTTCGATTTTGCCAAGTTTCAGAATGATCGCGACTTTTTATCCATTACGAAAGTGAAAATTTAGTCCTCTTATTCGATTGGTTTTCAAAAGTGTTGAAATATTTTTCATGAGCCACTGGGATGAAGAAGAGATATGAAGGACTAAACATTTTGTTACTCGTGATTTTTAGTTCCTTTCCTTTCTGCTAGGAATTGTTTCTTGACGTTTCGAGAACTTCTTCAAATTTTCTTGATCAATTCATCCTAGGCTAACACAAATACACTGCATGAATAAGAAATTATGCAAATAACATTGGAGGCAAGAGGGTTAATTTGTGTGATCCCCCCTGGTGGAAATTCATGCTAATGTAACACATTAATGGCAATAAAATTTTCGTTCTTTACGAGGTTGGTTAGAAATGAGCTATTTTATGGCGATTAATGTGTTACATAAGAATGAATTTCCACCAGGGAGGATTACATAAATTAACCCTTTTGCCTCCAATGTTATTTGCATAATTATTTATTCATGGAGTGTATTTGTGTTAGCTTAGAATGAATTGATCAAGAAAATTTTAAAAAGTTCTCGAAACGACAAGAAACAATTGGAATGAATTTTACCAGGGCTGAAAATGGTGAATACAAATCATTGTTTTCTGAATTAATGAACGATTCCATCGATTCTGTAATCAAGTGTTTGTGTTTGCACGGAAACAACAAGGGGATTACATCGGTGTAATGGGATATTTCCATCGATTGAGTTTGCGTTGCGTGATCTTTAGCGAAAGTAAAAGATTCGAATGCGTCAATCCGGTTCCCGCGGTATCTATGCGTCAAGTGAAGATCGACGTTCTACATTTGCTTATTTTGCATTCTACTCGGGTTTTCCTGCTAATCTCGAGTGAAAGTTGTGCAAAGCGCCACCTGATTCCGTGGACCACGTTTCGACAATGGTTCTAATTATTGTGCATCATTTGGTCCGAGTTTTAGTTTTTTTTCCTTCCCAAAGAATTTTTAATAATTTGACTACCGCATTGTTATCGATCGTGCCGGTTTTGTGACCTTGCGTAAGGCCGACTTCTGTATTTAATAGAATTTTATTATTCTAACGTCCACATATTGCGATTTGCATGAAATTAGTTTTAGTATTCCGCTAAAATTATTCAAGGTTAAATACGTGGCGCCAATTTTGAGAGGCAATCGTTTCAAAGTTGGACGATTAATAGAACTGAAGCTAGCTATTGGTTAACCTTTTTTCTTTCCAGTAGTCTACGAAATATCAAGGACTATTTGAGCGTTAGAGGTCATATCCAATGAGTAAAAATGACACCTGCGGCTCAAGAAGTTCACATTCATTCATCTAAAGTCAATACAGGATTATTTCAAGTTCACATTAGAATTTTATACATCATTGCTTATTACAGAATGACTTGAAAATATTTCATGCTATCTATTATCACTTGATGGAAATATTGAATACGCTCAAACGGTGACTACGAGATATATTCTGAATTTTATATCATTATTAACACCTTCACAACAAAAGTGTCTCTGGTATCGGGAATGTTACTTTCGAAAAACGGCAAAAAATGGCCAAAACACGAAAATTTTTCAAATTTTCGTGTTTTATTTTTTTCTCGCATAATTTCAGATTGAGATCCCAATGGTGTGTCATTTTGGTCCTTGTAGTAACAGAAACTTTTCAGAATTTTTTAAAATTCTTTCGATGCATTACAAAACTATCACAAATTATTGGAAATAGATTATGTCTTATGGAGGAGACAAAGTAGTGGACGGTATGATTGTTCCATCTTTTTCAGAAGCATGAAAACTTTTTCATAGCAGCTCTCTCGAGGATCTTCGTACGAAGAAACGCATGCAGTTTATTCAAAATATTGAATAATTCTAAATTGGTAAACATTCAAATCTGGTGTCGAATTTTGTAACAGGGAACGCGTCAAAATTTTCACGCACTTCCTGCTTGGGACCGCGTATGTGTGCATTTGCGTAAATTTGATCACACTTCCTCTAAAGATTCAAGACTACATAAAATCAAAAATTATCCAACCGAGACAGAGATGTTACGACAATTTTGAATATGGCTTCTCAAGCATCATTTCAAAAGCGCCAATCGTAACTTCAATAGAATAATATCTAATTACTGACTTCTACAGGTAAATTTCGTTGCTCAGGAAAAAGTAGTGGAAAATTCTGACATCAAACAATTCCTGATACCGGTGGTATTGAAATACCTCATTGAACTCAAGCGCAAGGTGAGTGATCCTCAACGAATCCAAACATCGATAGATTAGCTTGCACTCAAATCATTTTTTAAATATTGATTAGAGTGACAACTTGTTATTGTCGTTACTCTCGTGTAAATCTTTGAAAATTAATTAAATATTCGTTCCTATCATAACATGTTATTATGACACTATATGAAAAACTTTAGCGATCTCATGGTCTTCTGTACACAGTGGCAAAAGGAATTTGAAAAAAAAAGATTTCCAACTCCTGCCCCCACCACCATCAGCTGCAAAAATCGAAAGCAGACTCAGCTCATATTACAACATGACAATCACTCAGTCACATCATATGATATTCGACGCTTTGGGAACCGCAACCATCCGCGACTCCTTTTTTTAAAATTAAATAATCGCACGTAGTACTCAACTCAGATATACTAAAATACCCGTAAATTTTGCTGCCCGAGCGTATCTATCTACCAAGAATCAGCGAAGAATAAAATTGCGAAACGAGAGATGGGACACGCGCGAAGCTTGAAAACCGATCGGATATCATGTCTTGACCATCATATCATACCAGGCCCTCTAATCGTCAAGTTGCACCCG
Source organism: Eretmocerus hayati (assembly GCA_029851415.1). Classification (NCBI taxonomy): domain Eukaryota; kingdom Metazoa; phylum Arthropoda; class Insecta; order Hymenoptera; family Aphelinidae; genus Eretmocerus; species Eretmocerus hayati. The sequence continues at coordinate 53,853,160 of CM056741.1, read as the reverse complement.
AGAAATCGCTATAATATACAGTGAGCCGACCGACGTGAGAAAAATTGAGCTTCCGCATTTTTTCGGGGCGCTTGTTTTTTTTTTCTTTTTTTTTTGCTTCGATGCAACTCTCATCATCACCGCATCGATCGCATAATCTTACCAAAAAATTACAGAAATTTATCGCTTGCGATGATGATGATGGCGTCTCGATATAATTGAGATGACGCTATATATTATCGTGAAAAGTGCCACGCGCACGATGGCCAGGAAAATTTTTTTTTTTAAGGCCTCAATGATCGTGCCAAATGTGTACACATGTATCGCATCAGTGCAGCATCGGAATCAGGAGGTTTGAAGGATTCAAAATCTTTGAGATCGAGTATGAGTGTGACAATGGGATCGTTCGATATATATCTTTTCAACGCTCGCGGTTGGCCTGAAAAAATTTTTTACGATTTATTCAGATCAGCTCGATATCGAGGCCTCGGCTATGTGCTAAAAGTGTGACACCGCGCGCTGAATCCTAGTTCTGCACGTGCGGCGACGACGATACATATACATTTATCGACATCTACATGGAATCCATAAACGCCAGATCTGCGAATTGATCGTATAAAATTTGTCGAGCAAGAACTTATTTGCGTATGCTCAAAAATTCCGGGAACCATCAGGCACAAGTTTTTTCAAAAATTGAAAAAAATTTTATTGTACATACGGAAAAATTCATCGATTTTATGGGTGGGTAAAATATTTACACTTTACTCTTGTTTGATTGAATAATTATTCGAACGGCACGTGCCACCTTTTTCAAAGTCACCAGAGCAGCTCAACCCATCGAATCACGTGCAGAAGCGGAAAGTCATTTCTATACATATAATAAGTGTTTCATGTAAAGTTGTTCTTCGGGTTGATCTTGGTATATAGAGTGTCAATCACTGATGGCTTGCATATTTGAAATGCGTTTAAGTATAATATACACACGATATATATGCCAAAGAGAAATGCGAACTTGGTAGACACGTGCAAGCACACAAGACCTGGATGATGGATCAACGACAAATCGACAACGGGGGACGGATGCTGAACGCGCGGGGCGCGAGAGAAGCCATCACCTTTCTCTCTCCTTTTTCAAGAACGGTAGTATAGTAGTAGTCCAGATATTATCATATATGATAGCGCCACGTTATCCACCACCACGAAGCATAATATAGCCAGGCAAATGGGGTCATTGCCAAAGTCTGAGCATTTCAATAACACTCATAAATTTATTGAATGCTCCCTCATCAGTCCACATGCTCGATGATCTTTGCCTGACGCGGGGTTGACCTTTTGTAGCAAGGTAGCGGGAGTGGGGGAGGGAGAAATTTTTTGAGATTTTTTCAAGATCTCGCATGATAATTTATTCAGATTTTGTTTGATTGGAATTCCCTTGATTGCTTAGAATTTTGAGAATGATTAATTTGAGAATACTCATTGAGAAGAGCTTTTTTTTTAATCAGTTCTGTTATCGGAAATCCGAGTTTACAAAGGGTAATCCGCGTATGGAGGTGTTTTGATGATCTAAAAAAAAATTCATAGTTCTATCACTCGGACAAAACCCAGAGTTGGAATATTCCCATGAGATGAAACATCAAAGAGTGTAATGGATAATATTAATCGATATATTTAAATTTAAAATTTTTTCCGCTTAGCAATAGTCAAAAACTATTAGGACAATGAGAAATATTACCAAAGGTGCACAATTGATATTTGATGTAGCACTCATATATCTTCGCTACGAATGATTCTTTTCAAAACATTTCATATATTTCCAAACTCTTATTTGTTTTATTTCAAAATTTTTTTGGAAGGTTGCTTTACAAATGAAGATGAAAAAAATCAGTAAGGTACATGACCGTAAGTAATCATGCGAATGAAGTATTGACAGATATTTGTACGTGCTTTGGAAACGAAGAATTTATTGGTTTTTCATTACGAAAATTCATGAGTTTCTCCACTTCAATAAGTGTCAGTAGGTACAGTAGACAATTTTCGAAATTAAGGATTCAATAGCAATTGAAATAAAAGTAAAGTAGATATCCAAAAGTTATCGAGCACGAACAATCATCATTCAAACGTAATAACGATTTGTCATTTTTACGGGTGTCTTAGAATAAATGAATGGTTGTAGGCTTGTGTGGAGTGACAAATATTTTCCAACCAAATGAAAAATAATCGTGTTAGTGGACCCATACGCATTCGCGCAGTGAACAATCATCATGATATGTTTCAAAATCTAAAGACAATAACATCGATTGAACTTTGATCAAAGTAGAGCAGCAACTGTGTTTAATACTCTTCACAAGTAATCGAACAATACTTTTTTTTATAGTTTTCAAAGTTGATCGTCCCGTTCATTACAATTAATTTGTGGGTAAATTGCGTACAATTCCATTCTTAATTGATTAAGATGATTCTCAATCGAAAGAAGGAATACATTTTTCCAAAAATAAGTCATTTTCGAAAAATTTTATGGCTCGCAAGTTTGTACCTGATGACTTTGGGAAGAATTTTGGAGAAAATTTTCTCGAATTTGATCATAAATTCAGGATTAAAGACGTGGAGATAAGAGCTTGAGTACCGCCTACAATGAGAAAATCTCCAATTTACGCTGAGTTCTACCTTGGATTAAATTAAATACGAAATCGAGAACCCAAAACTACGATTTGAATGTAGCTGGTAATTGGATTGAGAATGAGTTTCTGGAACAATATCTTATAGCAAGGGAGGATTTCTACTCAAAAGGTTCTTTAGATTATGAAAATCTGGATGGTCAGGCCACCCTGATCTGGTCTGACCAAAAACGCTCGGGGGAGTTTAACCTGGCCAAGTCAGACCAGCCCCCTCCTCTTTACACATCCTCAACTAAAATTTTTGTTGATAAGAATGTTGTTTAGGGCTCATTCCTATACTTGTGGAATTGGATTGACGTCAATACACCTGAAAATATGTTTCTTGGGGTGTTCAAATTGTAGTAAATTGTGATTAAGTAACTGAAGGGAGATTAACTGGTCTGACCTCGTGAGGCCAAACCACGTCCGAACAAATCAGGGTAGCTATAGACCAGTCTGATCTCCATAATCGAGTAAACCTAAAACTAGTAATAAAGCTCTTTCTTGAGGTAGTTATTCCTTGATGTAGAACAGTTCATTCTCAATATGGAGTCTCGTTATGTCGAGCATCGGATAAGTTTGGACATTTGTGGATGCACCCTAACGTCTTTCCACTCCTAAGATGTATCTGTCAGAACGCCTACATACCAATTTTTCGACGAGGCAACGCTACCGGGTCTTGAATTGTCACGTTATCGAATTCAATAGAGTCACAGTCTCGAAGCTTCACCATGATGCAGTTTCACCCAAATTCAAAGTGAGTGCATTAATAATACCTGCTATCCCGATTTTGAATAAAATTCCCTGACGCACATAAAAATTCTTCCTCGTTCATCATGATTCTTATGGAGTACAGGAATACTATGATGCGTAAGTGTAAGTATCGGCGTGTGCTCAGTTTAAATTTGAATTTTTCGTTCTAGCTTTTTCGCATTCTCCGAATTTTAGCTTTTTTGCATTACTGATAATGTAGGCACAAATTGGATTCTACGAATTTGGTAGAAAATAGAAGGGAGATGGATCTAGTAATTTTTGAGATTTATTTTCTCAAGTGAGGTTTGACGCCTCAATGGTTCACTCTGATGATTTAATTTTGCAAAATTCAGAACTTCACGAGTGAAAAGGTGATGAAACATTTTTCAGAATTTTGTGATATTCTCGGAGCGTCATAAAAATGGGGACATTAAAAAATTGTTGAATTCGTCTGAAAGATACTCAGGCTACGTCTGAATGCGAATCTCTCCAGGCGAGAAATATTTTAAATTAGGAGTATTCCAGTAAATCGAAAGATAAGCAATAGATGTGATTAACACATGGTGTGAGGCGACAATTTTCAAGCGTTCTCTTCGTAATTTGCTCGTCACTACAGTTCGATACAATCGTTAATTTCCCATTAAAGAAACTCAGACCAATTCTCCTTGAGGCAAAATCCAAATTATCATAAAACATCATCTACATACAAAATTGCGCTATGTGTACAATCTATATCGGCTGGATCATCGTCAACTTCCGAGCGTCAAGCCGGTTCAATATGTATTACCTGAACAAGTACAGAGAGACATCTCAAACTCGACCTGTGATGGTATATATAGAGTGATCCAGGCGCATCCCTCGATACTTATAACCGGTCTTATACCATTCCTGCGAGTCGCGAGATCCCGCCGGGTTCGATATTACGTAAACTTTTCTCGCGCTTCTCTGCTTTAAAAGCCACCCATCGCATCCCGCTCATTGAAACCATCTTCATATCTCATGTGGTAAAGGGAACCTCCGTATTCGCTAGTCTCGCTTATTCGTGGATAGAAGAGTGGTCTATTTCAATATTCTCAAAAGAGCAATGCTTCGGTATTCGCGGTAGATATCTTTGGAACACCCACGAATACGGAAGGTCATCTGTACCCAATGTATATGTCATTTCTGAGCAAATTTTTCTACATGAATTGTGATAATAGTCGCAGTAATAAAGATAAAATAATAATAATAATAAAAATAATAATTATAACAGCGTGGTGAAAATAGTTTAGATTCTAATATAGATATATCAATTTGACCCTACTTCAACCCATGAAGAGGTCAATTTCAGGGTTGGAACCATGAAACATCCAAAAATATAACAATTTTTGGTCAATTTATAGCGCAAGCCGAAAATGGAACATTTCGTGGCTAGAATCATGTCACATTAGGAAAAGATTTTTCACTATGTTATTACCATCACTATTACTATTATCATTGCAGTAAAAATAGCTAGTAAGTATGATGAAATATATACTCACAATTATTACGGTTTCCGCCAAACAGATGATGCCATCTCGTAAAATTGGGCCTTCCGCCAAAGTGGTTACCCTTTGTAATAAGAACCTCACGTATAAGTGGATAACCGCTGACGACGACGCACTTTGAGCTACCCAATTGCATCTCATAGATATCTCCATATTCTCTTGCCAATTGACTAAAAGCTTCAAATGGCCCACCAGGACTTCCAAGTTTATGCAAGCTTCCAATAACCGGTAAATTCCATGGTCCAGGTAATTTTTTCAATCTAGTTGTATTGGTCACATCAAACTGGATAAGATCAGTTGTTAAAATTTTAACCCTACGACGAAGTCCAATAGCAACAAGAAGAGCTGATGCTAAACTTCGCAATATGCCTTTACTTTGAAGGGCTAAAGCAATACAAAGTGTACCAGCACATCCGAACAGAAGCCAGAATGCACCAAGAGCCATAGCTTTTTGATTTTTTACGACGTGTGAAGAGTTCAAATGCTCTTATTCTTTCTTCCTTGCTCTCTTCTTCTTCTTCTGTATAGAGTTGGCTGCAACAGCTCAAGGTCAAGGCCGAGGACGAGTCCAAAGAGTAGTTGTAGTAGTAGTAGTAGTAATAGTAGGTAGTCTTTGATACTTCTACTGATGCACTTTAATAATTTTCCTTGTACCGATACTCTATACTTAGAGACGATCCCTCTAGTCCCGGTCCAGATGATGATGATGATTCAAGATTACGAAATGAAAAAGATCCTGGATATAGCTTCTTTATCAGCTATGACTTGGATGATTTTTCTCACTGTCAATAGCAGACTGTGAAGAACGCTGCCGATGGGGAAAGATTTAAATAGCCACAGACCGGATGCTGCAAGCTAATGGTTTTTCCTCAAGCCTGTTTTGGGCCTTTTTGCTTGAAAAATTTCCCTTTCAAGAGATATCTATGTATCCCAGACTTGCTGGAACGATTTTTCCTGTTGCTAGGCTGAGATTAATCGTTCGAAAGATCGATGCAGTCCTGAAACACGAGATTATAAATTGAGTGAGTATGCTCGTAAGCTATAGGATGAAGGGTTTCTATCATAAGGCCATAATCTTGATTGTATAGTTGTGTGCGTACTATATAGGGATTGATTTGAAATAGTTTTCGCATGTGGTCCACGTGGGTTAATGAAAGTATTTGATGATTAAGAAGACCCAGAGTGGGAGAGGGTAAAAATGCGTTCAGGAAGTCAACTCATGTATGCACGTGAATTTCAAACGGATGCGTGCGTTCGATTTTTTTTTCTGCTTTGGTCGGTGAAAATTGTAAATATGATTAATCAGTGATACAAGATAGAATAGCTCGAATAACTGACGGTGTCAATAATTTGATTACGCGACTGGTGGGCTTACGCGTTTGCTCGTCACGCGTTGTAAAAACTATAACCACGCTCAATTTAATATATGGGACGAATTTTGATTGTCATTCGATGAGGGGTGTAACTAGAAATGAGTGTCATTAGTTAATGTTCAAATGAAAGAGTTCACAACTTGCCTACTCCAATATTTAAAGTTGAGAGTGTAATTTCAAAATTCAGATTCTGAAAAGACACTTTTGCCGATTATCGAAGTACAAAATTTTGATTTTTGGAAGATGAAGTGAAGGATGAATTCTGATCCGTACAAGATTTGATATAATAGGTCTTGTGATGAACTAGGCGTACTGTGCTCAAATATATACGCATACCGAGAGGTATGCTTGGTGAGGGAAGTCAAATAATTCACGGTGTGCTTGGTGATATGTCAATTCAACGGTTTGTGTGCAAGGTGTTCAATAAATTCAATTTCTTGTCAATTCACGTATTGAATATGAAATATTTGCTCAAATTCTGAAGTCTCCGGGTGGGTTTTCAAGCGTTAAAAAATTTCAAGAAATTTACCTTCAGACTATTTTAAATTTGAAACAATATTTCTCCACTGGATGGAAGAATCTACTTTGATTGATGTTAATCCAACTACGAAGAAAAATATTGGTATGGTAATGCACGAGTGACCTTGAAAAATTATAAAGACAAAATGACGTCTTGACGAGAGTAACATCGTAGTCTCAACTACTATTTAAACAAGTTTGAGTATTGCACGCTCAATTTCATGAAATAGTCCAATAAGTGTCATCCGTTTGATGTACCACTGAATACCAATTTATCGGAATAGGTTTGAATGTTAATAATTCGAATGGATAACAGTTCACGAGCACTGGATCATCATTTTAAGTTCATTAAAAATTGACACCTGTTACACGTATACTAGACCAACCTTTTTTAGAAAAGGACGCGCAAACAAACGGCTACGTGGAAAACGAGTTATCCCAACAATCAATTCAGTATAATGGATTTCCAGAAAATCAACAACCCACATTGACTCAAATTTATGAAAGCTTGCAACATATTTCACACACACATTTAGAAAGAAGAAAACTTAAAATCTGTAAAAATCGGTAAAACTTACCTCCAGCAATTTCCAATGACACGATGACTGAACCAAAACACAATTATCCAAGGTAGTAAATCTAGAAACACCCTCGAAGTCTGCAGCGTTTGATAAAAGTGCCAACGATGTAAAATCAAAACTTATTCGATATTTTGCACCTGCGGCACTTATAACAAGAGAAGAAGCAAGAGCTTTTTGGAAGCACCGATGTGCACGGTCGGCGCGTGTACACAGTATGCCTCAAGTCGCGGTCAAGTATCGAATTAAAAAGATATCGGGAGGAGCTGAGGTAGTCGTGTCCGGCATGCCAGGGGGCTTTCGTTCTCCTTCTACTCTTGCAGCATTCAGCATGTTGATGCCGGTGGTGGTATATAGTAGTGGTGGTGGTGGTGGTGGTGGTGGTGGTGGTGGTGGTGGTGGTGGTGGTGGTGGTGGTGGTGGTTCTGGTAGCGATGGCAGTGGTAGTATAGATCAGTCAAGTCTCCCGACCGACCAGCCACCACTCTCGATCTGCATCACATATCAGAAACCGCATGTGATATAGATAGTTTAGATCGGTAAGGAGAGGCGGTCCAGTAGGGGCTCCTTCCTCCTGATGTTTGAAATGAAAAGAGAGCGCGAGACGAGAGCTTACATTACATTCACAGCAGTGGAATATGCACATATAGTTTTATTATCATTGAGCTCGCGTGCGCGCACACCCTTCCCGCAATAGATAAGTTGACGATGCTACCCCTACCTTTTGAGTTGCAGCCTCCCTTCTTGTTCTACATGAGAATAATGGATGATTACTCCTCCCAGCTGTGCTTGACTTGAAGCTTTTCTTAACGCTTATTACCGATTTGTGTCTCTCAGAATGAGAGGCTAGCTGGAGCTGTTGTATTTGGTGTATTAGTATTCGCGTGTCGAGCGCGATGCTTGTTGCACTGCGCGCGCTGATGCGAAAAGAGCCGGGACTCGAAATTTTTACTCAATTTTGCTCACAAGTAATTATTCATTCCAGAGTTAGATTTGAAAGCAACCTCAGTGCTGCAGTGAGCCACTTCAAGTTCCACTCAAGTACTGATGAAGTACCGCTCAAGTACTTTTGAGACATTGAGAGCTGGATAATTCCGAACACGGACGGTATAGGTCCGTCTCAGATTTTCGAAGAATCGCTTTAGTATTCTTCAGATTGTTTTTATTAGTAATCACATTTGATAGATTTTAAGGACATCATTCATAACGGAAGCCCATTTTTAAAATGAACGAATGATTTCTATCAACTTTCACTGATCGAAATGACCTCCAAAATACCACAAAGCACTTTTTTGAAAATTTGAAGTAAACTTCAAGTTTCCTGATGTGGCGCCTTCCAATTCATGATTAAAGTTTTGATCTTGTATTATTTAGATGGAATGATGGGCAGATTCCTGCAAAGACATTGGAACACCCCTAAAGTACTGTTAAAGTACTGATGAAGTACTTTGGCAGTACTTATAAAAATGGGATGTGCATGAACTTGGAACAAATACTACTGGGTGCGATACTTGAACTGACTTGATGTCACTGGAATATTGCGAGACCGCACTGGTCAAGCACTGAATGGGTATAAGAATAGCTTAAATCCCGATTTGATACTACTACAGTACCACACAAATGGTTTTGAGACATCGATAAAACGTAAAAAGAGTTCTGACTCCGTACTCACATGACAAATCATAAGTAAAGATGCTGGAATCACTTTGAAGTATTGATCAAGTACACACCAAGTACTTCGGTAGTATTTATGGGAAATATTACAAGCGAGGTGTCGAACGGAAACCTCAAAAACTCTAATCTTAAGCCATTGTGAAACGGCAGTACTGCAACTGACAAGATGCCATTGGATTATTGCGGAAAGGGACTATTTTTTGTACTGAGTGCCCGAATTTCGTCTTCGCTCCGGTTGCCCCCATGTGTGTGGCGCAGAAACACAACCCACTAGCACGCCGACTTTGAGGTGAGCCATTCACAAGGGGCAAGAGATTCGGGAATGATCAATCCCTCCTCGCTGACTACCGAATGTTGGTCCAGCCACCAGCACATGTTCGTATAAGTATAATCACTTTCAGGTGGGAAGCGGGGATTTGCCTAGGCTCCCTTAGGCAGCGGCTACATGCAGTCATTTGAGGCGATTCTGAGACAGTGGGACAGCGCTTCTAGCGGCAATGGAGCCGTTTGCCCTATGTAATTTGAAGCAAACACCACCACAGCCTCCGATAAAGGCGCTGTCCCGCTGTCTCAGAACCGCCAAAAACGACTGCATGTAGCCGCACCCTTGAAGCTCAAGGAGTCCCTCGGTTTCCCGTACATATTCTCAGGCCTCACGGTGTGTTGCGCAGAAAAACAATGTTACCGCGAGTCTCACGACTTGCTTAGTCCCGGGCAACGTGGCTGCCTCGGCCACGTTGCCCGGAGCTAAGCAAATGAATCAGTGCGGTCTCCTTTTTTCGGCGGGCACTGACTGGGGCCCGGAGGCTCGTCACAGAACGCGAGCGACCTGACATTCTTTGGTAGTTATTTTTGCTGGGTAGATCATAGCTGGTTACGTTAATGGTGGTAAGGAGAAGACGACTGTGCAGCGACAGACAGGAGATCCGTTCCTTTTCCGAACAATAAATAATAGGCAAGAATGTCAGATGATTACATTTTTTGGATTCATCTTGTATAGAAAAAACCGTTGATGTTCCATCAAGTTGATCGATTAAGAGCCATCGCTCCCAACTCGATCACAGCCCAGCCCGTCGGACCCCAGCCTAACCCATCACATTTCCGACCAGCCCAGACCAAACCAACCCACCTCGCTCGATTACGGCCCAGTCCATACCATCCCACTTCCGATCCACTCTCATTCCATTGCAGCCTAGCCCATCCAATCACATTCCAGCCCAACTCATCCCATCCAACGCCAATCCAAACCAACCTGACCCAGCCCACCTTATTCCAGACCAGCTCACCCCTCCTCCCACTCAATCACAGCCCGTTCCGGCCCACCCCACCCCAGACCAACCCAACCTATCCCATCAATTCCAGCCCAGCTAATCCCATCCTATCCCAGCCCAACCCACCCCACTCGACAACAGTCAATCCCATCCCACCCTACCCGATCTCATTCCATCTCATCCTCGCTCATCGCAACCCGGTCCAGCCCATGTCAGAAAAGCTTATCCAAGCCCATCCCATCCTATCCCAGCTAATTGTAACCTAGTCTAGCTAAGCCCATTTCATCCCTGCCTCATCTATCTCAACCCACCCCATCCCAGCCCACACCAGCTCATACGATCCATCGACTCACGTCCCACCCTATCCCACACCATACAAACCTATCCCATCTCGTCCCCGCACAGCCCAGCCCAACCAATCCCACGCGATTACAGCTCAGCCTAGCCCATATTATCCAATCCCAGCCCAGCGCGGTCCATCCTATGCCATCCCACCCGATCCCAACTCAACACGGTCAATCCTATTCCATCCCGGCCCAACCTGGCCCAACATATTCTATCCATCGATCCATACAATCCCTCCCTAGCTCATCCCATCCTACCCCAGTCCAGCCCAACCCACCCCACTCATTCATGGCCCAGCTTATCCTAACTTAGCCTGCCCCAGCCTAGCCCATCCCAGCCCATTCCATTCAATATGTCATGAATGTGTCTTTTCGGGCGTTAATGGGTTAAGATAAGGAGACGACGCTGAGTTCTAGCTTCTATCCCAAAGAGTTGTTATCCGCAATGAAGAATTTTCATAGAGCAACTATATAGGAACTGTCCATGATGGTTTCACCTTCCTGCGCGTGTGGTCACCACACACAATTTCATTTTCTTCGGGCGGAGGGATCCCCGACGCTCTCCTAAGATTCGACCCAGCCCAGCCCAACTTAACCTAACCCATCGCAATCTCAGCCCATCCCAGCCCAGCTCACCTATCTCATTCCAGCTCATCTCATCCGATCTCATCCCAGCCTAGCCTATCCCATCATATCCCATTCCAGCCTAGCCCATCTCACCCCCCTCTTGTATTTCAGCTAAGCCCATCGCATCCTACTCGATCCCAGCCCGACCAAACCCATCCCATCCCATGCTAGCCCAGCTCAGCTTATGCATTCTCAGATCAGTTCAGCCCATCCCATCCCATCCTATCCCAGCTTACCCCATATCATTCCATTTATTCCGATCCCATTTCAGCTTACCCCATCCCATCCTATCCCTTCAGCCGACCCCAGCACAGCCCAGCTCAACCCCCCCCCCCGGTAAACCAGCCAAACCCATTCGATCCCAGCCCGGCCAAGCCCAGCCCAGCCCAACCCATCGCATGCTAGCCCCGCCTAGCCTATACCATCTCAGATCAGCTCAACCCAACCCATCCCACTCGATCCCAGCCCAGCCCATCTCAGTCTAGCTCATGAAGTGATTCCAACACTAGCGAACTTGAGCGCACAGTTGTTCCCTCGAAAATTACGGAGGACAAAATCTGTTGATACTGTGCCAAATTGAAATTCGGTTGAGGTAAATGACCGACTCAAACTTTGTGCCCTTTGTAAAAGAACTTGTAAAAAGCCCAAAAGATCATCCCGAGATAATCGCAATCCAGAACTCAGAAGATGGATTCAAGATATGAGACACATTCTTGGATATGTACTCGTGGTCCTCATGATTCCGTCGGTTTCGAAAAATCGGAGAATTTCTTTAAAAAAGTCAGAGTTTGAATCTTCTTCGTCATGCCGCATTCACCAAAGGAACCATCGACGAAACATGATATTTCGCCACCCAGGATTGATTCGTTGACCGTTCATCGTCGTATTCGTTACCCGCAATCTAAGTTTGATTCATCGATACGGGTAATCGCAAGATGCATATAAAATTACGAAGATCCACACTAACTTTGAGAGGATGAGAATTGTCAACTACCTCTGTTGAGATGGCATATCGCTCCCATTGAAATTTTCGGAAAGCTTCGATCCGGAGAGTGGTAGAGGCCCTTGGAGGATATATCTCGCTGTGATCTCTGATTCTTTGGAATCTGACAACATTATGAGGATGAAGAGTACGTATCCAAGAATGTGTAACTTGAAAGAGTCGTTCGAGTTTTCGATTGTGGGTAACCCAAGAGAACATGACTATTTGGGATTTTCACGATTTTTCTTTTAGAAAGCACAAAGTTCGAATCGGTGTTAAACTCCAACCGAAATACAAATTGGCACAATATTAACATCTTGTGGCCTCGCTAACTTCTACGTCTGCTTGTTCAAGTTCGCCAGTCTTGGGCTTTGAGAAACAAGGAATCCAATGGTGCCAGAGAGTTTCGATGAATGTAACGAAATCCCGGGAAATTTTAGGGCTGTGAAGGTGATTGAAGATGACAGTCGATGGCTTCTCATATCTCATTGGTGTTATTGTATAGTTTATTCGCGTAGAATTGCATAGAGGTACCATAAATTGATCCACCCAAACGCGTTATCAAGCATAAAAATGCTTATCCCTCAAAACAGGAACTTCGGTTCGCTATAGATTCTTTTTCACCATACAGGACTTGGAAAATGGCAACTTCTCACGTGAGAATGGTCGGTGGTTTTCATTTGCGTTTTGCGAGGAATTTGCGTGTCAAAGTCGGATTTAGCCTTCTTTCGGCACCTCTTTACTGGAAGCTCGGATCTGGTGCATTTTTTTCAAAAAATGATGGAAATCGAAGATTTGTAATTTGATGAGATCTGTGAGATGTAAATTTCAACGTCAAGATAGCGAAAAGACCCAATAATTATGTTTTTTACGAGTTTTGTGTATTTTAAGAACTTACGGAAGAGATGTGGAAAAACAACCGGTGCCAAATGGAAGCTTGAAACAAAATCTACAACTTTGGTCCTCTGCGACGTAAAGATTATCCCCACTCCATTCGAAGAATTCAGGGTTTTAGCGTAAAAGATGCGCATTTTAGATTTTCTAAGTGGTTACCCGGTACCAGAGCATCATTTCCCGCCCATTAGAAGAGCCCTGGAAGCCATACTTTTTATCAAAATAACAAATCTTCGTTGGAGCTGCAATTGTTCATTGGCCCAATTTCGATGGGTACGCTAAAAACCGCGTTCCAAGTGTATTCTGAATGGGATGCCGTTTTGTCCGTCACTAGGGCACCCTATGGTTGTAGGTGAAAAAAATTTATAATGCATATTTAAATACCCAAGGAATGCAAATCAACCCAATCTGGGCCCCAAAACCTCTGCAGCAAAATTGGCCTTGCTTGCAACAGTTCCTCTGGATGAGATCTGTTCTCGGGTCCGTTAGGAGGGTTTTCTCTGTTTTGGTTCGATTTTTGTAACATCGCGTATAGAATAGCTATAGTTGGCATGATTTATGTGTTTCTCGATGTGTACGTTCATTTTCATATCAATTGATACTTCGCTCTTCGTAAGAGTGGAAATTTTATCGTATCATAGTGATAACTTGTGCATGGAGAAAATTTTTTACGCTTAGGAGATCCACGATGTGCCGTATCATCGATATGTGGGAGTGTTTTCCAGTTCATTTTGGCGACCCTTACTAATATAATAGCTAGGTCCCACTCCGAACCATCCCGGGAGTTTCCACAAAATGGTCCAACAGATGATTCAATTGACTTCAATCAATTAGTCAAAAAGGTTTAGAGCTGTGTTGTAATCTGAGTGTACTTCAATGGTGCGAGCCGAGATGCGAGCCATACAATCGCGCGAAATGCATATGGGCAAATCTCACGAAGTATGCGGTTTGGCCGAACAGGCCTATTTTCACGTTGTCAGAGGAACAGTCGCGTTTTTTCCGACGCTCACGTTAGATCATTTTGAAGATCCACTCATATTTAACAGTTTTCAATTCTCTCACGCCTTAGCTCGCCACAGTCGGGGCGGTTCACCGATCGGTCTTAAAATGGGGTATGAGATGGATTATAATATACGGTCTGGCTACGCGGAGTCAATAATCGTACGCGAACGGTGGATTCGCGTACGCGAATTCCCCTAGAGAACTAGGGCCGAGAGCGTTTTCGTTCGCGTATCGAGAGGGCCATTATTCGCGTACGTGAATCGGAACACCGGAACGAAACTACCTGAAGAAACTACCGAGACTCGCGTATCGCGTATGAGAACCAGAACTTGAATGTTCGCGTACGCGAATTCGCGTATCGAACTCGAATTGCGTATGTTAACCAAAGTATGGATGTTCGCGTACGCTAACCGAATCTCGAATATTCGCGTATCGAACACATTCTTTGCAATCGCGTATGGCAACCAAAGTATGGATGTTCGCGTACGCTAACCGAGTCTGGGATATTCGCGTATCGAACTCGTTCTTCTGGATTTGCGTATGGTGACCAAATCTCGAAAATTCGCGTACGCGGATTCGCGCATCGAACTCATTCTTTGGAATCGCGTATGGCAACCAAAGTATGGATGTTCGCGTACGCTAACCGAATCTCAAATATTCGCGTATCGAACTCGGTCAGCTGGATTCGCGTATGGTAACCAAAGTATGGGTGTTCGCGTACGCTAACCAAGTCTCGAATATTCGCGTACGCGAATTCGCGTATCGAACTCGGTCAGCTGGATTCGCGTATGGCAACCAAAGTATTGATGTTCGCGTACGCTAACCAAGTCTCGAATATTCGCGTACGCGATTTCGTTTATCGGACGGGTTCTTCTGGATCCGCGTATGGTAACCAAAGTATGGATGTTCGCGTACGCTAACCGAATCTCGAATATTTGCGTACGCGAATTCGCGTATCGAACTCATTCTTCGGAATCGCGCATGGCAACCAAAGTATGCATGTTCACGTACGCTAACCGAGTCTGGAATATTCGCGTACGCGAATTCGCGTATCGGACTCGTTCTTCTGGATTCGCGTATGGTAACCAAATCCCGAAAATTCGCGTACGCGAATTCGCGTATCGAACTCATTCTTTGCAATCGCGTATGGCAACCAAAGTATGGATGTTCGCGTACGCTAACCGAGTCTGGGATATTCGCCTACGCGAATTCGCGTATCGGACTCGTTCTTCTGGATTCGCGTATGGTCACCAAATCTCGAAAATTCGCGTACGCGAATTCGCGCATCGAACTCATTCTTTGGAATCGCGTATGGCAACCAAAGTATGGATGTTCGCGTACGCTAACCGAGTCTCAAATATTCGCGTATCGAACTCGGTCAGCTGGATTCGCGTATGGTAACCGAAGTATGAATGTTCGCGTACGCTAACCGGATCTCGAATATTCGCGTATCGAACTCATTCTTTGGAATCGCGTATGGCAACCAAAGTATGGATGTTCGCGTACGCTAACCGAGTCTGGAATATTCGCGGACGCAAATTCGCGTATCGGACTCGTTCTTCTAGACTCGCGTATGGTAACCAAATCTCGAAAATTCGCATACGCGGATTCGCGCATAGAACTCATTCTTTGGAATCGCGTATGGCAACCAAAGTATTGATGTTCGCGTACGCTAACCGAGTCTCAAATATTCGCGTATCGAACTCGGTCAGCTGGATTCGCGTATGGTAACCAAAGTATGGGTGTTCGCGTACGATAACCAAGTCTCGAATATTCGCGTACGCGAATTCGCGTATCGAACTCGGTCAGCTGGATTCGCGTATGGCAACCAAAGTATGGATGTTCGCGTACGCTAACCAAGTCTCGAATATTCGCGTACGCGATTTCGTTTATCGGACTCGTTCTTCTGGATCCGCGTATGGTAACCAAAGGATGGATGTTCGCGTACGCTAACCGAAGCTCGAATATTTGCGTACGCGAATTCGCGTATCGAACTCATTCTTCGGAATCGCGTATGGCAACCAAAGTATGGATGTTCACGTACGCTAACCGAGTCTGGAATATTGGGGTACGCGAATTCGCGTATCGGACTCGTTCTTCTGGATTCGCGTATGGTAACCAAATCTTGAAAAATCGCGTACGCGAATCCGCGCATCGAACTCATTCTTTGGAATCGCGTATGGCAACCAAAGTATGGATGTTCGCGTACGCTAACCGAATCTCGAATATGCCGTATCGAAGTCGGTCAGCTGGATTCGCGTATGGTAACCAAAGTATGGGTGTTCGCGTACGCTAACCAAGTCTCGAATATTCGCGTACGCGAATTCGCGTATCGAACTCGGTCAGCTGGATTCGCGTATGGCAACCAAAGTATGGAAGTTCACGTATGCTAACCGAGTCTGGAATATTCGCGTACGCGAATTCGCGTATCGGACTCGTTCTTCTAGATTCGCGTATGGTGACCAAATCTCGAAAATTCGCGTACGCGAATTCGCGCATCGAACTCATTCTTTGGAATCGCGTATGGCAACCGAAGTATGGGTGTTCGCGTACGCTAACCGAATCTCGAATATTCGCGTACGCGAATCCAACTGACCGAGTTCGATACGCGAATTCGCGTACGCGAATATTCGAGATTCGGTTAGCGTACGCGAACACCCATACTTTGGTTGCCATACGCGATTCCGAAGAATGAGTTCGATACGCGAATTCGCGTACGCGAATATTCGAGACTTGGTTAGTGTACGCGAACATCCACACTTTGGTTGCCATACGCCATTCCAAAGAATGAGTTCGATACGCGAATTCGCGTACGCGAATTTTTGGGACTTGGTTAGCGTACGCGAACACCCATACTTTGGTTGCCATACGCGATTCCGAAGAATGAGTTCGATACGCGAATTCGCGTACGCGAATATTCGAGACTTGGTTAGTGTACGCGAACACCCATACTTTGGTTACCATACGCGAATCCAGCTGACCGAGTTCGATACGCGATTTCGCGTACGCGAATATTCGAGATCCGGTTAGCGTACGCGAACATTTATACTTTGGTTGCCATACGCGATTCCAGAAGAACGAGTTCGATACGCGAATTCGCGTATGCGAATATTCGAGACTTGCTTAGTGTACGCGAACACCCATACTTTGGTTACCATACGCAAATCCAGCTGACCGAGTTCGATACGCGAGTTCGCGTACGCGAATATTCGAGATTCGGTTAGCGTACGCGAACATCCATACTTTGGTTAACATACGCAATTCGAGTTCGATACGCGAATTCGCGTACGCGAACATTTAAGATCTGGTTCTCGTACGCGATACGCGAGTCTCGGTAGTTTCTTCAGGTAGTTTCGTTCCGGTGTTCCGATTCGCGTACGCGAATAATGGCCCTCTCGATACGCGAATGAAAACGCTCTCGGCCCTAGTTCTCTAGGGGAATTCGCGTACGCGAATCCATCGTTCGCGTATTCCAGACTCGGTTAGCGTACGCGAATATCCATACTTTGGTTGCCATACGCGATGCCAAAGAATGAGTTCGATACGCGAATTCGCGTACGCGAATATTCGAGATTCGGTTAGCGTACGCGAACATCCATACTTTGGTTAACATACGCAATTCGAGTTCGATACGCGAATTCGCGTACGCGAACATTTAAGATCTGGTTCTCGTACGCGATACGCGAGTCTCGGTAGTTTCTTCAGGTAGTTTCGTTCCGGTGTTCCGATTCGCGTACGCGAATAATGGCCCTCTCGATACGCGAATGACAACGCTCTCGGCCCTAGCTCTCTAGGGGAATTCGCGTACGCGAATTCATCGTTCGCGTACGATTATTGACTCCGCGTAGCCAGACCGTATAATATATGGAAACATGTAATTTTCGCCCGAGGCTGTGCCTATCAATGCGTCAGAGTGGCGATGATTCGTTGGAGCGAACTCCGATTTTACTTTTTTTCCTGTATCGCTCTTCTAATGGATGCAGCACTCGGGGCGGTAAATATTTCGTATCTGTAGAAACGAGATCTTATTCTACATCCAAAAACCTACAAATCTAGCCCAAGAACGATAGTGTGCTCGATTCCGCACGACGATGCGGCTTAAAATGAGAAAAGTTATTTTTGCGTAAATGGGGTCAAAAAAATCGTTTTTCGTGTAGCACACGAAAATTTCGATACCGTTGGGATTGAAACCACGTGTAAACTGATATCTGTACCTAAAGAAATGACTATGAGGATCGCCCCTACTACAGCCTCATCTCGGTCGTGATGCGAGGCTTGTGAGAATTGACAAATGACGAAAATGAGCGTTTTGACGGCTGTGGCACATGTTCATTTTGTACCACAGACCTTCAGATGACACTGTAAACTATTAAACTTATCTCCTTTCTTCTATTCCAATACCGAAGATGCCATGTATTCACATACACATGAGCCAATTTGAATCACGGAAATATGAGGGTCTCATCCAAATACATGGGAAAATCTTATACTCCCTCACAAAGCCACGGCGGAGCTCCCTAATGATTTACGCAAGTATTTCGTCATTGTTTGAGCATTACTTAGACCAAACAAAAGACCATGGGAGGTGTGCTGCCATTCTGGAAATTCTCGACATTTCAAAGTCGAAATCGCATAATTCCTGAGATTTGCCCATATATTTCCAAATCCATAAAATTTGGTTGGGCCTCAACGGCTTACAGAGCGCAAGCCGTCTGTAAACCAGTAGCAACCGCACATTCAGGAAATACACCCTTATTGCTTGTACAAAAGTCTCGAGAGGAATATCTCGGCATTTGGTATTGCCGGAACACATCAACCCCCACAATCATAGTGGTTGGAACGAAGACAATTCATCAAAATGTTCAAACAAATTTCAATTACTCTGTTCTGTTTATCCTAATTGAAAATTCTGAGAAAATTATTTCAACCGAGCTTGGAATACAAATTATCCCTTTCTCAACCATGACTTTGAATTCGATGACGATGATGATTTCTTTGAGAGTATGTCTGTGTATAGCTTGTATCACTTATGAGATACTATCACGTATATCACTGACAATTAATCTACAAGATTGAAGGACGTTTAACGCAATATCATGAGTACTTTACACGTAATAGGTCATTATTCCATCATTACCTTTCGTAGCTAGATTTGATGAGCGAAGTTATCGCTCAAACATCATTAATGAAACAACAGACAGATTTTATTGATCACTGACTCAGTGTTTGCAAGATGACTCAACATGATAGTTGATGATACATTAAATTTATGCAACTGTACGGTAATATTGAGAACTTCCATGGAGACTATTTGATGAAGACTCACTGGAATGTTAGTCTCAGTATATTCTAGGCTGTAAGGTCTTTAATCACACACCGGATATAGGTGAGGCGAAGCCACTGCGGGCTCATGGGTAAGGTCCATGTTTCAACGCAGGAGGCTGGGGTTCGAACCTCGGCCGGCACTAAGTAATGTGAATTTTCATAAGTGCTTTTCGGTGGCTTGGGGGGTTTGGAACCCATTTTGAATTGTAGGTCCTGCAAAATGACCTCAAGAAAAAGTTCAAAATACGTTATAAAAGGAAAAAAATAACTGTTTGTGAGTAGACGAAATGTCTACCCAGAGGTAGTTGGGAGCTTTGGGATTTTGCTTATCTGAGCTGAGTCTTGGATCTACTTTGAAGAAGAAAATCAATTCTAACATACTGACTTGCCTTGGCAATAGTGATGAACATTTTTGGATTTCACTTCATTAGCAAGTTTATCTTCACCACTGGGGGGTGAGGATTGTTTTCAAGGTGGCACAACTCGGTCAGAATCAAGAATTTGCGGTCTACTAAGTTGCACTGACTGTCTACTATCTGGTGATCAGTGAGTCGAGAAATGTTGGTGGATCTCAATATTCTATATCTAATTGGATCCATGTACTCTTCAGGCCGACTCAAGTTTATATTCAAAAACCCGTAACACTTCGGTGCAGCTGTTTTCGAGGTGTTGCGTGCAGAAAATTGGTAACGAAGCTCGGCCAGAAAATTTCCCTTCCCAGACTCCTGCAAATCAATCACAGCGATGACCGAAATTAAATTGGGTGACTTTTGCTTACGACTTAAAAGGCAATGGACAGCGTAAGAGATTTCGTCATTTTATTACAATAAAATAACTAACTAGCCCATAACTTTACTGATTATTTTTACCGATCATGGATATTTTATGAGACATCATTCAAATATCTTAACCTTAGTTCATGGATGTATATGATGAATGAGAATACATAACTGCAGCATCAGAGTCGCTCACTATGACGTATTCATTCTGACTCGCGCGATTCCATAGCTCAACATATTATCGTATCCTCTACAGTGAAAAACACTCTCCCCTTCATTTTTCGGTTCTTCATCAGGTTATGGACAAGTTTTCATGTGCAACCCTTCATGAAACAATAATATTACATCACAAGATAGGATTTTGAACGTAATCAATTTGGCCCTGCGTGAAATGTCACGACTAGTTTGCATATGGCTGAAATTAAAGTTTATTCATGAAGTTCAACACAAAAATTCAGATATAAAAAGTGCTGACTTTCTGATATCATAATATCGTATTGCTTCTGATTTTCAGTAGGGCGTCGATGTCATTCTGAGATTTTTTTCAGAGTAAACTTCAAACTCGAATCAGATATCAGCTTCGGAAAGGTCGATGACAGCGAAGTCCCGTCGATGAATAATATTTGCCTTTATATTAAATCATATCATTCATGTCTCGGTACATTATTACCAAAAACAGCCTCTTCAGTGTTTCGAATAGTCTAAAAACGATGGGGAAAACACGATTCGATCTAGCCGGGGAAACCCCCTATTTGATTGAGATTGGCCCCTTTCCTTTCTTCCTTTCAACGAAAGGGAATGATAATGGAAATTTAAGAATCAAAGGAGAGCACTGTCAAGAAAAAATTCCATCAAATTTGAAAAATTGAATTTTTTTGGTCCAAATCATGATCTATATCAATACGTGCGTTGACCCGCAAGTAAGTGAACCTGTTCTGTTGTGTGTGCTTTTTAGCTGTGTAGTTATCTCTAAGTAAGCCTTGTAGAGGGTACACACAGATTGACAGTGTGTATTTTAGTCATTGTTTGATTAGAAGTATTCGCTTTCAACGAAATATGCTCAGCACTCTTATAGCTCGGTCGATCTGTCTGGTACCCGTCCAATTACGAAATCAATTAGTTACAACCGAAAAGGTGTGCAATTAGACAAAATCGAGCAGAGTTTCCAGAAGTCATAAGAGAGGGGTCTGATTGGTTGTCCACCAAGTCCTTCAATTTTTCCTGGAGTGAGTACAATCTAAGATCTCTTCATTATCTTAAACCATAATATTTTCTTTCAAAAACGAGTCATGCTCGTGGCGAGTGCATAAAGTATCTCCACGTTGAATCAAGTGTTTCACCAATAGAAGATTTCGCAAAAGCGCAAGTATCTCGGCAAATACGGCAAATACTTTCTACTGTCTTGCGGTATCTCTTGCGATCATGTACAGTGAGTAGGAAACAGACATTAACTCATTTGATCACTTTATTCGCAAGTTTGGATTAAATTGTCACGTGGGTAGAGGTGGAGATCAGTGCCTGATCTCACCTCTCCCCTTCGTCCCACGATGACGTTGCACCCGCGAGGTCTACGCGGCCGCGCAACGTATGTTTGCGGTTCGCCGGCCATCGCGGATGCACCGTCAGCACGTCGACGGAGCGGGGCCTATCCCTACTGCAAGGTCTCTGCTGCGACGCGGACCGTCGTCGTCGACGACGAGCCGCGCGGCAGCCAGACCGCTCGTATCAACCTTCAGAATCATATCTCTCTCTCGAGTATGTCAGCTGCCATTAAACCTATATATTCACATCACTCAGCCGTGATTCATTCGAATCAGCCCCTCCTTCCCTCCCACGTAACAAAATGATTCCTAGAGGCAACTTTATTCGACTTTTGGGGGCCTTATTCACCAAGAAGGAGTAACGTTTTGGTTCCCTGGTTTCGGAAACACAATTCAAAAGTCACGTGACCCCATCGGACCAACATGGCGTCACTAAGGGTGCGTTCGCGTTACGTCGAATCCAAGATGGCCAGCTCATGTAACCGAATCGCACCTTTACGCAAGAAAAAAATTTATATAGATATACAGGTATAATACCTCTTACAAGGGTCGAGACTGTTTAAACTGCAATAATTCCAACATATCTCGGTTCTGATCGAATTTGCTGAGGGTTATGATGATTCTCCAAGAACTTCGAAACTGTTTGTGATGGCCTTCTATTATTATAATCATGGACAGACATCGGCGTACATCTTGCGTTGCGGCAGCCATATTAAGGTGGTATTGAACCAGCGTCCTTCAAAAGACTGACTCACGCCTGCCATCAATAGATCATCCGCAACTCTCGGGAAGCGGGGTATAGATCTTTGAAAAATTTGGCGCGCGAGCTATACCTGCGTCGCACAGTGGAGCCAAAAATCGATTTCGAGACAAGATTCAGCGCCACGCAGATCCTCGACCAATCAGAAGGTTTTTAACAAGATATTCTCCGTTTTTTGCCACTCTACAAGATACCTCCCCGGAGAATTTGATTTGGGAAGCTGCGAAGTCACAGAATCGTGTTGATCGATCAACCAAAAATCGTCGAAAATCGAGTCTCCTCGATACTGGCGGCAATGTATGATTTTCTGGTTTGGGTTCCACTTGATAAGAGAGATACTCTCATTCTTGCAGAACTCCGGTAACCTAGCTTGAAATCAGGATTCAGACTCGAATACTTTGGCGATCAATCTCAATCATCAAAAATCGACTTTCTTCGATCCTCACGATAATGTGCGGGGTTCCAGTCGGGCTCATATCATAACTTAGAGATACACAATATTATTTAAGATGCGCGAGTTCGATCCAAGGGCTTCAGAGCTCTGCAATATCTTGCCCACTCACCTAGTTCTCGAGTATCTTCGATATCGACGTCCTCTTAGAGTATACGTCGATGAAGCTTCACAAAATGTTTCTCCAAGGTGTCAACTTCCATCTCGAAAGCTCTTCGAAGACTCCCACATGGATTTGGGAATGATTGCAGCAAGGAGGATTCATTTATCTCTTGTCAGTACAAGCTGATATTTTTTTACTTTTGTCTTGATCGCCCTCCAACACGATCCTGTGCCTCCGGAGCTTTCTGAATCAGATTTTCCGGGTAGATATCTTGTAGAGTGAGAAAAAACGAAGGAATGCCCCTTTGAATTGTTTCGATCGGTGGAGGGTTCACGTGGCGCTGAACCTGGTCCTGGAATCGGTTTGTACCCTTACTGTGCGTCGCTTAAACGACTGACAGGCGTTACTTATATGTAAGAGACCCTCGCTTCGGTGGCTATGTTTACTGGAAAGCTATAGCCAGTATTTATACTTGTATGAACATCGAAAATTTTAGAACTTAATGAAGAGACCAATTCCAATCTTCATAATTTATGTGCACTGAAAAACGTCTTGCAACGAGATACTTTGAGAAAAAATTGCAGAAAAGAAAATTACTTTTGATTTTCTCCAATCGATGTACGTTGAAGAGGGGAAAGAAGCACTAGAACTATTCATATCTGAGACTGACCAGGACAATCGTCCTTGCGAACTAGAGGCAAGAAAATCAATTCCAAAACAACTATAGGAAATCAAGTGCAAAACACTCATTGCGATGTTTAGTTTGTAAACATTATCAGTATGGTAATTGTCTCTGTGTGTTATAATATGCAATAGATTTGCACCAAATTTTGCAAGATGGTCGATGGAATCACAAACGATGACATACTAATTTTTTAAGATGATAAATAGAAAACTTTTCGAGGAAGGGGCTTCGGTCCGAGTTAGTTGCCACTTTTGCGCTGTGATTTACATAAGCTCTGTGCAGAAGATAGCATTTTTGGAAATTTTTCTTTCAATTTTGAGATGATAGAAGTTGCTGAAATTTTGACTGCAGAAAACAAACACCTTCTTTTACATGTAAAAAAAATTAGAGCCGATACAAAGAAACCCGTTTCACGATAGTACTACCTTCAATTGGCGCGCAGTTTGGCTTCATGCCCTGGAGAAATCATGCATTCTCCATCAGTTTTACTGTGATATGTCCCAGTCAACCTAGTCGAACCGAAAAACTTGCGGCAACTCTGCAATGCGGACTACTCCATCGATGGCACCACGGTGATCCACATAGCTTTATTCATACGTTATCTAATTTCTGAATAATTGCAAACACTTCTCGGATCAATTCATTGAGTCAGTGCGTTTGCAATGAAATTTCCAATCATTTGAGCTTTAGAGCGTCTCAAAATAATTGGAAAACCTACGAATGTGCATGACCGCGTGGTTCGTATGATGCAGTGGCGGTAGATCATGATAGAAGTTTTCCAAACCATCCAATAAATATCGTGAGTTTTGAGGCACAACAAAGCTCAAATGAGTGGAAATTTTATTGCGAAGCGCACTGGCTCGATGATTTGGTCCGCAAAGTATTTGCAACCATTTAAGAATGAGAACATTGTTCAAATTACGCCATGTCGATTAAACAAGGCACTGTGGACTTGATTCAACACTACTTTTTACTCGTCAAGATGTATCGATAGATGAAAAAAGTATCGATATCCTCCATGGTTCTTATACACCGATCTATCCCCCTTCAAATCTTCATGCTTCCACTCCACGGATCATGAGAATGATTATATCGAGTCAGATCAATGGAAAAATAGTACACGACGCAACTATGGTGAAACTCAGAATTTACGCTTGTGTGCAAAACTACGCGTATACACCAACGCGTAAAAAATAAATCGAGCCGGTTAAATTTTGCCAAGATGTGAATGCTTCCTCATAATCTTTCAATACGCTTAATTCGTTCGCAGAATATTATTCAAAATTCTTCATGAAGTGATCGGTCTTTGCTGCCACGTGGATAGTTTCTTCCAACAATTTTTATGGTTCATTAACAGACAAATTCAAGTGAAACAGGACATGAAAAATGCGACGGGGTTGAGACTCTTGTCAAACCTTCAAAATGTCACGTGCAGAATCTAGACAATGTATTTTCAATTCTTGTAGGAGAGCGGATTCCACGTCCAGATAACGGATTCTGCTGAAACAGAGTAGTCTCTTTTGAGAAAATCTTAGAAAAAGTCTCTTTTAAGAACTAGAATATGATGTCCAAAACATTATAGACCCTCCCCAAACTACAACCACGAATACGTATGAGCCTAGCCCATGAAAGTTCATGTTGAAATGATAAACATTAGTATACCAGCAATGTCATTGGAAACTTGGATCGCGTATCGCATGTCACATCCCATCGCCTCGCTCTGAATTGGATGTCAGTTAGCAGGAGGAGAGAGTATCTGATCTGTAACTTAGCTTACAAAGTAATCGCAACTGGCATCCCAAACTACCTATGTGAAAAATTCACGAGGCTGGGGGTCGATGTTTTTCTCAGACGGTCAGATAGGAACCCTAAAGAGGTCCTTATATATGCAAAAGCAAACTCGATTACCTGGATGAAATCCTTCCAAATCAATGCATCGATCATCCTAAATTCTTTGAATGTCTCTGCTTTTGAACCAGACCAAATTGCACCCATGAAGAGGTTTTTCAGAGTAGAGTTTTTCAAGTGAGATGTTAATGATTGAAATGTACGAATTATAAACGAGAACCTTTCAAGCCCTTTAGTTGAATTAGATTAACATACACAATCATCAACATTTCTCACGCATCTTGTATGCCCTTGTTTTTGTTGTCTTTCTTTATTTCTTTTTCTTTAGCTGCAATTGCTTTTTCTTTCCATAAATTACGGATTGAGCTAAACTGTTGTTTCAACCAAAGAATACTACTTGTGAAAGTCGACATGCCTACATCACTGCAAAACCACTTAATTGTCCCTTTATTTTTTTGACAGAAATTAAAATTGAGTGAATATTTTCTTTTTCACTACTAGTGATGCGTCATAAAATTAGTTTAACAAGATCACATGCGACGGTCACTAAAGAATCACGTTTATATTTACTTTTAGAAAACTGTTGTCACTAGAAATAGCTTTAAGTATTTTTTTATGTATATTCTTATGTATTTACTATAATACACCAGACGGGGTCCTACCCCAAGGTGAAATAAAGAACTATCTATCTATCTATCTATCTTAGATTGTTACTTCGAGACGCTTGAACGTTAGGATTCATCATTTCAGCTTATCATTTTTTGGTATTGGAATAAGACTATTTCCGAAGTTTCAGCTACATCCGTAATTCGTATTCGACACACTCTCCTTATAAATGCAAATAGATTACCAGACATGAAATAGTATCCTCAGAAGGTCAGGAGCTACAGGGTATTTAGAATTGAAGAAGAGTAGGAAAAGGAAAAAAAATTGAGAAGAGGGAGGGAACGAAGAAGTCAGAGGGACACGGGCCTCTCAAGCACGCGCGCGGACACGCGAGTCGTTGTCGATCAGTTGATGTGAAAGAATACATTTTCAAGAGCGAACGAATCCTGGAGTAAAAAACTGCATTTGAGATAGTCACAACCACTCTCCTGTGCCAAGACTTCAACGTTGGCGTGATGAGTCCAAGGCCATGTGGTGCTAAGATAACATCTCAGGATATGACCAATAAGAAAATTCCTTGAGGTACCTTTTACGCATACATTGACGATAGTAGGGAATTCTTAAATATTATCCGTGTTTACTATTCTTGACATTACAAGAATCAGATAATATACCACATGGTGGAACACGATCATTTTAAACCATCATTATTGAACCTAAAATCACGTGATCACCTGCGGATCATTCATATCATGGAGTCTTCAGTTATGGACAAGGAGAGACGGTTACACAATGTGTGATTAGGTTTCATTAGATTTTTCAAGTCTGCAACTGAAACTTTATGACCTCTCGTATTGAAAATAAGGACAATCCGTGTGGAAACTGAGAGAGTATAACAATATATGACCATAATGCCCCACATTACCAGGTTAATGTATCATGATGTATGACAAAAAATTATGATGATTCTCCTGGGCTAACACACTCTTGCAGCCGAGCTTGTCGCATTCTGAAAGTGTATTCAAACAGTACCCAACGTGATTTTCTATTCAAATCCCCTTCCAGAAATCGATTTGTGACAGTAAAATTGAAATAATAAGTAAAATTTTACCGTCAACATCTCATTAAAAATCCACAAAAAGTTGATGAGCCAACATCAGTTTCATAATTACATACCTCAGAATAACTTCTGTGTAAGGTTGAGAATGTGTCAAAGAAAGGGGATGAAACTCTACAGCGACTTTATGTATATAGTGGGACTATACAGAGCTTTTGCCAGGCTCACAATTTTGACATTCCATGAATACCTTCATTTTGACCAATTGTACTTCTGGTTTGCTTGTAACATACCAACTGTGAAAAATTATTTTTTACCGATATAATTACGTAGGCTATTGATTGAGAACATTTATTAGAGCGAGAGGAAGAGCGTGAACTCAGAAAAGCATAATATCTGAGGGCCGTCTATATGTGGTTTATGCCTGGCCCCTTAGAGGAAAACTAAAATTGCATAAACTCATTATTGATTCCTATTTTTTATATGGAGAGGACTCAAGCGGGGGGCATTTCAAAACTCCGGATAATATGTTTGAACTATCTTCGCATAATTCTAATGGCATCTTGAAAATTGTCGAGAATTGAGATGGAATGAACTGAGGGAGTCTCTGGAATACAATCCATTCTTCGACACCGATTGAGCCCTCAAACGGCCGAGCATTTCCAATCATCACAGTTTTGGAATAGTTCGTAAAATTGGAAGCGAGTAGTGACGAAACCGTAAGATGGTACATTATTCCCTGTCACATCAATAATCTTCCATCCAAGAACTTTTCCATTACACCGAAAACAGCACATAATTGCAAGTAAACACCTCAGATCATATGGCACATGATCCATACATGATTTATCTGAAGTCACGTGACTCATGTGCAGTAACCGCAATATTGAAAGGCGCCAATTCAAAAGCTGAAAAACTTCAGACTCGAATTTAAATCACTTTTACCACAGAAAATTTCCAAATTTTCATACATCGTGTCTCTTTCAACGTGAACTTCCATGATATGAGCATTTTGGAGTAATTTTTGGTGGCGGCCCGCGCGTCATCTGCTTGCTCGTGCCCATAGCTCGTGTTGGCGTGCGCAATTACCTATTGTTAACATCGAAGAAACAAAGGGTTATTGTCCGGAAACATGAATTTTTGCTATTGGAAATTGTCAAAGAGATCCCAATTAACAATTTTCCGCTCTGGTTTTATGAGATTTTTGCTTTTTTCGTACTGTTTTCAGTCGTTAAAAATCGCAATTTTCGCGTTTTTTTTCAACTTTGAAACGCTTACAGCTCAAAAACAATGACTTTTAGAGAAAAATGACATGATAGACTTTCTGTTCAAAACAGGCCAAATAATCTCAAAAACTTGCTTTGGGATCAAAAAATTGATATAGATGATTTGTTCAAACAATTTCAGTTGACAATTTTGCATCCGAATTTCGACTGGCCACATGGATTTTTGGATTCAGAAGGGTCTTCAGGGGGGATCCCACGAAAAAATTCCTTGGGAATCATTTTTCCAGCGATGGCGGTGATTTTGCCAATGGTCTAAATAGTAGTCGAGTGAATGGGTGGACGGACGGTCTGGTCGGGTCCAGTCTACTTCGGCACTAGTAACGTTACATTACATTACTAGTACCAGTAGGACCGCGCTAGTAACACTTTGGTGCCACTAGCACGACTGGTACCGCACTAATACCACACTAGTGCCGTACTAGTGCCGCTATAGGACCACATTAGTACCGCGAGGATCACTGGTACCGCACAAGTGCCGTACTAATACCGTTAGGACCGCACTAGTACCACTAAGCTGCATTAGTAACGTGCTGGTATCGTACTGGAATTGCCATATTAGTACGGTCTAAGTACGGTCTACTTCGGTTCAGTTCTGTCTAGCTCGGTCTAGTCCGGCTTATTTCAGTCTAGTTTGGTCTAGTTCTTCGGCTTATTTCGGTCTAGTTCGGTTTAGTTTGGTTTAATTCAGCCTAGTTCGGCCTAGTTCGGTCTAATTTGGTAAATTTGAGTATACTTAGGTCTAGTTTAGTCTCGTTTGGCGTTGTCTGGGTAAATTATCACGTGACCATGTGCGTGATGGATGGGATTGATTGATCAATTCACTAATTCACAATATTCCATCTTTCCAAAGTCCGCAAGATGCCTTTTTTCAATATCATCAATCACTACAAACGGTTTTAGAATATCATTCTAGCAACAAAAAATCCAATCAGTTGATCGAAACTGGATCAGTTTACATGTTTGGAAAATGTTTCCAAAGTTCAGATGAATTGATTGCCGCTTATCTTGAAATCATGTAAACTATTAGCAGGTATTATTCAACATAATATCCGAACTTTATAAGAAACTTCTCTTTTACACCCTAAATTAATCGTCAATCATTTTTTCCAGGGTTTTCAACCATTACCCGTTTTGAACTCCATTCAATTTTGTCGGGTTCTATTTAATGACCGATTTTATGACAAAATCCAAACAAGTAGATTCAAACCGAATTCAACAAAATTGAGAATGGATTTCGTTGAAAATCTTGATGATTCTGCAAACATCATTATTGAACCACAAAAACATTTCAGGGGCCTCTGGCTAATCAAGAACATTTACATGCTGCACGGGCGCTTGCGAGTAAGGCAATAACGTTTAGTACCGTTAATTACACCAATCGATAAAAGCTAGGATCGGAAGTGCACAAAAATCAAAAAAATTTATTATCATTCTGCAATTTCCAATGTATATACCGAATTCACAGCCAGTTTTGCCCCTGCGCATCAGGATTCTTTGCTGAATGCAACACCCTGTTTTTCCAGAGGTTTTTCTTGGCGTCAACGGAAATCATGACGTGATAGTTTAGAACGGGACACGAGCCCGTGTTCAGACGGTCAATTGCGTCGCTCGAGAGTATTTGAATACTCCGCGCACCACGGGTGGATCCCGTCGTACACAGAGAAGGAACTGCGATTTTCACCGTCGATGCGAACGCGGGTCGAAAACATGTGAAAACACTTGTTTTCGTGACAAAATTTGCTGTTTAAGTTTCTCGAAGAGAGAAATTCTCGAGGTAGCGGGATATCCAAACATGCTTCACCGACGCAAAGAATTGTCTCAACACGATCTCGTGCTCTGTTTTGAGCAACGACTATGTTTTACGTCTAGCAACGGTGGAAGAAACGGTGGAATATCTATGTAAAAGGCCTGATTTCCATCATATAATTGACAAGGATCGACCAAAGGGCCTGAGCTCCATTAGACCCATTTATCGGGTGCATAAATAGGCCCAATGGTGATTAGGCTCTTTTATCGAAAACATGAAGGGACCTCATGGCGGTTAGGCCCTTTTCCACCCCCTCAATTATATGTGCCAGTATGTGCTATGCAGTATGACCTTCTTAGAACTGGGAACGTATTGATTACGCCAAAATTAGTCAAAAATGACGATTTCGTCCCATAAGAAATCTTTAACGAGTTCGTTTGTAATTATAATTATGAGCATGAATTTCCATTCATCGTTAATACCCACTATTTTTAGGGTAGGAGTAAGTACGGACTAACCACTTGCAAACTGGCAAGAATCGATTTTCTGAGAATCTAAGATGAGCAGGCTTGAGT
The DNA here is from genome assembly GCA_029851415.1 of Eretmocerus hayati. Taxonomy (NCBI): domain Eukaryota; kingdom Metazoa; phylum Arthropoda; class Insecta; order Hymenoptera; family Aphelinidae; genus Eretmocerus; species Eretmocerus hayati. The sequence goes on along the minus strand of CM056741.1, from coordinate 53,822,221 downwards.
GCAGTATTTCATATTTCGTTCGAATTCAATATACGGATTCTCTTTGGACGCTGAAGTTGTCAATATCTTAATTTATGTACTATTCACGTGAAAATTGAGGTCAAAACAGCTTATGTAATACGTACATGGTGGTTTGGAGCTAAAAGATCACCTTTGATCTGGAATGAAGTCATTGATCTCTGATCTGGATCACATCAGTTTGAGACTTTATTTATCAACAATTATTATAGTTCAAAAATGTTTATTGTAAGTATCAGATAACGCGCTCTTGTACTGCAGCGAGTTATTTGGATATTTCAACACATATACTGAGGCGAAAAGATGCAAAGAATAGCGGCTCATTTTGATGAGGTTATCGGTCATATTTCTGTAAATAGTCCTCAAACTAGTTGGTCGATCCGAAAATCTATTCGTGGAGGAAATATGATCAACAAAAATATCAACAACGATATCACAATTACACTATTTCATTTGTAAAGCTGGAATGAATCAGACACTATTGATTCAAAATAGACATTAAGTGGCCATCGAACCTGCACATCTGGGACTCAAATATTGACTATTGTTTTTGAGCGAGATCTCATTCATTCATGAAACTTGATCGTAATACTGTTGTCTGTGGCGAAGAATGTTTATTAATAGAGAAAAAATTTGAAGAGTGGAATAAATTGTCTTCATTCGGCCGATAACCCCATCTGTTCATCGAAACTTGGTCCAGAAATTTAGTTAAATAAGCATCTAAACATAGCTTTTGGAGCAAGAAAAGTAATCATTCAAAATACTTCTATTTTGGCTGCAAACTTAGGGAGTTAGTCCGATAACAGGATTTCCTCCAGCTGTGATAGTTTAAAAATGCACAAAATCGTGAAGTCGAGATGTAACTTTTTCATGATACAGTTATCCCCTAGTATTTAGTGTTTTTTCGAATGCGGCGTTCCACGGACTCGTGGTCCTTATTTGGATTTTCGGGGTATCTTAGACCATTAAAGAAGATGTTTCAATTCAATTTTAATTCGACCATATCATTTTAAAATGGTTTCAGGATTCAGACTAATCAGCATGCTCGCGCTCCTCACACTGGACATAATTTTCTGATTTTGGTCATCTGTCGAGACTAACAAAATTGGGAAGCAAGAGAATAGAACTTTTCCAGGGTCTGTTTAATCGAACCTAACGGGTTGATCCGTGAAACTATTGACAATAAGTTACGGGAAATTATCGCCAAGTCGTTCGCAAAGTATGTTTTACACTTTGGAGAATTTATTAACATATCTTGAGTATACTTTAGTCCCTTGACTACACTTGTCTGATTGGATTCCTGTACTTTACGTGGTGCGAGCGTGGTTTGTTCCAAATACTCATTCTAGTGAATTAAATATTGTGATAATTTCAACAATTTCAAGAAAAGTTGTGACGAAAGGAAGGAAGTATTACTGAGAACGGTAATGATAATGAATCAATGACAATAAATAATGGACGTGACATTGCTCAAAAATCAAGTAGTCGATAATTTGGATGAAATTCATTTAAATCTAAATAGACTGATTATTTTATCATGAGAAATGACTGTTGAATTGAAGCTTGAATTCTTAGATAATTAGTTAGCCTCATTCAAAGCGTGTTAGTTGAAGGCATCGCGTACAGAAATCAGGTGCAAGATATTTGAACATATTTTAACAAAGAGGTTTGTAGAAGGAGCTACGACTGCGAGATTGTTGTAATTCTGAAGAATTTTAAAGTATAATTAGCCAAAATTTATATTGTAAGTAACACCTACTGATATTTGAAGAAAGTCTCAGAGACAATATTAGCTTCTGTTACTCTAGTATGTATTCTATTTTGGAATTAATCACTTCCTGAGTAATGTGAGAGTGTGTGTTTGCTTGATATATCTCGTCTATTATAGCCGAAAAAGCGAGATCAATGTCAAAATTGCGAATTTGAGATGACTAGAGTGCTAATTGAATCGAATGTTGCTATAGTTGGAGAATTTATAATGTAAATTTAAATGTGAGCAATTATATAAGTCATCGATTCCTCGATTCCCATTGAAATTTCTTTTGGAGCTTTCATCTCTAATCAAAGATATAAAATATAGTTAGGAATAATTTAAAAAAAAATGATAGCCTGAGAGCAATTTATTCTCCATCTCATAGTCAGACAAATCATCGAATATACTACAATTTTCCATATCATCCACGTGCGAGCAATACACGAGAATGAACGTGATAAGAAAGTTACATGCAATCACGCACGTATTTTATTTTCACATGACAAATTATCGCATTCGATTCAATAATGAAGAACTACTCGATCCTCGAATTGATCCCAGAAAAGATTAAATCTCATCGTACGTATCGAGTAGATCACAGACAAGTCTAGCTCATTCATTTTGCATACATATTACATAACCGTAAAAGAAATGAATAATCTTAATAACCATCGTTTTGGCAAAAATTGCGGTCCTTGATATCTATTCCACGGATTGGAACTTGTACTTTGAGATGAGTGGGTGCTAGTTCGTTCGATGTTGATTTAAACTTTGGCGGATAAAATATTCTTCAATATAGTCTCTAACTTCGTCTCAGATGATTATAACAAGGCAAGAAGTGGTACGATCATCGAAATCGGATCATTTTCCCAGAGCTTTCTGTGAAAGCTGTTTTCAACCTTCACAAACCTACCCCAGCCTGTGATGGATGTGATTCGCCATACAAATCCTGTTCCTTCATCATTTTCAAGTAGTAATTCTGGTGCAGGTGCCGTATTTCTGCGTTTGTGATGCGTCGCAAATACCCACAGCTTCTGTCATGGAAAAAAGTAAAAGTTTCGATATAAGTGTAAGAATACTTTTTTCGCATCCGAACCTCAGACGGTGTTCGGGACCATCACGAGGATGAGCAAATTAAGTTATACTCCTATGTATTTATTTTTTGGTAACTGTGATTAATAGCCGATAAAATGTGCGCAGAGTGAGCTTCTACGCACAGTATATCAAAATGTAACTTTTCTTTACTCTACTGCGTCATGGCGTCATGACTGCAATTCCAATATAAAAAATACGCTGCTAAAAGTGATTAGCAGAATGCTTTCTCACGGCGTTATATGATGATAATTTTAACAAAAAAGAAAGTATCCTATATTTTGAGTTTTTCTTTCGAGGAAGCATTCCAGAGAGATTCGGGTCATCTGAAAGGAGGTTTCCAACAATATCTATTGTTTGATTAAGAGAAATTTTGATATAGTCGGTTTAAAGATGATTAAACTGGAGTCCTTTGTGGAAATTCTCTTCCCCCGAAAAAATTTTCATATGAACAATGTTTTACGGATTTTATGAAAATTTCGTATCAGCCAATCGATTCAGAATGGCGCATAAGTCTTTAGGTCATTAGAATTGAGATAAATTAGTCGTAAAGGATGATACGAGAGAAAAATGAATATTAATTCTAATTTTCTACTACTTTTTGAGTTATTCTTTTGAGGAAGCTTCTTATAGAGATTCAGGCCATCTAGACTGAGGTTTTTTTAACAATATCCATCGTTTGGTTGAGACGGAATTACGATGCAGTGGGTTTGAGAAGGGTTAAAATAAAATTTTTTGTGAAAATTTTGATTTTTTCGGAAATTTGAGATTTGTGAAGACTCAAACGAATTTCGGTGTTAACCAATCGATAGATAATGCAGAAGAAACCATAGTTTAGGTCATTGAAATCGAGATAAATGAATCATAAAAGAAGGTACGAGGAAAAAATGAATATTAAGAAAAACTTCCCATTATTTTTTCAGTTATTCTTTAGAGGAAGCTTTTTAGAGAGATTTGGTCCTTCTAGTCTGAGGTTTTTTAAACAATATCCATCGTTTGGTTGAGACGGAATTACGATGCAGTGGGTTTGAGAAGGGTTAAAATAAAATTTTTTGTGAAAATTTTGATTTTTTCGGAAATTTGAGATTTGTGAAGACTCAAACGAATTTCGGTGTTAACCAATCGATAGATAATGCAGAAGAAACCATAGTTTAGGTCATTGAAATCGAGATAAATGAATCATAAAAGAAGGTACGAGGAAAAAATGAATATTAAGAAAAACTTCCCATTATTTTTTCAGTTATTCTTTAGAGGAAGCTTTTTAGAGAGATTTGGACCTTCTAGTCTGAGGTTTTTTAAACAATATCCATCGTTTGGTTGAGACGGAATTTCGATTTAGTGGGTTTAAAAAGGGTCAAAATGAAATTTTTGGTGGAAATTTTGATTTTTTCGAAAATTTGAAATCTGTGAAGATTCTATAAAATTTCGGTATTAACCAATCGATAGATAATGCAGAAAAAACCATAGTTTAGGTCATTGGAATTGAGATAAATGAGTCATAAAAGAAGGTACGAGGAAAAAATGAATATTAAGAAAAATTTCCCATTATTTTTTCAGTTATTCTTTAGAGGAAGCTTTTTAGAGAGATTTGGGCCTTCTAGTCTGAGGTTTTTTTAACAATATCCATCGTTTGGTTGAGACGGAATTACGATGCAGTGGGCTTGAAAAGGGTTAAAATGAAATTTTTGGTGAAAATTTTGATTTTTTCGAAAATTTGAGATCTGTGAAGATTTTATAAAATTTCGGTATCAACCAATCGATAGATCTTGCAAAAAAAACCATAGTTTAGGTGACTCAATTCGTGGTGAGACCGTGTGAGAAAAAGATATTTATGTATTGAAAGTCGAAATTCGAGCACTTTTGCTTGAAAAAGCCCATGGATCAAATTTGACTGGGAGCCGAAAGCTGCCAAATCACTGGGCTCTCAGAAATTGGATTCTTCACAACTTGTAGAAAGCCAAAAGTTGATATGGTGAACAGAAAAAGAGAAAGCGTGTCCGATAGAAAACAACACACACACACACACACACACACACACACACACACATACACGGAAAAAGGGGTGCAAAGATGAGTCTCTGACGGGTTTGGAAGGGCATTAGGAGGAAAAGTGTTACCTACATTTGATAGATTTAGGCGAGAGGAAGAGAATGGTCTTTGGCTTTTTTAGATAAAAGGAATTTTGTTGAATAATATGTTGGTTTTAATGAAAAATTTGATCAAATTTTCGTTGGGGTGAAAACAAAGCTTTCTCTTTAGAGAAAGCAATAGTTCTAGTGCTCACTCGTCTAAGAATAGTAGAAAATCCCAGTTGTCCGCAGGGAATATTATTTTTCAAACCTGCAATCGATTATTCTTCATGATTTTTGATGAAGCGAACCTGTTTGGAGACGCAGAACTCACTGGGAACCTAAAGTCAGAAGGAAATCCTCCATATTTTATCGATGAGCCTCGACATATTTCTTGATGAAGTAAGCCTCTTTTGAATTATTGAAAGTGAAAGACCAGAAAGAGACTGAAAATAGCCACTATTTAATTGAGCTCAACAATGATCCAATTCCTGATTTTGGTTCCAATGAGAAAGTAATTCTCCAAGAGCCTAGAAAAACGTTCCACAATAATCTTGTGGACGATTGTCAGCGGAATATAAACGTATTTCGTGACCACTCTGAGCTAAAACACAGGGTTCAAAAACCATTTCGATCATTTTCAACGTACATACTTTAGCCAATTTTAAAGCTCATCCCAAGACTTCATTCAAGGTGTACGTCCTATTCGAACCAGCCACAGACACCTCATCTCAAGTTTACGAAAAAGCAGGTCTCGCAAATTCGCGAGAGAGTGTGCCCCAGATTAATAGATAGCAATAAATTGGTTTATCACCCACAAGCACGTAATACAGTATTCTCCCCTGAACTGAATCGAAATTTTCGTCATATCTTGACATAGTGAAGGAATTCTCTAAGTGCTGAGAAAGGCCATACCACACGACCGTTCGTGATTAGCAAGAGCGGGGGAAAGGAACATGTTGACTGCACCTTTATGTTCTGCGACTAGATGAAGCGAAAAAAATTGGTCGAGACCCTAGTTTCACAATTCGAGTCGAAAGCCATGTCAATAATTTAGATATGAGAATGATCTACTAATGTATTATTATATAGATTGGGGATGTCCATAAAACATGCAAATGAATGATCAGTGTCGTATAGCACTTTGAATTTGAACCATGAGTGACTGGGACCGAATCATTCGACTCGCGTTTTGAAGAATTATTCATTCAAAAACCTGGTGCAAGCATGTAATTACATACTCTGAGATCAGAGCAAGCGGAGAATATGCAGGGGCCGTTCTCACTTTTTCATCACGTGCTGCACCTAACATCGTTTTACCTGAACACGAGACCAAACTAACGACGCGTGACTCGAGTCGCAGCGTTTTCGATTTATTCAAGGCCACGAAGGAAGTGAGAATCGTGCTTTTTTCTCATTCTACATTCATTGCATGGCAATTTGAATGCACTCCAATTTGTGGGCAACACTGATTTTTCGCTTCTGCCATACTATTCATTTCAATACTCAAGTTCAATAGGTTGCTGCAAAAAATGGCTGCATTGAGGTCAGATTCAGCTGTCGGGTAAAATCGGGATACACTAATTCAACAGAGTCTGGCTTGGAATGCAACAATCCTTAGACGTATCTCGATTCCTGAGAAACTATCAAATTAGTACAGCTCAGACAGGTGACAGTCGAAAGATCTCACCCATTTCTGTTAAAATTCTCTGGACTATTCATGATTCGACTTTTGAACTTGACTTTTTCAATAAGCGATTCAATCTAAATCAATTAGTCGAAATGAACTCTAATACTGATCAGAAATTTTTCGAAAAAAAATGGGCTAATTGTTTGCCCGAAGCATTCAATCGAGCCGGAAATATATAAGAGCACATCTAAAATTCTGTCGATAGGGAATGCCTCGTGCTTTGCGAACCTGAACTATTTTCAAAGTCAGACAGATCTCGTGACTTTTTCCAAGTCAAACAGAAAAAAATATGTGCATCTAGAAAAGGGTCACTCTCATACGTTATCTGTTTGATTCAAAATCTCTCTGTGCAGGTTGCAGAGAATTTAGTCGATGAGGTTTTTCAGATAAGGAGTATTTTATTGCAATGCAAAATCAGTCACGAGAGTCTCACAGGAATGTTTATCCTCACAAACAATCAGAAAATTTCAAATTCGCGGGATTTTGAGATGGCAGGAAATCTTACCAGGTCTCAAAAATCACGGAATCAATCCCCTCCCGCAGTGTTCATATGATTCTAGTCTGAATTAGAAGTATATGAATCTCAGATGAAGAATAAGTCAGAGTTCAAGATGGATTATCTGGTTGTCACGTATTATAATGAAAATCCGTCGCAATACGTATACCGTCGGAATCCAATCAAAACGTATTTTAGAGCTCTGAGTGCAACAATCATGTAGGTCTCTCCCACCTAGATAATTTACCATTGAACTATTTCGAACAAAGTAAAATGATTCATTTAAGACCTTGAAAATATTTTAGTGCGAAAGAGTACATGGTACTTGTATCCTACCACGAAAATTGAATGGCCTAAAAAATGACAGATGCCAAGGTTAACCTCTAAGTACAAGTGTCTCGCCGGTGATGTGTTGTTGAACTGGTGACAATTTTTTGGTCCATTCGGCATTGAAAGACATATCTGTGGGTGAATGAATGGATGGTCCACGAGGACTTTCAACCCAAGAAATTTGTCTCGCAGCATCACAACACCGGAAGTAATCGATGCAGTCAGGGATCTTTTATTTGAAGCATTCAAGCTAACATCCTGAAAATTGTTCATAAGGCATTGATTTTTGTCCAGAAATTTTATTGTTCAGCAGTTTACATGATAAAAAGGCTATTTATTTGTAGTCATCTCTTCAAGAATTTTTCCTAAAAGATTTAAAATCATGTCTTGGGTTGGGAAAACTGACGATTTTTCAGCTTGCGGTTGAGCCCCGATGTCAATACCTTTAAATCGGAGAACATATTTTCGCTTTCATCTTGCTTCTTCTGATAAGTGGCATCCTTTCTGTAAGCGGTTACGGCATATCTCATAAGAAAATAAGAATCTCGGAACTGGAAAGAGCCCCGGATGATCGCGTGCATATGATGCACACGAAGATATGTGTGTATATTTACCTGTTACGTGAGTCGACTATATAACGATATATCGGGTTTACATCCGAGGAAAACGAATCGAGTGCAATATATGTGTGAGAGTGAGAGAAAGGAAAGAAAGAAAGAGGCTTGGGACAAGATCTATAAGGATGAGTAAGTCAAGTTCAAGGCCTTCCACTTGCTGGACCGGATTATCTTCAACACGGGACATTTCATTCAAATTATGGCGTTTGTTTGATGGGAGGTCTTTGCTCGATCAAGATTATACGTATAAATTAATGACGTTCTTTTGCAGTCTCTTGTATTTAGCATCGGTTAACTCATCGGATCTTAAGCATAATCGAATGTACATCCATTCCAAATATACCTACATGATTTTTGTGTGCGCAGGACGAGTTTGGTAAATAAATAGCCTCAAAAAAAAAAGAGAGTCGATAAAGCTGACAAGGGATAGTCAGTCAAGTTCAAGGACTCCCAGTTCCTCAATTAAGCCTGAATTTTGAAGAAAGCGATTGAGAGGGAATAGCTTTTATGGCATGCACAATGAGAATACTGCGACCACTCTTGTTGTCGTTTGAATCACACCCGGAAGTTCACCGATCGCCGACTTGGGGATTTTGATCGTAAAAATTCTACACTGAAACTTGTTAAGTTGGGCACTTTTCCGCGGAACGCGCAAAATTACATTAGCTCTTATGTGGATTTTGTTCTATATATTGGGCACTCTATATTTGTTGGGCACTTGTCCAAGTTGGGCGCATTCTTGCCTTATGTCGAACACAATAACATGAAAACAAGATTGTGTATGTTGGGCACTTACTTCGAAGCTCGAGATATGATACCGTATCCTCGTCCTGGTCGTCTCGATTATGAGTTTACGAATAAGCAACAGAGTTTGATATACAAGAGGTCGTTGTCATTGATCGATCATAAGCATCAACAATTGTCAACCAAGTCAATCATCTAAATAAACCATAGTTTTACTGTAACATCAGGGTGTATCAACAGTGATCAAATTGTAGCAAAGTTGGTAGCGTATTCGCCGCCACACAATAAACCACCAATGATGGCAAACTTAATCAAAATGCATTCATACATCGAAGATTTACAAAAAACTATCCAGTAAAAGCAGTCAAAAATCAATGGTTACCTTGCGGCTAAATGGAGTAATCGACATGTACCAAGTTTCTGATTCGGAAATGAATGTCTTTCAATTCCTTCATTATTGTATTGTACGTCTGTTTTTTGATAGAAAATGCTAGTTTATGACTATTCTAAATTAATGTATTGACATGATCATCAGAAGATAACGTGTTCCATCCAAGATTATCAAAATTGAATGAAAAATTGACCACCTTGAATCAGAAAAACAGTTCTTAGTCCTAATTTCTGTGTGTTGGGCACCTGTCTAAGTTGGGCGGTTTTTTCCGGAACAGAGAGTGCCCAACTTAGACAAAATTCACTGTATTAATATTAAAAGAATCACAGCATCATTATTTCTTTCAACAATTAGGTTTCCTCGTGTCAATGTGAAAATATTGTTGGAAAACTCGCGAGTAAAAGTAGCTCACAATACTCCTTCTGCGATATGACCATAATTGGCTCGATTCTATTCAATGTCAAAACGCAGCAAACGGCAGAAGCAGCCAACATTATTTTGAAGTACTCCTGAGACGATTCATTTCCAATTCATTTCCTCAAAACTGTAGTGAATTTTTTATCACCAAGATTGTAAGGTTAAATTCGCTGGTGCGATGCTTCCGATTGAAAAGATTTGTGAATGACGATCTTCCGATAGCTAGACTGTAAGATTATGTTGAGACAGTTTGATGAAAATCCCCAAGAAAATTATATCCAAAATCATTTTTTAGCCATTACTTTCATGCATCTGAACTAGAACTACGACGTCCAGATACAACTGTGAAGTTAGCGGACATGGGTGAAGAAAAACTCGTCCAGTGAATCTCGATATTCTAATCGTTTGTTGATGCAAATTAAGCCAATAATCATCAGTGATATTCGTTTGTTAAACGCTACTGAAGGTTACTGACTCAATGTTGCATTGAAAAACGATTGGAATATCGAGTTATACGGGACAAGTTCTTTCACCCTTGTTCGTTAACTTCATGGATCCTCGGAAGTGGTCTTCTAGACAAACGTTGAAGCTCTGGTTCGGATGCACGGAAGCGAGTATGGAATTGATTTTGTTGACTGGTCATGAAGAAAATTTCTTTTTTGCACTTCAGAGGAATTGGTTCCCAAAATCCAAATTCCTGTGCAAGCGCCAAAAATGACGATTTCCTATCGCTTGAAAAATGGATTTTCATCATTCTAATCTAAAATTACTGCTTTCAAATGCGGTTTTAGGGTTTTCATGATGAAGAATCATGATTGCCCTGTGCTCGTATGCTTATATCGAGAGCTTATTTCCCACGTGGCCGAAATGAGCGTATGCGCCCATAACAATAATATACTATTATAAAACATAGCAAAAGTAGGCCTTCGAACGCAAAAAAATGTTCGCCCTCATTTTTTTTTTTAAGAGGACACAAAGTTTTACATCAAATATCAAAATTTTGTGTATTTTCACAACTAGTCACAACATTTACAATTTCTACATGATGTTTTTTTTCTATGCATTTATTCATCTTACTTTCCATTAACTCATTCGTTCATCTTGAGTCTTCATTATTTCATTGATTCATCTCCCTTCTGGATCAATGTTAGGCCTTACAACTCTTTCATATCACATAAATATTAATAATTTTATGTAATTATAGATCGCATGTGAAAATATGACGACAGATTTCTTTCAGTAACGCAGTTCTATATCAAGTCCACCAATTTACTTCACGCCATCAGTATGATTTGAAATGTTGTCTTAGAGTATATTCATAGAGGATGATGTTTTATATAAAATTTCAAGTGAATTCCACAGACTAGATCTTCGACAGAAATTGCGCAATGTTTGCTTTTTCGCCGTAAAAAAGCGCTATTTTCTGCCCGTGGTGGCCACTGGAACTAAGGCGTTTATGCTTTTATACACGGGGGGAGAAAAATTGCAAAAGGAGCAAACGTGCACTTTCTGTCGAGGCCCTTAGTAGTTTCTTATTTCTTTGTGACAGTCACATCCATCCCTCAGTAATTCTCATCAAGTGCATTTTGAAAGGGTAAATAGGATTTTGGCAATAAAATACTCTTTGATCTAAAACTCCGTGGCCGGAAGTAGATTTTGGATCTTTTCAACATACAGACCAAAAGTCCTTCGTACTTTGGTTGTCGTTTTTGACGTATTCGGACATTTTTAGATCTCATTCAATCATGTTTTAAATACAAAGTTCATCTGATAAGAATGACTAATTTTCTATCGAACCACCCATCGTCTCACTACCGTATGATTAGGTGGTTTTCGAGGTATTATCGACAAAATTGAATACTTGAAATAGTATCTATAATAGAACAATCATCATTTAATAGGAAGAAGAATATGAAGGAAGAAAAATACACTCATTGTTGAATATCCTGCAGGTGAATGATGGATATTATTTTCTCATGTTGACTCTAGGTATATGGTTAGTGTCAGTGTACTTTACAATCAATGTTTAATTTAATCATAATTGTGAGCACAGTCACACATTACATGTGTCCTTTTGTTGGCATAAGCTTAAGTTTGCGACCTCTCCAGTATTCAACTATTCAATGTAGGGGAGAGTGGGGCAAAATTGGATGGATTTTGCAGTGAGGCTATCTACTGATACTTGGGGCTAGTCGCGCTATGGGACTTCGGAGTTCAACTATTGAATAGATTGTAAAAAAATTTCCAGACCCCTAGGTCTCAGCGTTCATAGTTTTTCTTGAAGTTGAAAAAAAAACTGTCCAAATTCGCCCCGAGCTTGGGGGTACTTTTGACAAGTTTTGGGGGCAAATTTGGACAGCTCTCCAAAATTGAGGTATACGGCATTATTTCCTACCTATTAGAGTCGCATTTGCTTATCAAAACACGTGGTTATAACCCAGAACCAAGAAGGAAACCCGCCTGAGACTTTTACATCCTCCCATAGCCTGAGCAAGCGAGCCATTTTTGTGTCAATTTGAAACATTGTTGAAATAGGCGCTTCATTGGTGCACTATCGTCTTCAGCAAATCAGCAATCGACTCGTGGCTTCTAATAGTCGACTTTCTTTCGTTTTTCTTCACATTGGAGGTATTCATACTCGCCCCTAAGTCAACGATCCGAATGATAGCGTGCGACAATCAACCTTATATCAGCAAATGCGAGAGTGAAAATGCGATAACCGAGGACTATCTTGGAACACATTGAAAGCGACTTCTGACCTCTAAACTGACTCCTAAGACGGCCATTGGACATCGCAACTTCACTTTCTCACCCATTTTCAATCACCTAACTCACCCTCAACAAACCGCGCTTCGAAAGACTCGCACAGATGCACACGCGCCTCGATACGCGCAATTATCCTCAAAAAATACGGGCAGGCGATCGGTCGCCCAGTTACAAATGGGATTTAGCATTGTCCAAATTCGCCCCAACCAATTCATCCAAAAATGCCCCCAGGCGTTTTTTTCGCAGAATTGTGATCATTTGGGCCCAAGTGAACCGGTTTTGGCCCACGACGGCTCAAAATCTTCGTTTTGTAATGTAGTTTTTGACCCCGAAATGGCGATTGAGCCAATGCACTTCGGTAGAAGCAGCGTGTAATCTTGCATTTGGGAAATAAACCGCGTGAGGCCCTCGAAAAACACCCCTGTGTCAGCGTGGACTCCCAGTATCGTTTTGGGAGGTCTAACCACGATAAAAACCATTGTCTGTGATGGTATTAAAAGAGAATTTACGCGGCGAAAGCCTAGACTCGCCTCCGACCGAGCTATCTCACTTATCCAATTTTGCCCCCGTCCATTTTTGACCCACTCTCCCCTAATCAGCAGCAAGCCATTCTTACAAACGTTAGGACCTAACTGTATCAGGTGGAGTCTAGAATTATGATTCGAATAAAATCTTGATTGGCTTAGCTTAAGGGGATTCCGGAGTCCTACCAATGTTGCACAGTTACCGACATGGTCGAGTTTTCGGATTTCTCGATGAATTTTTGACATATCAAAAATCTAACAAGTATACCGCCGATTCTATGAGCCATACCGAATTGGCGTTACTTAGTAGAATCCTGATATCTCGAAAATTCATCGAGAAATCCGAAAACTCGACAATGTCGGTATCCGACATCCTCTTTGCAAGCTTACTATGGTGGGCTGATGGAACCCTAACATTTCTTATGGATCAAAAGGCAAACCAAATCGAGAAATTCACGGACAATCAAAGGTCTATTCTTGGTCTGTGTCCGTCATCGAGGTGCTACCCTGAAAAGTACCGTCTGTTTAGACAGAGTTTGCGGATGACTTGAGGAATTTTGTATGTAAATAATTGCTGAGTGTGTTCTGTGCTATGAGCCAGAAATATACAATAATTTGGGAGTTCAATGAAGTTTGCGTCTTTTTAGAATTCTGTTGAAATACATATAAGATCATGTGCAAGGTCAAAAAATTTCATAAAAACAACATTGTAGAAAAGTTAATGAGCTGGTTTTCAGCTGTAACACACAGTTTTCATAAGAAATAGCACGGATATATAGCTCGCAGTCTTCATATCCCCTATTTTTTTTTGGAAATAAGGGAAAAGGGGAAAGTCAGCCCAGAAAATAAGGGAAAGTAGGGGAAATCTACAAAATAATCTGCCAAACCAGTAAATCGAAATTTTAATCGTACATTCGTATGTATAATACATAGAATAGAATTGATATTATCACGAAATGTTAGATTGAATCATACTTCTGTGATTAATAATAGACAGGAATATTCATAATTCCTTACTATGAATTACAAGTATTGTTTTTGATAAGATAATCAAATAGTACGAGACTCGAGAATCCACGAAATTTTAAAGTACTTTTTTTAATATGATTCATTATCATAACATCTTCTCATTGATTATAGGTCTACACTACCGGGCAAAAGTTTGTGTACACCTGAAAAAAATTCGATTCTGATCACTCCACTGCTCCGGTCTTCTTGGTCCAAAATGACTCCACTTCGCTTCATTCTGTAGCTCTTTCCAAGCACTTCAAGGGACTCTTTGTGGGTTTTTTCCTCCGGCTCGACAGTATTTTAATGGGTCAAGTCGAATCCTTGTAAAAATTCATGAAAATCGGGTCAGCACTCAAACTTTTGCAAGTCAGACATGAGTTGATGGATCAGGGTGATTCAAAAAGCATTCGAAAGGGAAAGTTGAGAGCTTCAAAATCCATTGTTGAGAATTGTCATAGCTTGTTTCTGATCTTAGCTGTGACTGTTTTCGTAAAGGGAGTTTTTTCTCGAAGAAGAGTCCCAAGAACCACGAAATGTGGAGAAATCGGGGTCACAGTAGCAATTCTCTGATTTTTTCCAAGTTTTTTCGTGTTGTTGGTGAGAGGACCCAAGATCAGTGCTTATGCCAGTGAAAAAATGAGCCCATCTTAATTTTTCAATGACTGGTCCTTTTTTCGAGAAAAATCTCCCTCCACAAAAAGAGTCACAGCTGGCACTAGGAATACCCTAGAACAATTTCCAAAAACGAATTTTGAAGCTCTTGAATTCTACTTTGAGATGCTTTTTGAATCATTTAAATCCATCAATTTCTGACAGAATTGCAAAGGTTTCGTAAATATGACCCGATTTTTATAGAATTCTACAAAGCTTCAGATTGATTTTGCAAGAATCTATTGAGCTGCGCGGAAAGAACACTCAATAGCTCTGAAAGTGCTTAAAAGAAGCTACAAAATGCGCCCAAGTAGAGTCATTTTGGACCAAGGAGATTTCAGCAGTCAAGTGAGCAGAATCGAACTTTTTTGGTGTACACAAACTTTTGACCGGTACTGTACATATTCAAGACCTACGTTTTCCCAACTCTCGAGTGAGCTGATCCAGTTCTTTTCGCAACGCCTTCTCTGTATCTTCAAAATTTTCTCGACTTTTGGTTATCTCTAAAATTACGTTATTACTCATGATGTTTTTTGTAGCATAGAAGAGCATTTTTTGAATCTTATTTACATCTTCAACGGATTCATCATACTTTTTCCGGGCAGTAAATTCTCTGTAAAACAAATCAATGAACTATTACTTGAATTAACCCCAAATATGAAATGAATATGAAATATTTGCTCCTTAGCAAATTCCGATGGAACAAGTCTTTTGTGTGACAGGAGGAATAAAGAGCCGTGTATCACAGATGAAGTATGTGAAACTCGATTCAATTATGGAGATGTTACGACTCAAGTTTGGTCAATTTCATTGTTCTTCATTTACATGGAAAATGAAATTAACCGCAGACAATTGAGACGATTGTGTAAAAAAGATGCCATGATTTTTGTCAAAGAAATTGACTAGTCCAAAATGGAATCATCACGATCTCCCCAGATGGAGTATCAATTCAGATTAAGATATGAAAATTCGCGTACCTGTATCAGTTCTAGTCTTCACAGGTAAACAAAATCAGATTCCACGCTCAGAGACACTTGAATAATGAAAGAGTCGTGGGCGTTTCTGGTTTAAGATGATAGGAGCCGTCGGTCAGACAGTTTTCGTTCGAATTTGCAGAAATTCTTATCGGACCAACAGAAATGAGGGAAAAAATCTGACTTTAGGGACAAAAAAGGGGAAACTGAAATTATAGGGGAAAAAAGGGGAATAGGGGAATGGCTATGAAGACTGTAGCTGTACAACTCAGTGGCTCCCCAGTGGAGAGGTTTGAATAATTATCTATGAGACTTTATCCAGAGATCTACCTCCAGCTCTCTTGCATCGAAGATTGCTTAGACATTTTTGAAAGTGTTAGTGCGGAGGTTCTTCATTGTTCTGATTCGGAAACTCTACAAAACTCATTTCATAACGAGACCAAGCATTATCTTATTTATTCACAAGCGGCTTACTTTGACGTGTATGATGATACCAAAGATACTTTGGACTCCAGTGTAACCATTGCGAGAAGGACAAAAGAAAGGGATCATATTCAAATCAATGGAATTGAGCAACGATTATTGATTTTTAAATTGGTAACGAATATCATCATTGGTAGAGAAATTATGGGGGATAAGAGCTTGGACAATAACTTTCAATTCAAGAAATCAGTAAAACAACAAGCTTGCAAAAACAAAATAATTTTTGTATGATTAATTCACCACAATTGGTCTATGACGCCCTGTGAACAGAGAGGACAATATAGGATAACAGGAGCTGGTGAAAAACAATCCACATCATACTAAATCTGTTATCATCAAGGTCGTTATGATGATCTCGTCAATGAGAAGAATGAATGAGCTGGAAAACTCATCGCATCCGAGGTGGAAGATCTAATTCGGCAAGATGGCAATAATAAGTGACGAATCATTTCTGAAGGCTTCCCCCCTAAAAGTTTGTGAAAAGATTCATGAGACGGTCGTTTCTCTATCACTGAAATTCAAGGTCATCTGAAGTCTTCTTTTGCGAGTATCACTTTGCACAAGTGTGTTACACCATTTGGAGGACTATTTCAAACTGCGTTGCTCCAAAATACGATATTCCATGAATTCAACATGGTTTTATAACGAATTTTGATTACTAACTTATTCTGAATGAAAAATTTCCACATATCTAGATATATATAGTAGATAAAGAAGTAAGAAACCAAACTCACTGAGACATTCAAATATTTTCAGAAATCAAGTCTCAGCTTCTGATCCTTAACCTCATCGAGGAAAGCTGCTTCGGTTTTTTTTTGGACTTCACACGTTTGTTTGTGGTCTTGACCTTAGGTAATTTACGCGACAGAATTGAGCGATAAAGGCTGCGACGATTAATAATACGAGTCTAATCTCACACTCGGATCATTTGTAAGCCCTCCGAAGTGGCAGAAATAGGATGGAGAACCATTTTAAAAGTTAAAATCGAGTTGAAAATGCTGAAATGTAAAGAAGCAGATTTTCAAGTCCAATTCACCCCACTCATTTGAGATTCAATTCTAGATGACATTTTATTTAAACTCCATTTCACTTCTAGCCTAGAACTATAGAAACTCAAACTAAAGTGAATCTTGAGAAAGTATTGTTTGTCTTACAGTGTAGAATACATGAGATTATCAAGTTCCTTTTCAGTGTGGTTATTATGCCATACATATTACACCGAACGATATCATCAAATAATATCAATAGATCATCCGGTGTATGATCTACAATTTATCGTTGATTTACCAGACTATACATTATTATTCATTTGAAGTCGTGAATAGGGTTTGGGACAGATAATTATGCTTCAATAATTTGAATCTATGGTCTGTAAATACCAAGACCCACAGATTCTGTTTGAGTTCTGAATGAATCCTGTAATATTTTGTGTTCGGGGTGGTATTTGGAAGCAGTCCAATGTCATAATCAATAAAATTGTTTTATGGAACTGCATCAAAAATTCCATTTTGTTATGTACTTACTTGGTAATATATTTGAGCTAACTCTCGCGAATCCCAACTGAGTTTCGCACTAGCTTGGGTGCTAATATTGAACTAAAAACATTTTATGATCTCAAAGAACATATCAATTAATGCACTTATGGTTTCCTCCATCGCGCTTTGCAGATGGTGATCGTAGTTTGATCAAATGCCGAACTCCGACCTTTGAGGCGTCATCTTCGAAGTGGCTTGATCACGACGGGATTTTTTATTTCTTGAAAAATGGAGGAGAAATATATGGAAGAACATATGAGAGATCTAATCCATTACACGACGCGGAAGAACTATCATGTAGTCGAATTTTTCTGCTGCTCCGAAAAACTGGGGACCATGTTTTCAGGTATTTGCAGAGTTACTTCCCCTCAAAAATCAAAATATCCCCATGGCAGCTTTTCAGGTATCTCATTCTTACTATTATAGGTAGGGCTTCCGCGAGATTGAGAATTATCTCCTTCTCGGACCGTCTCGAAAACCGAGAGCGAGAGCGATCCGAGATCACTAAGTTGATCGGCTGCCGAGAACGAGGCTCAACTTTCGATTCCTCGTTCTCGTCGAGACATTGTCGGTTACTCTCGTGAGATTCTCATTCTCGGGTGGTTCTATCATCAGAAATTGATCAGGTTATAGGTACACATCCTGAGAGAATAATACCATAACAAAGGATACTCGTGATAGAGGAGTAATGAGGACAAAATGATGCAAGGATTCGTAAAGATAAGATGATTAACATTTTATTGTAAACGCGAAGACATAGAAACAGCCATTATGAATTTTGGTTGCTCTCAAGTGTCATACAGATAAATAATCATAATGGATCACAATTAATGACAGGATCAAAAAAAATTCATCATTAAATTCAACAGATTCTTCTTCTACTATGCTTTTCATCCACGAGTCAGATACAGATTGCTGATCGAAGAGATTCAGTCTTCATGGATGATCTGTTATCTCTAGCAACTAAAGCTGCCCTTGAACCGAATTGCTCAGTAGGTACAGAGCTTGGCATAATACCTAGCCATTTCCGACAATGATGGATAAGAAGCTGCATGTAACTTCCACCATTGTAAAACATCTGTATCTGCATCAGCTCTGGGTGGATTCAAATAAGCATCTAATTGATGGGGTACGTGGAAGAAGGGTATGATAACCAAAGGGTCATTTTGAGAAAATCGATAAAAACTTCACCAAAGTCGCCATAGGCATGATTGAGTGGAACAACCTGGCTTATTTCGAAGAGGACGGCATCCTCAAAACATCGGTATAAGGATTGGAGGACTCGAGTCGATTCCATGGGTTTTAAAGCCATTTTAAAAAATGTAATTACGCCCTTTTTCCGAACCACGATCGAATTTTTGGTGCACTTCCCGTACAAAACGTCGCATCGAAATCCGAAATCAAGTCCAATCACTCTCAAATCTCACGTGCATGCTTATGGGTACCTACTGAAAGATGTTTCGTAGCGGTAAAACTGTTCGACCTATGCTCCGGAGCTTCATGCTCGCGAAAAGCTCAATATGGATGCCCAAAAGTATGGAAGGTCTAAAGTCACTATATTCATGTTTAAGGCGATGCGGTAACCGTGCATCGTGACCATGGACCATGAAAATACACTCTAAATAAAAAGTTTGAAGATTCAAAGTGTGAGACGAGTTGTCGAATACTTTTTATTGTCCAACTTGTATTCCTCAATCCTTCGCTTACCCCAAATCACAAGAGAATCTGAGAAAAGTGGGAATAACTCGGCCGCGGGAACCTCCTAACCTATAACATACGCAAATTTTCATTCCTAACTTTCTCTGATTTTATTGCAATTTGGGCTTAACGAAGAGCGGACAAATATAAGTTAGATGGTAACAAATATTTGTGCGCTCGTCGTTTAGCCCAAATCGCAACAGAATCGGATTAATTTGGGAATGATTTTCAGCTTGCATGGTGACCGCATCGCCTTGAGAACTTATTTTGGAGGTAGGAGAACATGTTCTGATAGTTCGAACCCATAAAAATGAGCTCGGTACTCGAGCAACAGGTAGAACATAGCCAGGCTCCTCCTCGTCACATTCTCAACCCTATGCCATTGCACTACCTCTCGGCCACATCTTGGCCTTCGTGCTCTAAAGCTACATTAGGAACCCGTCGCACCCCTTGCCGTGACCAAGACTGTGCCACGAGCGTCGGACATAGTGTCATGGATGATCAAGTGTGATTGAGCGGACCGCTCGAGTCACCAATCATCAATGACACCAGTAATCTCGCTCAGAGCAGGCTCTCGAGATCCTCTTCAACGGCGTGAGAACCAGCTGGCAGACACACCTTCTTGAGCTCTGGAAGACGAGAACCTCAAGTGCCAGAAGCGGGTCTGTGGCGCCCTGAGAATCTCGATCAGTTCACCACCCACGGACGAGCTCATGACGGCCTGAGCGAAGTACAACTGGTTGGACGACTACCATCGCCAGGCACGAAATGACACTCATGAATGACCCAAAGGCCCGGAATAGAGTACTTACGACTATCTGAAGGTCTACATTCCAGAGTCTGCACGCACAACTGCTTGCTCGCCGGGCATCCTGCCGCTACCGGGACGCTTCGTCGGATCCGTTGTACTCCACAACGACGTCCGACAATACGTATGGGCTTGTGGGCCACGCGACTCAACGAGGACTGCAAAAACAGCAGATGCCGGAGCCAATCGACAATGACTATGGGAGGGAATCACCCTGGAGCTAGTGGGCCCTTACGCCTGAGCATCCCGCATGAAGCGGTTCATCCGTTCCACCAGTCTCATTCTTTTGTCACACCAAAGCCTAAATCCATCTCTTCGTCGACGACCAAGATGATCACCCATGTCCTTGAACCGGAAATTTCCCAACGATGCAGCTATCGAAGGGCCAAACTCTCCGACAACGTTCCCCAATTCAAGGTTGCAAAGTGGCTACGCTTCTGCGACAAGAGGCAAGTCCGAGTACGGACGACCCGTGCGTAACACCCGCAGACGAATCCTACTGAGCGTCGAGAACAAGAAATGAAGAAAGGGCTAAGTTTGGCTTTACTTCCGTACCACTACTAAACCAACTGGGACTTGGAGGTCTCAAGGACCCTGTTTGATATGCGCCTTTCACGATATGCTGCTAGGGTATGTCATCGCACGCTCAGGGAGGTGAGTCCTTCGATGGTCGCACGACGTCGAGTCTCGCATTGCTGCAGCAAAGGAGGCAAATGACCACTTCACCAGCAGCTCGAATACTTCGACAGAGGTCTCCAATCAGGACTACGCAGTGTTTATCGAGGCGCCTTTCCCTGATTTCCAAAACTGTCGACAACTCGGTCCTAAGCAGAGAAACGTCATTCAGACTAGGTGTTTTCCGTCGATTTGCTCGGGGACGCTACCTTGAAGGTGT
The DNA here is from genome assembly GCA_029851415.1 of Eretmocerus hayati. Classification (NCBI taxonomy): domain Eukaryota; kingdom Metazoa; phylum Arthropoda; class Insecta; order Hymenoptera; family Aphelinidae; genus Eretmocerus; species Eretmocerus hayati. The sequence goes on along the minus strand of CM056741.1, from coordinate 53,801,259 downwards.
ACATCACTCACAAGGGGAGGTCCAACCTTGTGGAACGCGGATCTTGATGAAACTTTGGGAATCATCTTGTTTTGGTGAGAAATGAATTTATCTCCAAGGATTTAGTCCCATGGGCCTCCTATTGTCAAAAACAGCTATGGAGATTAGCATTGCCAATATAGGCCCATGGTGAAAATTCGTATATATAGATATACAAACGATGCTAACTTCCAAAGCTGTATCTCGGGCTAGGAGGCCCATGGGATCAAACCCTTGGAGATACCTTCATTTTGCACCAAAACAAGATGATTCCCAGAGTTTCATAAGGATCCGTGTTCCACAAGGTTGGACCTCCCCTTGTCAGTTCAAACAAGACAAGATAACTTCCGCCCCCCCTTCCCAAGTGTCCGAGCCTGTGGCTTCATCCCTCGTAACCATAATGTCAAGGATGCAGATGGACCCTGAAACGAGCGGCCACATTCACCAATCACGCTTTGAAGCGGGGACGCTCAATTGACAAGACGAAGGTTGGACTGTACTCATGTCCGTCTCCAGTGCCATGGTCCCAGATCGTATGCAGGACTGATAAACTTCTTCCGGGAAGGTGAACTCCTTGGCAACACAGTACCCGAAGGTCGGGGATAGATCCCACCTCCAAAATCAGCAATGGAAACGATGCAAAGGATGGAAGGCAATCAAGCGCAAAATCGCCTATCCGCTGCTAAGTCACTGCCTCACCCTGAGGAGCAGGAGGAACCTGTGACTCCGAATTCATTCATTCATATTTTCTGGCCAGAAGACTGAATCAATTGCCATAGAATCTTTTTATATTTATCTTAATCCGTAATAAATAAGTCGATAAGGTGTCAAGTGCAAGGTAGAGAACACACGCGATGAATTTCTAATAAAAGAAAAAACACGATCAATTTCGCAAGGAAATAATGAATTCGCCAATCCACAGACGATTTAAGGGAGTAACCTCGGTACCGCGCTAGTCAAATCGATCGACTTTTTCTAAACGTCACGAATCTGCCTACATGTTTCTCTTATGTGTTGATCAGATCCCAATGTACTCCCACTAAAATTTGCATAAGCATCGGACGCATGAGCTATGAGATATCGATCCCCAATTATCAGCGAATTTGTCTTATTTGTGACTTATTCGTGACTTCACGCTACAAATTGCCCAGAACTTCTATCCAAGCTAACAAGAGCTCTAAAAAAAGTTCGAGCACCTTCTTTGTGTAATTGTCTACAAGTGAGCGTGATAAGGACAAAAACTGATCGGTCAGTCTTCTATAGTTTAACAATCAACGCGATGCCCCATAAGATACCGTACTTAACCTCTAAAAATGTTAATGCTGATGGTTTGACTCAGAGCTAGCCGAGGCTCGTGCCATTTTTACTGTATTCATTTGACATAAAAATACACCTCCCTCCTAAGTTTGATCAAAATCTGATCGGTGGATCTTCTACCCAGGTTACTCCCTTAAGTCACACTCTCATTGACAGTGGATCCTGTGGTGCAGGCCCCAATCCTTCCTCTCCCCAAGGGATCGTTGTCGGGGACTAAAACACAACACTATCAGATAATTCTCTTTAGTTCCGAGATTTATTCAGTACCGGGTCGCTCTGTGCCTCGCTATGTGCGTTGATACAACTATCGAATCGTCCGAAGGTCTCCATGAACTTTGTAACCTAGTCTGTGAGGTTCAGACCCTCTACCTTCAGAGAACGGGGATTTTTCTAATAGAATGACCCACTAATTTCAAGAAAATTTTATGTGTGCTCAACGAATTTCGTCGTTCTACAGTTGGTGGATTTTTTATCTTTTCTAAGCTCTCAAGTTTTTCTTCCAATGATTTGTGATACTCTTAGCATGGGAAAAATGGGGAAAAATCCTCGGGTTAAGCTTGGCTGCATAAAATTTTATTTCCAAGGTCAATAAAGTTGGAATTTTCCACCTTTTATCATTACCTCACATAGATTTAAGTATTTTTCTCGTGAATTCCGTCTCTCAACTGTTTCAGACACACCTGACGAAATTGAGGCTTTGCCAACTCAATAATCAGACCTCAGAGACTCCCCCTCAACCCCCCGAGTAGGAATTCTGAACCCGCTTAACAGTATTATGTGAGTTATGCCCTTAAAGATGTTGGCAGGCCAAGTGGAGGCACTCATTGATGAGATGAAGGGTTGTCGACTCCATGATCAGGCTCATAGATCTCCAAAACCCGGTTCGAAGTGGTTTTGGGCCGCCTGAATCTCTTGTATAGTGTGCACCTGGGTTGGCCAACATAGTGGCTATCCCCGTCCTCTACACTCTTTCTGCGCGAATCAGTGAAAATTCATCCCATTCAGTGCATATTCACCAATTCACAGTGAAATTTCACTAAAAACGAGTAAAATTTCATTGAGAATCAGCAAAATCCTCTGATTGAGATATCTATCTTTACTACTTCATGTGGAGAGAGAAGGTTAATCATGCGTTTGACTACGGCTACGGATTGTCTAGCCGGACCAATGTGCATTTTGATAATTCACTCTTTCGATAACTTTGGTGGCTCGGAATCCACGCGTAAAACTACAAGTCTTGAAAATGGTCTCGGAAAAATGTTGAATATGCGACAATAAAAGAAGAAATGTTTTTTTGAGACAGGCTTTCGTGTGGAAAGCTTCTGGAACCCCACGTGCCATCTTCTAGATTCTATGCAGTTTGTAGCACTAGTCACGTGAGTATTCTGATTAGAAAATGAAAAGAAAAAAATTTGAGCGGTGCATCACAAAACGATGCATCTATGCTGCATCTTTCGAGAATCGCGACAAAACAGGAAGGTGAAAGGATATATGTAGTGTATCTGTCGGACGCGACGTCGAGCACTTCTTCAATGTTTTGATTTCACGTCGCAATACCGTATTTTGAGGAATAAAGCAGTGAGTCGTTCTCTTGGCATTATTCAGTCAATAGAATCCGAGTTCCGAGAATCGATCCATTTGTATTTTCTGACTATCTTTTTCCTGTTTTTTCTCTAGTGAGATAAGAATTTGAAATTCACATAGAATTCGTTACACAAAATGCAAGCTGTTGGAGGTTCAACATTACGCAAGTTTGCCAGTAAAAATTAGTCAACCATTCAATCTCTATTATCTCTGAAGCAAAAAGTCTAGACTGGATGATTGAGTCAAATCTTACCGAACAAATATGGAAAACCTTCACATATCCGATCGCATAAGAGCACCGGATGAAAGAACAAGTCGAAGGAAGTTTACGTAGAGGTCAGTCGGGTCGATTTTCATCTATCTGATACCAGTAAAGTGCTCTTTCCATTGAAGAGAAGGTTTTCACTTCAACGGGATGATTCATAGAGTGGATTTAATTGATTGATCACAAAGTAGTTTAAAGATGCGTTGATCAATAGTTTGAACAATTTCATCAGCCGTCTACACGAAAAAGAGAATTTTCATGGAAGGAACAAGCTGATGCAATGGAATTATGAGCATCTGAGAATGAGAGTAAACAACAACTGTCTTCACCCAATACCAACTAATTTGCATGACCTCGTTCTTTTTTTCTTGTTATCTGGACATCCACAGGTTTGGATTTGTAAGCTCCTTATTTACCGCACGAGGGAAAACAATTTCTGATTTCAAAACATCATCTCTCCTGGGAAGATATTCGTATAAACAAACCGTCCTACATGAGATGCCGACGGATACTTTGCAATTCTATCTCGACGAGTTTATTGGAAACAGGATTACAAAGATAATAACACTAAAAAAATTTAAATTGAATGGAAATTGAAAAAGTTTGAAGTTGCACATCAGTGTTTCATTCATCAATGCTTTCGATTTTGTTATATGAATTCTTTCCATATTCGAAAAATGCGTTGGAGTCACATTTGATCTCGTTTTGGGAAGAAATGGTCCATCAGCCATTGACAACGAGATATAGGTGAAATTCTGGAGTACTATAGATTTTTCAAAAAATAAAAATAGTATATATTACCTACGCCCGATGCGAGGTCCGCCTGTTTTGCGACACGGGGAAAATTTTTTCTACGAGCGTCGAAGTGAGGGTATCCCCGTGCCTCGAAACAACCTGCTGAGCGAGGGGTGTACGCTACTTTTTATCAAATTTAAGTTCAATTGCGAATACTGCAAAGTTTTGGGTGGAAAAGTGATGAATGGAAGTAGATGAGAAGTGTTGATAGAAAAATAGTATTCCAGAAATATGTTCTTCAGTACAACTCATCTTCTAACAAACTCCTCTGCGCATACTTCCTGTGCTCAATGAATACGGAGTCCGACTGGATTTAAAATCATTTGCTGCGTCAGTTTAAATCTCTTTGAACATGATCATATTGGATTTCACCTCATCAGAAACGATTTTCACTCCGAGGCTAGATCGAGTGAATTCGGTGACTTGCTCAGAACCTCTACATTTCCCAATAGGACAAGGAATCATATTTGATTGTTGCTCCATTACTCAAGAATCCGAGATACAGAAACTTCGAGGTTTTAAGAGTTTCTAGAGACGCTATTCTCAGAAATTGCTCCTCTTGAAAGCCAGCGTTACCGAATCAATATTGAGGTCAGCAAGAAGCGTCTATGTTCAAGTAAGGATTGCGAACCGTGTTGTGCGATTCCCTAATAGCTCAATCGAAACATCTGAGATGGAATAATAGTACGAGTCTCTTGTAAAATTGTTGAGCAGGTTGAAAGCTCAATCGAGAGCCCCTACTCTTAGTTTCCTGATGGTAGTTTTTCAATGTTGTGAATATTGGTTAGCAGAGGCTTAATAGCGATACAGTGGCAGCAGAAACAGATACTTCGTTGTAAAAGTATAAAAAATTAAGTTCAACTTTGGTTTCATTTTTGGTCTCAGTATTTCCAGCGCTTCAGATTCTGAGACTAGGATTGACAGTCGACCCGGTCGATCATATTAGAATCTACTGGTCGTCCATTAGAAAGTCGAGATATTTGTAAACTTTCATTGGAACAAAATTGAATAAAAATCTTATGTATACTTCTTACACTCGTCGAGGTTTTCATGATGATTTGATTTACAACGGCTGTTTTACGAGTCACAGTGCAATTTTATTGACGACGTTTCGGTGACAATTTTGTCACCCTTATCAAGTCTCTCAAAACAATATATTGTTTTGAGAGACTTGATAAGGGTGACAAAATTGTCACCGAAACGTCGTCAATAAAATTGCACTGTGACTCGTAAAACAGCCGTTGTAAATCAAATCATCTTGAATAAAAATCATTTTCATCAAGGCATATGAAAGAATCCGCGGGTGATTATGCATTTGAAGGCCCAAAATGTGCCCACCTCGAATCACAGCCCCTTATAAGGTAAGACGCGGTAGAACCTATAGGTTCTACCGCGAAGTTTTCAACTTTTTCGAACATATAGAGTACGAATCAGCTCGCGTCTTGCTATTGATCGGTGTCCACAATGAGGATAGGTAATGCGGTTAACACGTTTGCTGCGAAACCGTCTATTCGCTATTGAATCTCGGACACGAATTGGACTTCCGTGTTCTAGCTCATATGTTCGAACAAAATCTTTTTTGAGTCATTGCTTATGCCTTTGGTCAAGTAAGTCACCATGGAAGATTTTCAATAGAGATATACTTTCGAGCCGTTACGAGTTGGTGAAGATTGAAAGATGGGAAATCGCGAGACCCCTCGGTGGGTCCCATCGCGGCCAATATGTTGATGTCACATGAACATAACATTTCGTAGTGTACCGCGAACCTGATATTCGCCACCATAACATCAAACTCACGGGTGAAAGGGTTTTGAGCTACACTCTTAGAGTTTTGGGTTTGTAAATTGGTCATCGGGTACTTAAGAAATGAAAAGAAATTAGGACGTCCATAATGTCTTCTGCAAAGGTCTCATCAATATGACAAGGACCTGAGCAAAAATTTTTGACTTTTGAAAAATTTGATCATCACAAAAAAGGACTCCCTCCTCAGTGCGGAAACCAGTTTTTTTCGATACACTCGCGCATGGAAAAGTTCTGTGCGACAATGAGCTTGGAAAAAAATGGATGCAGGAATGCTGAAACGGGCAAACTCACTTTTATCGAGGAAAATGGGGTGAAATGAATAGCGTGTTCGCGTCACAAGAGGTACATGCAACGCCTTGCAATCAAGAAGAGTTCTTTCAGTTCCTGGCTCTGTAGAATTCGTTGCTCAATACCCAAATATACGGTAACCTCCTACGCTCTCAGAGTCCCAAGGATCCCTATATATATACCGCGGCTCTCCGCACACATGAAGCTCGAAAGATGAAAAATCACGTGACACACATTTGAAACTTTGGCCTCTCTTTCGATGGTAACTTTAGAGGATGATCCTAAGTATATCATTCTGTGTCCGAACACAATAAGGACTATATACGTCAAAAAAATCTAAAAGATTAGTCAAAAATGGAACATTTGTATCCCCCCCCCCCACCGAATTGTTTTCATAGTCAAAAGGAGATGGCACACGTCATTTTAAAGTTTCCGCAGAATCAAACACGAAAGACATCCCCGATGAACGGAAAAACCAAATTAACCTGGGTCAATCTTCCTGACTGCATCACCCTTTCCCTTATCTGATAAAATATCTCCGATCAATTTTTGCCGATTTAATAGTTGACGCTCGTAGCCACTTGATGGCATTAAAAAACATAACTCTCGCGTCGCTTCAGAGTTTCTCGAAAGAAACAGTTCTGATTTGGAAAAGCCGTGGTATTACAAAACGTTACACAACGCAACTGCCGACATTAAGGCGTCAAGTGATAACAACCGTTAATCGTTATCTCGTCGAGTCGATCTTCAAGCAAATTCTGTTACGGTTATGTATCTATGTCCGAGCGCCATGCATAATGCCTAGGAGGGGAAAAAAATTTAAAATACATGGAGATTCGGGTCTCCAAGTCTCTGCTTTGCGGCACGTAGATCATTATTTTTCAGAGACTCGATCAATAGAAACGAGGCGGCCCTCTTTAAAAGCTTACAAGTATCGACCACCGTACATGTAACATTTATGTGAACTGTTAGAAAAGTTTGCATACATACATGTGTGTATATACAACATCATGCACATGACGACGGTGCATGGACATTTTCAATCCACCAGCAGTCGCTCTCTTTCTGACGCTTTATTCATACGTGCCGATTTTCACGTTGTCTATTTGAATTACTTTGCAAGTTGTTCTAGTTTGGTAAAGAAGCCATATTCGCAAGGGAGACCCAGTGCAACGTCTACTTAGTTGATAATCTTTACATGTGTCCTTTGCATCCACATCTAGCGTCTAGTTTAGCTCTAGTTCTAGAAAATTCCCAAAATTTGAGATAGTTGAATCTCTTTTTCGCTGAGAGGCTTGCAGAAAAATTTGGACCGAATGATATAGTTTTTTTTGCCATCGTTTCATCTTGCATTCGCCTTTTTTGTGATTGGAGAATTCAAGTTGATATCGGTTTTAGATTCAATTGAACATTTCAAGTGTGACAAATTAATTCAGCCCTATCTGCAATATTTCTACAATTTATGTCAATAGGAAAATGCAGACTTGCGCACAATGGTCCGGAAGACCGGGAAAGTGGAGTCACGAGGAAGTATAATAATAAGTGATTTTATATGGTTTCGCGGTCATTTTCCCGCAAGAATCAAAATCATCCTGTCGAGGAATTGTGAAACTAAGGTAGTACTGTCGTAACCTCACATTTCAGAATGTTTGAGGTGTTTGAACCTTCACCAATTCAGCCCGAATTCTATCACAAGAATTGCATTAATCTGATCCTACTCTGTTCAAAATTTCAGGGGCTTACCATTTGTATAACTAGGAAGAGCAAGCCACAAACATGAGCATTCCTGTCTTATTAGTGACATATTTGTAACTTCACGACGAATTTAGGTAAACATTGGCTCGCAGCTGAGCCCCAATCTAACCAGGCTCTGTGTAAAAACGTCTGACTATATTTTCTGTCATTACCAATCAGAATTTGGAAGTTTATCAAAATCCTTCGGCCAAACATGATGAATCGAAAAAATGTCTTTTCCCATAAGTTGGTGAGCTCAAAAGCTTTTACACAAGCAACCCAGGCTTCTGAAATGCCATTGGAGTAATCTGTATGCCAAATACTAGCTATGCGTATGATCCCATCAAAATCCATCAGGTCAATCGATCCACGACAGTTCTACCTAAAGTTAATTTTTTGATCTTTCCATCATGAATGACATGTAAAAATCAGCTCTTCACAATTTTTCGACTCTTAGGTGGTTTTTTTCGTAACAATTCGGAATGGCCGACTCTTTTCGAAAAAGTTTTACAATTGTTTTTGGAGATTTTCTTGAAAATATACTAGATGATGTGCTTACATCAATTAAGAAGACGGATCCACTCCAAATGATTGAAAGTATTTCGGGGAAGAATGCAAGAAATAAATCAGTGTCTGCAATATTCTTCTTCCGTCTGAGAATCTCACAGTGACTCTTTCTATTTTCAGGATGGATGAGAAATACACATTATCTTGTAGATCTTCAAAAAGCCCACAAAGAAACCGTTCATTCAAAACTGCTCGATAAAACTCATCTCATCCGAGTTGATACAAAAAAATCATAAAAGAGACGAAAAATCGTGGAAGAGACAGTTCTTGGCATTGGTATCATTTGAAATGAAAACATCGAAAAATTGCATTTCTAGCTGTCTACGTCGGAAGCGCGATTTTCGGCGAGGACTCGTCTAAAGTCGCGCTTCCGACGTAGCACAGCTAGAAAATGTCGTTTGCGACTCGTGCTGCGCACTCGTCACATAATATACTATTATCTCAGAATTTCCAGATAGGTGACTTCGATTCTTGAAGGAAAGTGACCGTGGATCCCTGTAGGACACAGCCCAAAGAAATTTTCTCAACTCCTTATCCCTCATTTTTCCCAGTCTTTGAATCCAACGCATGCGCTAGACATATAGGCTATTTTCTTTACTCCCGCCAACGAAAACATCAGCTCGGCTCTAGATCGTGAAAATTAGACCTCCTCTGGGTCATTTTCGGAAGCGTTTCATACGTCTCCAAATATCTCCTAGGTTGTCTAGTATATTCGAGAGTGCGTAGAAATCGCGAGACCGAATTTTGAGTATTTGCTACCTGATTGGAGCGTCGGATTAGACATACATTTTCCGAAAAATGTCACGGATTTCCATGATAATACAAACAATCGTTACTTCTACAATTTGATCAACGATTAAGATGCTTGGAGACGAGCTTGGAGGTATATCAACCTCTCAAACACTGATTCTTACCCGCGCTCAAACTGAGAATGTGGAAAACAGTGGGTAGATTCGATAGTAAATAACCTTGCGCATTCTCTGAAACAACAAGTCATGGATGTTTGTTCAATCATTGCATTCAGCAATAATGTAATAAAAATCGTATGATAATATCACTTTGCAGTCCAAAATTGTATAGTTACCCGAGCTAGCAAGACATTACTTCTTGGAAATCTGAAATAAGTGTGCAAGTTTGAAGAGCATTCGAATATTAGCGGTTTGACTTGAATCAATTATAAAATCGATTCACGAAATTATTTGAGCTCAATCGCGGAGATACGGCAAACAAGAAAAATGAGCTATTACTTCGACGAAACATTACGAACAATGTCAGTCAAGTATTTCTTCTACAATATACTCCAATGTTCCGTGCGGAGCGTTTATAGAACGGCCTTGTAACTTTTCGTCCCAATAAGGTAGAGAAAATTTATTGAATCATAGAAATAAGTGATTACCGATATCTATCAGCGATCAGCCCTGCTAATTTTGAACAAAAGTTTTTGAAACTAGTGACTGTCGCTTCGAATATCAAGTTTTCAAATCATCTAACTTCACATTTTCAAACGAGGAAGGCGTAACCACGCAGTCGGAGAATATTTCATTCCGGAAGATATCGAAATAAATTTGGATGTATTCATTATTTGGGGCCAAGAGCGACAGTACCTATTTTTGGAATTCTTCCATATCCATTAATTTTTATTAGAGTTGAACTCAAAATTGGTTTTTGAATTTCGTATTATTTCGTTATTAAAAGTTTGCGTCAGGGCCGATGGAATTTTTTCCTTCTCAAATGGCCAGAATCATCATTTTTATTGAGATAGGAATTATTCTAATAGATTTCAGAGGTGAATTCAACTCAGGAATCACGAATAACGAAATGAACAAATTTCATTGATCAATTTAGAAGACATCAGTGATTTTTATGGAAAAAAATACATTCTTTTTTGAGAAAACTAATCGATTTCACTAATTTGATAGCAGAGTGGGAAACTCCTCGTGGAAATAATTTGGTTATTTTGTGGAGCTTTCTCAACTTTCCTCGGGTGCAATTTCAATCCCCGAGCTCAAATAGTTATAGTGAGCTCTGTTTTTCATATTTATTCTGAATAAAACATTTAAAGCTTCTTCGAGATCGATTAGATAAAACTCTAATTGCTCAAACTTGATTCGAATTTTCACGACTAGTCTACACGTATACTCTAATTTTGATGACGAATGTAGTTAACGTTGAGCGATTGCTATATAAAAGCTTGTTATTGTGTATATTGTGTATATCTCAAGGAAATTGTTCTTTGATCCGATAAAATTTTTATTTCCGACCACTATGCGTCGCTTCTGTCTTCACTCCACGTTTTCACATTCTTTCTCTCCCCAACATCTGATGTACAGCAGTCCTCGAGCGGCATCCGCTTAAGAAAGATGATAGTGGATTTCTTTACTGTCGGCATACTCACCACCTTCTCAGTTTTCATCTACTTGGCTTTTTTCTGGAAGATCAACTGGATTCGGGTGAGTTACTAATTTGAATAATCTGATGAATTGAAATGATGTCTCATAAATTTGCTATCGAACACATCCTTGTCATGTATATTTAGTCAAAATTTCGAAATTCATTTGAGCGATAGACGTTACGCAGCAAATAAGACCTCGAATATGAATGAATCGCTGAATAAAGATTGAAAAGGAGTATCAAAGAGGATCAACCATTTGATTCAAACGTTATTCTTATATCAAGCCTAATCATGGGGTTTTTGAAAATTCGGAGAACGCAGAGTTCGATTTGAATTCTTTTTTGAATTACACTTTATACTACAAAAGTTATAAAACTCACTAATAATATTTCAAATGTGAATTTTCGAGCTCGGGCGCTGAGTGACACCCTCTTCCCTGAAATACTACATATTATTTTACTTTCGAAAGGTATCGTGAAAACCGAAATTATTCACAGTATATTTTGAGAAAATGAATAATAATACATTCATTTTCTGATTCTTCTCTGATACGTGTCGTATTTCGACAGGTGAATTTAACCACCATTATTGCATAAAACGGCGAAAATATAAGGAAAAAAATATCCATATCTCATATGAAATTGACTTTATTTCGCTCCGATGAGTACTTTCATCAGACGTTGCTCGACAAATTCCCACTCTGAAATTTCTATTATAGAACACAGGAATTGACCTACTTCGTACTGAAATATCCAAAATGTCAAGCCCGATTGAAATCGATTGCATTTTCGTCAGAGTACAAGCCCACAGTCGCGCAAAGAGGTTCATAAGTTATACAAAAACAAAAACATAGCGCGATAATGTTACATTTTTTTCTGGACAAATGTTTTCAATGGAAGATCTTATTCTTGTTGTTTTTTCTCTTGCCATTTCCCTTTCCATAAAAGTTTATATTTTTGGCTCGTAATTCCACAACTCCAAGCATTACTTAAGCTCTGAATGAATTGATCATTATCTGAAAAAATTGGTTTCTACGGTAATACGAAATGGACTCGACTATGTGTATCATTAAATTAGAGAATTATCCTTATTATTTCTCAATTTTATATCTGGCAACATTTGGAGAAGCTCAGCTAGTCTGAAGAATTTAAGATTGTGTTATATGGTTACACTTGTTAGCTTACACATGTTTCAAGTGACACCTGCTAACGCAATCTTGAACCAAATGATAGTGATTTTCTCATTCAGAAGATATCATAATTATGCAATCAGATCTAAATGTGGATGAGGAGATAAAGATATCATCAATGAATAGACTTATATACTTTTACACCCCAAGTACATTCACTGCGAAGGTAAGAACAGAGGTTCGTTCCCCATGTACGATTGGCCCACCTGGTGGGACCTATATATTACAGACTGATCGGCTTGGCATGCAGAGTTAGCTCAATAGGTGCACATGTTGCGCTTATCGTAGTGTATAAGCCGACAGTGAGGGTATACATTCAAATTTTATTACCAGTTACACTGACACATTACCTTAATTTTTGATTTCTTTGACTCTAGGATCTGACGAAACAAGACACCAGATCGTCGAAATTCAGAGCTAGGAAAACCAGAAAAATTGGAGATTTGCCGCCGGTATACCCAAACGGGTGGTTTGCGGTTCTCGAGAGCTCTAATTTGAAAAGAGGTCAAGTTGAGCACGTTTCAGCACTGGGTCAGAATCTAGCTGTGTTCAGGTGAGAAATAATAAAAAAACCTAAACCGACAAGGAACTTGATTTCCAATAAAATTTTTTGACATCTTCAGGGAGTTTTTATGTATTGCCTCTGTTTAGGAGCGGACAATCACACTTATCCGTCTTCACAAATTTGAGAAACTCAGCTCAATCGCTTCAATGACCCAGCAAAAAATTCAATTACAAGGATTCGACATCTTAGAATCTTTCCGACTTAGAATCATTTTATGATCCGCACTGCAAAAAATTTGTGGGAAAAACTACAACCATTGGTTGCTCATCAAACTCTTTCTCTGGTTGGAATCATTACCACAGCCAGGATGGGGATGAACATGGGACTCATGAGAGTGATACGTGGTGGTCCTCGGCTGAGATTATTGCTTCAATGAAACAAATTTCTTCGTGTTTTTTGCATAAACAAATAGCACTAAATATCAGCGGCATCCCCGCGAGCCTTTTCGGCAGAGAAACTAGATTAAGCAACGTTTCGGCGATGGTCATATCCGGACTGGTGACCGCTCGGGTGGGACTACCTAGTTAGCCTGAAGTACTTTAAGGCTCACTGGGGCTACCGAGCCTAATTTTCGTAAAAAGTCCCTGCATAGGAATATGAGTAAGGTACCCATGAGATTGATGAATAGTGGTCCTCTGGTGACATTGTTGAGTGAAAATATGAGTTTCATTACAGTTTTGAGTGGACAAATAGAAATTAACGATGGTAGGGGCGCTAAGAGCTTCATTGGTCGAAAATCTAGGTTGAGCAACTTTGTCGTGGCGGTTGTCGTATCCGGATTGGTGACTGCCTGTGTACGCAAGTTGGACTTGGCAAACCCAGACGGGCGATCATCAAAATGTTTATTTCTGTATTTCCTTGAAAATCATGAGAAAAACTTATCCTTCACCTAATAATGTCGCCCGAGGTCCACTATGTATCATTTTCATGGGTCTCGTATTAATACCCATAGTGTGGGGGATTTTGCTTACGCAAGTTACGCATGGCAACCCCAACCGAGAGGTCACCAATCCGGATACGACCACCACCAAACGTTTAACCTATTCACCAATGTCTATTATAAAGGACAATTTTTTTCATCAATTTACTATGAACGATTATTATTTTCTTTGGAAGAGTCAGAAGAATCTGGAAAAATTCTCACAACCCCCTATTGATACAAGAAATGAATCAAACCAGAGGACGATGCTAGATACATCATTGGAAGAAAGAAATAAAATTAAAAACCAAATTCTTGGCTTTTATTGTCCCACCTCATAAGCAAAACATGTTCTGGGCGCCAGGGGCGTCATAAATACGTTTCTCGATGTCCCAAGCTCGCGGTAAGAAGCTCGCGGAGACTCTGGGGAGACCATGATGGAGATTTTGGAGTCCCTAGTCAAAAATAAAGACATTCATATTCATTCATTCATTCATTAATGATCGAACCTGAAGTCAAGTCATTTTTAATCCATAGCGTCACAAATCCAACATGCTCCACGAAACAAAGTAACTTGTTATCTCAGAAACATGCATTATTCGTATTCTTACCGGCAAAGACGTATTCCGACAATAAAGAAGGCTGAAGAACATGATTTTTTGTTCCAAAGAATATAACACTTGACATCATAAAACCAGAAAAATACTCAATTAACGGCAAAATCTAATTTAAAATACTCATTTCTTCAGTAAAGCATACCGCTCTTCATTTTGATTAGCAAGTTGTTAAGAATGAAAATTGCTATTTCAACTGGACCATGCGAAGGGTCGAGGACCTGTGAAACACGAAAATGGCCACAATTACAAAAAGCGAGGATTTCATCGGCTGGCTTGAGATCTGATAACTTCATGAAGTTCGTCTCAGTGCTATGGCCGAATTATTCCTCGAATATTGGCGAATTTCAAATTTTCTTAACGGTATTGAGCATCAATCAGTGCTCAAATATCAAATATTGTATTTGAAACCAAACCAAGATTTTCCTAGCAAACAGAATTTTCTAGTGTGTCAGTATCGTTGAATCGGACTACTCAATTACACGAGACTTATTATACTATAACCAATCCGTTGAATTAAGCAAGCAGAATTGCAAAGGAAAATTGTGAATGAATTATATGTATTGAAATTTCTAGGACAGACAGTGGTGTTGCTTGCATCTTGGATGCTTACTGCCCGCATTTAGGAGCGAATTTGGCCGAAGGGGGGCAAGTCAAAGGAGAGGATTTGGAGTGTCCATTTCACTGTTGGCGATTTTGTGGCAAGTCAGGAAAATGTACGAGTATACCGTACTTGAATAAAGGTAATTCAATCTCTCATGATCAATTCTTCTAAAATTCATTGTCAGTTCAAGGAAAGCGGAACACAATGCAGTAGAAGTGACAAAGTTTTAAAGAATCCAAAAAATTTCAAGAATCTGGAGATTGTATCTAGACAAAACTGGTTGACGTTTTCCACATACGCAATTCTATCAGGATCGAGAGTATTACCCTAAATGCAGACGATAGCATGGAACTATTTAACGGTGAGATCGATTTTCAGCTGCAGGATCTATCAAGACAAGAGTATGGGAAAGTTGCGAAGCAAACGGTGTGATCTTCATGTGGCATCATGCTGAACATTCTCAACCTTACTGGTGGCCTCAGCAAATTGAGAAGATTGAAAATGGATCGTGGGGGTATCAAGGACGCAATGAGTTTTATATAAATTGTCACATTCAGGTATGTCTTACGCAGTTTACAGTCTTAACTAAATAATCGAGTGTACCGGCTGTACTTGAAAATGCAATCGCCTAATTCAAACGATGTTTACAGCATAACTTTTTCAACTTTTAATCAAAATGTTCACAGGAAATACCTGAAAATGGTGCTGATTGGGCTCACCTGGAAGCTCTTCACGGTCCATCAATTCTGGCAACAAATCTACTCTCGAATTTGGTTCATCATTCATGGACAAATGTGGGTTGGTCAACGGACTACACAGAGTCCAGGAGATGTACAGAAATCGAGACTTATCCTAACGAGTCGGAAAAATCAACACCACAAGATCAAAGTATGAAACACATTGCCACGAGTCGTCTCTGTCACCAGGTTGTGCTTTTTAACAGATTATCGATACTGAAGCTTGACGTAACCGCAACTCAAATAGGACCGGGCTACGTCGAGCTTTTACTACAAACTACTTTTGGACCAATGTGTATAATTCAAACCGTAACTCCACTAGAACCACTTTTGCAGAGAGTTACTCACTTGATGTTTGCACCAGTTTTCATGGCACCTTATTCTAGAGTTACGATGTTGGGTGAATGTTTGATGTTTGAAAGAGATGCTCAAGTGTGGAATTATAAAAAGTATCTAGATAATCCTATTTTAATCAAGGAAGAAAAAACTATCAAAGAATTTCGCAGATGGTACGAACAATTTTATTCAAAAAACAGCCCTAGCTATGAATCTTGCAAGGATTCTCTTGAATGGTAGTACAAATTTATCCTGATGAATCTACACTTGCTGTGATCATTGGGTTTCAAGAAAGATCTGTTAATGAGCAGTATTTTTTTTAGTAATATAATGAATCCCGTACAGTCCGGGAGCTGTATAGGCTCCAGTATGCACTGACAGCTGCCACCACGAAGTACACGTTTTTAAGGACATGTGAAAGTCAACTTTTACCGACACTCCAAATCCTTACTTATTTAATTATTTCCACAAGATCTACGAGATATATCAGAAAAGTGCTTCCAAGAAGCCCTGCTACAGCTTCAGATCTATCAGTTAAAAAAAGAAACGAGTGAATTGAGTGAGTATAGCCTCCACAATCAACTTTTGAAGATTACAATTGAATTGAGAAATCTGCACTTTACCGACACTCCAAATCGCTACTTATTTAATTTTTCCCACGTAATCTAAGAGATAAATCAAAAAAGTGCTTCCAAGAAGCCCTGCTAAGTCTCCAGATCTATCGTTTAAAGAAAGAATCGAGTGGATTGAGTGAATATTGCCCCCACAATCAACTTTTGAAGATCACAATTGAACAAATTCGACTTTGACATCCCCTTAAATGTATTTTTTGCGAAGAATCTGAATCCGATCGAGTTTTTCCGTGCAATTTTCAACCTAATAACTGTTGTTTTTCCGCGCGGACAAGGGGAACAATCTACCAAACTACTTAGATGACTCCTAAAACATAGAAGTATGAGTGAGAAAACGTTTCAACATCATTTTCAGATATACTTCCATATACTAGGTATGGAAACCTTACCAGGGTCGTTTTGTATATTGGAGGGGCCCAAAACAGAAGTACAACAGCTGAATAATTTAGCTCAGTTTATTCAAGTACCCAAATCATCGATCCAACTTATCTTCACCCCATGTCGCAATCCAAAAAAAACGCAACGAGGGTATATTTAGTCCGGGAGTTGATTCGGCTACCACGAGCACTACAGGCTACTAGAGTGATATCATAATGATCAAACTTTTTGCATGAGCAAAACTGTTCTTTGAAAAGTACGTTATCGTCAGTTTTGAGTCCTGAGGAACTAATATGCAGGATCTCGAGGTGTTGAGATGCCCGCCCAACAAACTACAAATGTGTTTCAGTAACCACCACTGACGCAATTGAGTACCTGACGATGAAACTGATATCTTTCAATTTTTTCTTTGGTCCCCAATACATAGATGTTTAGAGATCCTCATCCTTCGACTTGGAGCGTGGAAATTTTATGGAATCCAATATTTTTACTTGAGATGTTAGAGTTATTTTCCATTACCAAATGTAATTTTACCAAACTATCACAACGAAAAAGTGAACTGTGAAATATACGTGTGATGTGACATCTTTATTACATCAGTCAAAGAATCATAGAAGGGAGCTCGTCCTTCCACAGCTCAGAAAATTGTTCATCAAAAATGAACGTCGTTACTGTTCAAGATGACATCATTTATAGATCATCCCTGTACTTTCTTGGATTGCGATATGGAGTGGAAATAAGTTGCATCGATGATTTGGGTACACAAACATACCAAACTAAAAACTTTTTACCTGTTGTACACTTATTTTAGGTCACTAGAATACACAAAACGACCCTGGTGGGGTTTCGAAACCGTTCGAAACCTTGTATTTTGGAAGCAAAGTATTGAAAAATGACGTTCAGACTTTTCTGTACTCATACTTCTGTGTTCCGCAAGTCATCCAAGTAGTTTCGTAGGTTGTTCCCCTTGCCCATGCGAAAAAATCAGCTCTCAGGTTAAAAATTACATTTTTGAGGGTGATCCATCACTTATCGTAAAAATTCTAACAGATTCAGTTTCTACACGAAAAACATTTAAAGAAACGTTTGTTTTACAGTAACAGCTCTCAGTACATACGAGAGCCTATCCAGCTCCCGGACTAATAGGATCGCTACTGTAAACAGAGCTTTGTTGAGCTTCTACAGTTTGATGAAAAGTGATTGAGTTGAACGTTTTATATGATATTTTAAGAATAGCATACTCCGAGAGTTATATTTTTCATTCGACCCAAGTTGAATCATCGTTCTTAATAATATTCGAGACTACTATTAAGCATCGGTGCATATATCAAGATAAGTCACAAGAGATCAGATTTAGGGTGTTTGCGTGACGTTAAAGTCACATTCTTGAGAACAGAAAATGAAACTCAAGAGTCACCTGAGCGTAGAAGCAAAGGTTGACTGACCGCGTTTAGCGGGAGAATAATATTTACAAGTTTGGATACGCATAAAACAAGAACCTTTTGTATTAGGCAAGGATGAACGTGCTTTACTTTTTGACTGTAGAGATAACTCATTCAATATGATAACAGGTTATCTAAAATTGGTGCTCTTCTCCTTGAAATAATACATAGCTTGTATTATCTTTTGTATAAGACTGATCATAATATTGTGAAGCAAATATTTTTTATGAAAGCTATATCGATTTTAAATCAACAATTTTCATCAAAAATAACGCTCTTCCTGGCAAAACTGGTACAAGAATTTGAGATGATTTTTTGAAGATTGTTAGTCAACAAAATAAACTACAATAACGAAAGGATGGTTTGTACTTATACATTGAACTTCTGTATTTATTTAGTTGTGACATCATAAGAAAAAATTCATTGGTCAACAATTAATATTCACAAACTTTGCTACAGGTATAACATACGAATATCAATTTAGATATAAATATTCTAATCTTTCTACAATTACGAAAAAAACTCTTTCGATTCTTCTCGAGACATTGTGGAATCGAGTATGTAAATTACTGCAGCAAAACTCGCAGTTAATGTAAGTCTACTACTTATACACAAATCAATATCATATTGGTTAAAAAATACCCTTTGAAGGGATCGTCCGTTTTCCTCTACATTATCTCTAAAGACTCACCACAAGTCATTTAGAATGTCTTTTTTGGCTCTTCTGACTGTGATCACGCACAAGATCACATAAAGTATGCACTTCGAAATTATTTGGAATCGATGGAACTTACAGTAATTTGATATCCAATTTTTACGTAAGGGAATTCTTCTGAAAGAAGAGATCCCTTAAATTCAAAGAATATATCTTTTCGTGAAAATTTCATCGAATCTGTATTGAGAACAGCTTCGAAGGATCTGAACTATTTTCGCTATCTCTGGATCAAATAAGAGCTGCTCATGAAGATATAACGAGGAAATCTACTGGAGTAAGGTAAAATGTTCCCATGTCAATATTAAACTTAATAATTATTCAGCGTCGGATGATGGTTTGATCGCAATGCATCGAAAAAATGGTCAAGTTTACTGTTTGTTTCTATTAATATACCAACTCAGTAGAATAACAGAATTTCTAATCTTCCATACTGATAAGAGAATTATGTAAATATCGTTTCTAGAAGGACGATAAAAAATCACAAAAAGTTCAATAACATGTGATAGGCATGCATAATATTCCGAGTTAATTGATCCCCGGAAGATCGTAGGTGGCACAATAGTCACAAATTCGAGAGACTATTTCACTCTCGACTTTGGAAAGTATTTGTTGTGAAAAGCAATAACGAACGGAACAGATTTTGTTGATAATAAATCCACTGTACATATAGAACTAAGTCATGTCCAAATTGTTTGTTCCAATTCATTGAGCTAGAGGGCTTATACATTGAAACTTCCGAATATGAGAAGAGTAGTGATGACTTGACGATTTTTTTCCGAGAACGCCAATGTACGAAGGATTTCGATCACTAACAACTTTTTAGTCATATATACTCTTTGAACGCTGAGTTTTTCGTGTGCTATTGTCAGAAATGAGTTCGTCTGCATTGACGTAGAAAACTAAAAATCAGGATTGACTTGGAATACTCAAACGCGATTAAATTCTGTTGAATCCAATTTCTCTTTTGGTTCTAGTATTAACGGAATATAGAATTCAATAAGTTGTTTCGTATCATTTTTTACGATATGATGAGCTGTTTTCTTTGGAAATTGCATCAACGTACTACTAGTACTCAGGGGAATCACTTTTGGGTATTACCACGCTCACTGTGATAGACCCCATTGGTGGGGCCCACCAATTTTCATTTCCCATTAAACATCGAATCAAATCTTCTTGAAAAATATACTCAATTATGATCTTCTATGGTAATCCACTTTGGGAAGAACGTGAACAATGAACTAGAAAATGTTTACCCCAATACAGCTGTGTTTGTCAAGACAATAGGATTCATGGCCAAAATAAAATTACAAAAATCAACCTTGCAGTGAACGCGTTAAAACTTTCTAGATTGACTACCACCAATTTTGATTCAAAGCTCGGATAGCGATCTTTCTGTTGATCTCATCAAAATATACGAATCCTGATATCTCATTGCACAGGAATCAGAGTTATGAACTGGAAATTTGTGGTTCATCAGATCTAGAATTTTGATCTCTAATAATTCACAAATGGTAAGTTTTGGAAATACCAAGAAAAATGATTGACAGATCGCGAAGAAATTTTCAGAAGAGCTATTGTACAATCTCCAAAAAGATGGTTGCTCGATTTATGACGCTAGAGCAGTGGGGAACGTAAATCAACTCAGGATCATCCGAACTAGAATCAAAAGAAAATTAGCTCCGATTTCGTTTCGACTTAAATTTCATCGCCTCCAGACATTAGAAATCGAACACATTTTGATTTTCGTATCAAATTTCGTGCAAGCTCTCATTGTCCGGAATAACACCGAGTAAAAAGCACACAATTGTATTCTACGTCTCTTTAACTTCGTGTTACAAAATTGATGAAATATCTCAAGTCCGTTCAGGGCAAGGAATTATGTTTGGAGGAAGTAATGATGGAGAGGTTTTCGAAATGCGTTGAGCTCTATTTCCTGATATAATCATTACAAAAATACTTGCCCCTGATCATTCAGGAAAAATCTAAACGGATGGGTACCAGCTAAAGCGCTCTCTGCAATGTTTGTTTCATGTATCGAGTATATCTCCCTGTTATCTCAACTGGAGCTCAACTTGATTTTATATTCACGTTGTTCAAGAAGATTGTATGCCAGACAGTGTAAGACGGACCCATTTTGCGGCTAAAAAAAGTCCATTATCATGAGCACAGGTGTGAACACAATACATTTTTGATAAGGTAACTGACTTTACACAATACTACCATCCGGGTTTTTCAAGAAGATTTCGTCGGTTCGCGAAAATGAATGTCTACCGATTCTCTCACTTCGTGAAAATTGATACAATTCGAGGTTTTCAACATCCACAGTATAAAACATTGCCACCACGGAAAACTACAATTCTTCGCTAATGTTCTCTGTTCTCAAAATTGACGGAGATTAATATTAGAAAGGGCACATACCTCGCGGGTTCACACAAACCCTCACACAAGCGTCCACGTGGAGAGATGGGTAAATATCACCTTTTTGCCCACGCTCTCGCACGCATTGCTTCAGACTAGATCACTCGGTTTTTGCACTTTTTCGGACGGTGGTGGGGTATCACGGGAGAACGAAGCTCTTGTAACTGCGGACGGCGCGAAGTTTCTTTTTGATGCTATTAACAAGATCCGAAGGTTGCATCACCACCGAAGCATCCCTACCGATAGCGTTCAGACGTTCACGTGCGCCACCCGGCTCAAAAAGGCTGAGCGGTCGATTGTTGACCTCAGTCAACGTCCAGCTCACTGTGGTACCCACGTCGGCACTAGGATCGGCTGGGTTTGCCACACTAGACAGTCCGAGCAGCTGTGCACTCGAAGATACCGATATAACTTCATTTGCTGACCCTACCTCTAAACCAAAATCTTCTGATTCACTGCGCCTTGTCAACGTCGTCACTTTGCCATGTGGAAGTCGCCTCACGACCATCTCCACCTGGAAATAATGCACCCAGTTTTAATGATACTTCTTTTGATTCTTTTTTGGAATGATACGTATTGAATTCATCTCCGTAAGAGTTTTCAAAGTCACAATTGATTACGAGAACAAAAAAGATAGTCGACAAAACAGGAATTTAATCATGCTTTGGTGTTTATACTTCTAGGAAGAAGGTATAACGGCGTTATTCAAAATTGATAATTTCTACTTGCTGGCTCGTAAAGTTTTATCAAGAAAAGTAATCAATCCGTTTTCCTCTCGTTAAATATTAGTAGCCAGCACTCACTCGAGGAAATGTAACATTCTTTAAAATATCCTTGACAGATGCAGCTCCATTCAGCGGCACTCCGGCAACACTAAGCACTAAGTCTCCGATGTGCAGAACGTTGTACAGTAAGGGATGATCTTTATGTTTCCAACCTGCAACCCTAAAGATGAGTAACACAAATGTAAGCATACTAATTTATGCATCTTAGTTCCTCAAAATTAGAATCAGTAACGGAAGAAACTTACCAAACGGCCCCAAAACAATCAACAAAGGCAATACTGTCTTTGCAGTCACGTCTTCCAAGTTTGAGCCTCACACCCGCAGGATGGCTCATCTCTTTGCGAAGCTGCAATACCTGCTGCTCCCTGAGAGTGAGCTGGGTTCGTGCTTGACGACTCTGACTAGCGGTAGCTGGGGTTGTAGATTCCCCGTTGGTTTCTGAGGTACGATACTCAATCAAGGCTGCGTACTGCTCACCTTCGTCACTCGAACCTTGTGATCTTGAAACCGACACAATCGAAGGATTGAGTTTCATTTGCAGATTTTAAGGACCATGACTTATTATTACTTGAGGCGCAATGTGCTTTTATATATTTAAAAAAAATGTTTCCCATCGGCTTTGAGACTCCGATATAAGAATCTGCGTGAATTATTATCAATAATGTTTCTTGATCGATCGCTTTATACCGTTGATGAAATCAGTAGCCGTATGAAGCAAAACACCGTTCTGAACATGTACTTAAGGAAAATACAGGACACTAGTTGAGTGTCAAAGTCAACACACCTGATTGTGGCCGGGTTAGTCGTTCTGGCGGGTTCTTCAGTTTGTTGATGAGACGAAGCCAGAAAAACACTATCATAACTTGAGTCGTTAGTGTTTGTTGTTGATGCTAGATTGTTAACAAGTCTGGGACTAGTGGGTACAGGTGGAGCTGGACGTGTCGGTTGCCTGTTGGACGGTCTTCGTTCTTCCGTGAATATATCATCGAAAGTGAAAATCGCAGGCGCGTTTGAGGTAGACGGCGATATAGAATTGGCTGGCACTCGAGCATTTAGCGTTGTCTGTAATTTAACATTAATGGTCACTATCCTAACAACTATACAATACTATTGTAACTTCATGATAGAAACGGCGTGTATGAAGGATATTTTTCGCTTTCATTGAAAAAAATTGGATTTTTCAGGATAAACCTTTGATACTAATCAAAAAACGAATGAAATAAAGACAACATCTCTTACCAAGCTTGGTGGTGGGGGCAATGGGCTTGTAGGATCTCTTGTAGCAGTTCTTTCTGGACCTCTAGAGTACAAATTTTCTTTGGGTTTCAAGACTTTCATGTCCGTTAGTTTCCTAGTGATTACTTGAACCCAGTCCAGCATAATCTGATATGTGGGTGCTGCCAATCTCAGAATCTGATCATTGTTGAAATTTATACAAAACTCATAATCGTTTTTTGGTGTGGCACACAATGTAGGGGACACGTGTAGTGCATTTTGCAATGACTGAGACCACAAAGGATTGTGTTGAGTTGCCTGCTTCTGATCAATGAAGCCCTCCAGACACGGATTAGTATCATCATGAACACAAAAAACTACCCAACTTCTGGGAGGTTCTTTCTCACTCCTGGCATCAGTTCGGCGCAGCCAACCATTTTTGTGTATTTCTCTGAATGAGAGTTGAGCTGGTACTGAAGAAAACACAAATGATGGTTGTCAATGATAATTTGAAATCTTAAGCAAATCAAATAGATATAATCAAAATAATAAAGTAATTATGCTATTCTGAGAATACCATTACATGGGAGCTTGAGCCTGCAGATAACTAAGCAGACCTCAAGATCATGCTCAACAATACATTGAACTCAAAATTGGTTCAGAAATTATTGTTGAGATCAATTGATCAATGAGCAGCAAAACTTTACAGATATCATTCAATTGAAATGCAATGAGAAAAGGACAATATTTCCTCTTATTTTCACACACATTTAACCGCTTAAATTCAAGTGCTAGTTACCTTCAGTATTTGTTTGTGGGTTCTGAGATTCTGAAGTGGGCCCAACATCATTTCTAGACCGATCTTCTGTCGTTCTTGCCATTTCAGTTAATAGCCTGACTGCTTGTAACATTTTTGTGGCAAGAATCAACAAACAGGAATTTTCCTTTTCTTTCGCCTCGTTTTACTTGCAGTGAAGTGAAGTTTCATTTTTGACAACTCGTGAACTGTTGTGGTAATGGAAGGCACTGTACATGAACATCTGGAACCAAATATACCTGGAATGAGGCATTAGGGGATCATCAACACATCTTATTACTCAAGACGCACTTGAATGAGCAAACAAGGAATGTCATCAAGGAATGAACATGTTCCAAACTTTAGTCTACAAAATACAAGAGTTTGAGACCTTAGAAAATGCAAGGGAAACCATTATTAACGCATTTTGATCAATTACAACTATAATAGTATGCAGTGACCAAGAAGCACAGTTTGAACCATGATAGGAGTAGATGCTCAGATAACTATGAGGATCTACAAATAAAGCTACTTGAAACACTGATAATTGTACATAGAATTTTGACTTCACTTTGAAATTCGGTATATTACTGTGTAGTATTGTTCTGGCATTGATATTCGTGATCCTATTCAGTGATGATTCATATTTTTGTCAAATCTGCAAAGCCAACTTTCTATATGCTAACCTGTACCAGACTATGAGTTAATGAGTACCAATCAAAAACAATAAACATGGGATATCAAAGCGATCAAGAATTTTTTTTACTGTCAAGCACAAGATTTCAAAGGAAGTCTTCATTACGGTGAATAGTAGTACCGCGAAGCATGAAAAATTAAAATTAAATGATAATGATAACATTCGCGCACGCACCACAGAGGCTCCCTCATGGATAAGTGATTCTCGTAAATAGAAAATAAAATCCGAGATGCGGAAAATTGAATGAAATTAATCTCGCTATGCAATGGGTTCACTCACGGCAAATCAGCTCAGCAAAAAACTGATGAGTAACTAAGAGTGACCAGACCTCAAATCGTCACTGTCTCTAGGAATTGCAAGCTTGCAAAATCTGATTCCTTTGATCATATGATCTCTCAACTCCAGAGCTGTGACTCATTGTCGTTCCGCTTTCTGGTGATGTAATTATTCCAAAAAAACATGATGATCCCCAGTAGAATCAACGAATATAGACAGGTCTATATTCGTTGGTAGGATTCCAATAACACCTCTCACTCTTGTTTCACTTCAGTTGCCATCGCTCCATCTCTCATCATATGCAGCATCTGCACTTTGTATATCTATACATACCATATTGTATATATATTATCTCAACAAGCGTCCATCTTTTTAAGCACACCGGGAGTTGAGCGGGAGCTTTCGAATTTTTCATTTGTTTTGATTCTGACCTATGTCACCTATGCAGGGAAACAAACTCGTTCATGTTTTGGCACTTCAAATTTGAATGCAATTATGTGATTAGGTTCATTTCAAAGGGGAATTCAATCAGGTATTAATTAAGCAGAATTCTGCATGCTTAACACCATCAACGTAGCTGGAAAACCACACTAGACATATATACATGGTTTTATGGATATGGTGTTTAATCGTCAAGTAATCGGTCAATGTACAAAAGTGAAAAACGGTTTTTCCAAGTCAAGATGCATCAGCAATCACTCTGACCACATTATCGGTGATTACAATTTGAGATACTTTTTTAAGTTTCTTTTCAAATTTTGCAGATGCTTCTTCTAGCATTCCCTCTGGAAAATTTTCTAAGTAACGAGCTACTACTTTCTTTTTCAATTTTTTCATTGAGATTTCCGTTTTAGCACTCACTATTTCTAAGATTGTTCTCTTCCAACTAAATGAAGCATTATCACTGCCATTAGAGTCAATTTTGGATATTTGATCCTGTTCAGATCCACTCTTTTTCTTGAATTCTGGTTGAGAATCACCATTTACATCTTCATCAACTTTCCTTTTTTTGGATTTTTTTTTCTGGGCATCTTCTGTCACAGCTGTTCCATTCTCATCTAGATTTTTGTTCTTTTCAATTTTGACATTATTAGTACAATCGGTTCCATTCTTTTCTGAAAAGGTCATGGAAAGAGTGAACATTCATTGCAAGCCATAGTGATTAACATGAGGCTCACATGATATAATTTATGATCATCAGTGACACCTAATAACTAAATGTCTTCATACATTACACAAAAATTCCCACTTTAAGAAATGAGTTGCATCCATTGCAAAATTTCACTTGTTCAGAGCACAGTTTACTCACGTTTTCCATTTTCTTGTGTTTTGATTGTAGAGTCTCCAGTGGAATCTTTCATTGCTTTCTCCATTTTGTCCCAAACACTTTCCACAACAGGCATACTGACTCTATTGCCACACGCATTTCGAATGAAGTTTAAGAACTTTGCTTTTTTACGAGGAATATTTTCATACTTTGATATGTTGTTCAGAAGATTTCTTTCGGGTTGTGTCAAGTTTGTTGAATTTGTTAAAACGTTATTGACAATAGTGAGCCAAGTCTGCTGTTTCTTCTCCCCTTTATTTGCGCTTGGTTTTTGGACAAAGTCTTTTCCACCATAACGCTGATTCTCTGTTAAGCACTTTGTATGTGCCACATATTCTTCATCTCTGGGAAAAAAAAGATGATACATACAACGAGAATATATTGAAGATAATCTTTAATAATATTGCATACCTGAAATCCTTCAAGCAGTCCACGCATGTTAGAAATGCTGGTCTACGACACTGGAACTGATAATGCTTTGCTACTTTTGGCTTCTGGAGAGAATCTCCGCAGTGATTACAGGTAAATACAACCATAATTCACCGTGAGAATTAGATTTTAATGTTGACGAAAATCTATATATCATCTACAAGACTTTGCTGATTCAATTAGAGAAATTAGGCGGATAATTGCGGATAATCATCGCAACCACAACCACCGAACACGTGTTTCGGATTTATCGGCTTCTCTTCTTTTCAGTTCTGCTGGTCTGACCTAACCCAATCTCATAAGCATTTACCTGACAAGGTTGTAATTAGGGAGGGTAGAGAGAAGGAGACTGGAGAGTAAACTCGGTCCGAAAGCCAGAGCTAGCCAGGATACAGTAACGACATATTTTCCACGAGAGGCGCTACTAGGCTCTGGGCTAAGGCTTCACCGACACGAAACCGGGACGCTCGTGTGCGTAAGAGGCGTGGATCGCGTTAGCATTACGGAGATTGAATGTGCCACGCACACTACTTTGACATTTTTCACCTACTACGAGAGGGGATGAAGGAGGCGGAGTCAGTCTTCCTTCCTTTCAGAAGCTATGAGCCAGCGTCGATCTAGCCCAGAACACCCCAGAGCCTCTAGTGGCCAACTCTGGAAGTGTAATTGTATCCTGACAGAAACTAGTTTTGTACACGGCGAAAGCCCAGAGTTTACTCCTCCTTCTCTCTACCCTCCCTAGTTGCATGTAATGGTCCGAGTGCGGTGGCGCCACGGTCTAGCTGTAACGTGAGTGTTTACGCACACACTTTCTCGTCCGTGAGCTCAGCTCACGGACGCCAATAGGGACTCTCTGCCCCTAGCAGAGATTGGTAGAGATCCCCTAGCTAGAATCTGCTAGATCAAGGAAAATACCGCGCTTTTTCAATTGTATCTTCCAACTTTCCTACACTTAATCCAATGTGATACCGTACAGATCAGGCTGCAGATATCAACAAAAAGATCTCCTTCCATTATTCCTGACATGGATATTATAGCATTCATTCATCCGCTCGCTGAAGACTAACAAAGTTGGTTAATTTTGCACACGATTGCACAATCAACGTGAGCCCATCACCAAGATCTCTGCAACGGGGACGTTTTTTTATCTTTTCCCGCTTCATAATGAGGAATTGGAGAAATAATGGGAGGCTTGATTTTTATGCAAGCAACAAAACGCCAAGAATCCGTGCAGGGCGTGTCACGTGATCTATGAATCGCGGTGACGAGAGCGCCCCGTAATGCGTATGACTGACATATATCTCAAGTAGGCATAACCTGGCCACAGATGATTCGGTATCACTCACCCTGACGATAACTTGCGATAAGTTGACGTCGTGACGGTGTTGTAAACATTATTATACACAGAAAGCATTAGACAATGTTGAGAACAGTGATTGATTTGTGATAATTAGTGATAACCCTATATAAGTGATCTGCCTTAGCTCCCTGACCGGATTTGCTTCTTACGAAACCCATCCCCGAATCGGTAATTCCAGTTCAAACCCAAACCACTTTCTATACGTTCTCTGACTTTGCTATCTGAAATACAATTTAGAACAATGCCGTGACAGTAAACTGTGATTAGAGTGGATTACTTGCAAGTGCATCATACATAGAATGGCGCTTGAATGATCAAACTTTGAGATACTCTGCTGGTAGCTCCATTGCTTTGAGATTCTGGATTGTTGATGTTAGAGCACGCTTATGATCATTTACCATTCTCCCTTCAAAACCAACAAAACTCTTATTTGCAGATCTGACTCCATAGGCAAGTATTTTCTTATTCATCCAAGTTTTCATCTCGTAAACATACTGCATGCGCAAAATGTTCATTTGCGTATCTTGGAAAATCTGATTCATTATTGCTGTAGTTGCATTAGTATCAAAAATTCCTATGACAGCTTGCAGTGATGAGACTCTTTGGGATATTTACATATATTCTTGTTTTAGAATGATTGATCATACTGTTGAAGGCAAAATGGAGTTGATGCAAGTTTACAAAAACTTGGACACAA
The DNA here is from genome assembly GCA_029851415.1 of Eretmocerus hayati. Classification (NCBI taxonomy): domain Eukaryota; kingdom Metazoa; phylum Arthropoda; class Insecta; order Hymenoptera; family Aphelinidae; genus Eretmocerus; species Eretmocerus hayati. The sequence goes on along the minus strand of CM056741.1, from coordinate 53,772,365 downwards.
AAGTTGAGCTTATTAGAGAGAGCCTCAATGGGAGGAAACCGAACATGATTTGTGATACCTCCACAAAAATGTTTGATCAAGGTGTAAAGGCAAAACAACGGCGGAAATTTGATGATGCTTATATTTACTTCAAAAGATGGTTACTTTGTAACCAATGGATACAAAGCAAGGGATTAGACAAGGATATGATCAAAAAATATTTTCCTCAATCAAAGGCAAGCCAATAACATATTGAATATTCAATGCACTATCAGCATTAATAGTCATAGTATTAATGTACTGTTATTAATGAAAACATCTCATTCTATCTCTCTTAGGTCAATCAAGTGAAAAGCCTCTTAACCGAAGTCACAGACTGTATAAGGATTGAATTTGATGCTCGCCGAAATCCACCTCGAAATTCAAACAGCCCTAAAGCAATAGGCATAAAAAAGAACAGTGATCTGTCTCTGCAACTACCTGATGTTCCAAGTGATGAACCTCAACCAAAACGAGAGGATGATATAACTTGTTCGGAGCTGCACAATTTGATGCAGAAAGGAGATAAAAAAGTGCTCATTATCGATGTTAGGCCCAGCAAAGAGTTTTCCAAATCAAGTTTACCATACAAAGATAATATGATTCACATACCAGCAGAGAAGATTAAACATAAGTAAATGATAATTCTTCACTATCTTCTTATTCCAAACTATAAATTGAACTCTTATCTACAGTTGGACAAATTTTGTTATTCGTGATGTAAACTCCAATTTTTCTGATGGTTCCAGACTTATTGACAAGTATTCTTTACAGGCAGGTTCCTTCAGTCTACAAAAACCTATTGACAAATGATGAAAAAGCTTACAAGCGGTTTGAAAAACGATCTGCACAGTACACTGATGTGATTGTATTGGTTGATTCAAATTCCTCTGTAGAAACCATGGAAAATGATAGTTCAATAAATTTCATCAAAGAATCATTTGAAAAGTGGGACGCGTGTACAAGGTACAAGAAAATAGCAGTATTGAAAAATGGATTTGAGGAGTGGAAGAAGAAGTATCCTGAAAAAGTCTTCATCCCAAGCGAATCTCTCCCAAAACATGTGAGCTGCCCTTCTGATCTGAGCCAGGTTTGGATGCAAGTTATTGCCTGTGTCTAGAATTTTACTCTGCTTAGTTCCAACAGCTGAGATTGCATTTTCATTATAGATTTCCTCTCTTTTAATCACTTGATAATCTCTATTACAAGTTAATGTCACAATATCAATACTTGATTGTGCAGGATCCTCCAATAAATTCACCTTCTTTACCGGAGAATAACGAACCTGTTAATAATGACTTGGATTACACAAATCAAGCTTCAGAAAATACCCTGTCACCAATATTATCTACTTCACAACGTTTGGATCCCCCAGTCCGGTATCCTTCAACATCGCAGACACCGAAGTTGGTAAGGTCTTTTGATTCCCTGTGGGTATTCTCCTCTCCTGCTCGATCCAATATATTAGATGAGATTCCACTCATCTCGAGCCATAAGCTCTCTTATTTCATGAACATTTGCCATTGTATGCCTGTGACCGCAAGTATTTTCATTTTCATGTCTCAACTGTTTCCCGTATTGATGAACAGTGCAACATGGTTCACCCGCTCCCCCTTGCCAGTCTCATATTATTTGATCTAACTATACATTCATTTTATTTCAGATAAAAAAAGATGATAATCCGACAAAGCAACACAACAATACGCCAAAATCTCATCAGTCTCAATTTCTGCCTGAAATTATGAATGGGAATCATCATCCTAGCAATACTAACATCAACAACAAACAAGCTCTCATCACCAACAAAATTAAACCATCCAAAGTTGTTCTGGAACCCATGAGACCTATCATTGATCGAAGTAAAAAGCCTTCTCATTTGAGCAAAAATAATTTGCAAGAGAAGATCAGTGCATTAGAAAAAGAAGTTGAAAATATAGATGATGTAATGTTCTTCTGGAATAGAACTCTGTCAAAAGGTGGTCAGTTAGATGATTGGACCCGAGAACAATATGAAATGAAGAGCAAGTCACGGGAGCAGAAGGTGAGTATCTCTCTTATATACTGAAGAACAGTTTAATTGATAAGGTTCGATTCGAATTCTTTTAAGTGCTTTGACTACAGATGGCTAAATTAATTCACTTTTTTCACCATCTGGTCAGAAATAAAACCATCAATCCAAATCAACTCATCTAATCGAAGAAACTTTCTATTTGGTGCAAATAAAGCATCTATTTTACGAGCTGGTGTATGAAAAAAATCGATATCTTGTCATGATATCGAAAAAATAGCCCCTTTTGTTCATCCAGATTTTACAGAGCTCAAAGAGAATTTGGTTCTTGACACTGCATAGAAAAATTAATATTGGGTGCCAAATTGCCTGAACTTCGTATTGTAGACACATGATACTTGCCAATCACACTAAATAATAACAATAATTCAGGGCCTGCGCGTCGTGTTCCGCAAATCAAAATTTGTATACGATGAAAGAAAATATGTGGTTTAGTACAATCTTCTGTTGGTTGTTGTTTCATCTTCTGCAATACTAATTTTCAAAGAATCTTGGAGAGAACAACTTGAATGAGTTGGCTTATCAGCGTTCAATCTTTTGCATGTTGATGCATTTGTACGATTTTCACCAAGTTTCTAAACTAGGTGGACTAGGCTTTCATGTAATAGTATTGTCTGACCCTATGCCTCTAGTTTTTAGGCCGAGAGTTCGTCTGAAATGGGCTACTGGCACATTTTTCGGTTGCCATTAACAAAATTGACGGGTCTTCTTTGTTTTATCAGCTTTTTCTATTGGAGCCTTAGTAAAAATGGCGGTCTCACAATTTTACAAAAGTACAATGCTTGAGATCTAGTAATTTTCCTTTTTGCTTAATAGATACTTCGAGTTACTTCGAAGAAAATCAAACGCTATCTTATGAATGGAAAACGCATGTTCGACCCCTCTCTTTTTAGGATATAGAATATTACCAATGTTTTTCTTTAAGAGAAAAACACGTAAATACGTTATTGTAGAGTCGTAATGAAAAAATTCTGTAAATTACTAGGTAATTGCTCAAATTCACTAATGGAAACTCAAAAATCGACTTCTATGTTGTTCTATATTTCAGTGTATGAAAACCATCGTTATGATGCTTAGCGGGTCGAAATATATGTGTAAAATTGTTCTGCGAATACTTTTGACGGATCGCATTAATGCATCTTTGATGTTATTATTTTATTATATTTGCCTGAAATTAAATAAACGCTAATTTTGAAAATAATGCGATATCTAGCGATTCAAAGGATATCGGGTACATTTGACGACAAAACAGGCCGCGGTCGATCCTATATAGGGTGCTGAGCCGAGATATACGCGAGAAAATGAGAAGTTTCATGAAAGTGGTGTCTCTCCTAAAATTGCAATGATAAGTGCCATTGAAAGATCGCGTAACCGCAAGAAAATGTTGTTTGCACTTAATTTGCATCGAATTTAATGTCACGGAATTATGTGAATCTTAACAAGTCTTGTGAAAATTTCATTATCAACACTCATAATCATTGAAATTATAAATGAAGAAAGAAAATTTCCATAATCAACTAGCCGATAATACTGCTTCATTTCCCCTCGTGAATCAATTGATAATTATCTCAATTTCCAATGGAATGGTCGTGGGTTTGAGCTCTTCTTTTTATGTACGATTTCTGACCCATTTCGTTATGTACAATCACAAACTTCTTGTTTAGATCTAATTTTTCCGCAACTTTGAATACTATTGAACCAAAAGCGAATATTTCACTAATATTCACTGAATTTTCGTTGTAGATTTTGGAGATTAACAGACTGAAGAACTCTAAAACCGGCGAAACCAAGAGTGCCAATCTGTATCCGGCTTTGCCCGACAAATCATTATCAAAGATGACCCTGAAAAGCAAACCCAAGATTAATAGCACGAAGCCATTGTCAAAGTAAGTTCTTCCTCGCCTCTTTATTGTCCGTGATGAATCTCATGATCCGTTTTGATCTGCAGTGAAGAGAAAGAAAATCTTGATGTGCGAAAAGATAAGAAAGAAAAACCATTGGCAACTAATGTTGAACCTGAAGGAATGGAAATTGATGAAGACAAAGAAACCTATATCGAACCCTTGAAATCTGAAAATTCATTCTCTAACTCCGGACTAAAACGCTCACATTCTAGTCCAAACCTCTCGCAGGTAAAGAAGTTTAAAGAAAATCATCAAGTAAATATCTTTCTTTTTTATTTTTTCCTGGTTTTTTCTTCCAACAACTTTCAATATCTTCGAAATTAAATCTACACTTCGTTATGTTATATTACCATAGTACTCCACTTTATCATTGCTTAGTAAATTGATTTAAAAAATTCTCCATTCAGAAATTAGAACCGAGATCTATACCAGAAATCAACAGAAATTTGAAACCTAAAGCTATTGAAAACTCTGACCGCAATCGGATGCAGCCAATTATTCCGCATCAAGGTAGAGAAATGAGGATGGAGCCAGTTTCCTGCTCAAATGGGGTGAGTGATACTAGTATCTTATCCGTCAAGACTTGTTGCTAATTATGCGAGACACGGTATAAAAAAAAGTTGGGTAAGAACTAACAAGTAGAGTATGCCTTTCCATGTAGACTTGTTGTTATTAGTCTTAAATACGAATTTGAGATTTGTCATCAGCCCTCTGACGTCAGGCTTTCCGGATAGATGGTAGAACTCTTCTTTGCCCAGACAATAGTCCTGAGATATCAAGTTAAACACACCGTAAAACCATGCCTGCACGACTATTGCAGTGGAAAAAAAATAATAGTCATGAATCCTCGATCAAGTAGGAGGTTTTGTATTTATCATTTGAAAACTTCACTGAATCTTCGGCATAAACGGACGATAAATCGATTCTCCGTGATCAAAACTCGAAGAGATGAAAAATTCAAAGTCTCGTCGATCTTGAAGAACGGTGGGGAATCGAATGAATTCCCAAAAATTTCACGATAAAAATTATATCGCGACGTTTCGTCCACAAGGTATCGTGGACCTCATCAGGCGATCTAAAGAATTGTTAGACCGCAAGCCTTGGGGTCCACAAAACCTTATGGACAAAACGTCGCAATAAAATATCAATCATGAAATTTTTGGGAATTTATTTGATCCCCCACCGTTCTTCAAGGTCGACGAGACTTTGAATTTTTCATCATATGGAAGCTCAAGTTCGACAAAAACTACCAATATCCTTTCAAAATTCTAAGAGCTTTGATTTTTATGCGATGTTGAGCCCTTTGCATGATTAGGGCTGCGTAATTGTGAGTGTTGAGTCTAGATCGTCTCGGTAAAAAGCAAACTTTGGCCAGCTTCATTTTGTTTTGGAGTATCTCGGGCAAAGAAACTTTGATCTTAGTAATGTAGCGTTCATCTCCAAAATCGAGACTAATTTATAGATCGTTTTCAGTCCGACTGTGTGAAGAGTCACATAACATAAATTTGAGAATGATTCTACGATACCATCCCCTCACTCATCACAAAGAAATGAATTTTGTTACTTTTGAAGGGCAAAATTTTGTCCCAAAAGTGAGTAATCTAGTTAAGGAGAGATTTATTCATAATCATTTCAGTTTGATTTCAATGACCGGTTCGTAATGGAAGTAAATTCTCTCAGAAATTGTGAAAATTTCCTTATTTTCGATAAATTCAGGGACTTACCGGGAAGAAATAGTTTTTTGGCCACAATTTACATATCTCTCCAAGCATACTGAATTATACGCATTCCCACTAAATCTGAAAGAGTGCTTTATTCAGTGATTCCAGAATAACTTGCGAGAATCGATCATCGTTAATCTGGTCGAACTATTCATAAGTGCATCAGCTGCAATAAAAAAAATATGCCGATGACGCTGTCAAAACTCAAACACCACCATTCATTTTTCGACAAGACCAGCCCACATCAAGTCTACACGTATAGCGTGGATTTTGGTCTCAAGTGGCATTGAATTACCTCATGATAGTACACAAGTGTGTATTAGAATTTTTTAAAAATGTCTTAGGGATTCTTGCAGATTAAAGTGTCCTGGTAAAAATAAGTGCCTCATGATCATATATGAACATGTTCCCAGCCATACTGAGTCATCTATGACCATCTGTGATCTCAGAAAATATTATGTCTCCGTGGTTAGTCATAGGTACACAAAGCCAACTCGTACATGGCCGTAGGGTATCGTAATCAAGTGGTTGTACATGACATTTTCAATATCGGATGGAGTGCTCGCAGTTGGAGCCCCAAGCGCGCTTATTTCGAAGTTTCGGATTGAGAAACATTTCGAGTTGGTAATAGAGTGCTTCATTTCCGACATGAATTCCTAGGATCAAGTGAGACCAATGACGACCTATGACTCCGGCCTCATGGTCATAGGCGGTCATGTTTGACCACAGTCCGGTCGGGAACATGTTCATAAATGATCATGAGACACTTATTTTTACTAGGGTGCACAACAAAAATTTCAATATTCATGTCTACGAAAAGAGTTTACTGATTTTTCTGAAATCCAACGTATGGACGAGTGCATGTCTCTGTACACAAGTCACGCACCTTTCCACGTGTATTTACAGAGGAAGCTGAGATGAAGCTGCATAGTTTTTGTAGTATCTCTCTCAAATCCTGTAACCGGTTGACTGAGCGGCGCTGATATGGTGAATATTCATGCCGTACTAAAGCACGTGTTCTTAGTAGATATCTGGTCGACATTCAGAGTCGAGTTTTCACAAGAATGTATATTCAACAGGCTTGATACTGAAGCCCAAATTGTAACATTCCAAGTTGCACCTTCGCTATTCCCAACTCGTCAACCTCATTGCTTGAACATGCAACTGATGGCAGCTAGGCAGGTTTTCGTGGTATTTGGGGGGGGGGGGGGGGGTCACTCGATAAAATTCGGTGATTCTTTTGTGTTTTAGCCCGCTGAATCCAATTTTCGATGGTGCAGACTCGTAGAATAAGTGAGCCAGAATTCGTTGAATAACCAATTTTTATAAACGAATGAAGAAATGATTTTTTTGTCCATGAAAAAAAACTATACGATTTTCAAGTCATTCTCAGTCAAAGAGGTCTTTACAAGTTTATAATGAAAATGCATAATTTCCTTGGAAAAAATCCTCATGTTTGAAAAAGTCGATTTTTGCAATAATCAAACTATTGCTGCTCGGCTGCAAATTGAAATTAACGCATCGTGCTTACTTGCTCTTTCAAGTCTTATCAATAGATGGGGAGAGTAAATCTGTCGGAAAACTGCTTGCCTAGCCTGTTCTATGAGCTCGTATGAACCTGTGTTTTTAGTACACCATTTCATATAATGATACCTAAAAGACCAACTTTGCTCACGATTTTGACTTCATTTCGCTTAGATCATTCGGCTGTAGCCCGGAGTATATTACACCGGAAAATCATTAGGTGATTAAAAAGTAAAGATAAAAAAGAGATATTAGTCCTCTACGATCGAGTTTAAGATTTCTCACATTTCAAAATCATTAGGTGATTGTTGAAAAATTACAGAAAACTCATTGTACGAAAAAAAAAATTTTCGATGATTTTCTGGTGTAATATACTTCAGGCTATAGACAAATGATTCGAGCGAAAAGAAGTCAAAACCGTGAGCAAAGTCGATCTTTTGAACAAGTATCAGTGCATGAGCTGGTGGCGTTACAAAAGTACCGAAAACCCGGGTTCGTTGAAGCTCACGCCCCAGACGAGGCAAGCAGTTTTCCGATGGATTTTTCCTCTCCTTCTGGTGAGAAGGCTTGAAAGAACAATTTGAGCCACAGTGCGTTAGAAAATTTCAATTTACAGCCAAGCAACACTTGTTTGATTATTGCAAGAACCAGCTTTTTTCAATCTTTGGGATTTTTTCTGGGATAACTAAGCGTTTTCATGAAAAATTTGTGGAGACCATCTCGGCTCTGAATAACTTAAAAAATGTACAGAAGTTTTTTTATGGACAATCCTCGTGATGATTCCGACCCTCGCCCACGGCTCGGGACAAAAACTTATCACTCTGATGCGAAAAAAAATTTTTTGACTCACTGTGCGAGAATAGTACATTAAGCAACATGGGTGAAAAGGAAGATTCCCGCAAGAGTGTCCGGAAAGAGTGCGAGAAAGTTACTTTCTCGCGCGGTTCCGGACACGAGTGCGGGAACTTTTCGCCCGCGTTGCTTATACTATTTTATGCAACCTGTGCGGAAAACTGTACCTCCACAACTTTTAAAACAATTGGCGGTCAGGACGTGAATGAAATGATATAATCATGATGAAATAAGTATCCTTTAGACAAATAATTATTCTAAAAATCAAAATCACAAAAAGGTACTCATTGCCGAGTACCTTGATCTAATACAAATCGATGGCACTTTTCTAGGGATGTCAACTGACCTCCAAAATGAATCCAATTATTTTGGTGTAGTGAGAGATGGACTTCTGTTATAACTTTTTTTCAACTGGAACAACGTTTTCACCATTTCTAATAATGCGTCAGAGTCGCTTATTCGACAAACTTTTCGGGGAAGTCGTCGGTAGGGAATGGGCGACCGGGGCGCGGAGCGGGCGAAGCCCCCGGGGGAAATAAAATTCTGAAAAATGTATCAAAAAAAACCTCTTGCTCATATCGCGTATTACCGATCGTTGCTCAAAAATATCGCCGAATTTCAAAAGATTCAATTTTTATAATTCATACAACTGTGTATGATGATGATCAATCATCTAAATACATTTGAAAAGGTGGCTTTTGAATGGATAAATATATATCTCTATCCAGTGAGAGTATTTTTCAAGTAAAGATGAAAATATAAAATGATGAGTTATCGAAGGGTTGGAATCCGCCTACTAGAAACAGATTGACATGCAAGGTTGACTCATTGAATTTTTTTCTAAGTTTCCAATTCGCTATGAAAATTTCGATGAATCCATTTTTGCACAGATTTCACTTTCTCACTATGTTTTGTCAAACATAGTGAGAAAGTTACTTTCTCGCACACTTAGCCGTGCGAGAATGACTTTCTGCATTTCTTTCGGCACGGGTACCTTGCATAGAAAGTTGACTTTTCGCACAGTTTTACGCACAGCGTTGCATAAAGTAACTTTTTTCGCACTGATTTTCCACTTTCTCTCACAGTTTGTCAAAAATAGTATTCGATACACGGGTGTAATAGTACATTACGCGTCGAGTGCTGGAAACATCTTTTCCTTCGGGAAACCAAGCTGGAAGTGGGTGATGGCACCGTCCAGCTTGGTTTTCCCGAAGGAAAAATGTTTCCGCACGAAGCGCGTATGCAGTTTTATACGTCTGTACGCAGAAACCGCTTGTTTCCAGGCCTCCTCGCGTAGCGAGGAGGCCTAGAAACACGCTGTTTCTACGTATGGACGTATAAAACTTATTTCTCGGATCCTCGTGTTGATTCCGACCTTCGCCTACGGCTCAGACTGGAAACCCAACACTCGGACGCGAAAAAAAGTTTTTTCACCCTTGTATCGAAATGTACTATTTCATTTGTTTATAAAAATTTGTTTATAACAACTTCTGGCCCGCTTCTACGATTTAGCACCATCGAAAGTCGGATTCGCAGCGGATCGAGGCACCAGAAAAATCACTGAATTTTATCCGATGACCCTAAAAATGCTATGGAATCCTACTTGAGCGACACATTTCAGTCGACCCGAAAGGATAATACGTCTGTTGCATATGCTTGTCGTATGAATAAGAAAATTGTCTATGAATCAAAGAAAATTCGGCATTCTCTCATAATCGTGCCAATATGGCTCAGATCCGGTGCCCCTCATGACAATGGATACACGTTTAAAAAATCATCATTACATGTCTCCATGAGTATTTCTGGGTAACTCGGACAAAAACAGAAGGCTTTTCGTCAGCGGGACCGGGATAATACATAATGTGTGTGAATTACACAGTTCTCCCCTAAACGTGGAATAACTTTTCGCACGACCGTCCGTAAAGCACGTGCTTCATGCACGGCAGATTTTGTTTTTCGGACGCCTGTGCCGCAGGCGAAGGTCGAAATAATCGCTCTGAAGCGGGGAACCTCATAAATGAGTTGCGAATACTACTTTTTACAATTTTGTAAGCGCCCAAACATCGGAAAATTGCAAAAAGTACTATTTTGATAGGAGGGTGGGAAGTTTGGTTTTCCTTCCCGAGTGATTGTTTTTCGTCTCGAGCTCCGGCGAGGGTCGAAATTATCACGAGTAAAGCAAAAAAAAATGTTCACGCCCGAGTGTCGAAAAATACGCTTTACGCACGGCAGATCTCATGTTTCGCACGCCCAGTCGTGCGAAAAAAGTATTTCATAACAAACGACGATAGCCGGATCTAAATCTATAAAAAACATTGTTTAGAAAACAGTAAACATATTGCGCTCCATAACTTACGGTTCTACGTAGTCAATGAATGAGAAATCATCTCCGAATTCTTCGCATTATTGATAACATTCCTCTTCATTCAACGTTTCATTTTGAAAATGGTTCACATTCTTGATTCGAATTTTCCTGGACATCATTGAGTGCCTTGTTCAACGCGCAATGAATATTTTATAGGCATTCCAATCATGTACTATAAAAAAAAAATCGCGTTTAAATGAAATCAAGCAAAAATGCAGATAGGTTACAAGTTCGCGAAACTGAGCTGTTGATTAATCGAACAAGAAATTCTGAGACGATCAAAGAAATAAGTAGCCCCGAAAAAATAACAACCAATTCTAAAAATGACTCTTGTGCCTTTCTATCAAATTAGTACCCCAAAAAGTGAAAAATGCTAAACAAACTAATTCAACGATATCGTTTCCCTCCATAATAATATATAATGATAGCTTTTTTAAAAAATCACGTTACACAAAAGTAAACACTCCTCGAAATATCTTACGACATACAGTAGGCGCCTCATTGTCAAATTTGCACAGTTGCTGTAGAAATGCCTATCAACTCATAATCATCATCATACATTTAGTTCGGCTTTTAGCGTCAGTCATATTATTACTATTATACCTCATAATCTGAATCTCAAGCTCAATAAATATTTTTCTCAAAGCTCTCGATATGTCATGACGCCAAAAGGTGCTAAACACGTGCACGCGCGCGCCCGAAAACGCGTTCGAAGCTCCACTGATTCGCGAATATTATTGTCTCGTAAGTACGATAATTAGGCGTGACGTATGCGAGTGAGCGTCAATAGCGCAAAATGCTTCTTTGCTGAAAACTTGCGAAAAACGCGCGCATCGTCGAGGGTATTAAGATACACCTATATACATACACACAAAATTGTATTTGAAATTCCATGTCATTGCTATATGTATCTATGTATATAGGAAAATGGTTCGGATGCTCCAGAGTGTATAATAGAAGCGGGGGAAATCAACTCTTTCGATGAACATCACACGTGACGGTATATGTCAACGTGCAATAATTTCCTTATCGCGTGTCTCTCTGGTGGCTTCAGTCGGCGAGTGTTACTGCTCGGCACCGCATCATCTCGGTTATCATTGATATACAGTCAGCAGCTTCTGTTCTGAATACTTTCTTACTAATTTAAAGTGAATCGACTATACTAGGTTTCTGCAGCTTAATTTCGTGTGTACGGTGGGTTTAGATCGATTCTTACCAAAATTGCGTGATATTGACCCCGTGACCATCTATACGTCATATATGATACTGACAATATTTACATAGTTCAAAACTGTGGTGTGAATTTGATAGTTTGACTGAGTGGTTGATATAAATCTGAACAATAAGTCATGGTGCAAATTAAATTTTTCAACGTCGTCGACAAGAGAAATCCTGTGAGTAATAGTTTTGTAATAAAAAATAATTCATACAAAATTCCTTACATTTCCATGTACGAGAGTGCGTGAAAACTTTTTTGTCATTCTTGAGTGATAGTTTTTTAGACTGAGTCGTTAGACGAGGGTCGGAATCATCATGAGGATGCGAAAAATAGATTTTACTCCTGCGTATCGAAGTATATTTTTTTGATATACTGTGAGTTAAAAATGACAAATTGTGCCCAAAGTACGATGGTGTTTTGTGTTTGTAAATAGCTTAGACTAATCAATGAGCATGAGATTCCACGGATAAAGTATTCATACTATGCCATGCAAAACCGACCTTTTATATACTCTTGACGCTCTTATCGAATGGAAGATTACGGTATATTCTGCCTTGTGGACGGACAATAATTTGATTATTGATAGCGCGAGCTGATGAGTTTACTTTTATACACGGGCACTGGTATACTGATTTATAGATCAAGGTATCTTCACGTTCACGGTTCTTTCCACAATTTTAACAATTATAAAGATATGTATTATTATGTGACCGGATGCATCAGAACGCGCTCAAATAGACGCTCTCCTAAATAATTTATAGCCTCTTGTATATAATTGGAAACTCAAACATTTGGCTATTAATCGACCTTTGCCTTGATTCGTTTCAATTGTTGAGAAAAATTATCATAAATTCACTGCTTGTGTTTATTTTCTCAATGAATGTATAGATACATTGAGGTAATTCAGACAGATTTGGTATCTCTCAATGTCATAAGTATTTGAGCACAGATGAGTGGAGTGCCGGAGTCAATGATACCTTGTATCAAATGAAAAATTATAGGTTTTCTCGATCAAATTTCAAAAGATGGAATATTTTTTCATCGCATAAGACCGGATGAATTTTGTCCGTCTTGCTCAGAAGTTTAGACATTACATCATTCCATTACGTAAAGTCGAAATTGTGGTGAAAAATTCAGGTGCATACAAATCATTCGCTTGAGACTTTTTCATTATATTGAACAAACTTCGATCTAATGAAGTGGTTCTTCTGAATGTTTCCCATCGTTTACACCCCATCAAATTTGATCGATGATTTGAGTTGTTGCGATTTTCTTTCATTATTCCTATTAGAGTAAAACAGAAAATCAATGACAATGTCTTTAAGAAATTTCAGTTATTTTCGATGATACCGAACACCTTGATATTGGTACACAATTAATTGACAATAATCATCTTTCTTTATGCATTCAATTATTCTCATTCATTGAGAAAATATCCGAAGTTATTTTTGCAGTATGGATTTCTTTCATTTTCTCTTTGCGAAAGTATTCATTTGCTCCACGAAATTATAAACAAGAAAATCATTCTCTCCCCTGTTTGTTTGTCCAACAAACTTCCTGTACCAGTAAAATGAATTTTTTTTCAATCCCACCAAATAATAATTTTTTTCAAGACGTAAATTATACTTGTAGAATGAAAATTCTTCAGTCATTGACAATGCATCACTTGGCTCTCCTCGAATTAAAAATACGTTTGCTTTGACAAATTCATTGTAATACAAACACACTGGATGTTAATATAAATTCTGTCCTGTTTCATTCAAATAAAATATCTGATACGTCCGAAATCGAATGCAATTGTTCAAAAATGTCGACTGAGAAATTAAAGTGCATTTATTGTTTACTTTTCATAGAAATCGATTGATAACTACGGATACACTGAATTCGAGTTTCTTATTGAAAAAACTGAGAAAAATGATGACCATTACATAGAGAGTTATAAAAGACGCAAGTACTACCTAGCCGCAAACCGTTGTTAGGACATTGCATACCATGTTATTGGAATTTGTTCTGTGGCGTGATCGTAATTTGAATATATGTACATCAATTTGGGTTCAATCACTCGTATTATTACCTTTCTTACCTCTATATATATATATATATTGATAGAAATCAAGTTGAACGTATGTCTCGATACTGGTCACTGGGTTCGATGTCCTCTCTTGCAAAGTTTTGCCAAGGCGATATACTTTACAAACAAGCTTCCACTCATTTTTATGTTTGCTGCGACGGGTCCCACCGGTGGGCCCCGCTCATCCTTTTTCGGGTGCGGCGGTGATCAAAATCCAATTTATTAGCGTCGCAGCGAACGTATTAAGTGGAATTTTTTCGATAAAATTTAGACATCGTAATCTAAAATTAATAAAATTTGATGTTTAATTATTATGTAGGATTACTGTAGCTTACTCTGATCGACATTTCTGTGTGTTTGAGTGATAAAATCATTCCAAAAAGTTGAAAATATCGCACGCTCAAATTCAGAAGCTTCTTCCAAAGTATAGATAATGATACACTCATTAACTGCTCAACTACCGTGCGAAAATTTTAAATGTTCAATGATTCAGAATGAAATAACTGCACGATTTGATCAATAGACATTTGTCATTAATGATTTATAGCTATCATTATCGATATGTATTGCATATTAGTCTAACAGTTTATTGATCAACAAATGTCGAGACTCAAGGTTTTTTGTTACAATCAATCTTTTACAACATCGTAATCACTCTACTAAGTACTCGATGTACATACTTATGTTTTGTAAATATCAAATGAACGATGACATCGCTACTCTTCAATTCCACATAACGTATATGTAACATGATTTTCTTTCTGATTTCATAGGCACAAATATGTTATAACTACTTCTTGAGAATAAAAACTCCGATGAATGATCATTTTGTGAATAAGCAAATCCGAGCAACTCTCTGACATGCGAGGCGTTTTATTATGTCAGCACGTGGACCTACCGGAGTCGAACATAATAGGCTTCCAAATCCAATGTCCGACAGGAGAACTTTGCGTGTTGAAACTATTATGCTGTAACATTTGCGAAATCCGGTTCAGATACTCGTCTTCAAAACAATGTGTAGGTGTAGAATAGGATGAACTTTTTTTACGTTTAAAATTTATCGTTAATTCCGGATATTTTTTTCACAAACAAGATTCCTATTATGTCTGCTACATAAAGTGTATTAAAAAGTATGTTGGAATAGAATTAAACAGTTTTGCTTTTTTTTCACGATGCAGTGCACTCCATCAATCTCGATATAGGAACTCGGAGCGTGTTACAACTAATTGTATACTATTTTATCAACAATCTGAAATGAATAATATGAGTAGGCCAAAGGAAAAAGATAGGTTCAGTGCTTAATTAATTCTATCAAATCTCTTATCATAAAGAAATTTTATAATTGATACTTGAGATACGTCCTCCAAACGTCATCGAACATCGAACTCTGTCAAAGATAGCGAATCTATCTATGTATTACATGATGCTTCATTATCCATTAATGAAGCGATTACTCTAATATTCTGATGACTTACATGTAATATTTTCGAAATATTCGCGTACGTACATCATATTTACATCGGAAAATTTGAATTACAATCGAATAATAATTTCTAATCTCCTAGATCTATCTTCATCTCATAAAATGCTACTCGTCGAGTATCGACTAACGATTCGATCATATCTTGAAACCCTGTTTTAGCGATCTCTAGAATCAATTCAATCACACCGTTATCAAGGAGAAAATTGTTATCTACGATCAACTGAGAAAGCTTATGATAACACTCAAAATGAAATTCCATCCTCGAATCGTACAAAATGATTAAATATCCTCAAATATTCAAAAAATTCAGTAAAATAAATAAAATTGATGATACAGAGTTCGCTTTGAAACTCAATTTGCATAAATCAAGGTCTTACATTGTGATAAGAAAAAGTCTATTGACAATTGAATAAATCAAAATTGTCTTGATACGATGTTTGTTATCAGTTAACTCGGATGCAACTGTTAGATAAAATGTCTCTATTGTAAAAATGAGAAAAAAAGAACATTTTTTGAATGATTTTTTGTCTATGTTGCTTACAGCATCCAGGTATAACGGGATTAAAAAATTTGGGAAACTCGTGCTACATGAACAGCATTGTTCAATGTCTCAGCAATACAGTATATTTGGCAAATTATTTCATAGAAGGTCAATACATGAACGATTTGAACAAGAATCACGAAAAAAATAATTCAGGAAACTATGTCGCAGAAGAGGTTGCCCAAGTAATCAGAGCTTTGTGGAGAGGCTTGTACAAGAGTATCTCACCTCATGATCTAAAGGTAAGCTTATTTGCAACATTATCACTTTGTATAATTGTTCTATTGATCAGTCTCTCTTGCAGTATCAATAATATCGATCATTATCCTTAGAACCGGCTTGTTTTACGATACTTTTGAGTCTTGAATTTCACATCCAATCAGAATTAAGCCGGTTTTTTTCAGTCAAATCCTTTACCAAGTTTGTCGCCAAAAAATTCACATATCTCAAAATCAATCCAGAAGTATTTCTTTCGTGAGCCAGTCGGCGAGCCGCCTCCCTAAATGAATATCACTCAATCAATCTCAATTGAAGCGTCTCGTGACTGTAATAGCCCAAAGAATTTATACGTATACTCGTATCAGAATCTATAGTTTACGTTCAGCTTTAATGATGCCTGACAGGCAAACTTATATGTACACACTCTAATCCAAGACTGCCTAACTTTCTCAGTGTTATTGCAACTATTCTGATCCACTGTAAAACTTGTGACTATTGAATTTTTATAGGTTGTAGTTGGCCAATACAAGTTACAATTTGGATCTTGTGAGCAGCAAGATTCTCACGAATTTTTGATGTTTTTGCTAGACTGGATGCACAACGACTTAAAACAGGTAAATTTTTGATATTCATGGTCGATAAAAAAAATATCTAAACAGTCTCATTTACTGTAATTATTGTTTCAGAAAAGGAAAATCTCATTCAATAGAGAGTTAACAGCTGCCGAAAAAGAGTGGGAAAAATCTATGGATGGACAGAGCTCTATCATATCAAACTTATTTTTTGGACAACTTAGATCGACAATTGAATGCATGACTTGTAGAGAAAATAGTATAACGTATGAGACATTCAACAGCTTCACCGTATCTTTACCAGCCTCCAACAAATGCACACTTGACGTAAGTCTCTCTCTTCTTGAGAAAAAGTTGAATAAACGTCATCGAGAATAATGAGTGGCAGAGGTGTTGTGGCATCTTTTTTCGAATTGTTTCGATTCGATCGATTATTTTCACGAGTAGAAAAAAAAATAGGAAACGCGAGGCTCTGTTGCATCATTAACAAAAAATTCAGTATCTTGAACTTAACTCAACGACGCTTGAATACTAACAACGAGGAAATAGAATTCTACCCAAAAGTTTTATTCGCCCAATGAGAAATTAGGCGTCGATCTGAAGACGTGACGTTTTAGATAGATTACTACTCTATATAATCAAGGAGTCGATACATAATTTAATCAAATTGATTCGATTTTGAAGTTCCTATAGAATAATTTGCAAAGCTAAGAGCTTTTTTTGAGGCAGATAAAGACAAAAACGATTGGTTTTTTTTTTTTTTTTTTTTATGGCAAGATGAGAGATTTTTGTCCTCTCTTTTCTCTTGTATGGTTGATGATGCGTTTTGTCAAGTTTGTCTATCTAAAATGATCTTAATTTCAACTCTTGATTCTTATTTGCAATTTTGTGTATCTAATCATATGCATAATAAATACGTTACAGGAGTGCATACGAAAATTCGTCAGTGGTCAGAGAGTAAGTGGGTGGAAGTGTCCAAGTTGCAAAGAACCTCGAGAGGTGATCAAGAAATTCGATATTGCCAAGTTGCCGCACATAATCGTCATTCATCTCAATCGCTTCGGTGCCTCTGGCATATGGCTCGAAAAGAAGAACACGTCGGTGGATTTTCCTTTGGTAAATCTCGACTTTGGGCCATATCTTGTACAGGACAACGACACGATCAACAACACAAAAAATTCGTCGACGTGCTATAATCTTTACGCTATGTCAAATCACTACGGCACAATGCTAGGAGGCCACTACACCGCCTACTGCAAGAGTCACGCTCAGAACAAGTGAGTAGATTCACATGATATTGGTTCAATGCCATCCAGATTGTTTATTTCGTTGCTGATCTTGAGAATATTCTTGTTGAGCCGTGCAAATTCTCGCTTAAAAAATAAGCTCCAAGGAGTCTCGGTATACCCAGAAAAAATATTGGAGCAAACATTGAGATTTGTCGTGTAAATATTGATCGTACTCAAGTTTTTTTCTACACTAAGAGCTTCCTGTGAGTCAAGTGAATGCATCCCGAATGTTTTCCAAACAGCCACTTAGACATTAAAAAAAATTTCCGTTTATTTTTAACTTCTTTTTCGTTATGATCACCCCCTTCAGATTTTGGAAAATTATAGTTGAAATGTAGCGGCATAGTATAGAAATGTCAATTTATTTGATAACGCCTGCCTTGAGAATATCTACTCATTTGCACGAATGATGAATAAATAATGATTATCTGATCCATTTACAAACTTCACTCTGCTTTGTGTACCAATCTATCAAATATATTTTTCACGTATGAGTGACCATGCGATAATGATAGCCATAAACGCAAACACTTGAATGATGAATTATGATGACTTTGGAATTTACTTTTTGCAGATGGTATAGATACGATGATCACACAGTGAATGATGTTCCTCTGAGTCAGGTTGAGAATCAAAAAACGACGGCATACCTATTATTTTACTCTTTGGCATCGGCCGAATCATTCCTGAAGAGTTAGTGAGAAACTCATGGAACAGTATCTGAGGAAAGTTCCGGAATCATAATGGGAGGAATGATTACTATCTCGTGGCAAACACTGTTGCGGGCAATCATCCTCAAACTCCATCATTCTCTTTTGCACGCAAATTTTCGTACTCTCTATATATTGTAGAATATAGACGTACTGATATTGACGATGTGCAGTATGTATCGGTGACACGATACGTTCAAGCCCTGTTTCGCACAGGGAGGGAGAACATTTATTTCTCCTCTTGATGCAGCCAGAGCAACAAGATTGTCGCGGTTTGAGCTAACGATCGACGTGTGACTGCAGGCAGGAAAATCCAGTGAATACTCTCGAAGCTCACGAAGAGACTCAAGAGTTTGCGTATGGGGCCTTAGCAATTCATTACTCACGCCAACAAAAAAACTTGCTAAATGTGATAGCTAAATTGATTTCGTTTAGTTTTCTTCTTTAGTCCACTTGTATTATCAATTTCATGACTTATACGCTTAATACTACGCCGTATGAGTAGTAAAAACTTGAAAATTCCAATATCTGCATTACTACGAAAGGCTATGTTGAGTAATAGAAAAAGTGGGTGCTCGTGATAATTGTAAATATGTAAATACATCGATTGAATTGAATTCAATTTTTGAGCAGGATAAATAACTAATAGAGATGATTAATTATCGTTAATTCTTGTTACGGATAATTAAAGACACGTTAATTTTACCTAGATTAGATCATACATATAAATCTAAAATTCTCAGTTTCTTATCAACTGGTATGAATGATTACATCAATATCCAAAGTTTGAACTACTCATCAGCACTAGCACAGGTTTGCTCATTGTATCTGACATTATGTCAGTAGACTGTTTAAATGAATACTACATAAGACACTTTCATATCTACTTGTTGCCTATAGCAATGATAATATCTCATGTTTCATGCCAGATGCAATTTTATTTCATAATAAAATGTAAATTGAACATTTGTATTAAGTCTATGTTTCAGCCTTTAGACACCCCTTTTAATTCACACTTAGAAGGTCTACAAAAAATAGCATTCTTCGAGTGTATGTAAGAGGAAAAACAGCCACAATCAAATCTATGTAGAAATGCAGAAAAATGCATTTTTACACTCTCAAGTAACGGTATTGTCTCTTGGCAACATTTTTATTGCTCTGCATGACTCATAACTATACAATGAAATGCGTCGACCGAGATAACAAAGTACCACAGTAATGCTGATTTTAAGATCAATAACACATGTGATGTGATCTTCATCACTTAAAATCCTCAAATTTGATTGCAATTAAAAATGTTTGCATCATAGATTCATATATATATATATATATATATATACATACTATTCATACAACAAGGTGATAGATTCAAGCTTTAACATTCAACCAATCTCTAGGGTTTCGCAGAACATCAACTAGCTGACCCTCTTTAGAATTAGGATCTGGTTCATGCATGTACTCCCATCGAGCAGTCAACGGCAGTGACATCAGTATACTCTCATATCTAGCACCAGGAGTATAAAGTCCAAATTTTGTACCTCTGTCATATATCAAATTGAATTCAACATATCTGCCTCTCCTTAATAACTGCCATTGACGCTCAGCATACCCATAGCCATCATCTTTATGTTGTTTCACAAGTGGTATGTATGATGGTATAACAGCATCAGCACAAGATTCAACAAATTTATAGGCTTTTTGTTGAGAAGGTGTATCAAGATCATCAAAGAATATGCCACCGACACCTCTTCTTTCTCCTCTGTGAGGTATGTGGAAATAATCATCACACCATTTCTTAAAACGGTTATAGTAAGATGGGTCATGTTTATCACATGCTTGCTGCAGGGTCTTATGAAAATGTTTTGCATCATCTTCATTCAAATAATATGGGGTTAAATCAGTTCCTCCTCCAAACCACCATTGCACAGAGCCATCCTTGTTGGTAACTTCAAAGTAGCGGTAATTGAAATGAATTGTTGGAACCTTAAAAAAAATTCCTGTTATCAATTGAGCATAGCTTAGAACAACACCACTATCATTCAAATGGTGACTGAGGTAAATTGAACAATGGAAAGGTCAGGTACTCTCTCAAATCACAGAATTAAAAAACTGCTTTCATTGTTTGATTATTTCTCTACTTTTATGATATCTTCACTCCTTCAATCACCTTCAATCTAGACTTTTCAAGATTCATTTGAATTTTTTAAAATCAACTGGCTAAATGAAGTTAGACACTGCAGAGTGTATATAACTCAATGAATGAGATTGATCTCTAGCATATCTTTGGACATAAAAACTAGTTTTACCATGGGATTTCTAGGATGTATGACAGCGCTGACACCTGCTGCAAAAAATGGAAGAGAACCTTCATCCATTTGTTTCCCTCTTGCCCTCATCTGTTGCACTGCATTGGGAGGTAGAACTCCAGTAACCACAGAAATATTGACACCTGCTTTTTCAAAAACCTGACCATCTTGTAAAACACAAGTTATTCCACCACCACCTTCTTTCCTGGTCCATCTATCAATCTTGAATTTCATTCCATCTTTTTCCATAGATTCAAGAGATTTCACAAAGTCTGACTGTATCCTCATTATCAAAACCTCCATTTTTGTTTTCATATCATTCAAATTGTCATTTAAATGATTAATACTGGTGATAGGCTCTGCTAAAAACTGTTTCGCATCTAACTTTGACTCAGCTGCAAAAACTTTGAGCCCAGAAGATGTGTAAGCCGCAATACTTGTTGCTATCAACCCAGTGCCAGCATATAGAAATTTGATACGAGTGCTCCTTGTAATATCACTGGTCAAATGAATGTGGAACCGACCCAGGTCTTTTAATATTTTAAATGCCATTTTGAGCTTCTGGAGTGGAAAACTTGGAATTACTAACGAAATCATAAAGCTTGTGTTCAATTTCTTCTGAGCGATGACTCGACTGTCATGACTGTCACTTGGCGAGAATTATTCATTATATGCTGGGATACTGACTGAAACTTCACAAATCACAATTTGAGAAATTCCACGCGAAGGCATTTATGACAGTCTTTGACAGTTACTATCAGGCCTGCATGGCCACTATATTGAGACCGGATCCGGATCTGGCGTTCACTTTTATATTTATTTACGCATCCCTGCAACCGCACCAAGCAGCAAACCACACCAAACCGCACTTGCGCACTGTTCATTCATCGCCACATCGCCACGCGTGACGAGGATCGCTACGCGTGACCACGCGACTTTTTTCCACCATCGATTGGAAAATCGAAATCGGAAATTAACGTTGGGGTGCATTCACACTACAAGTAGCAGTACATAACACTCCTATCATTTTTGCGGTCGTTCAATTATATAGTTTCAGGGACGAGAAGAGCTCTTTGGCGATGATAGCATATATAATGGTTGAACAATTAGGAGAAATATGTTCTTTGAGTGATCGGTACGGTATTAGTCGAAAATCTTTTGCCTTCTTACCCCACGTTGAAAGAAATGTATAATGATATAATCAGATTTGACATTCACTTGAATAACGTTGAACTACATTCAATTCTAGGCAGGGTAGAGAGACAATTCATATATCTCGCGGGTCCGATGTTTGACTCGAACTAATCAAAAACGATTTTCCACGGAAATTGGCGAATCGCCTGTGAGCAGGTATCCAAATCGGCTCTTCCAGGGAGTGGTAAGAATATCCACGTGTGGTGTTCTTGTTCATGCTCGTGTTTGGGCCCAGGCAGGCCCAGGTCAGGTGCGCTGAAGTGCCGTATCGCAAGACCGCAACTTGCCGTATGCAATCTTGTGGCACTCACATGTTACGTTCAGGACCAGTCCATACACACATAACCTCAAAATTGCGCGAGTCGGGCCCAGCTCGGGGCCATGTCGAAGAAAAATGAAATCCGTGTTCAGTATACACGAACAACAACATAAGCAACAAGGCAATTAACGGAAGTATTTTACACAACACACACGTATAAACCACAACATAGTCTCGTATGTATCAATGGGGTGAGCGCAATTGAGTTGCAATCACGTTTAATTAGTTCTCTGGAGCGAGTAAGATAGAAGAAGTGAGAGGTGTAGGTGTCTTGGTTCAGTCGGTGTGAAAATATGGCCTTCAAGTTTGGGTGGGAAACTTCAGAAAGTGCTGACGTCCTGTGAATGTGATGTGTGACTGTTGGCCTGTAGGTATTACTCGATAAAAAGATTCACTGATTCCAGCAGGTCACCCGTGAATCCGTCATCGTCATCGAGGTAGCCTCGAGCTAGTCCACGTTTAGATGCTTTACTCCATTGAATCTTCACCTGGCAGTGTTGTGCTGCTACATACGAGCTGAAAACCAGCTCGCCAAGCAGGAGACCAAAGGAACCAGCAGGTGTCAAATTCACGAAGGAGACGGCTCCGGCCGCCGCTATTTTGCAATCATGAACATGTGGAAAGTGCGCGAGCTTATGGATAAAGCGTAAGTTTAAACTTTTCCTGTATCGGTGGTCTTGGATTGGGGAAATTGTTTATTAACCTATTCAGTATTACTAACACTGCTTGACAGCACTTGTACATTGGCCATATGAATTTTCCTATTAACAGATTGAGCCTCTTCGTAAACATTTTTATAATGTTCTATGTAATTTCATTGCGAAGATATTATCAGATACGACTCTGTTGACTCGATACCGTGTTACCCCTTCGAAGTACCACCCATTGTTCATCTACTAGTCATACTGATGATCTTGGAAGAATGAGATCAGTTTGATATACAAGTTTCACTCTTTTGAATCATCAATGATTTGGTATGGAATATTTCCTGAATGCAAAAAGTATAGTTATCTCGTATACTTGATACCCTGAACATGCGGATAAAGTCATGGACTAACATGTATTCTGACATGTCGCAGCATCAACTTCTTACAGAACAATGAAGCTTTCAAGGTGTTTCCCTAGCCCATGATTTCCAGTTGATAATAGGTCCTTCTACATAGCTCACATGCCAAGATATTTGTACTCTATTGTCAAGTCCACCCTAACTCTATAAGAATTTAAATTTAGTAGTGTTCAAACTTGACAATAGAGTTGTATGTATGATGGTGATTCTAATCTCCTTGTAGACAAGCTACTTGACTCACTTGTTATTTCCCAACAAAGACCAGGTTTTGTCAGTCATCATATTCTACTGTTTTGGCAAAATGATTATTCAAATTTAATACTGCCTTGAAAATTTCTTGATTTCATTAAAGAAGGAAACTGTGAATTGATTTTGAAGAGTGGTACCTTGTCATAAATCTCTACGGATCACAATGACTCTAAAGTAAGTCATGTTGTTCTACTCAAGTCACAAGTCGCTGGATCAAAAATTATCATGAGATTGTATATTTGTCTAAATTTGAAATCAATCATTTCAAAGATCATGTTGGTAGAATGAGTGAGAACTAATGGAGTCGATTATGGCTCGTCAAATTCATGTTATTCTCTCATCAGAATAAAAAGTAGTTTAAATACATCACTATCATCTCAAATTAAAATCCTCAGTTATTAGAGTGTATTGTGGGAAATCTAAGAAGTAAACAAGGAGAAACTTGCATCATGATGAATATTGGAATGGAAATTGAAAAGCATGAATGTACTTCCTGCATCATTACTCTATATCATTTTGTGTATTATGCATGCTTCAAATACAAGTTCTCTATGTTGTATATTTTGATGATTTGCAAAATTGTTCATTAGAACACTAGTAATTTTGGTGACCCTTTCTTCATCAATTGAATCGTGGATTCGGTAATCGCAATCCAAACTAACACTCGCATTTTTTTCGTTCGTCATTTGGAACCAAATCTATTCTTCTGCTGCATCAGTGAATAATGAGTCGGATTAAAATAAGCTTTCCGATCCATGCCATCGTTACGGCTCTCAATCCTTGGATATGATTTTCCATCGCTCTCTTATAATATCCATTCAAATTTTTTCCCAAATGGTTTTGTGGTGATAACCCTATTGCTCCGATAGCTGATGTGTAAGTGCGTAATAAGACGAAGATTTCACTCTTTCGTTCAGAAGTTGAAATCGAAAGAATCGGGCTCAATCAGGACAATGGACGAATGTTTTCAAATGGCCGTTGGAGTTGATTACAATTAGTAGAAAGGATATTTAGTACACTCCTTCCCATCCAGAGTTACACCCCAAAGTCTTAGGAGGACGCGAAGAGTCCACACAGAGTTGCGAGTCAGTTATGCGTTTCAACTGAGAAATTAAATTCTACAGAGCTCTCAGAATAATGCGAATAAGATTTTACAGTAAGTACGAACTTTAATTTTTCCAGGACGAATGTCGTCATGAATTACACTGACATTGAGGCAAAAGTGCGAGAAGCCACGAATGACGATGCGTGGGGTCCAACCGGTAATGATCGATTGCCATCAATCTCTGTCCTGTTTTTGGGAAAAGAAATCGCAATGAGCAATTATTTTCTGTATTTCTCACAGGTGCCATGATGCAAGAATTGGCGCAGTCAACTTTCACATACGAACAGTTTCCTGAAGTCATGTCAATGCTATGGAAGAGGATGTTGCAGGAGAACAAACGTAACTGGAGGCGCACTTATAAGGTATGCTATTTCCTCAATATTTATTTTCTTTCATTTCTTTTGTCCCGCGGAACTTGCGAGAACTTTTTTGACGAACCAATTTATTACGACTAGCCGTCAAATAGGGTACTCTGTTCATTGGTGATAAAGTTGAAATTGATTGACAATTCATTGAACTAACAAATTGTCTTGGGTCTAATCAATAACTCTTGGCAGTTTACTTTCATACCCAATATATTGCTTCAAAACTATTGTCTGATAGATTTATCTCGAAAAGTCCCAATTTATAACAGTCTCATCAGGAAACCATTGTAATTTAGCAAGTGAACTTCAGATACAAAATACATAAGCGTGTTAATTTCGAGCAGTGATAATAGTACACGATTACAGCAATATAATATGATAATGCTCGCCCACACTTGCTTTAGATACACACGTGTCGCAGGCGCGTTCAATTGTTTTGAAGCTGCCAGCGAGCCTTCGCACTTGACAACTCATTATCTATCTACCACATGCTGTTTTTTGAGTGGGAGAAAATATTAAAACACCAAGCCGAAAAATATTCGCAGATAATTTTAATCGTAAACCCATGGATTTTTTACAATTACGATCGTTGCCAGAAGGGGTATAAACTAGATCTTTCTATGAGAATTGGAACTATATAATAGAAAACGAATTGTTTTGAAGCTTGACAATGATAATGCAGAGATGGCTGTTCTATGCATTGGCAAAAAATATTGAATGACCGGGATCAAAATCCCAATCAGTAGGCAGTTTCTGAAGGTCTCATCCAATTTGGAACTATTTTTTATTTTTTTAGTCTTTGCTGCTACTAAATTATCTCGTACGCAATGGCTCGGAGCGCGTAGTTACCTCGTCTCGTGAGCATATCTACGACCTGCGCTCTTTAGAAAACTACACGTACGTGGACGACTTCGGCAAAGACCAGGGCATCAACATCCGACACAAGGTCCGTGAGTTGATCGACTTCATACAGGATGATGATAAATTACGAGACGAACGTAAAAAGGCTAAGAAAAATAAGGACAAGTATATTGGGATGTCGAGTGAAGCTATGGGCATGCGTTTAGGCCCGGGATTGGACAGGTGGAGTGATAATCCCAAGTGGAATAAGCCCCCAGCTGAAGGCTACAATGAATGGGACCGAGATAACAAGAGTTCCAAAGGATTCGAAGACGTAAATAACAGGTTAGAGGCACTATCATTTGAGATTTTAGTCACACGACTTTATTTTTTAAATTCATCAAGGATGAGAAACACTTGATCTCGTTCAAAAATTAGATTATAATAGACAAGCATTTGATGACTGCGACCGCAGCCGGATCTGTGAGTTTTTATGATCCCTGCTACACGGGGACATCTTATCAAACGGTTTATCTATAATGCTTGATGGTCACCCCGTGATAAGCGGAACCGCGCTTCTCGTTCAACATCCATGAAAACTTCCTTTGCATATTGTGTTGCGCCACAATAATATTAAAATCTGAATTCGATAAATGCAAGAGTAACGACACGAGCAGCAAGTGATAAGATAACGAGGTTTGCGAACTCGAAAAGTGTTCCGTAAAATCTGCTTTCACGCGATCGCTCATGTAGCGTTACCTTGAAATTCTCATGCAAGCTCATAATTTCAAAACAAAAAATAAATTACGTTTGCTACGTGGTTCGACAAAAATTCACGGGCATAATGATTTTACAGTGATGATGGCGAACGAGAGGACTCTGACGGTGATACCCAGGCAAACCCGAGAGTCGGCTCAGGCATACAACACGTGGGCGAACGTAGGGAATACAAAGACACAATGGAAAGCATCGATAGGGTAGTCAAGGTTGCTCCAGTAGCAACACCAGGAGTCGCGCCAATGGCTTCGCCCAACAGGACGCCCAGAACTATTAAGAAAGTCGACCTCGGCGCTGCGGCTAACTACGGCAAAGATCTTGCCCAGACTCCAAATCTGATGAGCTCGCCAGTCAAGCAGCCAAATGTGGTTCCTACCAGCGCCAACGATATTTTAGACGATATATTCGATTCACAGAACGAGAATAACAGCACAGGTTCGTTATAATACTCCTTCTCATATCAATCATTTTTTTTCTTTCCAATTGTCTTCGTGTGTATGATACAAGATAATGGTGGTCTCTTGCCCACAAAACAAAATGTCTCTTTCACACCTCCGAAATTTTCTAATGATGCTTGAAGAGTTTTTCGATTGAATCTCGTGCGCTCAGTTCATAAAGTTGAAAACTACGAACTTGAATCCATCAATATCTGATGATGATTCGACAGGAAAACATCAATCTGATGCAAACGACGACGATGACTTCAACCCACGGGCTGATCATTACACACCCATACCAGCGAGTCAAGGCACCACAGACTTTGGTGACTTCACATCTGCATTTGGGACGACTTCGGAAAAACCAAAAGAAACCAGTCCCTCTGGAACAGACGAGTTTGCAGATTTCACATCAGCTTTTGACTCTGGATTGAATATTTCACAGCAGCAAAAAGTTCAACCACAACAGACAAATGTATCACTACTAGGCACCTCCATTCCCAATATTGGCAACCCAAATTTGATCAATGCGGCCAACCCACAAACGAATACTGGATTTGGAGTCGCGAACAACCTTTTCAACACAATGCAGTCTCAAAACCTCATCAATCAAACACAGACCGTTAACTGTAGCAATAATAACACGAGTGGGTATCTTCAATCTCGTCAAGATTACGATTCCTCTTCATATCTAGTTATTAAAGATCAATTGACACCAAAATTTCAATTTCCCCTCAGCATTTTCAAATACCGACTTACTGTCGGACTTGACAGGCTTTAGTGGATCAGTTACATCTCCCGTGGGGGAAATGAACAACTTGAACAATGCAAACACTTTCAGTCTGAATTCAGCAAATGCCTTCAGTGATACAGGTAAGCCATGTGCATTCATCACACTGTCAAGACTTAATTCTATCTAGTCCTGTTAAGTATTTATTAGATCGAACCTCATAGAAATTTCCCAAGACTCTTTTTCTAAACTTATGTGAGTTAAACCTAGCAAACACTCGATCTTTGTAACTATCTATTTCTGATCTTAACCAGGAAAAGCCTTCCGATCTTCCAGCATTCATTAAACAACTACTCTCCATTATCAATTAAATACTGGCTATAGAAAAGATACAAAGCATCCAATCTACACAGCTTCTATTTCTCAACTTTTTCTCCTCTGTCACTTTTTAAAGCATGTCTCCGATTTGTGAAGTGTATCATTATAATTCCGGGTATTCGTATAATGTCGCCAAGTCAGACTTTCCTTGCAGTGCCTTGCAGATCCAATGGAACTTGTGAAAAACTTGCCATTGATCGGCTTTTGGAAGCTATAGAATTTATCAACACGAACAAGAGCCAAAACAATTTGAAAATCTTGAAGAGAGAACTCATCAATTATATCAATTTTCTGCCTGGTCCACTAACACCTCAAAAGATTCAGGGTATTGATTCTGATTTTGCTGCAGATATTATTTCATTCAGCCGAATCTTGGAAAATTTGATAGAAGTCTTTGACTCCAGTTGGCCTCTGCAATGCAGTAAAGTAGATGAGGATATTTTGAAGATAATCGTGATTGAAGGAGCTGACTGCTATTTGTTGAACGAACTGCTAATTATTCTAACTCAAACCCTGAAAGAAGCAAAAGAAACAAAAGTAATTGAATGCTTAGGGATATTGTTGGAAAAATTGATTAAAAGTGACGCCCTATTGTCAGCGATGATTAGACATATTTTTAGAAGAGCTCCCAGCGATGTTGAGCAAGTTGCTGAAGAAGAAATTTGGAAAAGTATCATACAGATAATCATATCTTTGCCCAACAGGGTCGCTAATAAAATGCAAAAAAGTCTTCGAGAATCGTTCAAGTCGGAAACTTTCGCAAAAATAATCAATTACCACGTGATTCGAACGATTTATTTCATTCACGAAAGTTCTAAGCAGTATAATGTTAGGGTTGATACAAAAGTGATTTCATCCTTGTTGAGTAAAATGTTTGTAATCTTCAATTCCAACGATCTGATACCTTTCGTAGAAATAATTATTAGTATGAGTGATTCAAATGATTTTAGTAGTCTCGTACAGACGATATTTTCAGACTTAGATTCAAGTAGCATCGAGAATATTGCAATTTTGTTTCTGAAACTGGATTATTTCACTCCAAAAATGTTGGATAATTTGAAAGAAAACCAGAATTGGCGTCATGCTTTTGCCGTGAAAATCCCGTTAATGTCATGGTATAATAACGATCTTATCATTAAAAATTTGATTTCTTATTTATTCTACATTCAAAGTAAGAGTGATAGAATTTTGGTGGATTTGGTCATCAAACTATTGGACATTTGGGGCGATAAAAGCGCCTTGAATCATACATCTGTGGAACACCATTTGTACGTCACTAAACTCATAATTCTATCTATTATATACATGAAGAGTTCTTTAACTCTGAGTGAACGAGACGAAGTACAAAAGCTCCTCTTTTCTGGAATACCTAGTCATTTGTCTTCAATAGATATAGAAGTCAGAGCTATTGGCATGATAACAGGAGAGATACTGACTAATGAATTAGTAGGAGGTGGTGGAAATGCAAAGCTTGAATTTGAGTATGATGGTATGGGAACGAATGTCTCAAATTTGATTGAGTATCTGAAAAACTTCAAACCCTTACTTATCGATGAGACCATTTGCCGAAACGACGCAAGCGTCTCAAGCTCATGTGATTTAGAATTTACTAATTCAGGTTGCAAAAAAGTGTATGAACTTGGAATTAGGTGCGGCATACTGAAGGAAATTACAGAGAAGGAATCAGAAAGTGTCATTGCTGTACAAGAGATTGGAGCGCCCACAGCAGTCATCTCCGATAATCCAGCGCGTGGCAACGAGAATATGATTGAAGAATTAGACAGCGATGACGACCTAGTTCCATATGATATGTCAAACGATGTGAAACTCACTGAGAAGTTCAAGCCTTTATATCTTAGAGATCTAAGGGATAATCTTGTGAATGTTGACTCGAATAATCAGGATAGCCCTGACATTTTTTCGGAAACTCTAAAACTGAGTGAGGAGCTGATCATATCGCAGTTGAAAAATGATGATACAAGTTTCGCTTGTGAGTTATTAGAAATTTTCATGAATCTTCAAGAAAGGAGCCCAGTTGATAATTTCGAACAGCTTGTTTTCAAAGCTTGCGTGGCCATTACCACCATCCGTCCTAAAGAATCAGCTGAATATATTTGCAAGGAGTTCCATTCAGAACTTTGTAAATATTCTGTACAACAGAGACTCTTCATGCTGAATATCTTGTGCGGAGCTGCAATTAAACTCTCAGCAATAGATGAGGTGAAAAGTGAAGTTGGAGCTGTCAAAACACTTCCTGTAAAAAAGAAGAAACTATCTGAACCTGCTAGTCTATTTATAGAAACGGATAAGTTGAAGAAGTACAAAATACTCTATGAAGATGATTCAGATAATCTATTAGACATGTCTACTTGTGATACAGATTGGGAAGAAGTTGTACAACAGAGAATAGCATCCAAGACTCGTCGTATCGCTCACGATACAAAATTACTTAAAACGACGAAGAATAAATTTGCATCTGTAGTACCATCTTTCTTCTTTCCACTGCTCTACGGCTTCAACAGTTCAAATCGAAGCTTCATGTGTGAATTACCACAAAATTATCAAGATCATGGAAGCATCCTCCTATCCCGGTTTCTAGAGACTTTGGCTACCATCATGGGTGCCGCACAAAATTGCCCATCTGTTTTGAAAATGGCTAAAGAAATTCTAGAACTTTCCTGGACAATGCGTTACCACGATGAGTCCAAAGTCAGATTGGCAGTCTTGAAATGTGTTGCTTCAGTATTTATAAGTGTACCAGAGTTTGATATAAAAGGTGAATTGCTAAATCCTGCCATGGAAATACGTGAATGGCTCTCTGATATGACGCAAAGTACTTTGAGAGGAGATCCCGATAAAAATTGCCGGGATCTCGGGAGGAATGTGCTCCATTTAATTGATTCAGTTTTACAAGGATTGGCTCAAGGAAACTAAATGGGATTTAATCGGTGTTGAGTGATGTCGAGTCTCGTGTCGAGTAAAACAAGTGAGTAGTGAGTTTCCAAAGTGTTTATGGTTGAACAAATACGGACAAGGGGTTGTCTCTGTGGCAGTACACGATGAAACGCCAATCATCGTCGATATAGACGTAAATCGTCCGTCTCCATGATCAAATTAGGGATAAACAGTGTAAATGGTGTATTTTAATGAACAGACAGATGGACTTATTGCAACAGTTATAATCTAAATACTTATTTACGAGATTATATCAAATTCTGCTCTCGAAACGAAGCAAGCTTCACGACTCATAGTAAAAACTTTTTTGTACTAGTTTTTCATCTGATTAGGTCGTCAGAACTTTGAGTACTCTTTATAATGATTTTGTCCTTAGGAGCTGTCTGAATGAATTATCAAATGATGGCCTTCTTGTGAATAAATTTTTTATCTTGTGAAAAAGTGAGGGACTATTTTCTAGACTCTTTGATGTTTTGGTACTTTTTTTAATACCATAATACTTATATGCTTATTATTTTTAACAAAAGTTACCCGATTGGAAGAATGAAGGAGACATGCTTTTGCACAGAGGAGGACTAACACTTTTGCACCATGATCATTCCTCATAGCACCCCATGCACTCTGAGATGCTCTCACATTTTCGAATCTACAAATTAAATGACGATACCGACAACAGGTTTGGCACCAATAGCGAATCTGCTGACGCCAATCAGCAGTAACAATGCCGCTTCAAAGAATTCTCAATCGACCGATCAGACGCAGATCGGTTCGACATGGAAGGGAGCGGGACTCAACATTGATCTAGACAATATCATGGGCAGCAAATCAAAACAAGGTGGGCCCGCGCCAACGATGAACCAATTGGCTAGCCATAGCCCACAGCATCGCGTTCAATCTCCCGTTGGTGAGTAATTTAAGGATCTTCCATAGCTGGCGAATGATTCTATTTGAAAATGACAAGCTTACGAAGAGTAATTATTGAGTTGATGGAATAAATGTGAGTGATATCACCGTTTGCGATTTGCTAAACACAACGGTTGCTCAAAAAAATCAAGTGAATACGAGATTTTATTCCAAAATATCGTATAGTCGTGTGTCCATAAACAACCGACATTCTCCCCCGAATTTCGAAAATTTTTCGAGTATTTTTCCAAAAGTCGCCTGCAGTCTTGTCAATCGTTCTAAACGTTTCTGTCGCGGAGATAGTTTGATCCTAACTTATTATAAAATGAGATTCTACCACTAGTAGGGTAATGGATTCTAAAATCAGCTTACCGCACGAAGATTCGTGGAAAATTTTTTTTCTTCAGTCGTTCTCATCCACGATCAGTGCGTATCTAAAATTTTGCAATATTACGGCCCAAGAATGCTTTCACAATCTTCTTTCATTCAAAAGAAGTGCCGTGTACTCAACCCACGTATTCTGACTATTCTTTCCGTGGAAAAAATACTGCGAAATTGCATATATCTTTGACATGGACTGAAGATCACGGACATTCGCAAATTGTCTTTAGATGTCACATTAGATTGAAAAACACTGATGTATAATTTCCTAAACTGCAATACTTATCATTCGACAACTCAGTATTTTTGGTCCATTCCCGACCTCCGCGAACTTTGACTTCGAAATATCTAAGTTTCAGCGAAATCATTCACACAAGATTTTTGTATGGAAATTACTCCTGATTCGAAGACTCGTTTGAAATATACAGTGTGTTTAGTGATAACATTTTCAACCAACTTCGAGATTAGACCGATTGAAAATTAAGCATTGTTTTAATATACATCAAATGTGGCCTTCTACTCATCTGGGCGGAAGACATCTCTACTGGGGCTGGGGCTAGTGCGGGTCTGAGTCGCCTCCAAATCCGTTTGACTTGCGAAAAATCTGAGAGACTCGGATCTGCAGAAGTCCCCAGCTCTATACTCTCTACTCGCTTTATCTAATGGTACAGGATGAAATCAGGGGCCCAATGTACTTCTTAATCATTGGTCTATATCATTTTTTAACATCAGAATATTATGAGTAGTTCCGTAGAAACTTCAAAATAATGTGTGCCACAAGGTATGAACCTTTAAAACATTTGGATACGAAAGCCTAAAAGTCATTTTCGATGTATCTTTTGTGCTCCTTTCGGGGCATCCATTAATTTTTGGTCCATGCCTGGTTTCTTTCGATCAATTTCTGGTCGAAAAGTTCAGAGAAAGCATGGTTATAGCACTGTAAGTCTCATTTCCACACGATTCGTGACTAGTGGGCCTCATGGTGGGTCTCTTTGTCATGACGAATCTTCTTCTACCAAAACAGTCATTACCCCGAACAGTAACGACCTAGAACAACTTCCAAAAACGGATTTTAAAGCTCTTGAATAGTACCTCAAGATGTCATGACATATATTCCGATCAATGGATTGTACCTATTCGCGAAAATCTAGTTTTGCAAAATTTTTGTGTCAGATCCGTGTGGTACTATGCAACTCTTGGATACAATTATGGGGCTCCTAGTCGATTTTTTAAAAATACGCGATGTTCAAATCAAAATTGCCAACTCCCAAAATTGTAGCTCAAGCCGTTTTGCCGTGAGATCAATTTTAGGGTGATGACAGACAACCCGCTAAGACACGAATCGCACGATGCGACACCGCCCGACACGACGCAAGATCCATTTCAACGAACCCACCATTTGATTAGATTCATTATTCAAATGTCAGCGCTAATACGGCGTTAACCATGTTATCTTTATGGTACCGATAAATGAGAATATTCATATTCGCGTGCAAGTAAATCCATGCTTTATATTTTAGAAGATTGAAAAATACATCTTGAAATCTTCATAAGTCAAATTCGGGGTTACCACATTCCCGATCCCCAAAGTATCAAACTTTCCACAGAGCTACTTGTAGTGCTGTACAAACTTTCATATTCCTTATATTTTCCTCAAATGTGACTATTAATTAATGTGGGAGGAGTACAGACTTTTCTCGACCTTAATCAAAGCTATTTATTTGATCCACGAATACTTTCCAACTTTTTTATTCTTTATAATAATCAAAATGTGAATTGTAGAACTGTTCATCCGTTCAAATTCCTTCATCTAATTGCTTCGACTTTCAGGAATTCAGACAATGGGCGCAACATCGCCCCTGCAGCATCAGCAGTCCAACCCTACATTTTTCCCAGCATTTCAGTGATCTCATAATAATTGATAAATAATTAGAGAATTGCCTTACTATGCATCACATTCCTCATCTCCCATCAGTGCCACTCTCATTTTGTGAGATGTTGCCAGGATGAACGAAGTGTTAAAGACCCTTATGGAACTTTCTTTAGCAGAAAATTTTAGAAAGAACCCGTTCATGTGTGGAAACAACGATATATAACGGAATATGTACAGATTCAGAGTCAACCAGACAAAGCAATTGAAGAGGAAGATGAAACTTCTTATGGATTTTATACGTGTAAAAATGAGAAAAATGAGGGAGACTTCTATCCATAATTTATATTGTACGATGTTCTCTAGAGTTGTAAATTGAAAATTTTGGGTAGAAGATAACATAATTCTGAGATCTTATTATCTACCCTGTATGAGATTGTTGTTTTGAGTCTAAAATTTGATACAAGTGACCGATAATCGTGTGCTTCCTCGGATCAGATTTATATTTTCTCTCCAAAGTGTTCATTTTGAATGGCGGAGAACAATAATTATTAACAAAAAAGCACGGAGCAGCTGAATGATCAGTTACTCTTGGGTACATGAGATTTCTTCGAGCGATTTTTTTGAATTTCCCCATGCCAAACTTCTCTGAGCAGTTTGCAAAGGAGAATTAGAATATAATATGGTTCGTATTGGATTCTTTCATAAATGAGAGTTATCTCAACAGGGATCTCGTCACGAATAATTTTTCATCATTTTACCAATTGTGACGTGACATTTATCAAGGAAAAACTCACTTTCTAATATATTTTATTGCAAATTCTTCCTCTTACGGCGAATTTTCCCCTCGATCTTTGATGCCAATTTTGCAATTTCAAGTCTAAGATCTATGTCGATCTTTCATCGGTGTAAATAGAGTAAATTAAATGAATATGATTCCGTAAGCTGATGAGAATCATAAACAAATAAAGATGGAGCGTTTTGTAAAGTCATGTGGTGCACAAATGTTAGTATGATGTGTAATTGAAGGTTTTTATTGTACCATAAGGCTATTTTGTTGATATTTTAAAAATACATCTCCTGTAATAGATTCAATTGTGTGATATAGATATTGCAGTGGGTTGATGACATATCATCGATCTCGTCGTTACGTGAGAATGTGAAAAAATTCAATACATATCGACCAGATATCTTCGCAAGATCTAAATTGAGTAGTTTAAAACGATAGTGAGTACATTCAAAGCATTTTTCAATGGTTGAAAAAGTTAACCGACGTTTTCTAAATATTTTACCCGGAATTTCTCCAAAGATTTTTCTGCATTTGTCAGAATTTTTTAAAGATATATTTTCAAATCGCTTCCAAAATGTTGCTGCGATTTGTCAGA
This sequence comes from Eretmocerus hayati, assembly GCA_029851415.1. NCBI lineage: Eukaryota > Metazoa > Arthropoda > Insecta > Hymenoptera > Aphelinidae > Eretmocerus > Eretmocerus hayati. Next base: position 53,736,549 of record CM056741.1, on the reverse strand, counting down.
ATTCACAGCAATCAGCATTAAGCGATACGAAGAATTTACGTTTCCAAAATGTTGAAATTTCGAACCCAAGCAAAAGTTCAGCATTTTTTCCTCAGCCTTGATCCTTCATTACAAATGATGAATCAAATGAACTCACCCAAGAGCTCGGAAACCGCAGCATTTCAAATTTCGCGAACGAGACTGAAACTATACGTAGATGATTTCAATTCCTGTAGATCCATTTTACGAGCATCTTGTGTAAATATGCTTGAGGAGGATATATCTTTACCCCGAATGATTGAATTAATTGTAGTCATTTACAGCTACATTCAATCCATGTAGTAATGACTTAGCGTTTCTCATTGCCTGGTTTCTTTCTAACCGAAAATAACCATAATAATTTTACTGTTATTGATATTATTTCTTGATTGTGTGATTGGTGCTGGTATTAATTCAAGAATTGTAATTACAAATTCATGAGAACTAATACAACTGGATGATATTACATCTCTTTTAGTCTGTAACATTATATTGTTGAATTTCATTATGATGAAATAAATGAAGTAATTTTCAAATCAAAGTTAATCTGTCTTTTATTCAAGTGAGGTCAAGAAATACTGGACAGTATCCATCTGACACGTTTCCAACGGAGTTTAGCCATCCTATAGAGATCGGTACCGCGTCTGAACTTAGCTTATGCCTATATTAGCTAGTTGCCTATATTACCTAGTGATAACCTTCCGACCCGACCAGATGGGTGCATGGGAACTGGAAGTCAAACGTAGAAGTATTTGGCTCTCTTTACTGATTGAACCTTTGCAATGGGAATATTGAATCCGATTAAACACAAGTTTAATAACCGGACTACACTTCGAATTTTTGTGTTTCAACGTATAGTAATAGAATTGAGCCAAATAATACACGTGACACTGGCTACCATATCCGACTAACAAGCCACGAGTCGGAAGCAATAACTTCTCGATCAGACAGTGTAAGAGAAGCCAGTATAAATTCTGCACAGGAAAAAAAACGAGGACATGGAGGGTAGATTAAAAAGCATTTGGACGTTCGTTCAGTGGGTATGGTACATTGTTATTACAAAAAATATGAATTCCTTTTTTACACAAGCCTCGTCTTTAGCCCGATGTAGAGTTTTTCCAAAAAGTCAAAGTCACTGATTATGGATCAAGTTTGTAAAAAGTTCTATATACATATTCAATCAAGTTCTCAAGGCCAATAGGATTTGCGAAAGAATCCGCAAACAATTAGCCCAGATTTATACATTAAAACGAGTGTAATGCACAATAAATCAATTATTCTTCGTCTTCGTTCTTGGCCTTCTTCTTCTTTTTTTTCTTCTTGGGTGGTTCTTCGGTTTCATCAACTTCCATGGTTTCATCAGCCTCGCCATTCTTATGAGAGCCATTCATGCCATTGGCACCATTTTCTAATTCACTTTTCCGTTTCTTATCCTTCTTCTTTTTCTTTTTCGGGGACTCCTCAGACACAGGGATGACATTTGAGGCCTCTTCCAGTGCTTCTTGCATCACTTCTATATTCTTCTTGGGTACTTCTCCAGTTTCATAGAATTTCAGTCTGTCCTCAACCTAAAGGGTCAACATACATTAATTCTATCCACCGGTGCATATCGTATTTACCTGTCTATAAGACGCACCCCGGAAAATATCGGAATATTACTTTCACCGAACATAAATTCTTTGCAAATCTGAAAAAGCTCTTTTGTCCCTTAGCGGCTGCTCAGAATCCTGAGACTGGATTCCAATTCTGGAGGCATGTGAATAAAATGAAGATTATGAAAACCCCACAAACAATTTGATTCGTATCGAGACAACAGCCCAGTAACAAGAAACTTTTCCAGATTCGCACAGAATGTTTGTCTAGTGAGTGTGCATTTCGATTGAAGGGCAAGCATGTTGGTTTCTGCGGTTCGAGCGATATTTCTCTGTCCCGAGTCTCCGCGAGTGTCGGAATTATCGCTCGAAAGCGGAAACTACCCCGCCCGCGTTCAGTTATTCATTGTTGGCGCGGGAAAAAAAAATCAAGAATCCGAACGAAAATGGTTCTTTCACGCACTGACGATGAAAAGTAGCAAAAACCTTTAGATGAGACGCTCACATAAATACGACGTAACTTTGATGACTGACAAGGGGAGGATCAGGTGTTTGGGTCACCAATCTTTTCCAAATTTTTTTTACCGTTTTGTGTCACCTAGAATATGAAGAATCCAAAGTGACTCCGTCAAATGGGCTTTCTGTTTGGAGCTACAAGCAAAAGTGTTAGCATTGCCAGTATATCTGTATATGTACATCATTTTTCAACATGGGTAATGCTAATGTCATAGGCTGTAGCTACCCATTTGATGGAGTTACTCTGGATTCTTCATATTCCGGGGAATACAAAACTTTAAAAAAATTTTGGATAAGATTGGTGATCTAAACACCTGGTCCTCCCCTTGTGAGTCTCTAAAAGGACGTTCGAGAAGAAAGAGAAAAATTTATAATCATCATAACGATAGCAGCGATTGTACCGATTTTTCAGTGATTGCGATGATTGAAAGACGTACACAAATTTAGACATCATAACAAAATACGTACGTTTGTGTACGTTTATTCTAATTCAAAGACATTTTTTGAGAGCTACACGTCTGAATTTTGCTGTACAATATTGGTGCGCCTTGTTCACGCGTGTTGGCGGGAGTTTTTTCAGGAAGGAAACATTCATCTATAAGACGCATCCCTGTTTTGGAGTGAAGAATGTGATTTTTTGGTGTGTTTCAAAATGGGTAAACACGTTGCTTGGATTCAAAAACCAAAACTACTACCAGAACTAGTTCAAAAACTCAAATACGAAAAATTGGTTTGAATAGAAACTTCAAAACCAGATTCCCGACTATCGGCCAGATGGTTTCCCGTTTTTTTCAGACTAAATCAAATTCCAGATTGTTTCCCGCTTTTTCCCGCAGTAGACACCGTGTATAATGAGCCAAGATGTTTGGTCATTGTAAATTAGGGTAAAGTAATATTCATACACAATGAAGTCAGGATTCATAGTATGAAATGAAAATCATGCATTTGTTCAATAAGAGCTGAATTTTGCGATTGTAGTTCCAAAAATAATGAAGGCATGATTGGTACAGATTTACCAACCTGTTGTCTGAGTTTGTCACCAAATATATTGCAAGGTGTATCAGCAAAACAGTCAATCCTGGAGGCAATCGAGCACTTATTTGCAAGATATCTCGAAATTCTTCCTTTGTTCTTCAAACCAGCTCTTCCAATGAAAGTGGAATGGAATAACAAGCCATACTTAGGAGTGTTTCCTCGTGTTTTGAGAGCTCTAAATAATGCTTTTTCAGCACCTGAATAAGAGCAAAAGGACGGATGGATCAAATTTCTTAAATTGGTCACAATGAAGTCAAGATTTCATAATATATTGGTTGTGTTGTGAATAGATTAGGCATACACAGACTCAGATGACAACAGGTAGAATAATTCTTACCCAAGATTTGAACAGTGGAAGCAGGGTACTTGGCTAAATTTGTAAGGGACCCTGCATGCGCGATAAGGCGAGCTCCAACCTGATCACCTATCAAAGTTGCCAAGTTAGGAGCAACACCAGACATTTTTGATCTCAAGTACTCAGCTAACTGTTTTCTGTAGTCAGCCAAAGCAATGACTCTAGCAGCAAACATTTCGATGTTGAGTAAATCTATTGGACTGATATCCATTCCCATTGATGACTTGGAAGCATCTATGATAGCTTGTGCTTTTGCACTATCCATCACGATTTCCTCCAATGTCTCCAAATGCTCTTGACTCAGTTCTTTTCTGTTCTTGATGACTTGTGTCACTTTGGCGTACATATAGTTGTCAGGGACAATTTTTACAAGTTCTGGGAAGTGATAGCTGTACCACTCTCTAGAATATTCAACAATTGTAAGGTAGTTTCATTCAAATAAGATCCAAGTACCCAAAACTTCGTATTCTATTACCTTATTCGCATACTGAATGTGTTGACATCTTTGTCCAGTTGATCCAATAAAGCAATACTTTGGATTATCATATTGTCTACTCTGTTAACATTGAACTTGACTTTTGCTCTGGAATAACTGTGACCTAAACCCAATTGAGCAATTCCTGCACTCTTTGAGGTAAAACCTTTCACTAAATTGTGGAAGTGGAACCTTATACCCCTGACAATTTCAGGAACAACACCAGTATGGTCACATTTGATACTCAAAGCTTCTGTGATACTGGCACCCAACTTTGGGTCTAGAACACCCAACACTACTTTTTCCTTTTTTCCTGCCTTAGGTACATTAGAATCCAAGAATAATTGAAGGTCCTCTGGGACAACACCTTCCGATATACTGTTGACATTTTCCAGTGCTGCCACAGCAGTTTTGAATGGTAAGAACCCAACAAGCTTGACCACTTGATTGAATCTTGATAGATCTGTCACAGAAGCCTCCACTTGGGGCAATAGCATGCCCACTTCTTCAAATTCTCGTACAGAGAACAAAGCATAGCCTGCAGCATGCTCAAAAAGCACGTACATCTTAGACTGTAAATGAAACAATAGTCAAATTAATTAATTGTGGCGATTTCATTTCGATCTTGATTGAACCATAGCTCTAAGCCCTCAACAAGTCGTGCTCCAAAATTTGATAGATATTTGAAATGTATATCAACAACGAAATTTAGGTGAGGTTAAGATTTCAAATGTAAACAGTGGGTATAGAGAACAGGCAAACTGCCTTGAAGAGGCTAGTTGACACCAAATTAGACTCACCATGATTGTGTTGAAACGGGAATAACTTTTGGATAAAAAATATCACTGATAATGATAGTTTTTTAGGGCCACATCATCTGCGTATTTGTTCGGCATTTACGCACAACATTCGACCATGTGCACCGGAAGTCCCGCGTGGTCGACGTTGAGCGCCGGAAAAGAGAAGCTACCATTTTGGTGGGCGCGTTCATTCATTTTTCATTCAAAATAAAATCACGACATGCGTCCTCGTAACCATAAGTCCTAATTACTCCTAATTCGATTTTGCAACTGAGATCATCCCCTAATTGATTGAAGAATCACTCATTGAATGAAAAAACCAAATAACTAACACAGATTAGCTCCAAACGAACTATTACTTGAATTATTCATATCATGATAAGAGTACTTAAATAAAAAGGGGAGAACGAGGTCAAAAAGGAAAAGTTATTATGTTGCTGCCTGAATAATGACACCTAGGGTCGTCCAATAATAATTAATTGAAATCGCAGTGATCGTAAATTATGAGCGACCATTAATTTAAGAGAGTTCGGCAAAAAAATGCCGAATTTTCATTTCTTTTTCGACCTCGACAAACATTGAAAGAATGAGTTTACTCAGTTGATTCTATTTGCAAAAATTGGTCTCACATACCTAGCCATTTGGTAAACGAGAATTAGTATATGTTCTGTCTAAAAACAAAATTGAATAAACGAGCAGTTCAAGTGGAGCAAAAGCAATCGCAGCAGAAAGCAGGTCGTGAATCATATAGTGGAGGCGGAGCATTATACGAAACATATATCTATATAATTACAGCTGCTCCCACACCATCTGGAAAAACGGTAGTGCGCGGTGAAGAAGCCCGCGCGTACAAAGACTGCAAAGCATCTCTCTCGAAAAGTCCATCGTCCCCTCGCGATCTATCGCGAGTTGGCGGGTCGCGGATCGCGGATGCGGTGGTAGCTGCATACGCGTGTTGTGTGGGAAGTGGAAGAGCTAGGGCAAGGGGGAAAAGTCGGTTGGGCAGACGGTGCGAGGCGGTCGCGCACGTTTCCCGACGAAGACGACGACGACATCATCATCGTCCAAGCCCCTCTCAGCTGGCTGCGCAGAAGCAACATCTCCAGGACGAGAATAGATCTCTATTTCTCTTGGGTACTATATTCTGCACATCTGCGCGCACACCTGTGAGCTGACTCGATTTTTGAGGCTCGGCCCCACAGTTGCCCACAGTGCTATAATAATCCTGGGGACATCCACGAGATTGGGCGTTGGATTCTGTGATAATCGTCGACCTGGTGCACACCATGCGAGCTATCCAACTAGCCGCGCGGGCGTGAAAAAGCCGTGAAAATAAGCGCCGAGGCGGAGGCCACCGTCGCGGCCGTTGCCGCCGCCGTCGTCGGGCTCAAGCGTGCAAGGCAGCCTAGCGAGCTGAGCGAGCACGAGCAGCGCCGCCACGACGACGACGACGACGACGTCGACGACGTCGATCACCATCTCCACAACGAAGACAACGACGACAACGACGGTGGCATCGACGGCGGAGATCAGGGCTGTGACGAGGACGACGACGTCCTGCTGGATCAGCGTGACGACGAGATGAACAGTAAAACCGACGTCAACAGGCGGGTGCTAGCCATTCAGGCCAAGAAGAAGCGCCACAAGCCCAATAAGCGAAAGGCCAAGCCTGCAACTCAGGTAGCAACCCCTGCCCAGACTGCTTCAGCCTCGGGCACCAGCCCCAATGCAGCCGAGGATAATCCAGAGGCCTTCGCAGCATACAAGAACCAGCCCAGCAAGCAGGGCCAGACCACTTCGAGCTTCTACCAGGAGCCTACTAGGCCACACTCCGAGGGCAGCAACTCTAGGTAATTTACATCCATTCATCTACTTTGAAATGTTGGTTTGTCTACCAAACTACTGAATATTTTCTCAGAGTCTCAATGATCAAATTCAAATCATGACACAGTGTGTCACACTGAAATCTTGCAACAAGCCTATCTTTGTTATTGTTGGGCTGATAATTGTGGAGCTCTTTCAAAGAAAGTGGTGTCCTCTGCCCCATTTCTCAGTGTATGAAATCCTCAATAATACTTGACATCAAGTCTCCGGAAATAACATGAATTGAATTGTGCACTTAATTAATGTACTATTCATCCCAGACCTTTCAGATTGGACCCAAACCATAGTTCAAGTAATGAAACTATAGAAGATGAAGATGACATGTACAGCAGTGAAGATGATGAACAAGAAGACAGCTCTGACTACTGCAAAGGAGGGTATCATCCAGTTAAAATTGGGGATCTTTTCTTGAATCGTTATCATGTAACCAGAAAACTTGGGTGGGGGCATTTTTCCACTGTTTGGCTGTGCTGGGACCTACAGGTATATATCTTGATTTCTCACAATATTGAACAAATATCTAAATCTCAATTTTTATTTTTAATGATCCTACAAATTCTTTCAACAGGATAAACGATTTGTAGCTCTTAAAGTAGTGAAATCAGCATCACATTTCACTGAGACCGCTTTGGATGAGATTAAGCTTTTAAAAGATGTGCGAGATACTGATCCCAATGATCCCAAACGTAACAAAACTGTTCAGTTGCTGAATGACTTCAAGATCAGTGGCATCAATGGTCTGCATGTGTGCATGGTATTTGAGGTGCTTGGGCACAATCTTCTCAAACTCATTATTAAGTCCAACTACAGAGGAATCCCACGGAATAACGTTAAACGTATAATTAGACAGGTTCTTGAAGGACTAGATTATTTACATAATAAGTGTGAGTACCCCCTTGATACAAGTATTTTCATCATCTGGATCTTGGTTGTTTTATTGGACAATTTGATTTCATGAAAAATGCATGTTACAGGTCAAATCATTCACACTGATATAAAGCCTGAAAACGTGCTGATTTGCGTTGATGAACCGTATATTCGGAAATTGGCATCTGAAGCCACAGAACTCCACTCTCTCGGTTTGAAACTACCTGCTTCTCTTATTTCGACGGCCCCTAAAGAATTCCAGGAGCCACCTCCAACAGCAAAAATGTCCAAAAATAAGAAGAAGCGATTGAAGAAAAAAGCTAAACGGCAAAATGAACTCCTCAAGAAGCAGATGGAGCAAATCGAAGAGATGGAAGAGCAGAAGAAGCCTGTCACTGATTCAGCCGAGGGCCCACTCGTCGTGGCAGGTAAATACTTGCTTCAACTCAGTATTACTCTGTAATTAAGGTTAGCTCAAAACTTTTGTTCGCTCTTTTGATCACACATCAAGTTTTTGAGAAGGTCCCGTTCGATATAAACGGCCGTTTGCTGCAATCTCAAATATCCGATTTGGAACGCATTCGTTACCCACCTCATAGCCAGAAATGAGCGAACCGGGGACATCGTTCGAAATAACGTAGAAAAATCTAAATTGAATTGACTGTTGACTGTGCATCCATTACTGGTTAATTCGCATTATTTCAATACATTAATTTAATATTTTCAATGAAAGGCCACGAAGAAAACGGCACATCCGTAGCTTCATCAAATGCGACTGATGTGGATAATAACGGCGCAGTGGAGCAAGAAGCCAATTCTGAAAGTATCGAGGAGAATACAGAGAGCAACAAGGAATCTCCAGATGATATCTCTGATCCAAGCTCGACACCTCTCGTTCACGTGAATGGTATTGACCAAGTTACGGAAGATAATAATGGTGAAACAAAAGTGGCTGATGCGACAGCAATGGCTGAATCCGACGAAAAATCAATAGGAGAAGTTGCTGAGCCGAAAATTGTCGAAGAAGCAGAAAACCTGTCTGGGCAAAAGGAAACTCATCAGCTGATCAACGAAACAGATCCGAATGAACAAGGTGCGGGTGAAGGATCAAGTATGAATGTCTCTGAGAGAGAAAGCAACAATGGCGGAGAAGGTAAAATTACTAATAATATTCATCAAGTTGCTACTTGTTAGATAAATCAAACTTTAACATCCATCTTGTATGTATGGAATGTAGGCTAGTTTTTTAAACATATTTATCCATTCTTTTTCAATGCGTGAGCAACTAGCTTTCATTTGATCGAATTGATGCATCGACTTTTTCTTTCATTACGGAATGAAGGTACTAGAAGGTCACCTTGTAATCGAATAACAGGTTACTGTAGTAGTGATTGGATCTCCCGATCTTAGTTTTGGCATCGATTAGAATCATGCTGTTCACAGATGACTCTTGAAAATCCAAATTTTAGCAAATCTTGATAAGAATTCTAGTTATGGATGATACCTACATTTTTTTCGGATGTTCTTACTCGATCTTGCGAATCGATCGAAAATACCGTCATCGGTGTTTAGTTGCATGAAATTGTGCCCGATCCCGGATAGTGTAATAGGTTCTCGCGATTCGTAACTCCTCTTCAATTAATCTACGATACATCAATAACGTATCAGAAAGATATAGCCAACTTTTTGAAGAAGAAGAAAAAGATCAATAACTTGGAAACGCGAATAGAAAGGATAAAATGTCTCGAATTGGTACCTTGATTGATGCAGATTTTTGGCGTGTCTCAAACTGGCGCTCTGATTTTGTAACAGTAATTATACTAAAATAACCAAATATTTAGTCTGCTTCAAAATGAGAAACAGAAGTATTACGAATACGCATCAAAGAGTGAAAACCAAGACCTTTTCTAATCTTGACCAGATATTGTAGAATTATCAGACATTGTTGATGATTTTTACTTTGAACTCTTTGTAGGTGACGGCGCACAAGTACGTGAAAAGAAACAACTGAAACGCGCTTCTGTTGCCCCACTAGACCCGGCCTTAGTTGACTGTGAGGTAGATGTCAAGATAGCAGACTTGGGTAATGCATGCTGGGTTCACAAAAAGTTCACCGAAGATATTCAAACTCGTCAATATCGTTCCTTGGAAGTTCTTCTCGGCGCTGGATACAACACGTCGGCTGACATTTGGTCTACGGCTTGCATGGCATTTGAACTTGCAACGGGGGATTATCTATTCGAGCCCCATAGTGGTGAAGATTATTGCCGGTAGGCCTACATATATTAGCTAATTTTTTCTCTACGTTGTAAATTCAAGTTTTCCGTAACTCTTAACTGCCGAACATGATCTTGATTTGAATTGCGAGCTTATAAGACGACTGTATAAATGACATGAAAATGCTTCTTTTAGCCAATAATAGAATTTCTTTCGAAATCCTCTGCCAAATTGGACGGTCAATATCGAATTCCAAAAAGACTATCAAATCTAGTCAAGTTCAATATAGATTCAGTTCAAAGCTTCTGACCGTACATCTCATCAGGCAAATCAATGCCTTAAGGCGATGCGGTTTCCGTGCAACTCGGAAATAACTTTTCACTTACATGTAATTCAACATTCTGACAATAAGCAATTTGATACGAGTTGTCCACCATTTATCATCATCTAAATTGTGGTGTACAACTCGCCGTTTATCACCCATCACAAGAGCATCGGAGATCAATGAGAATAACTTGCCCGCGAGTACTGCCTAACCCATATGACAGGCACATTTTCGTTCACAAAAATCTCAGATTCTTTTCAAATTTGGGCTAAACGAAGACTTATCCAGGCCAAGTTCGATTATTATAAAGCGTGGATAACTCGTCGTTTAGCCCAAACTGGAAAAGATTTTGAAATTTCTGTGAACAAAGTTCAGCGTGCACGGCGACCGCATCGCCTTAATTTTAGTTTCTCCATGACTAGTTTATCTCATGATCATCAAGTTTTCACAACTGTTGTGGTTTTTATTCCATTTCAAAATTGTATGCAACATTCTTGTGCCTATCAGAGAATTTTTTGTATTCTCAAATCAATGGGCGTTGTCCCTACAGATTTACTAATTATAGAAATTATACTTCCAGGGACGAAGATCACCTTGCTCATATAATTGAGCTTCTTGGAGAAATTCCACGGCGCATAGCTTTATCGGGACGTCACTCACGTACTTTCTTCAACAAAAAAGGCGAGCTGAAGCACATCACCGGCTTGAAGCCCTGGGGTCTGTACGAGGTCCTTACTGAAAAGTATGAGTGGTCTCCGAGCGAAGCTCGAGAGTTTGCTGACTTTCTCACACCCATGCTCGATTTTGACCCAAACTATCGAGCCACGGCTGCAGAGTGCCTCAAACATTCTTGGCTCCAAATCAAGTGAATTTGTCATGCGCGTGGACGCATTTATGGGAACCTCTCTTTCTTTAGTCTCATTCAATTTCTGCGTTACTTTTTCAATTTAGCTTTCATTTCCGGTCCAATAATTCTGCCTTGACGCGTTAGGGCGAAACGGTCGTCGACGAATAAATTTAGATGATGAATTGAGTCTCAATGAAAATCTCTTTGTTGCTTTAAGCTTCGAAAAATTATTTTAGACATGTTTCCAATGATTACTCACATGTTATTTTATCCATCACAGTACTTACGAATGGTATATCAGTGACATTCACGCAATGGTTGAATAATGATTTGGATATTACTGCACGTAATGCGCCTTAATTTTTCCAAAACTAATCGAAACTTAACAGTTGAAGCCTTGCTACCAATTGAAAGCGTTCTCAATCTCAATAATTTTAAAAAGTACTATGATGAATTTGTTGTCTTGTGTGAGTGTTGGAAGCTCTTATGAATTAATGTTCACAAAAACAATTTTAATCAAGAGATTATTTAGTCCACGAATCATTTTTTATTGTATATGCAATAAATAACAAAGTTTGACTGATAATGAATATTTAAGTCTGCAATTTTGTATATGTTTGTACGTCTATTTTCATCAACGTAGAGGAAATATCACAATATCTTGTCACCAAAATCTGGGATATGTGATAGATCATACTAGATTCTGGATATCTTGATTTCAAAACATCTCCGAAAATATTGATGAAGTAGCTCTTAATGACGTTGGATCAGATAGTATAAAGTATTAAATAAAGATTCATTTTTCAACAACGAATTTCTCTCAGTAGATTGCATCGCAAAAGTTCATGTAAATCGTTTGATCAGACTTGAATTTTTACTCAGATGAGATCAAATTATCAAGAAATGGAATTTCCGAGTTACACACAATTAACACATTGAAAAAATTAAAGTTTTTGAAGTATAAATTTTAATTGTACACATGGAAAACTGTTTATAGATAATCATTTTTCATCTACAGTATCTGAGTTCTTCGTATAGTTTCATAGTGGGGATCAAAGAAAATCATCCTTCACAATCATCACTATTATTCCAGTTTTTCAGAGATCTTGCAGACAATCGTTGCACAAACTTCCTCAAAAAATCGTACTGATTTTGTTCTTACCTTTTGTATCTTGAGACTTGATTACTAATGGAGAAATCATGACACTTACGTTCAATAACAGATTGATGAAATCGACTCTTGATCTATCGAATGTAACTGGTGTGAGCCACGGGAAAATTTCGACACCTCCTACGAAGAAAAACACTTCTCAATGTATAAGCAATATTCTTATACATTGGGAAGTGTTTTTCTTCGTAGGAGGTATCGATTTGATGCATTGCAAAAAGTCCTATACATCAGTGTGCATGATTGTTTTGAACTAAGAATCGTGTGCTGTGACATTCTTGTTATACTCATATAAGTAGAAGACATGCGTGAGCATCAGGGTCATGAAAGATGTTGAATTTTCGAAAATATATTGAGGTCTCACATTTTTACAGTCTAATTTATACATTGAATACTGTCGCATCTCGAAAATGAAACAGCTTGTGCATTGATACTCATACTAATCCAAGATAGTAGAATATCAACTTGAGCCCAATTCGCTCACAATAGCATCGATAAACTAATGCTCATGTTGTCCAAGAGTTGCTCCAAGACTTTTCTATCACGAAAAGTTTGAATCAAGAGTGGCCCATTCGTATATCTTGAGAAATATCCGAAAGTTCAAGAAAAACTCGAGAAATTTTCGAAGGACTGGCTTTCAAGTAGATGACTAACGAAGGCTAGAAATTGTTAATAGTAATATTATTCCATTCAATACACGAGACGTAATGACCACGGGTGGAATGAAAATTATAGAGAAGAAAAAAGAAAGAGTTGACGATGCAATGAAGATGCATGAAATTGATCTGTATTTCGCTTCCGCGTGAATTAGAGTGATGAGAAGATTTGATTAATGTTTCACAATTAAATAATGATGAATACTCATGCACCCACAATGCCATTGATAGAAATTTGGTGGAAGTAGAACTTTGCTATGAGATAGCTCAATTAACAACCGGAGTATAGTCCTGCGTAGTTGTGTAACAAATTACGCGGGCTCTTTCACCCTCTAGGAAATCGAACAAGGTGTAATTAATACCATGAATCATTTTTCTCCTATAAATGCAATCTTATAATATTCATACATAACAGAAGGAGTAGTATTGCACTCTGATCGATCTTTTTTGAACAGTCAGATTGAATTGTACAAAATATTATTGAGATGATTTCGTCGAAATAACAGAGATACAGTGATGTGGGATCTCTTAAACTGTCCCAAACACTTCTTCCACATTTAATATAATCGTAAAAGTAATAACTTAGTGCTTAAGCAGCCTTACGAAGCGAGATCAGATTGTCATATGAATATACTTAGACATATTTGTAGGGAATATTTGTAGACAAATACAAGCGCAAGCTTGGAGTAGATTAATGTGAAGAAGATGGGAAGACAGCAAAAAAAAAGACAAATAAGTTACAAAACTCATCTCTGAAATCGTTTTACATCGCTTTCGTTCAGAGTGAACTGGGAAATTTCACCAACTCTCGAAGCTTCATAGTTTCAGGATATTTGTACTTTTTTTCCAATGAAATTGTAAAAAGCCGTGTAAATTGAATGTTGTAAAGGAATAATTTACACTCACAAAATATACGCAATGATACGTTATTCTGTATTCCCTTCTCTATCTGAAGCGTAGCACAAACACAATTACATACTATCAATTTAATATTATATTGATGGTTTCGTAAGTTTCTTTTTCGTTGTCTTAGGTGGTGTAAAACCACCTGAAACTGTGGGCTGATAAATCTTCGAAAGATGTTGAAGATGCGCCGATAAGAAATAAAAGTTACTTTATGGTTCCGAGTTGGAATAGAAAGCGGGAATAATCCCATTAATACACACTACCCAGATATATCTTTGTTATTTTCTTGAGAGGGCAATAGTCGTCAAATTCACTCAGAATCGTGAGGATTTGAACAATTTGAAACGTTTTGAATAACTTCTAGTTGGAATACTCGTCGATCGTCTATACCGATGGAAATATTCCGGGACAATAAGGGGAGTTGAGAAGATAGAATGAGCTTAGTTATTAGTCCGATTCATTTCCTCATTAACTTTTTTGAACGTGACACTCCGAACATTATCCCTCTAAAATATTTTCCACTTGACACTTCCTCAAGCCCTGAACATGTTATAGAGGTTCCGTTCTTGTTTTGTTTGTCAAAAGTGCATACCGTTCAAAGTTTGTTTCATATGTATGCCTCCGAAGTACGTTAAGGACGTCCAAATTTTCAAGTAGTTTCCTGGATTTTGAGTCGCAAGTCGTATGAAAGACCGCGAGTTTCGGTGATAGCTTTCACTTTGATTCATGCAAATACATTTATATGAGTCTTGCTGGGCGATAATTGCATAATTGGGATCCAATTAAATGTTTTACTGTGTTTTATTTTATTAATTGTCTTCATAAATTTTCAAATTATGTCATCGTAGAATGGAATTGATACTTGGGTATTTGTTAGTGACTGGTTTTGGATGTTCCAAGAGACAGCTATCTTTGATCCACGTCTGATGCTTTTGAATGAATCAATCATCGTCTTGATTAAACCACTTGAATATTCTATATCTCATCACTCGCAGGTCTTTTGGTGCCTCTTTTGATAAGTTGATAATACGTAGTCAGGCTTCACATAATACTCTCGCTCTGAATTTCCATTTCCTATTTCAACAATTATCACTTATCTTATCAAATCTTGATTATCTTGAAGATGCATCAAAACGAGTTTTTTTCTGTAGAGGAGTCATTGACTAGAATCAACCACAAATTAGTAAATTTTCTACTCAAAAATTTTCTTCTCATTGCTTTTTATTTATCAAAAATAGGATAACATGATTTGAGGTCAAAAAAATTTTTTACAAAAAGGCTCTCCTTTCATCTCTGAACATTTTATATTGCCGCGAAATAGTGGGCTATGTCAAATCAGTATAAACAAAAGTTAGAAATAAGACTCTGTCGAAACAGAGTTGAAAAGTTGCAAAAGCTCAGATCGTTAATTGAATGGGCCATATTTGGCGCGCCGATTCAAGTTGACAATTACACATGATCGAGAGATGTCGAGGTTGCCATATCCAAGCGCCAGAATCTCAGTTCAGATTTTCTCGCGAAAGAAATACTTAAAGCTCCTTATCAGTTCCAAGCACACGATGAGATTGATAAGCTTCCCACGTTGAACACCGATACATCATGACAAGGCGGTACAACTTTAGAGAAATCTCTTACAAAATAATGAGCAATCTATTGTAAAACGATTTTTCGATGAATCTCTCAAAATAATTCTTGCTCTATCTATTAGGATAGAGAATTTGGGTCCTTATGAATTATGGTGGCTTCCCAAAAATATAATAGGTAATTTACAAGGACGCCCACGGATGATAAAAGCTCACTCTGTTCGTATAATATCTCTCTGTCTCTTTTATATAGTCTCGCCGTTTGCTCGACGAGTAGGATGTGCCTCGTTTATCAGTATATAGCGAGAAGAGCGTTTGCAATCGAGCTGGCTAACTAGTTGCGATTTGACTTTGTCGTCGTCAAGACTGAATCGATATCAATCGATTTTATTCATATTCAAAAATTGAAGTTGTTAGTGAAATTTTAGTGTGTCTTCGTGCAGATGGGCGACAGTGAGAGCCACAAGCTCAGGCCTAACCCTAAGCTAAGTGCCGGTTTTTTTAGCAGGCTACTGTTCTGGTCAGTCTTTCTATACACTCTGTTTCTTCATCGAATTCGTCATCAGCAATGAAACGTTCCGTGTGCTTGTATGGTAATCTCTACTGGTTGTTGCAACCGCGTGCATTGAATTCTATCTCGTTATATATGCGAGCGAGAATGATTGATTCCCACGCGAATGTAGGTTTCATTGACCCGTTGATGTAGTTATGGATGAACATTAGCTGGACAAATTTGGGATAGTGGTCATGGAAGTTCTCAAAAATTTTGACGAGAAGATGTAGACAATCTATTTGAAATTTGGAAACCACGTCTAACCCGTCTAGTAGGAAGTGGACTAGTGGGAAGTGGCGGTGGGTACTGATTTCAGAAATATTGGGATAACATCGGGTTTTGGCTAATTTTTTGTAAGTTCCTCACGATTGTTGTCATGGTAATTTCTAACGGCTGGTACCAAGAATCCGAAAGTTGATCAAAAAGTAGCTTCCAGCTACGTGGGTTCCGTGTACCCAACAGGAAGGTGGTGACAATTCCATTGAGTCTTCAATGAATTCGAAAATAGATTTGATAATAGTTTCTCCCTGTTCACCTCCAGCAATTTCACGCGAGAATTTAGATGAATGGTTGAGTTTTCTTTCATCCCACCATAAAGAGTCTCATAACAATAACATTGATGGCTCGAAATCTATTTTCTATCTTTTTTATTAAGACGAGTTATCGACGTACGGATTCTGTAAACATTCCCTTACAGAATTTTTTAGCAAAAATTTCAAACCAAATCAACGCAATTTTTCCTAAAAGACATTTCGTTTCCCCTCTCAAGATCCTGGTCCTGTTATCTTCAGGAAATGGTTTAGGTCGAGAATTGAAAGCCCCGTTTGGTGAGAGTCACCGACTCAGTTCGTGAATTACAGATTACAAATAATTATTTAATATCATAAGAAGAAAGATATGGGTCACAGGAATAGCGTGAAAACGCGCGGCAAAACAGTAGAGTACGATGCAAGGGCGCAACAGTTGGATTTTGAATGTCGGATGACTTTTCCCTGTCCAAGCCAAAAGCCAGTCCAGAATTGTCACCAAAATCCGAGATTTAGCTTACACGGTTGAATATCGTGAACTAGTTTCTTGATAAACTGTGAGCAAAAGTGGGAAACTCGCGTGCGAAAAGGACATTCTCACGCAGTGAGCCAAAGACTTGCTCCTTGCTTCACTCAGAACTTGACATCATCTTTAATGAGTTCACTTTATCGTGAGAGCAAAATCTTGAATGCATGTATTTAAAGGCAAATTTTCAGATTGATAGGATTTTTTCAAATCGTCTTCGGGAGCCTGATAGATAGTACAATATTGTTTGTTTTCATAAACAGTTGGCTGTTTCAAATATTCCGGGAGGGTGAGCATCATGATTTACAAGCAAAGGACCTTTATGAAGTTCTACCTGAAAATCTCAGCGAGCCGATCACAAATGATTTGGAGAAGTACGCGATTTGTCTATAAACTATTCACAAAAAAGCTGCATGGAAAAGATGATGAATCGATTATTTTGGCAGGGCTTGGCAGGAAGAATTTACCAACGCCTTGAAAAATGGAGAGAAGCCAAGCTTATTCCGAACTATTCGTAGAACTTTTAAGAAGCCTCTACTGAAATATGCTGTTCATTATTTTGTTTCACATCTGATATTCAAGTAAGTATGATATACATTTTGAATGCATCGAAGCTGATCAGATGTGTTACTGGAGCGATCAATAAGAAATCCCGTTTGGTTCATCTCTAGCAATCTTTTGCTCGAATCGCATTTGTAGACAACATTGATCTCCACAAATATTCGACCCGCCGATTTGAGTAGTTCCACACGAAAACGACCTACGAAAAATGATCATGCCTCAGATTTTTTTCTCAACTTTTTTATTCGATTCTGTGGTATGTACAAGATATGAACTTTTCACCACTTTTAGGGCTCAAAAATTTTTCCTGGTATCTCCGACGTATTACTTCATCATTTCGAATATTCTTTAAAAAAAAAATTTGGGTATTCTTTTCAATAAAGTGCATATTTTCCGAATCCGATTATAGATACAGAGATGCGTTCACGGCATTCAAAAGCTTAAAAAAACCTATCGGGATCAGTTTTTCAGAGTTGATTTTGAAATTATGGGCGGTTTTATCGGACAAAAGGAAGAAAATCATAGAAAATTCAATTTCTCAAAAACCCAATTTTTTAGAATGTTGAAAATTCAATACTGATATAAACTTCCATGTTCATCCAGGAAAATTAGTCCCAAATCGTTTTTTGCGTTGTAAGGCCTATTTTTGCTATTTTTTACAAATCTATTTTTCAGGGTTTTAGAAATCGTCTCTTTTCTGCGCATGCGCAGGAATTTTGCTTGGAACCGGTTTCATTGGAAGATCAAGAAAATTTTCTTCAAAATGACTACTTGGCGAAATCAATTTTATGAATTTACCGTGGCTACAATGTATGAAAAATGAACCCTCGGACGGGGGCAGTAGGCGCGGTTACGGCTACATCGGTACCACCGATCCACCTCTTGAGAATTATCGAGATTTAGTGGTCTTCTGAACGCTGCAACTCTGACCCAAATGCATGAAATTGACTTCGCTAGGGGATGATATCGAAGGAGAAATTTCCTTGGCTCCTCAATCGATAATTGGTTTCAGACGAGACAGAGATCCAAATTCCTGCGCAACCGCAGAAAACATACGGTTCCCAAAAGCCTGGAGACTAGATTTGTAAAAAATAACAAAAATATGCCTCAGAACGCAAAAAAAGAGATGGGGACTATCTTTTCCTGAAAGAACAACATTTTGTATCAATCATTTTCAAGTTTCTAAATAATTTTGTTTCGAGAGATTGGATATTCTACGTTTTTCACTTTTTTGCTCGATAAAATCGCCCATAATTAAAAACTCAACTCTATACAAGACCGATTTCGATAAGTTTTTTCAAAACCTTTCGGATGCCATAAACCGCATCTCTCCGTCTTTAATCGGATTTAAGAGACATGCATTCTATTGAAAAAAAATTCCAAACTTTTTTTAAATTCAAGTCGGAGATACCTGGAAATTTTTTTTCGGGTCATATGGGTGGTGAAGAATTCATATTTTGTGCTATAGAATCAAATACAGAAGTCAAGAAAAAATCTGAGTCATGGCCCCTTTTCGAAGGTCTGTTTCGCGCGGAACTAGACCACTAGTCCTGAATGTAACAAATGATTATGCATAGAATAAATCATTATTATAATTTTATTATAGAATATTGCAGCCTCTGACAATGGGCCTGCTGATCTGGCATTTTGATCAAAGATCTCAATCGAGTACGAGAGATGCCTTCGGTTACGCGACGATTTTTATTTCAATAACGTTCTTGGACCAAGCTTTGTTCAGTCACATATCCTTTGGTTTGAGGAGTCTGGGGATAAGTTTGAGAGTTGCTTGTGCCTCGCTCATTCATAGAAAGGTAGGCTAGATGTTTTTTTATCATTCGTTGGGTGTAAGGATTCTGATAACAATTTCCTCCCACTTTTCTTTGAATTGAGCTTTCCGAACAATGGTTCTTTGAATGTTTTTTGAATTGCATTTATTCTCGCCCGGTTATATCCAGATTATTTGCAATCATTGTTCAATTGATTTTCATGTTTACTGATTCCTTTTCAACCATATGCACTGTGTTGACCATAAAGTTATGCTGGGCTAGGAAAAAGGAATGAAAGCCCAAACAGGGAGAGATTTCTCATTTTCATTTGTAAAAGTTGCAATGCAACAGCATTCAATTATCACCATCTCATTATATAGGTTTTGAGACTACCCGAAGCGTCCAATGAAGTATCAAGGGGAAAAGTAATAAACATGACATCTACGGACGTTGCCAAGTTGGAATTGACATTTATGTTTGTTCATGCATTGTGGATCTTACCCTTACAAACTATAATCATAGCATGCTTAATCTGGCATCACGTGGGTATAGCAGCACTTTTTGGCATTCTTGCATTGGTATTGCAAACTATTCCCATTCAAGGTGAGATAAATAGATATTTGATTCTGCTGAACTGCAAGTAATATGAGTTAAGACTGAGACGACAGCTTTCAGCGGGAAGAAAATTGCTCAGCTGCGCAGAAAAATAGCTGCAAGAACGGATGAGAGATTGCTATTGATGGGCGAAATTATCAATGGAATCCGTGTGATAAAGATGTACACTTGGGAGAAACCCTTTGAAGAGTTAATAGTATTGGCTAGAAGGTGAAATACTCAACTATAAATTTTAACAATTGATGAAATTAATACCGTCAAATTGGTTAATTTTGGTACAATTTCGGTACTTTTCATTTTGTTTGGCTCGACAATTCGACGTACCTTGACAGAAACCTACCTTAATCAGTGGTCACTCGAAAGCCCATAGTCTCAGCTTTCGATTGACTGCATACAAAGTTCAATTTGATCTGTCTAACTTGGAGCAACCAACAGTTTCGTAAGTACCAAAGTTAGACTCCGACTGGACAACTTTGGTACACTTACAAAATATTCCAGTATAAGCCCCCGCGATGCGAGTTAATCAATTTTAACCATTCAGAAGTCTTCTTCTCAGCTGTTTGGAGCATTTAATAACCTCGTGGACCGTAGCTAGATTGACGATAAGCCAAAAGAAAGCTGTCATATAGAATTGAACCAAAGCTGCCCTATCGTAATGTTCATATCTCACCTATAGATTGGGGTAACTTTGGTACTCTTATTTATGTTTTTTTTCTCTTTTTCATTCATTAAAATTCCAAATGCTGTAAATACACCAATGTAACGATGGTTTCTTCAATATGGTGATATATGTGATAGAAATGTAGCATTATACACCCGTAGTTTGTTCCGGGACAATTCTTGCCAGGTAAACTAACTGGGCCACTCACGAATCGCTGCTATATCAGATTTTCTGAAGAAAAACCGCAATCATTCACGCAAGATCTACGGTATCTTGGCACATTGTTCATGTGTGTGTCCAGTAGGGAAAACAGGTTTCAGAGCGATAGAACTATTTACGTTGTCGGAAGCAGTTTTGAAAATCATTTCCTAAGGGTGTACCAAAGTTGCACCTACTGTACCAAAATGACCCAATTCGACAGTATTGATCCTTCTAGATACTGGTTATTTATTGATTATGGATCCATGATAAAGTGGTCATTCATAGAACTCGGAAGCACTAAATTTTTATTTTTACATCGAAAATAATGTTCAGGTATGAAATCGATACGATTGCAGCGACGTCTTACCTGAAAAGTTTCCTCTGGGCCATCACATCTTTTGCTCAACGTACGCCGCTATTTATCACTCTTGTTATATTTGTTCTGCGAGGAGGTAGCATATCGTCATACACAATGTTTTCTCTGGTCCAGTATTTTAACTTACTTCACGTGACGATGGGCTCTTACTTTCTACGTGCTGTCAATTTACTGTCTGAGTCATTTGCTTCAATTAGAAGAATTCAGGTAATAGTGGCAACATTAGTCAATATCTTGATTTGTAATGCTCTCACTCATTTGTGGTATCATTTAATATGCTTATAATCAACTTAATCAAATTATTCCCTAAACTATCTAGGAGTTTCTGAGTCTTGAGGAGCTACAACACGTGGAGCCTTCATTCAACAAAGATGTAAACATGATCATAAGTGTGTCAAACGTTACTGTATCTGCAGTTGGGAATTCACAGATGAAAATATCAGAAAACGGGAAATCTTCCAACATTTTCGAGGATGTTGATCTTCATTTCCAAAAAAAGGCAGTGTATGCAATCGTAGGCCCAGTCGGATCTGGAAAGGTGAAGAACTCAATCTCTATTCTCTTCGAAGCCATCAGTGAGAAGTCACTGAATTCCAGTTAGTCTCGGATCAACTTCCTCTGATGACTTCAGTGCGTAGTTTCAGCGAATATACACTGAAGTCATGATAGAACTTCAATGACCTTGGGGGTCGGACGGCTCCTCGTCGCTGAAGTTTCAGTGAGCGTTACTGATAATCCAGTTAGACCATTCTTTGAAATTTCAGGGCTTTAATAAGGGACCCGGCAGATCATGGCCACTCAAGTTTCAGTGAGCGTCACTGATGAATCATAGAGACCGCTCACTGCAATTTCAGTGCTTTAAGGAAGCCGGCAGATCGTGTTCACTGAAGTTTCAGTGAGCGTCACTGATGAATCAATGAGACCATCCGCCGAGATTTCACTGAAGTTTTAGTGACAAGGACGCACCCGACCCTAAGGTCACTGAAGTTCCAACACAACTACAGTGTCTATTCACTCAATCTACGCACTGAAGTCTTCAGTGGAAATTGTTAAATGACTTCTCACTGATGAGCTCGAAGAGAGCAGGCGGAACACTCCAATGGAATCGTAAATAGTTGCCACAACCCAAAAACACATTCAACATTTTTGCATTCGCAGAGCTCTCTACTTAAACTACTACTACACGAAATGATTGCAACAAAGGGTCGAGTTGAGGTTTTTGGTGAAATTTCCTATGCTAGTCAAGAACCATGGTTGTTCAAAGGAACGATCCGAGACAATATTGTGTTTGGCAGACCTTTTGATGAAACCAGATACAAACGTGTCACGAAGGCGTGTGCTCTTGAGAAAGATTTGAAGCAATTTAAAGATGCTGATAATACCGAAGTAGGTGAAAATGGTTCAAATCTGAGTGGAGGTCAGTGTGCAAGGATTCATCTGGCAAGGTGAGTCTTGTTCAAGTTTTGATCATCTTCTAGTCGAACCGAGAGTCGAACGGTCTAATTCGTCTTCTTTTGGTTTATACTCAGGGCAGTGTACAGAGATGCAGATGTCTACCTCCTAGACGATCCTTTCTCCGCTGTAGATACTCAAATTGGCAAGCATTTGTTTAATGATTGCATCAAGAATTTTCTCAAAGACAAAACATGTATATTTATAACTCACCAACTGCAATACGTGGAACAAGCCCAGGAGATAATTCTATTGAACGAAGTGAGATTTACCAAAAGATTTTCAAGTTGAAATTGCAAGTAAGTATTGAGCCTTGAAGACAATATTTCGTAACTGCAGGGACGGGTAAGGTATCAAGGCGATTTTGATCATCTCCAGAAGACAGATGAACTTTATCGAAAATTGAATTTGCAATATGCAAAAGAAACAGATTGTGTAGCGGAAGAGAATGTCCATAAGGATCCCAATTTTTCACCTCCGCCTTCCAAAGGCAATGAAGAAGACGTCGATGACAAGAGCGATCCTCAAGAAACCGACAAGCTCTTGTATCCTATCAAAGACGTCGACAAAATCAAAGATGAACTTAAACCAAAGTCACTGATCAAGAGTCAGACACATGATGCTTCATCGGTATTTTGGAATTATATTATGGCAAGTGGCTCGTTTCTGTTACCTTTTGGTACATTACTGGCTTTCACTTGTGCTCAAATTTTGAACAGTGGTTGCGATTACTTCGTTGCATTTTGGTAAGATAATCTTCAAGTATTATTTTGTGAATGATACTTATTACTATCAGAGTATTTTTTTTTAGGGCACGAAATCAAGATGCTCACCTCGGAGGGAATAAGACCAGCAATAGTTCAATTACTCAAGAATATCTTGAATCACACACAGCTATCAGTATTTTTGGAGTTATAATTACCACTAGTATTATCATATCTATTGTGAAAATGATATTGTATACAACGACGTGTAAGAAAGCGAATGAAAATATCCATAACAGGATGGCTAGACATTTACTGAGAGCTACCAATGAATTTTTCGAACAAAACGATTCCGGTGAGCTAAGTGAAATCTAATCAGAATTATTCTATGTGAGATTATCATGCGGCATAAGTAAGTATGTTTTAGGTCGGATTTTGAATCGGTTTTCAAAAGACCTGGGAACGGTCGACGAGACCTTACAAGCTCTGATGCTCGAATTTTTTGAATTTACATTAATCATACTTGGCGTTGCTACCCAGATAGTCATAATGAATCCTTGGAATATCACAATTATTGTCTTTATGGGCTTCTTATTCTGGAAAATGAGGCTGATTGTCATAAAGACTACTCGAGATATGATGCGTCTCGATGGTCAAGGTAAGACTATGATGAACTTATGTTACCAAAATTTTAGTAAGACTGATTGTATCAACGGGATCGATTTTTCTCCTCAGCAAAAAGCCCAGTTTTAGCCCAGATCAACTCATCATTCGATGGTAGATTGACAATTCGCTGTTGCAAAGCTGAATCAATTGTGAATCGAGAATTCGACAAGAGGCAAGACAACCACACAGCCGCAGCTTCGATCACCCAATACGCCGCGATAGCTTACCGATTCTGGCTAGACTTGATTACCCTGACGTTCATGGCCATTATGATCTACAGTTTCTTATTGACAGAAAAAAGTCCAACCACTGGTGCTGCTATTGGTCTTGCTATTACGCAAATCTTGATTCTTTGCGGTATACTCGCAAGAGGTATGAAATTGTCAGGAGATATTCAAACTATGATGGTATTCGTCGAGCGACTACTTCAGTACACTGAACTAGAACCAGAGCACTCAAAAAGTAATGGAAAAGAAGAGCAGCCCCCTGTATCATGGCCTAATGGTGGGGAAATCATTTTTGATGATCTGAGTCTCAGATATTATCAGAATGATGCTCCGATTCTGAAGAATTTGAAGTTTACCATACAACCGGGGTCAAAGGTAATAATCCTGTCTTGAGATTCCGATTTGGTCGATTTTGTACTTTTGTAGGCGTCAAAGTCAGAAACCGAATATTCATTTTGCATAATAGATTCTCTCATTAAAATTCGATGGGAGCTCTTAAATTTGAAGTCTGGCTTGAAGAATCATCGGGAGCTGAAGATTTATGTTCATACGTATTTTTTCGATCTAGAAACAATGGCGTAGTCGGTTTTTCATAAAATCATAAAATGTACCCCCAAAAGAATTTACAGATCGATAAATCAAATTTTGTGAGACTAGATACATTTATTCGGGTCAAAATTCTGAATTTTCTCGTTAAAATGCTTCAAAACTCAAAAAATATCGATAATTCCGAAAAGATTCGGTAATACTTTTTTGCTAAGATTAAAAAAATACATCCTTGAAGTGAAGAAAAAATTGCAGAAATCGAAATTTTCTTTCCAAAAGATTAAACATTCACAGTCATATATTCTTTTGATAATATTTTTTCTTGTTTTTTTTTTCAATTTTTTCTCAATATTTCGATGTAATTTTTCGACCCAAATAAAAGAGTATTCTTGTAATTTTTCGAATGAATCGACATTTTTGAGTTCTGAGCCGAGAGAATTCAGATTTCGATCCAAAAAAACATTTTTAGTCTCACAGAATTGGAGGAATCGATCTGTACATTTTTTAGGGGTGCTTGTACTGACTCTGAGCAAAATATCGTATAGATTTGGCGATCCGACGAAGGGGGCGCAAACCAGAAAATAGATGTGGTTGAAATTTTTGAACTGAAAAAACTCTTTCATGAACTTAGAATGTAGTATCTCTTTAGGCAAATTAATAAAAATTACAATGATCTCACGAGATGAAACTTACAGATCGGAATTGTCGGAAGCTCTGGAGCCGGAAAGTCGTCATTGATAGCTGCACTCTTTCGTCTATCTCGTATTGAAGGATCCATACTCATCGACGGCGTTGATACAAAGAAAATTGATCTAGAATGCTTGCGAAGTAAAATTTCAATCCTTCCCCAAGAACCAGTACTATTCTCAGTGACCCTGAGAAAAAACTTAGATCCTCGTGGGGAGTATAGTGATGAGTCAATATGGTCGGTTCTACGTGACGTAGAACTTAGCAATAATCTAGGCCCTCTTGACCAAACTCTCAACAAAAATAACTTGAGTACGGGTCAACGTCAATTACTGTGCTTGGCTCGAGCGATTCTTAAAAAGAATAGGATCCTAATCCTGGACGAGGCTACTGCAAATGTAGACACAAATACCGACAGGCTGATTCAAGAAACAATTAAGACTCAGTTTGAGGATTGTACTGTATTGACAATTGCTCATAGACTGAATACTGTTATGGACTGTGATAAAATTTTGATTCTAGATCAAGGTACCATAGTCGAATATGATCGACCCAGTGATTTG
This sequence comes from Eretmocerus hayati, assembly GCA_029851415.1. NCBI lineage: Eukaryota > Metazoa > Arthropoda > Insecta > Hymenoptera > Aphelinidae > Eretmocerus > Eretmocerus hayati. Next base: position 53,710,674 of record CM056741.1, on the reverse strand, counting down.
ATGCAGAGAAAAGATGGTTATCTCTCAAAAATGGTATCTGAGATGGATGTTATATCAAATGCTAATGAAAAGAAATGATCTGTACTCGCTAAATTCAATCCTAGCGTTTGATTTGACTGATTCACAGGCCTGAGAGGTTCCAATTTTCATTTTTTCCAATGTTTTAACTCTATTAAAAGTTCTGTTCGTGAAAGAGATTTTATTGATAATGTCAGAATATTACCCGAATGTCACAAGATTCTTTTATTCGTGAATTTTAAATCAGGATGGGCACAGAAAATGTTGTAAAATTTACATTCACAACATTCCACTCAATTCAACTCGTTGACCAAAGACGTCCACATATATGTAGGTATGCCCAAAACTCGATATTTGTGATAAGTATTGATTTACATATATTAGAAATCTGAGAAAATCCTGAAAAATTTGTTGCGACAACAGAAATACATATCAATTGTGGAGTCTTGGATACGCTAGTACTTTGAAGAGGAATGGAAAAAATTAAAAAAATTTTATCAGGTAATTTTGCCGTTTTCCGTCGTTGTGTATGTAGTTATCGATTCTTTTTGTGTTAGAAAATTTTTCCTACAGCAGAACTCATGGCCCAAAGAGAGCAGGTTGAAAGCCACATACCGGGCCTGTCATAAGTAAGACCCTGATTGAAAATTTCCTTACAGAAATCTATGTGAGATTCTTCGTGACTTACGGTAAAAACTATGTGTTTACGAAGCAAGTCCTCAACTTCTTTGTGAAGTCCATGTAGGGGGAGTCATTCTCGGAGAATACCGTCAACTGGGGTAACTTTGGGACAGGGGGGGGGGTAACTTTGGGACAACCCATGAAAGAGTCATCATCACACGCGACCAGCAAGGCAGATAATCCTGAGACTTCAGAATCTGTTCTCCCTGATTGCCACGCATGAATAAACTTTTGCACCGGTGGGACCATCCTCCATCAGTTATAATTTCATTTATAGACAGACTCCTTCAAGAGTATGTTTTCAACCCAAAAAAATAGTCTCTCGGAAGAATGAGTGCAGTACCGACCTTTGCAAGATGACTCCAAGGTAACTGGGCTAGACTGGGCTAGATTTCACTTGTCTGTACACATATCTGAACGAATCCATTAGCGTACTTTTATACAGTTACCATTCTGTAACGGAGAAACTAAAACGTATGTGTTTTCTTCTGTAAACCGGGGTAACTTTGGAGCACGACTTTGAGCACGCTGTGACCGAGGATTTCTGAATATACTTTTATAGCTGTCATTCGAGAACTGGGACTGTGAGCTCGCGATTGACCACAAACATAATGCAATTCTGTAGATGCGACTGGTACGAGATATACAGGTTACCAGAATTTTAAGGAGAATTTTTATCCCAAAGTTACTCCAGTTGACGGTAGCCGTGGAATTCCCTATATAATGTATAGGGAATTCCACGGTATATGCTGTGCCAAAGATACCCCAGTCCGTGTCTAACTTTGGAACATGACTTTCAGCGCTCATTGCTCCAACCAGAGATGGCTGAATGGACCTCATAAGCATCGCAATCAGAAGCTGAAACTGTGTCCTTTCGATTGACTTTATATAAAATGCCCCTCTGATATAAAAAGTACAAGTTACACGAGTTTGAAAGGAAAAAATGCGATTTTTGTCCCAAAGTTACCCCAGTTGACGGTACCTCATGTTCTTTTTCAAGGGTAAAATTTTTTGAATATTTCCCAAGTATATTTTTGGTGGTTTTGGTTCAAGTGAAATTTCTTGCAATTTCTTGGGAAATTTTCAGATGGACAGTTTGAACACTTATGATTGAATAAACATTGAATATCTTGCCCCATATTTATTATGTTTCCACATTTCTAAGTTGATGACGAACCGAAGTAACTGATGCTCAAATCGTTGAAAGAAGAACAGTAGCGCAATATCTGGCAAAATTCTGAGCAGAGTCATGGAAAAAAGTTGCTGGAATAGGGCCCTGATGTAATTTATCTCGAATCGAGTCGATCTTCTCATACTGAGCTAAGGGCCTGTTTCGGACCACTAGTGGATAACTACGACGAGCTGCTTACTTACCAAGTCCCGATTCTCCCGCTGTTATGACATGTTACCCCCATCAGAAATCGTTAAATCAAATTCTAACTGGATGCAGGATAAGTTTCTGGGAATAAAGAGTCTTGATAACAGTATCTCCCAAGAAGGTATTTATTTCAACATTCAACTGACAACAATATAGTATATACAACTTAATTTACGTATTATGAATCCCAATCCCCAGTTTCTCAAATGTTTAGCTTGCAGTAAAATTTTCTATTGCATACACAAGCGAGAATTAATAAATTCTTGATAGGTAATGCATGATTGTATCGTGACGACTATTTTTTTCGGCAAAAACAGCGCATTATCCTCATACTCTTTGAATCATAGAAAATATACATAAGTTTTCTGTTGTATTCTTGGAATAGGATTCAAATTCACAAGACAGAATCGTATTTATGAATTCTGGTGTGTTTGCGCAACGTCGAGCTCGATATATTTGATGTAGTATACAATTCCTGAATTGTACCTTTCTGGAGCTTTTTCCACAAACTTTAATGCATTCATTTGAATTCTACGCGAGGCTCTCATTTTTATAGTCGGAGTTGTAAAAAGAAATTTTGTTGAAATTCCACAAATCTTATCGTACAATACACCATTCTCCGACATTCTTCAAATCAGAAATTCAATCAAATACTGTAAAATTAATTCGGAAGAAAATTAGAGTCCTTAACTCGCTTAATCTGCATTTAAGAATCAACAATCTAATGTATTATGCTACTGGCATTTCATGATAGGGTAGTATCATTTTGATATGATATTAGATTTTGCGATGAAAGGATTCCATGGGTTGTTATGAATCAGTCCAGTTTTTATGTTTACCTATCAGATAATTTGATAAGAGACCTTCATTAACTCATGACCATCTCTAATGTAATATTAACTCATCAGCATCTAAGTCAACAATTTTTAATACCTAATTTTAGGCTGTAAATCTTCAATTAATCTTATCGGTTTGTTGAAACTCATGAGATGAAAGCAGTTCGATATGTTAAAATCGATAACCGACATGTCATTTTCATTTCTATACTTTGCTGTATATAATCTCATTATATTCCTAAATTTTTGCGTATGCTTGAAATCACTTTACTTGTTGGGACTATTCACAAAAATTTTTCAGGGAGATCATAATGGTGATTTTCTTTGGGTTTTTGTTACGTACACACTCGTGTGTACTCCAATGATGGTATAGCGAGTGAGGAAGTGATTATTTTCTAGTAGAATGGAAGGACTAGAATTCAAGAGGTGAAAGATTTTGATACTAATACACCTATTTGATCTGATCATCTGGTTACATAATATACTTGTGAATTTTCAAGATTAATAACTATATCTAGAAAATTTTCATAGTGATTTACCGATCCCCTTTCAAATTCAAGTTTTAGAATGATGGTTTTATTTACATTTCTCATTAATGATAGGACTCTGTTACTTGATTCGCAGTTGCTTCCAATGCATTCATTACTACTTTTTCACTGTATACGTTCGTATTGTGTCAAAACAACTTTTTGTGCCTCTCGTTCGAAGTTCGTGAAACCTCGTGCCATTGGATCACTATTTATATGATTTATATGGAATCACGTGGACATATGATCATACGAAATATTGAGTCATCGAATAAGATTTTCAATAAATTTGACCTAAAGTGACAAGAAGATAAAATTACATAATATCATCAGGCTCAGCAGATCAGTTTTAATAACTGTACATTCAAGTACTGCAACAATATTAGTCTGCAAGAATTCTCTTATACATACAACATTACGTAATCATTTTCACAAATCCAACAGGGATAGGCCTTTTGGGTATGTATCATAAGTATATCCACTTATCCAATAACGCCTATTTAGACATTCATACTTTTATTGTCGTGTTATAAACTATTTATGCTGGTGAGTTTTCGATCGGCTTGAAATTATTGTCATCGAATTGTTCGATTTATTGTCTTTCCTCACTCACGTACTATATCTCAAATTATTCTTATGAGTTACTCAATTAAGTATATCGCATTGTACGCTTTCACAGTCATCAATACGTTTACATAAAAGTATTTGTAGAATTGAGAAAACGGGTTCGTTCATTGTGTGCATCGATTCTCGGCGATAATTGCAATGGATATAAGCATTTTCATGTTTTACTTTCTAGTGAATAACGATAATGCGACAGGACGAGATTGTCAAAATTTTCAGAAATGAACTCGTAGTTGCAAAATTTTTTCGCAAGTTTATGAGAAATTCTCATTGATTGGGCTAAGTATACTACCGGTCAAAATTTTGTGTACACCTGAAAAAAATTCGATTTTGATTACTCGACTGCTCCGATTTCCTCCGTCCAAATTAACTCTACTTTAGCTCATTTTGTAGCTTTTTTCAAACACTTTGAGGTTCTTTTAGAATTTGTTTCGCGCAGCTCGATAGATTCTTGCAAAATCAATCTGAAGCCTTGTAGAATTTTATAAAAATCGGGTCATTACGCAAGCCGATGCGACGCAAGTCTGGCGGTAATTGATGGATTTAGATGATTCGAAAAGCATCTGAAAAAAAGCCAAAAGCTTCAAAATCCGTTCTTAGAATTCATTTTAGGTCATTTCTGGTGCGAACTGTGACTCTTTTTGTCCAGTATAGTATATTATGACACTGCACGTAGATGGGTAGTTTTGTACGAAGGACTGTTTATGACACGAGCGAAGCGAGTGTTATAAGTCCTTCGTAACAAAACTACCCATTTGCACGCAGTTTCATATGATATTTTATAGCACGAGAATCCAAAAATCATATTCAAAGATGCGATTTTTAGGTTAGAGTGCTATAAGAATTTTTTCTTGAAAAATGGACCAGTTATTGAGAGATCGTGAATGGTCTCGCGATTAAACTGGTATAAGCACTGTTCTCGGTTCTTCCCACCAACAATACGAGGAAACTTGAGAGGAATCAAAGAAATATCACCGTGAGTCCGATTTCCTCCCCTGTCTTAAATTTTGGGACTCTTTTTGAAAAAAAATCTTCCTTTACAAAAACCGCCATACCTCGGATCAAAAATAACCTACAATGACCTCAAAGAACACATTTTGAAGCCTTTAACTTCTACTTTCAGATGCTTTTTGAATCATCTCAATCCATCGATTTCCGTCAGACTTGCAGAGGTTTGCGTATTGATCCGATTTTTATAAAATTTTACCAAGGCCCAGATTGATTTTGCAAGAATCTATCATGCTGCGCGAGAAAAATCCTGAAGGGATCCGAAGTGCTTGGAAAAAGCTACAAAATGAGCCCAAGTAGAGCCGTTTTGGACCAAGGAGATCGGAGCAGTCAAGTGATCAAAATCGACCTTTTTTCAGGTTTACACAAACTTTTGACCGGTAATGTATCTCAGGAAGAGGCAATGAGTTACATCATTGAGATAATGTGTGAACTATTTTCCAATCTTAAACACTCGATACCCATGGGCAGACAATACAGTTTTTTGCGATTGCTTTTGAAATTTAGATGAAATTTTGTACGTTTCTGGTTATTGCGATATAATTGCGATTCCCGTGCTAAACTTTGTTGATGATTATTTTTTCATTTGGTCCTATTTTTTATTTCAAAGCAAGTCCTGAAATTTACATCAAATTGATATGAAAGTCGTCATTTTTGAAGGATTAGTTTGTTCAATAACAAGAAAAATTCGGGTGAGCAATTGAGGAATTATCCCTGGTCAATATTACTTATCATTCACGGATAGACCACAGAAATGTAATTTTGAACTGCAAACTTGCGCTCTTGAAATCCCAAATTTTTTTCACGAAATTAAATTCAGTTCGAAAGGATTCAAATGTACAAATAAAGAATGCTTCAGGGATTTTCCTAGTTTCTACAACAAATATGTACAGGAACATAGTTTCTTCCAAAAAACATATTTAAATTTTCTTCTCGAGTATTGAGAACAATATCCGTCTTTGCACTCAGAAGAAAAATCCTCCGTTCTGATAGATTCGCATAAATGGGTAACTAACGACCGAATTTTCGCTGAGGAAAACTGTGCTGAATTCACTTTTTTTATTCAAAAAGCAAAGACGGAATCGCTCGAGAGCTTTTGGTGAATCGCTATTTAAGAACAGCTTACGCGATTCCAAAATCTGAGTTTTCGCAAGTAGTCGCGAGAACTCATAAAAATATAAAAATTGTCGATCTGCAATCCTCGTCCTTACGCAGGAGTCTTTTACCACGTTGTCATGAAATAATACAGTGGATTTTGCAACTTTTAGCTTACATCCTCGTTATCATGAGATAATGGAAGACGAATACAGTACAGAAGAAATGGCTCATGTCAGCACAGAAATTTGCTCCTTGAACACCCGAGGCTTTTTTTATTTGACCAAAGAATACCTAGTCATGGGTAATGCAGGAATTGAATGTTTCCCTCGTCAATGATGATCAATAAAAATAAACAATGTGTGTGAGATCTTTTAGTTTATCGAGAAGTATAATCCTTCCTCTTATTCTATATTTGAAGCGACGAAATTGATCAAGATTTTTAACTTGCAAGATGCACTCATTGAGTGAGCGGGAAAGTTTTCATTGCAACTGAGTTTAGACGTTCCAGACAAAAATCAAAATTTGTCTCAAATCAGAAAACGGAATCTATGATATGTTGGACGGTTCCTATATTTGAAGGATGAATCACACGTGCGCTCAACTGATTAATTATTGTACTATTAACAGTTTCGTCTCTGGTTATATTTTGCAGTATTATAGATTCATGTATTTATATATTTTTTTATTTCAAAAGATTCGTCCGGAATTGATACGATTTCACTCAGAGAATTTCAGACGAATAGATCATATCTGCAGCAGAAAAAACAATTCTGGGTTCACAATGACCTCGGACAAAAATTGATTCATTTAGACCAGTACCAGTAATTTGATATCGCTGGATAAGAGTGGATCGAAAATATCTAGATTAGTGAAACAGATTGACCGGATCTCAGTCCTCTGTATTGAATCTTCGAAAACTATATTTCCATCAGATTGACTCACAAACTCAAAATATTTGTTGTATCCTGAGAACGGTTTAAATATTGTTATCGATATATCATCAAAATCGATATCATACCGAAATTTTGTGGTTAAGAAAATTTGTACGGTTCAGGAATTTTTAACATCCATTTTTCTTCAGAAGATGGATTCCGTGGCATTCTGTGACTGAAAAATCTTGGATTCTTTAGTTATAGACAGTGGAGTAGGTAATTGTGATGAGGCTACAAAAATATTATGGGTAAGTTCAATCTAACATAGAAAACATACCATTCCAGATGATGTTTGAGTCCTTCTTCAGAAACTCATACTATCATGACCTCAATAAAAAAATTTATATGAATGACCAATTTCACCTTCCATTGCACCCACAATCGTCTACATTGAAGCAGATTTGATCTGTTCATTGATAATTTTATCGAAAGGTTTTATAGTAATGCTCATTTCGGGTAACTTAATATTTATCAATGCACGAAAATAATGATATGACATTTGTACTCTTACATCATGAAAACGTTGATTGATGGCAGCATTCAAATCACTCATATTATTTTACCAAATATTAATATCAGTGGCAGCTCGTGAAAATATGCAGAAATCGAGATAATACGGATCGAAGAAATGTGAATGTGCACTATATGTATAGATTCTGAAACAAACGTGCTGTCGCTAACGTGCGATCTAGAATATGTTTTCAGACTGAGAAAAGATATTCTGCCCTTTCAAGTTTGTCTCACTTTTGAAAGGCAATAGTCTCCTTATTAACAACCTTCTGATATGAGATTTTTAAAAGAGCTAGATTCACAAGTCTCACATTATAGATCACTATTGAGATAATAATTCTAAAATTATTTTTTCTTCCAGAGTCACCTCTTGCGTTTAATTGACTGAAGTTTCAATTATGAATGAAGCGATATATGCACATACTCGTGATGAAAATTTTCAGAATTAGCTGAGGCCTTATTATTACGTTCAATATATCACTGATACCGAGAACGATTCCCCATCTGATATAATAGATATAATATGCATTATAGACATGTATGAGATATCGCGGGCACTTTATACTTCCTAAACTCTTAAATTATCAATACCTAATTTTCAATAGGCATAAAAACACGTGATGGAGAGCATCATGAATAACTACATTCATATACATATGATTTTCAAAAACTTAATTTTTTTTCTCGATATAATATATTCTATATGATTCTTGATTCATGATGGTGTGATTCGCTGCCAAATATGTTTTGACTTCAATTTCAAAAAACTGTTACCATTTTTCAAGTCATCGATCTACGTACCCTAATATCGTATTCAGGGTATAGTGTATTATCGTAGATACTTACGTGCGATGAAATGATATTCAAAGTCGAGCTCTAAAAAAGTTCAGTCGCTTCAGCTTTTTCTTTTTATCAAAAGCTCATGAACTAGAAATGCTATAGTGTAGAAGATGAGTGCAACTTCTCAATCAATTTTAATGAGATTTTGCTCAGGATTCTTTGACGATCGATTTTTACTTTGAAATTCTATCTTTGTGGTTGACTTGATATATGCGATGCACTTTTTTTTAACTTGGTGGCACGAGACACACACAGACACACACTTTTTTGATATATCAGAAAAATGAGCTTGCTTGTTCAATGCTTAAAGCTCTTAAGTGATGTCGACGTCTTCTTCATCTTCTTCACTAGGCCCTCCTGTAGGGCAACAAAGGCCTTCTGAGCCATCTGGTCGTATGCAGAAAAGTAACGATTCAGCGACTGTCACTTCATGGGGAACTATTCCATGAAATTCTTTGAGATCAGCCGATGGAAACCAGGCCTTCTCGTTGTCGTCAATTATTAATATGTTGAGATATCTGGAACATTCAATGATACCCATAAACTTTCATTACACTACTCATTTTCATTGATTCTTGATTGTCTGGGCATGAAGCAATACTTTCATGCCCACGAATTATTTGCTTTTAGCACACTGTGAGTAATTGAGTATTTTTCACAATAATTTTTCTCAGTTTTACTTTCAGTTGGTCGAAAAAAATAAGGTGTGCTGCGTGGCTACAAAACTCGGATTAGGCATTCTCGTGGAAATTTTGACGCTCATCTTTGAATTGGACCAAAAAAGTCACTCGGGACGTAAAATCCAACTCTCGCACCTTTGTATCGTAATCTACTGATTTTCTACGTCTATTTGGCCGAAAAATACGTCCAGACACTCGAGCAGGGAGGTTTTTGATTTGAATGGCGGGAACCAATTTGCCCGTCATTGTATCACAAGATCATATTTTTAAACGGATAAAATAATCGTATTGTATTCGAGGTACCTTTCATGAGAATACCACAATGATTTAGCTTCCAGTAGATCTTAGTCGAATCGCAGGATTATATCTTGTCTGAAAAGCTTGATTCTATCATGGTTGCTCGTGCAATGGTTTTGCAAATTATTCACGGATGATGTTTAAAAAAATTTTAGACTCTTTCATAGTGTAGTGATAGAAAAATTTCGCGAAAATTAGCATTTGTAAAAGTCAAATAAGGTGCTGGAAAATTGGATACTTACCTGCAAATAGCAACAGCGGGGATCCATAGGATCGAAGTGAGTATCAGAATCGCTATGAGAAATAGAGCCCACGTTGGCCACTCATGTCTTTCGGTAGCTCCACGACTTGGAACCCAAGCCTGATAGCCACTGCCGTCTACAGCAATTTCGATAAAAGATGCCACTAAGATACTCAACATTGCCAAGGGACTCAAATATTTCCAACAAATAAGCCAGTATAGACCAGGTCTTGAGCCCGTCATCAATTCGATGTCGTCGGCAAACCTATTTCACAAATAGTTTTTTTCAGAATTTCAGTTCAACATTTGCGAATTCAAATCAACTTACCTCTTTATACCATAGACGTAGGATACCCCAATGCACTCAAAGAATGCAATTATGAGCAGTGGAAAATTTCCACTGAAATTGTCGAACAAAACGAAAACATAGCTACCAGCGCCATGAGCAAATGCCATTGAAATCAGGCAACACACAAGACAAATGGAACCTGTAAGAATGAATTACAAGGGAAAAAATGTGATTGCGTATGAGAACACAGAAACATGTAATTTCGGTAAACGTTAAAAAACCGTGATCTAATTCGTATTGAGGTGTATAAATCAACATGAAATTTTTTTGTAGTCAAAACAAGTTTCACCAATACCTAAGTACCACGAATTTGATATTACTTCATTGTACTGGATAAAGACTTGTATGGACAGATCCAAGGATACAACACGGTTATGAAAATCAACAATTCTGTTAGTTTAAAATCATTCCAAAATCTTCTTCCTCATGAAAATATGGAGCTGATCCTGGGTTTTGAGAGACTGAACCTTCGAGTACAAATCAGAACATCCACGAATTCGGATGAATAAAATGTTATCTACTGAGATGAAGAAGAAAAAATGTTAGTTGGCTTTGGCCTCAGATTTTGACATCGAAAGAAACTTTTTTTTCTGCAATATGTGAGTAGATGCCCTTGTTCAGTGAGAAATGATCAACTTGCAAATCTTTCCATGAATTATATCTGATTGCCACACAAAAACTTTCTTGATTCGCGACATGGCACTATTTTCAATTATGAATGACGTCTTCTTTTGTCGAACAACAAGGCGAATTTCATGTGCAGGAAAGAACTTTACTCACCTGTAAGAATTTCTTTCCGAAGATTCGGGAACAGTTTCATGTCAACAATACTTGTCACAACACCTTCTAAGGTTCCAAATTGGGAGTCAATGCCCAAAGTAAAAAGCATGAGGAAAAACAGGACCGACCAAAACTGAGCTCCAGGAAATTGATTTATGGCCTCTGTGAAGATTATGAAGGCCAGTCCTGTTCCCGAAGCCGACTGCGGGGAAAATCATAATTTGATTGAACTTATTGTTAGTGTGAGTGAGCCCTCATTAAGAAATTGATGGATCATTCATAGTTTGTGAGCAGCTGTTTCCGAATTTGGTTTTCGATTATCTTGGTCTCACTCTTCTCTTTTTATCGTTGAAATTAGTGAGGAGAAAATTAATCGAGTTGGAAGAATAGCATCGTTTCTTTGGAACACTTCAAAAAATGGAGTTCATTTTTTACAAGAATTTAACGATGAGTCACCAAAAGTTACCAAAAATCACATGAGGTTGCAAGACGGGTTTCCTCTTTTCGTGTTAGCTCTATAATGTGGCTGTAGTGATCATAGTCACAATAACTATTATGAGCACTTACATTATCCAACTCCTTTTGTAGATCACATTCAGGTAGCTCTGGCATGAACATATTAGTCAAGCTGTGATTAGTATCTCCGAAGTGAATTAACGCCCCAGTGGCGGGTATGTGACTTGGAATCTTATTAGGACTTCCAAATATTTCGATCAAAGCGTCATTCCTTTCACTAAGGCAGTGTTCGTACACCATTGTTGCTTTGAACCCTAAAAAAGAAGAAGTATCAAAATTCCCATCACATTCTTTCTCTAATCTAAAGTGGTTAAGTAGCACGATAAAATGGATGATGATTCCAATTATATCAGCTATTCCAGTATATTCCAAAGAATGACAATTCTTCGAAACAGGGATAATTTTGATAAAATACTCACCAATGATAGAAAAAACTACGATGCCCGCGAACATTGAAGTAAAGCAATTCGTGAGACTAACCATAATGGCATCACGATAGCAATTGTTGTTAACAGGATTATATGATGAAAAAGCAATCAAACCACCAAATGCCAAACCGAGAGAAAAGAAAATCTGCGTGCCAGCCTCAAGCCAAACCACCGGATCAGTTAGCGTGTGCCACTGAAATGATTGCACCATTATTTTGACTGTCGTAAAATCATTAGAACACACATCTTGTTTCATTACCTTCGGAGTGAAAAGATGTTTCAAGCCATCGGACATACCAGGTAGCGTAATGCCTCGGAAGAAAAAGATTATGAGAACAATGTAAGGAAACGTCGCCGTTACATAAACCACCTGAAAATAGAAATTCATGATCATATTGGTGAATATTCTGTGTCTACATGGCCGAAATAGTCATGGATTCATTCAAAATCCAAGGACTCGAAGGGCATGCAAGATTAAAATATTTATGAATTACCTTGCCAGACGATGCAATCCCTTTGATCATGCACATGTACACAAGAATCCATGCTATAACGAGCGCCAGTGCTATTTTCCAGTTGAAGACTTCGGGCGAATTGATATCTTTTGAAATCATAAGAGTTTCTCGATACCAAAAATATTGCGTTGGGCTGCTTTGCTGGAATTGAGAAGAGGATAGAGAAATGATCAATTTTCTTCGAAAAATATCAAAAATGGGTATAATAATTGTTGAATGTTACTCACTGTACATTCTGGCTCAGCAGCGTATGATCCATTTGGAAAATATGTGTTGGGACATTTAGACCACGGAAGTTCAGATTGGAAACTCTGAAAAGTATATACGTGATTATGAAGTGAGAACTTAGTTCATAAGAGTTAAAAACACTTTTAATAATTTGTTGATCAGATATGCATGACGACTAATATTCCTCAAACAAATTGAAAAAAAGAAAAGGGAGGCTTTCTAATCGGGATTGTACAGACGGGAAAATTCGTTTTCTACTGGTCCGATTTCTCCAGCTGATCGCTCTTGGTATCACAAATGCTTTTCCGTTTTTAGGAAACTTGTTTCTAAGGCAAGAAAATGTCAGAAAACGGTAAAATCAGAATTTTGGAAAATTCGTCCTTTATTTCTAAAACGTTCGCTGCGGCGGTGAAAATCGCATTCGACTCCTGTGTGCAATGGACTCCTCCAGAGTGGCCCATACGATGGGATTTTCATCTCACCAGGAGAGTGTTTCAGATCCGGGTCACGGATTTGGCTGAAACTTTGAAAATAGTCTTTTCTCGGTGCCGAAAGATGATATCTAAAATTACAGGCCCTAACGCTCAAGGGTTACCGAGCTACAGCCACAAATATTAGCATTGCCCATATAGGCCCATGCTAAAAATCATACATGTACGTGTACCTACAATGCTAATGTCCTTGGCTGTAGCTCGAAAACACTTGAGTGTTAGGGTCTATAACTCTGGATCTCATCTTTTGGCACTAAAAGAAGACTATTCACAGACTCTCAACCGAATCCATGGCCCGAATCTGAAACACTCTCGTGGTCAGCCGCACCCAGAGCTGGAACTAGATGGGTTGATGGACCCACTAGTGGGGTCAACGTTTTCATTCTTTCGTGGTTAAATACTTTTCATTCATGGGGATTTCAATCAATATCTTGAATACGACAGAGATTTTTCAGAATTTTTCAGATTCTTTCAATAAACCACGAAGGGATAATTGAATTATTGGAAAACGGTAATGTTCCCCATACGGGGCCATACGGAACAAAATAGTGAACGAGTCAATCAAAATGACTTTCCTGAAATTTTTCGGAAACAATTCACGTCAGCGAACGTGGTGGTCTTTTTCATAATAATAGCCATCGAGAGCTATTGAAATTCTGTTAATTGTATCTGGATTCGATCAAGCCATCATTATTATGGTGTAAATGTCATGAAATCAGCCACCCTCGAGACGCAAGAAAATACGGTCATTGGATTAGATAGAGGAAATTGCATATCTGTGGCACATTCTGATGCCTTTTGAATTCGTGTAAATGATTTAGACTCTCTCTCTGTTAGCAATTATAATGTACATATGCATGTACATGAATATTTGGAAACTTGATAATGGAAGTGACTACTTCAGCAAAGTTTTAATTAGAATGAGTATACAATGAAAGCAAACACTGGTGAAGTAGAACTTGCATTATTACCTGAACAAAGTAGAATAGGCACCATGCGATAATGGTATTGTAATAGAGGGCAACGTTGAAAGATACCACTGCACTGCTCACACCAATGCCAGCCAAGTACGGGGATACCTGCGAAAGACGTTCGAAGGATTTTTTTATTCTTGGTAATATTTTGAAAACGGTATCCATCCGGTTTTATTCATATCTTCAAACTAAGCGTTCATAGCTGCACAAAAATATTCAAGATGAGAGTTTTCTAAAATACTTGACATTTTATTGAATAAAAATGTAAGCGTAACGCTTCTGAACAGACTCGAGAACTTTTCATAAAAGAATTCCTGAGGTAACGTATCTTTCGCCCATTATTTATTGAGATACTTGGTTCGACGTATCTCGACATACTCGAAGATCATTTGAATTTAATTCAAACTGATAGCATTGTTGAATGCAGGATTCAAAATAATCTCAAAATTTTTTCGAGAAAGGAAGATGTTCTCCCACTCAAGAATCTTGACGAAGAATTTATGACCGACTGTTGAAACTTTTAAAAGATTGATTTCAGAGATTCATCAGCCTTTACCTGATTCCAAACTCCGATCGCGCCTTTGCGCAGTCTTTGTCCAATGGCGAGTTCAAGATAAAATATAGGTATCCCTTCGATCGCCAACATCACAAAGTACGGTATTAAGAAAGCACCTGGAAGCGAGCCAAAAGTGAAATTTAATATGAGCGAAATGGAGTAGAGGTCATAAGATGATATCTGAAGACATTAGGCTCGATTTTATAAGTACTACATCGATACGACTGTCGACATTTCTTCTTGAAGAGAATGAGCATTCTATTCTTTTATCATGGTGGAGAATATAATGGGACGTTTCCACGACAGTTACACGGACGTTCGCACGGTTTTTTGGTGAGAAAACAAACTATAAGTTTGCTGTGAATAAATTTCTAGAGACACTGATCCAAGAATACTACTCCGAGATACTATTAACACTCTGAGGAAATTTTTTTAGAATTTTCACGATGGTATGTTCGACGTGAGAAATCGATGAAAGCCGCTTGTCGCACGGACATTTTTCGGATATGGATTTTGGTACATTGGATTTGTTCATTAGTCATCGGCAAATCTATGAACGATAAAATTCTGTTATGGATTTGCCGACATACCTCATGAATCTTAGTTATCCAAAAATTTCAAACCTTTCGTTAACTTAAAAATTCACAGCTTGGTCGGTGGATAATCAGATGAAAATACCTGATTAAACGGACGTGTTGCACGAACAATAATATCCGACCATTTTTGGATCAATAATTGACCACAATCTCAACAACTTAGATCAACGCAAAAAATCTTGACTTATAGACCGACTCATTGGGATTGTTTGAAAATTATCAACAAAATTTTAAATACAGCAACGGCCATGCCATAATCGTTCATAGTGAGGTAAATTTTTCCCCAAAAATCTGTCGCACGGATGCGAGTTTCACGTTTTTCAACCATGACTCAATCATAAATGACTTTTTATCAAGTATTTCAATGGTATCCAATAGTTCGTCACTTTTACTATCAGTGAGATTTTTTTCCAGAATTTTGAAAGCGTCATAAACGCACTGATCAATTATTTTTGTCTTTCTCTCTCATGTCCATGTCTTCGTGGATTTGCCCAATGGTAATTATCTTTAGCAGATTTCTAAACACGCAAGTCGAAAGTGATCAAAATCCGGTTATGAGAAATTTTCCATTGCAATGAATCATTTGAGGAGACTTGAACTTTTCGAACCTTCTATATGAGCTCATATGGACTTGAATTCAAAATTTATCGCTTTCACCCTTAATCATACAGGACGCGGGATATATTGTGATAGATTTAGTGTTACAAATACTATTAACTTGCACGAGGGTTAATCTAGTCTAGATCAGGAGTTGGTAGTAAGTGCATATTGCGGCATAGTCAAAAGCAATTTATCGGCAACACTCGAGCAGTCGAGAGGATAGGTAGGTAGAGTAGAGATGGTGAACAATATTCTAACGTGTATATATAGTATATATGAGTTACCGTTGCAAACGCTCACCCCGGTGTTTGCCAAAGGGCCGACAAAGTCGAGAACGATTCGCGCGAACGCGAGTGAGAGAGAGGTGATCTTATCTGAGCCTTTTGTTTCTGCTTCAGCAACTCAGCTGAATGGCCTCAAAAGACTCTTGTACCGTAACCCTTGAATCAACGCTATACCACAAATTCATCTTTAACTTTCAAAGTTTCCTCCGACTGAGATGATTTGTTATGAAATATGGTATTGAAATTATTTAGCATGTATGTAGTAAGGCTATTATTCAGCTCGATCTGGATATTTTTATTCAATGCGGGTGTTTAGATCATTTGGATAGAATAAAACTTATGTTAACATGGTTAGGTTCAAGGGAATTTTCGGTCGGAAGTAAATTTTGAAATACCTTCTACACGCAGTATGTATGTAACTTGTAAGCGAAGTTCATAACGTGCACTGGAATCATTCATTTCTCGAGTAAAAAAGGAGGAACAGTCTTTCCATTGTCCAAAATGTGACTGTATGAGTACAAAATAGATACATATTCCATTTTGAGGACTCTAAAAGACTCGTTGACCCTACTAGTTTCTTTATAAAACTGATGAAATTATAATAACAACCGAAAAGTCAAAAATATTTTTTATTCATTCGAAAATATCAATTAGTCCAATGCATTTCACAGATTTTGTATAAATTCCAATACAATCTACTCAGAATAAAAATCAAGAAATCTGATACAAGCGTGTGGATATTAGGCAATTCCGAGAGTAACTCTTTCGGCACGAGTAAGAAGATCAGCTTTGCGGGACATGAATTATGTCTGACCATACACGGAGCTCTTCCACTTACAGCCACAAGTGAATCGATTTCCTCAATATTAAATGTGGAGCAGAAATACGTCGATTTACTTAATTCATATTCTATAAAGCCATGAATTCGTAATATTCCCTACTTCTCAATTCAACGCTCGAGAATACATTGAATTAAAAAATCTCGTGCCAGAATATTTTGGATCATCAATAATTCATCTTCAGGTGAGAATATTCTCACACAATTAGCACGGATGTAATGGATTTCTTTTTGTGGAGCAAGTGCGAGATTAAACAGCTCGTTTTACCGTGCCCAAAATTACGCTTCGTTGAAAAAAAAAACACAAGTCCGGTCGCATTTGCATGCAATAATTAATCTACAGCAATTAGCCTCGTCCTTGTCTGCGCAGTACTGCACATATAATTTACGAGCGCGTGTTACAAGGTGAATGGTCTCGGATCACGAATATGCCTGCAATTTCACCAGTATGCCTTTCTCCGAATGAATGCATTTGTATTCAACCATCATGATCACAATCATCATAATTATCGAATGCAACGCTTATTATGGGACGGACAATGAAAAAATAACATCATTCCTATGTATATTATCTTGATTTTATTTTTGTCTAGATAAAAGAAATCTATACGAATATTACAAGATACCTATACGGATGCAAGTTTTTGATTATTCGATCCTATGTTAGACCTGTGCGAGTGAATATTTCAAGCAAATTAAGAGGACAAGTTATTTTCTCTCTGAAAAGTCGGAAAGCCAAAATGTCCAGTCTATGCTTGTATTGCGGAGTCGAGTTGAGTTTGTACGTTGGGCTTTGAGCGGATGTATCAGAATGAGTCTCCAATAGTTCGAAATTTTTTTCTTAGAAAGTAACCCGGCCACTAATAGGCATTAAATCTGAACAAAAACTAGTTTCCTGACCAGTTTTAAAGTTACATGACTAATAAAAACCCTGAGTTGAGCCCTTACTAGTTGAAGTATTCAAGCATAAAAAATATAGCCCATCCGATCAATGGTAGAAAGTTGAACCATGCATCCTACACAACAGAACAATTAATGCAGAGTTCTTAACTTCGCAATCGATACAATTTTTCATCCATGTAAATATAGAATATGGAACTGTAGATACCTCCAATTAATTGAGTTCAGCCCTGATAGACTGAAAAAAATCTTCAAACACGAACAATTTCTAATATACCATCATTACATCTAATTCTCGTATCCCTTTGTGAAACCCTCAATGCAAAGTTGTCATAAGCCCACTCTTTCAGCAGATCCATACATTCTCCTCATATCACAAAATACTCAATACAGGTGACATATCAACTCAATAGAAAAAAAGTTTACTCACCACCACCATTCTTCTGTGCAAGATATGGAAAACGCCAGACATTTCCGAGGCCCACAGCATAACCAACAGTCGCAAGCAGAAAGGTCAGTTTGCTGTCCCAGTTTTCGCGTTCGTCCTCGCCTGCCTCAGGCTTGAATATTCCCTTGCCCTCGTTGCTTCCAAGCTTACTACCAGCGATGGCTGCAGCTGACGCCGCCGGTGGTGTTGTACCTCCGTCTGCCGCTGTCGATGAACTCGAAGATAATCCTCCACCAGGACCTTTATTTCCACCTGGTCTCAGATGCTGCGGGGGTGGTTCGAATAGTGAAGTCTTTGGGTAGTTATTTTTTTTTTCAAGCAGACGAGTTGTTGTTGTTGGTGGTGGTGGTAGTGATGGTGATGATCATCGAAGTGGCGAGTGCAGGTGGTTGATCATTGCGATTTGAGCGTGTGAAAGCAGTAAAGCATTGCGATAAAATTTTTTTGATGTTTTTTCTTAATTTGTATGGTCGAATTAGAATCTTGTAAGATTTCATATAGACTTACAAGGGGGGGGGCCACGGGGTCCGGGTCGCCAATTTCCCCCGAAATTTTTCTTCAGTTTTGTACTATTGAGAAGATGGGAAATCCCGAGTAACTCGGTCAAATGGGTCTCCTGTTCAGAGTTTCAGCCTATGACATTAGCATTGCCCATATAGGCTCATGTTAAAAATTGATGTATATAGATATACTGGCAATGTTAACGTTTTTGCTTGTAGCTGTTGATAAGAGACCCATTTGACGGAGTTACTCTAGGTTCTTCATATTCTAGATGGTACTAAACTGTGAAAAAATTTTGGGGATGATTGGTGACCCGGACCCCGTGGTCCCCCCTTGTTAGTCAAAATTCGTGTACCTCTGCAAATCAGACAGAAGTTGATGGATCAAATATGATTCAGGAAAAATTTAAAAGGAGGAGTCAAAAGTTTGAAATTCCTCCTCTGTACCTTGTTTTGAGTCGTTTACTATCCGAGATATGACTGTATTTCTAAATGAAAATTTTTTATTGGAAAAAAATCTGATCATTGAATAGAGGCGAAGGAATTGTTTTCGTGGCTGAATTTCCTTAGATTTCGTCAATCCCATCGCTGAATTTGGTGAAAATAGTATATTACTGTACTAGGCAGGGAAGTTGGATTTCCGTGACTGCGTGATGATAATGCCGAGGCGAAGCCGAGGCATTGATATCACACTATCATGGGCATCCCACTTCTCTGCCGAGTGCTGTATACTACTTTTTCTCCTCGGCCCGAAAGTACGTCGAAATTTTATTAATCAGTACAAAAATACGCGTTTAACCTCACTTCTGCATTCGTTTACAATTTTGACTGTGCAGGTGGTCGCCGTGGCCGGTATTAGGGTCTAGGGTGTTCAAGCAGACGACCTCGCAGCTTTTACTTACTGCATGCTTTTGCTGCATAATACTTGTGATGTGACGTACTCGTCCGCCCGACTTTTGCGAAAGCGAGGCGTCAACCTGCGTCAACCGAGCTTTTGCTGATCGGGGCGGACGTAAGCAGAAAATAAAAATAATGAAGTCAACTGTGTTGTGAGGTGAACGCTAAATGCTTGCATGATTCAATTTGGGTCTTGTGTCCGCACCAAGTTCATCATGGCCCTAAGGTCTTGTCACTGATAATGAGTACTTTTTATCGATTTATATAATGGGGCATTGGCAATCCTGTTTTATAATTAGCTGCTGAGAGCTTTCTATTTGAGCAGCGATATTATTCGTGAAAAGATACCGTCTGTCAAGTATAAGCAGTCATAATAAAATGAACACTTCGATGAACATAACCTCGATAGGTTATGTTTCGCATGCATGTCTCATGCGCTCTCTGCACCGCAAAGCAGCGCAGGCAGCGAAAGATGCAGCAAAATCGACAGCCAATCAGAGCTCGAGTTGACTCGTGCCGACAGCAAAAGTCGAGCTTTCGTGACCAAAACGAGGCACGGAATGACGTACTTTCGTGCCGGGAGGAGGAAAAAGTCATTATCAGAAATTATACCAGTATGGAATCCATTCCTGGTAGAAATGGTGAGCATTTCTCTCTGGCCACCTTTGCAATATACGGCTATAATTGTAATGCAACTTGGACAGATTTTGGCCCAAAACTGCTCACTATTTCTATTTGGGTTGATCATTTATTGATGATGAGTCCATGTTTCGGTCAAAAAATTTCTTCAGAAAAACAGCAATATCTTGGATTAGGATAACTCATATAATTCTTCGAATTCGGAATTTTTAGCTCTCCATTTCTACTTTCAGATGTTTTTTTTTTTCAATCATCTCGACTCATCAGTTCTCATCTAATCCAAAGAGGTTTGAATCTTGAGTCAATTTTTATAGAATAGTACAAGATTTCCTTTTGACTCAGCGAACATTTGTTGTATTGCACGAAAATACTCCAACGGGAACTCACAGTTCTTGGGCAAATGACAAAGTGAGCTCAATCAGAGTCATTTCGTACCAATGAAACAGGAGGTATCGAATTCTCAAATTAGACTCATCCCTCTTTTTCTCAAGTAGATCCAAACTATTAACCGGTAGTATAGTGTCAGTATGTTGAAGGCTGTCTAATTGATAAACTCCGTTTAAAAATTTCAGCTACACTGCGTCGTCTGACTATAAAACCGTCGGTGCAATGTAAGAATAGTTTTCTCAAAAAGTAGGCTTCGTTCTGCTCCGGAGCCGTCCCCAGAGAGATCAAAGGAAAATAATCCAAAGTTGTATATGTGAATTATGCAGTTGTGCTATTTTGAATCTATGAGTTTCAATTTTTGTCGTCAAAACGCTGTCGATTTTTAAATATTACTTGACTGACAGTGAATGTCTCTTTGTTCAAGAATATTCCTTTGAGAAGGAATCGTGGAAATTTTCCAGCCTCAGCTATTCATCCATTTCATGGATCACCTCGATATTTCTGCTTCAATGGTGATGAATGACCCACGCACTCAACGAGAAGAGATGAGAAAAATCGATATCAGTATGGAATGAAAGCAGTACTTGCCGACTCGCGTACAGTTTTACGACTATTAGAGTAACATTGAGACTCACGAATACTTTTTTCATCAGATGCTGCCTGTAGAGCTATACGCTATAAATGCCTTTTCTTTTACACAAATTCCAAACTGCTATGATTAAAATACTTTTCAACTTCGAGAAACTTATGAAATTTGAATGCCGATTCTTCAAAGCTAATAACTTCAAAGAACCATTAGCCCCGTTGAGTTGAATTCAGACAAGAATTAGAATTTCTCCACGAAAGTAATAGAATTATTCAATCAGATATTTCAATGTCCAGGCCGATATTTGAGTAGTGAGCGTAATTGCAGGACGTGTTACATATCTAGGTCGCTATGTCATCGAAATTTCAACCGCACACACACATGCAAACGAGATATTTTCGTGAAGGGGGGTGGAAGGGGGGGAGGAGTTCTGACGTTTTGAATTGTGACAGGGATATGCTCGATGGATGAGTTTGACCGTAGTAATGCGGCCAAAACTAACGATCAGTGGTTTCACGCGATCTGCCACTCTAGAAATCAGAAATTTATTCAAACGCCCTCGTCCTTACTCTCACAAATGATATCATATACCTACTCTGTCTTACAGCAATATGAAGAAGATTTCTGAATTTTCTTCAAACTTCCTCAAATTGCATAAGAAACACAGATGAACTCCTCAGTTCCAATCTTGATGTTTGCTTTTTATGAACACTTGAGAACAACCTGAGTTGCACTAACAATGACGATCAGTGACCGTTCGAGATCTTTTGTCTCACTTGTTCTGAAACCTTGGCCTATGAGTGCAGAACATGCAGTGTGATACAAAATATCTCAAACGGTCACTGATCGCCATTGTTAGTGCAACTCAGATTTTTTTCGAGTGCACACTCGGGAACAAGGTGAACTGCAATGGGATGACGGTCAGAGACCGTTCAAGATCTGTCGCCTCCGTCGCACTCATGGGATAACCCATTAGGTGTGAGTGAGATGGGAGATCTTGAATGGCCGCTGATCGTCACCCCATTGCAGTTCACCTTGTTCCCGAGTGTACATGCCGTAGGTAATTTGCCCGTGCCTTGAATTTTATGTAAAGCGTAGGCATTTCGTATAACACCCAAACTTTATATAAAATGCCGGGCAATTTATTTGACACGCATGCATTATCACAAACACCCTGATTCAAGCCGAGCATTTCATACAAAAGCCAAGCATTTCATAAATTGCCCAAGGCCCCTTGGACGTTTTGTAAAACTGGCGAAATATCGCACGAGGACAAAATATCTGTATTTATGGACATTCGCAATTCATTTCCCCTAGAATTCCGACTACAAAAAACTTTTGCAATTTAATATTGAAAATTATTGTCACGCATCATTATATCGAATTACAAATTTTTTTCATTTCAATTATAAAAAATTGGATAAACTCAAGTTCTACTTGAACATGTCAATGAACTATATCACAGCCACGCAAGCCACAATTAGCACCACCCTGATTTGCGGCTAGCTTGAAAGACATTCAAAATGGAGTCCATCTTATTGAAAGGAGCATCTGGGAACGAGGAACGGTTTCGCAATGGGGTGGTATCCGAGATCTAACATCCAGAAACCCAGTATATACCTCTTCTAGTTTGGAGGGAGCTGCATTGAAGCAATCTACTGTAACAAGCTGGAGTAAAATGTAACTGTAGGACGTACTGCCACGAATTGATGTGATACTAACCATCCCTCTTTTTTTTTCAAGAAAAGAAACAAAAACCAATGTGGCTCATGGTGTCACAGTCCATTGATATGTTCAAATGAGTTTTGAGCTTATCCAATTTTTCATAATCACAATGGAAAAAGTATATCATTTGATATCCTGTTGCGTGACAATAATTCTTAAGACTGGTAGATTGCAAAAGGTAGTTGCAATTCTAGAGAAAATACATTGCAACTGTCTTTGTGACTGTCCACGAAATCAGAGATTTCATTCTCAGACGATATTTCGCCAATTTCACAAAATGCCCAAGAGGCCTTCAGCATTTTATAAAATGCTTTGGCTTCATATAAAATACCTGTTTTGAAACAAGCTGTTGATGCATGCAAATAAATTGCCTGGCATTTTATCTAAAGCCCAGTTTAGACAAATTGCGTACGAATAATACATGCATACATACATCTATGCGACGAAGTATTATTTTCATATCGATATCATGAGAACTCGTATTTTATAATAAATTATGATCTACTTGGAAAATTTGCTGTGATGAAATGTCCTGTATTCACCTATATTTAAAAAAATTTTTGTTTCATTCTCTTAGGGAATCCACTTCCCAATATAATATTGGAAACTAATGAAGCAGAAATTATCGTTAACGCAATAAACGACAAAAAACGTACTGCTACCCGGAGTACATTTCATGAAAATTTAAAATTTCCAAGGTGATAGTACTGGTCACACTAGACTAGAAATAAATGATAACGAGGATCGGCTACCAGCCTCGT
The DNA here is from genome assembly GCA_029851415.1 of Eretmocerus hayati. Lineage (NCBI taxonomy): Eukaryota > Metazoa > Arthropoda > Insecta > Hymenoptera > Aphelinidae > Eretmocerus > Eretmocerus hayati. The sequence goes on along the minus strand of CM056741.1, from coordinate 53,687,006 downwards.
ATCATTGAATGTTAAAAAAAGTGTTATTCAAAGGATGAGAATCGTACAGTTTTCTCATTCTTTCTCAATTGTCGTCGACTGAGGCCAGAGCTTTTTTCACACTAAGCACGCTCTACAACAATCACACCCAAGTTCGTCATTTTCTCAATGTGAAATAGCACCACGATTATGTCCCCACCATTACTTAAGAATCTTCGATGCCTGTCGCACTTAGCAGAGAAAATAGTCAAAAAGCACTCCATTTATTGATTTGAACTGCAGCAGGAGTGTCCGCACTTGTATCAGACTAAAGGGTGTGTCTTTGCTTCTGCCATAAATATTGAAGCTCGTAGAGCGCAAGCTTCTGATAAAGCTATGAAGCAGATATTTAGTGGCATTTTGATACAATAATAGATAAGACTCACCTTGGCACCAGGGCTCGAGTCATCGAAGGCTGCGTTGGTGGCACCATAGTTCACTGACAGGTCTCTTTTGCGACTCTCTGCCATGAGTTTCCCCCGCATTTCCTTCATTTCGAGTTTATCGACGCTCTTCTGAGGCTTTAGATCACGCGAGCTCTGTCTTCTCACTAGATGTGCTGTGTTCGCCATGGCTGATCACGTTTGATTCTCTTGATCAACCTGAATTTTTCAATTGCGGTAGATACTATTTCTGAGCTAATCTAGCGTTGGAGTCGTAAGTGTGAGCCTGGCCATTTTCACTTGACCAAGACTCCATCCTGCAAAAAAGAAGGATGAGATTATTTAAATTTTCATCATTTAAAGAAGGATATTTCGATCTACTTATGACTTATCCAGACATGATTCTGTTTTCAGTTTTCAAGTTGGCTCATGAGAAATTTTCTTACAAATTATTAATTTAGGTCGTGACGGAGTCTGTACTATTGCGGTACCACCCAAGTTCCGAAAAAGTGTCGCGAAAGTTCCGTATTAGTCACGAACTGGTACTGCTGTGCTAATACCATTGTGGTACCGTTCGAGTCCCGGAGAGGTGTCGCAGGACTGCCATATCAGTCTTGAATTCATACTGCTGCGCTAGTACTATTGCAGTACCAATAAGTTCTGAAAAAGTGTCGTAAAGCTCACGTATCAGTCTCGAAGTGGTACTACCGCGCTAGTACTGTCGTGGTACCGCTAAAATCCTGTAGAACTGTCGCGGAAGTGCCACATGAGTCTGGGACTGGTACTGCATTAGCACTAGGTTGGTGATTCTTAATCGGTTTTTGGGGGAAATGCTCTTCTTCAAGGAATTTTGATCTCGACCAAATTCATTCACCGTACAGGGAAGATGAAAAAGAAAAAAACATCTTCTGATCTGGAATTTCAAGGGTTTCACCTCATGGGGGGAATACACTACTTTTGGAACACCCTGTATATGTGGGTGTAGTTTCCATATATCGATGTAAAATGTTGATAAAAATTCATCGGAGCGTCTACCTGAACTCTTTGTGAACTGCTACGAGGAAAGTTCAGAAGAGCAACAAGTCTCCCCCCCCCCGGCCATATTTTTGAAACCCTTCCAAGAATTTTACATGAGAATACACGGATAATCAATCGAGGAATTCTCTGAGGATTCCACAATCCATAAGAGAATCTGATTTTTGTAGCTAGGTGTGCTAGCCTTCAATCACATTCAGCTGAATTGCTATTCATTTGATTGACATTAAATTCTTCATTAATTTGCTATGAGAATTTGCAACAAAAGTTCTAAAAATACTTGGCATCTGTCCACGGCTCTATCTAGAGACTCGAGGAAGAATTTCCATCGGAACACCGTGACAAACTATCTCACGCGGATTCACCAAAATTCGGGCGAGATCGCCCATTAATTTCTATTTACGATCCATTCTTCGAGTTTTAATTTAATTTCTATCAATAATTTACGAAAAATTCCATCTAGAATTTGGTGATTTAATCCCGCCAAACTTTACAGGCCAAGTAGAAATTTAACCACGAGTTCCACCCTATCTCTGCATACACCTTTCAGATCGTATACCATCTTGATTACTAGTAGGAAGGATTCAGACACCTCAATCTTGTGTTATTTGGATTAAATGACTTTTTCCGAGCCAAAATTGCAAATAAAATCCTCGCCGACAACTCCGACATACACAGATTTTTACTCAGACTCAGTTTGCAATAAGGGTTAATTAGAGTAGAAAGCAATCACTCTGATGATGACGGATGGCAAGTGGATTTGCATGAATAGATGTGAGGCGTGGGGAGAGTAAAAGGATCGTTCACTGGTCACTGCAGAATCACGCTTGCCACTTACACTCGAAAACTCAATTAAAAGTTCCGATAGGGTTGCTTTGAACGATAGAGTTTCAGCTTGAATATCGTTTCAATTGACCGATGAGGGAAATTTATACTGATTCGATACCCATCAGTATCGTATTCACATGTTCATTGTGATGAAGTTGAATTATATTGAACTTTGGTGTGGGCGCAGGGAAAGGGTGGCACTGATTGTATAAATAAAGGTGTATTTACAGTGATGAGGAGGCGACACATTTCTGCCCACCTCTTCTGCGGAATCGAAGCGAGTCGAACACTACATATCATCACTCTCGTCCCACGCTCATGTCAAACAAAGTTAAGCATTACAAATTTTCCCTCAAAAGCAAAACTTGAATCCATTGTCAGTTATGATGTCTATTTGGAAACAGTGGAGCGAGCCTTTCCGACATGTTTTGCACGACGTGTTGTTTGAAATCCTTTCCTCACTTTTTTTTTTTATACAGTTAGATTCGAATAATGCTGACACATTCAAAAGCCGACACTAGCGCATCGTTTATCGAAATTTTCAAGTTATAGTCTGGGAAACAATTTTGCTGATCGATTTAAAATAACGCTAGGACAGAAGCGGTAAATTATTTCAATCAATTGTGTTTGGTCAATATGTTAACGCATGAATGTGACATAGCACACAAATATAATATTGTAGTGGAATTCTGAAGAACAACGAATTTTGAGAGTAAATTGTGCCCTTATGCTAATAGTTATAATGATAAATGTGAGAAGTAACCTTGCTACAACCATGATTCAATTTCATGGTTTGACCCTTTCAGGGGAGGCATTCATCAGTGATCCGCAAAATTGCCGTTTATTATTCTATCATCATATGTATACTATAGTCGTGATCCCTTGTCAACTTAAGTGATTTCTTGATCTTCTAGGAGAAACTTATCAACAAAGTACTTATAGCCACGGAAACGTGAAAAATTTTTATCACAAAACTTATCCACTTTCCACTATTTTCAAGTGCGAAGATAACATCGAAATTCAAAGGTGATGGACAACTCTACTTCTCTGTCTGTAACTGATTTCGTCTAAGATTGAGATATCTGATTGGAACTTTTTTTCCAACTTCGTATCTGGAAGTGAAGCAAATCTTCAAATGATGTTTGATCCAAATTTCGACGGTTGGGAAATGAAGCTAAGATTGGAATATTCAATCCAGTTAGTAGATTATGGCAATTTTAATCACGAAGGAGTCATAGAGAATTGATTCATTTCACAATCTACCACATTGAATTTTCTCATTCCATCAAGAACCTAGGACTGACAAGGAGCACCCACGTAATATGGGCCACAGATTTTGCTAAAACTCTAGGGATAGTCTCCTTTGACCACCAAAAGGTGAAGTCCAGAGCCGCAGTTGCAAATGCCCAACCGTTTTCAAGCTATAACTTATGACATTAGCATTGCCCATATAGGCCCATGTCGAGGCCCATGTTCGAGAAAGATGAATGTGCAAAAATTCCTGAACGGTAGTTTAAAATCCTCTCTTGCAAAACGTCGATTGCTCGAGCCCAGGTTGATGTGGAAGAACTTTGAGAAAAGCATCTCGAAGGTGAGAAAAAATGCTAAATTTTTATGGTTTTTGATTTTTCTCTCAGTCCTTCTTGGTCAAATAGCTGATGTAATTTCAAAGATTTCGAAAAAAACCGTTTTTACTATATGGGCTGTAACTTGGACGCGGATAATGACAGAACAATTTTGCAAGAAGCATCTCGAAGAGCGGGAAAAATGTCATTTGCAATAATTTTCCCTGGGTTTCCCTACTTTGAGAGCTCTCACATTCTTATTCACACGATGTAAAAGTAAAATCCGCAACAGCCTAATAGAATTTCGAAACAATAAAAATCCCTTCTACGACAAAAATTCATCACAGGACTAACTACCCGCCATTATTCACACATCGAAAAACTTTCACCGGGGCGTAACTTTTTTCACCGTCATCGCCTCCTCTGCTCTAATACAAATAAAGCAGTATAGCAAATATCGACCCCAAGGCGATCATCAGATCAAAGATGCCACGTCCAAGCCAGTGTCTCACACCACCACCACCGCAAGATAGACAAGAGTGAGCCGACCTTTGATACGGTCAATTATCGTGGCAAAAGAGCTAATTGATTCTCCAAGCTTCGATAATCGAACCCATGTGACGTGAGCCGAAGACAAAAGCGACTATAGACATCTCACCACTCTCTAATAATTGCCCAGACCGCATCCCGGATATAATCAGGCTTGAGGTCCACCTGCTACTCTAAATAGGGTCAGCTCGTGTGCCAAGTAGTAGCCTAATCCGAACCTTATCTATGTCATTTTGGCAACTCTACCTTACCAGAATATACCATTTAGGCATCCGGCTGTGTCCACAAATGAAGCGCATGCCATGCCAATGACACACAAGCCAACGCGCAATGACATACGTTTTCAAATTATGAAGATATAATTTTTTCGGTCTTTGTGAGTTAAAGTCAGCAGATATTGCTGACGTTTTTGGCATCACATCATAAAACACGCATAACATCAGCGTAGAATCCAAAATTTTTTCATAAAGTTTCTCATTTCTCATCTTTACTTTTCATTCCTTTCCATCAAAATCCTTTAGATGCATCCTCGGAACCATACGAGGCTCTAAAGGCGCATTGATCGAGAGTGGAGTAAAATCCATTCTCGATTGATGCCAAAAACGTCAGCAATATCTGCTGACTTTAACTCACAAAGACCGAAAAAATTATATCTTCATAATTTGAAATTCCCGCGAGTGATAAATACGATATCCGATCATATCGATCGAGTGTCAAAATTAATGAGACATACGTTTTCATTAGGGTGAGTTCACAAGTGATCAATCTGAAACCGAAACGCTCTCGCGGCAAGCTACGTCACGCTATTTCGATATCCAGAATTGGAAAAATGCGAGATCGCGATCAGTCCAAAACTTATGTTACAAGCGGTTGATGCTCGGGTTGTGTGGCTTCGCGTGTCGCAAGAGTATGGCATGTCATTCATTTGTGAATTCAACTTTAGAATGTGATAACTGTCTCACGTAGGATCGCAAATTTTGAATCAAAAAAGACTCCGTGGATATCCTAGAACTGAATCAAGCTAGAAAAAGTTATTTCAGATGAGGAAGTCTGTTATATTAGAAGAATGAGCTGTGGTAGTATCATTTGTAAATGTTATTTATGTATTGAAAATATTCAGTAGCTCATAACTCATTTATTCTTCTTCTTGGTGATCTCGTTGCGCAACTTCGTGCGTCGATGTTATGGCCTACGCTTCATTTGTAAACACGTCCTAATTTAGCATGTCACACAAACCACGAGATAGCATAAAGTTCCCTCAAGATAAAATTCCAGTCACGCGTCGGTGGCCAACCCCTCCTACAGCTACCAAATATCAATTTCGAGATAGTAGGCATACTCGACTTCAGTATAGAGTCTCCAAATCCTCAAACTAACTCTACTTCTTGTATTCTACTCCAACCGGAGCTCAAAGCATCTATTCTGCGTCTTTCATCTCATTTCAACCGAGCTCAGTCAAGATGTTGGGAATGACTTTTTTCTATCTTCCTTCAATTGAAAAGAGTCGGTGCCCGAGTAATCGGACTCCCTCTACAAACTCTTGCTTGGAAAAGTACTTTTGCCTCGGGCGATAGTGAGAAAGGAAAGAGACAGAATATCTGCCACGTTTAAAAAGAGCCGTATACTATCGTAATCCGCTTGCACCTCTTTCTGTCGCTTCAATGATGTCCAGGCTATCAGCATCCTTGAATTCTGCTTATTTCCGTTGACCGGCATCGCGCGTATAGTTATACTTATACTTTAGCTACTCATTGCCTGAACTTGCCAATCTTTGAAACATGGATTAGCTCGGATTGAAATTCTGTCTTGCTGATGAGAGGGAATGAGGAGAAGTTCGTCCTTAAGTTTGGATTAATTTAGATCTTGTGAATACCGAAATGAGCCTCTGTAAGATTTGTGATGATCCTTTTCGTTTCTCAGTTCTTGGAATCACTCGGCTATTTGGTTTTCAGATGAATTATCCCGATTATAAAATGATGATTAGAAAACGATTTATCACACAAAAATCTATATTTTTGGTTAAGTAATTTCTGAACTCGGAGGGATTTTTTTTTATGATGATCTGGAGTCATTGAAAGTAAGCAAAGTTTTAACTCCACTCTTATCCGGCTTGAATTATTTGAACTCTTTGATGATCAGAATTCAGTAGTAATTATGGGAAATACTCCATTTAATTAGGAAGATTGGAGGAAATCTCGCTGTGTTCATTCAATATGTTTACTGCAATTTCACTCTCCAATCTCTATTGATTCATACTTGCGATTAAGTATGTTACCAATAAATCAAACCATCATAAGTTATACAATTTGACAACAACATTAATTATGATTGCTATGAAAAAATATGGTAATGTTAGCTAAATATCAGACCACTGTAAAATTAAGAAAAATCACTTTCGCAGATAAAAATGTTGACAGTCATCAAAATTATACGTTGAACGTACTTCATTTCTCAGAAAATTCTCTCAAAGTCAACTACTCAAAGGTTACTCATTATACAATGAAGAATATCCAATGTGTTTATTTTTCTCTGACGATTCTATCAAATGGGATGGAAAAGTAATCTGAATCCGTATTCTATGAAAATTCAATAAAATTATCAGGAATTTGTTCTGATTCTCCAAATAGCAACTCTCAAAATTCACTGATTATAATTGAGGGGGTGGGTGGAGAAAGGGCGTAATTGCAAAACGGTCATTCTGAGAAAATCAATAAAAACTCAATAAAAGCCGCTACAGACATAATTGGACGAGTTGACCTGACTTATTTCGAAGAAAATAACATTCTCGAAATAGCCCAACCCGAGCCAGGGGATGAAATTTGATTCCGAGCTCTTTTGAGCAATTTCAACAAATGCAATTACGCCCTTTTTCCGAATACAGGGTCAAATTTCGACCTTTCTTCCTCACAAAAAGTGGAATTAAATCTCGCGATCAAGTCCAATCGCCCTCAAATTTTTTGAGAGCGTTCCTGTGCATGTTTTGGTAGATATCTAACTGCTAGGGGGTAGCTCGATTCATGCTCCACGGTTCTATGGACACGAAAAGCTTCCATCAGTCGTGCAAAAATGACGAGAAATTTTTTTCACTAGGTGAGGGTAAAAACACTTAGTTTGGAGGTGAAACAACATGTTTTCATCGTTACATCAGGTGGAAAAGCGTTTCCAGGCTCTGGAGAATTTTTATAAAATTTTTCCGCGGTAATCAGGCCCTTTTTCCAGATCCGCCCTCACTTACGCCCTGTTACAGAGTAATTACGCCCCTTTATCTCTTTTCAGTCAGGTACTTAAGCCTTTTTTCCAAATCCTGTTGGGCTGAGCAAAAAGTTAAGCCCTGCTTTTGAAATGTTATCACAACGGTTACGCCCTTTTAACATCTTATCATAGCAGTTACGGCCCTTCCAACATTCTATCATCGCACTTACGCCCTTTTATCTGACAGACGGTTTTTGGGGTCTTGCGAAAAACGGATTTCGGGGGGTGGTAGACCTTGGTATAGGCTCTCAAAAAAAGCGATGTCCGGAAAAGGGCATAATGGCGGTTACGCCCTTTTCCCATCTACCCTCTCAATTGCAAATATCTCGCATTCGGCCATAGGACAGAGGCTCCATTATAGACTGATACTTTTGAAACAAAGCAATTTGAAAGGAGGCAATTCTCAGATTTTAGATACTACTCAAATGCAAACTACAAAGAGTATACTTGAAATATGAATTGCGCGTCAAGTACCAATCAAGGCACTTGATTCTAGCAACCCAAAAAGTCGAAAGCTCCGAAGACAATGAACTAGCTCTATTCTTCAGAGTGGCTGCCATATTATAACTGCTCATCGTTTTCATCCGACACTTGCTCGATAATTTGCCTGTTGATGCTGGAATCTCGTTTCAAGACTAATACTTCAAGTAGTAAAATCAGCACAATTTCGAGATAAATGTACCTGTACGATGTGTTGAATGAAGCTCATTCTTTCCCTTGACAAGTGCTCTCGACTTTTGACTCTCGACTCATCTGTTCCTTCGAAACAGAAATACGATAACGCGAAGCAGATTTCACGGAAAATTCTTTGAGTTGCATTTTTACGAGAGAATTCCTCAGGAGATAATTGTGATTTTCCTTTTCTTCCTGAAATTCTGTAAAATCATCTCTTACATACACGAGCAGTAGGGAAGGTTCATGAAGCATCCGCATTAAAATTACTTAAAAATTGTGAGATTCGTTTATGACCCTATGCAGGTTTCCATGACGTATTACTTGGAATCCGTTGAGGTTTCTTTAATCAGTCAGTAGACCTGGTTGGCTTATATTTTGAAACTTCATCGATGGTATCAAATGTCAGATATGGAATTTCTCTTGTATCTTTTCATTCGGATCATCCATCAAATGAAAGTCCGATACAAAAAAATGTACGGTATTCATCATTCCTATTTCAAATAAAATTCGAAGCTATCGATAGATAAACTCTAATTTGAGACGATCGTCGACTATATTTTGGTGCTAATGATGCAGATTATTTTTTGTCCATTTTCCTTTGCTCACGATATTATAGAAGGTAAGAGCTTTGAAATTTGAGTACGTCAAAATGCGGTTGACAAGTTTGCCGACTTGCCCTCAACCATACTGTCAGTTTTGGAATCATGTATGGATTTACTCGGACATAATTTAATGGTATGTGTGTTGTTTTTAATACAATTTGCGTAGAATGAACTTCTCAGTATGAATAGGGTTTCACATACTGAAAATATCCCGAGGGCGCGTGAGTCCCGGAATAATTGAATGGAAGACTTGCGGTGATATGTGTTGAAATGTAATCCATAATTATCATCGCGATGGGAAAATTTGATAGATTCTATTCAATTTGAGGATTGACCTCGAGATTTCAAGGACTCATTATTTTAGAATGATATTATTGGTTTGAAGAAGATTAGAAAATTGTATATTTTCAAAAACGGATTATTCTAAGAGAGATTATTATAAGAATCATAAAAGATGAACAGATAATTCATGGATTATCTTCAATGATAACGGTATTGATAAATCTTGCAGCTATGTTGGGAAATGATTAGGGAACATGAATAGGTGTTCCGAAGTTAACCCAGTTTCTGACAAAAAATACGTACTTCTTAGTTTTTTACTTCACAAAATCAAATTTGGATGAAAATACTCCGATGTAACAGTAGATTCATCCAGATATGTGTGCAGACAAGTGAAATCTAGCTCAGCTACCTTGAAATCGACCTCGTAGAGTCGGAACCACACCACTTTTCCCGAGAGATTTTTTGTTGGATTGAAAACATACTTTTGAAGAAGTCAGTTAATAAATGGATGAAGGCGATGCGGTCACCGTGCACGCTGAAAGTTATTCGCACTTTTATCAAACTTGCTTGCAATTTGGGTGAAACGACGAGAAGACCCGCGTTTATTATCTACAAGTTGAATATTTGGTCTCGTCGATCTTGAAGGACGGACTTCATCTCCCTTCAGATGTTATTGACGTATCCTCATTGGGCCCTAATTTCAGTCAGAAAGACAACCTCAGTTAAAAAAAAAAAAAAAAAAAAAAAAAATGTCCTTCAAGATCGACGAGACCAAATATTCAACTTGTATATTAACCATCAAGGACGAAAAAATCTACCAAAATCACTTACGCGTGTATTATCATCTAACTCGAGTTCGTCTTCTCGTCGTTTAGCTCAAATTGCAAGAGAACTGGAGAAAAGTGCGAATAACTTCGGCGCGGGCACCTCCTAACCTATAATATAGACACATTGTGATTCGCACTTTTATCCGATTCTATTGCGATTTGAGCGAAACGATGAGAAGACAAACTCTAGTTAGATGATAATAAACGCGAGGCTTCTCGTCGTTTCACCCAAATTGCAAGAAAATCTGATAAAAGTGCGAATAACTTTCAGCGTGCACGTTGACCGCATCGTCTTGCGCCACCGGTAATTCGAGTCAAATTTTTATCGTAAAATTGCATGTAAACATATGGGCTTAACGATAAAAATCTCACCAGAATTACTGGTAGCGATTTATGCGTGCCCCAAGTCCGGGGCGTCACTCGCCCAATTTCCCAGGTGTGGATCGCCTCAGGGGTCTAAAGTGAGAGCTAAAAAAAAGAAAAGGTCATCGAGATTGAACAAGCTTGCTAATTGATGATGTGGAGGGAACCGGTATTGAGGCCTCAGGATCATCTGCCTAGCCGACTGTACGTGATAATCACTCTACCATGGGTTGTTCAAAAGTTGACCCCCGTGTTCCAAAGTTACCCCGGTTGACGGTATATCCGAATTGTCAGATTTGAAACCGCAAATCGTGATGAGCATTCTCATCCCCAAATTTTCTTTATACTTCGACAGGTGTCTCGTGGTAAAAATATCGACAGGTGTCGAAGTATAAAGAAAATTTGGGGATGAGAATGCTCATCAATTTGCTTGTAATTGACAAGTTTCAGAAAAAACATAAGTTAGATTGAAAATGCATTTCTGAGAAAGTTCGTACGACTATAAAGTATCTGAGTACATACATTCCATACGCCAAGGCAAATAAACTTTAGCGCATGGGTATGATCATGCATTAGTTCCGCAATAAAAGCACGAGAGAAAGTTTCTCAAACAAGCACACGAGCGCTTTTACGCGAATTTTACGCCGTCGTAAATTATTTCGTGATTCTACAACATGAGTGAATGAAAACTTTCTCCACAACAGGCGAATCCTTTCATACAAATCTACTGATTCTCAGAATTTCCATCATGAGCTGTGTGAATCCCTCTAAGCAAAATAACGTTTGAGTAGCTGTGACGTAAGCCGAATTTGTACTGCGATTTCTGCAGGGAAATGACAGCTTGGCAACATTCTATTCACATCTCTTTCGAAGTATATGAAAATTTAATTGCGCATCTCAAAATGCTTGTGGTTTTACTCTGCACGGATATAAAGAAAAAGAGAAAGGTGAATCTAGAGACTCTCAGGATGCAGGGTACTATTCGTTCTGAGTCCGTTATTGGAAAGCTTTCAAGTTAATTTAAAACCCTGTATCATTTTTAGGATTTTACCTCGCGATTCTGTCTAATGTATCCTTGATTTAAGGGCATGCAGTAGCCGCGCAGCCCGGCCGTAAAGTTCCATTCACCACTTATGTGAACATATTTATGGTAAAAAGTTTGAGATAAGTTGTCTAGTTATTGTTATTGTCCAATCTATTCTCGACAACTCAATGTTTAGCCCAAATCATTAGATTATTGCAGAAAAGTGGGAATCACTGGGCGCCTGGGACATCCTAACCTATAATATACACACATTTTTGTTCCAAGAATTCTCGAATTCTTTTGCGATTTGAGCTGAAGGACGAGTTGAGCCATTCAAGTTAGATGATAACACTTGTGGCATAACTCGTCGTTTATCCCAAATCGCAAGAGAATTCGAGTATTCTTGGAACAAAATGTAGCTTGCACGGCTACCGCATATATATTTTAGGCGTTTGAGTGGGTAAAACAAATTTGCATCTATCAATTTCTGTATTGAAGAATATTGAATAGACAGAATCATATATGCATCGACTGAGAGGGGTCCATTCAAAAATACCGTGGTTTGAATTATGTTTTGTGTCTCGAGGCAAATTTTGCATCCGAAAATCTCAAATTTGACCTGCTGTAGTATAGTCCAAATACTTCACTCAATTTTTCATAGTCCGCAGGACAGGCATTTCTAAAAAAAGACGTTTGTATTATATTCAAAGGCGTTATCTTCAAAATTTTGTGAATGTTAGACCCATTTCAATTTTCCAAAAGAAGTCTGTGGAAATACATGCAACTTAAGAGTTTGAGAATACAAATTAACTCCTCAAACATCGGACCACCTCTTCCTTGATAATGTATTTTTCTGCCAGCTTAGCTTGGCACTCCTACGATTATTTGTTGTCGATGGTTGTTGGTGACCATTGTTCAGGATAATGTTTTTCCGAATATTTGGGGAGGTAAACTATAGCAGCAAATTGCCACATTCAAGGCTTATTCACGGAAAAATGGAAATTACTTTGAGTTTGGAGAAATGATACTCACATACTCTTCAGGATTTTTGCGTCTCATACGATTGTATCAACGATCAAATGTATACGACATTTTTTCAGTCAATAATTTGATCCTCTGCTATATAAAAATATGGGCTGTACAATTTTTGAAAAATTTTTGAATTCCTCAAAAACTTGCCGAGTCCTCATTCTTTCCCATGCACTGCATCTTGTTTACTCGGTTTGTCATAGAATTTCTTGCACATCTGACGATAATTTTCCTACACCAAAAAGAGCACTTTCAGAATTGAAAAATCCCACATAACTTTCACCTCAATTTTCTCCCGTAACACTCGTTCCGTGGCTCATCAATCAAATCGTGCGCGCAAAGTGGTGCACTTTTTACTGCGAAAACCCCTTCCTCTTATCCCACGACTCTTTCTGTCCTCGAATTATATATATCATCTATCAATATATATATATATATATATATGTAGGTATAGAAAAGTGAGTATTCAGTTCCAACTCACAGAGGCGCGAAAAATAAACCTACACATTTCAAAAGAAAACAAGCATTGCAAGAGGATACGCAGGGTATTGTGAATTCCCTATCGATTTCAGTTTCGCAGCTCTGAGATATGAGGCTCTACATCGATATACGTGTGGTCAGTAGTGCAAAATCGTATTTGCACTGTGTGTGGCTATGCAAAAGGGATAGATCCGTGCAGGAATGCCAAAGCTTGTGGTTTGAATTCATTCATGGATAGTCAAATATTTGAGAATAAAAACTAGCTGCAGTGGTGAAGCTCTATTTACGTAAGCTTTTGGCAGTTGGGAAACTTGATATAATCTTTTTTGTATTTTGTGAGAAGCTCGTTTGAACAGTGAGAGTTGTGATAAAAAGTGACCCGTACAGAGCTTAATGAGACTCTGAGTACTCTTGGACGAGCTAAATGCTCAAACTAATACAAGTGTACTTTTTTGTACTCTATGATGACACGGTACAAATGCAAGACCACTACATTGGGCAATTCGGGTCGCAGAGTTTCGTGAAACAGATAGTTCGACGAATTTTGCCAATATCATTCGGATTCAAAGAAAATTGAGATGTGTTTTCAGAGTTTGTTTGCATTGAAGCGAGGTTCTGCTTTCAGTACTTTTGATTTGATCAACGGGATATTTTTTGTTTGTATAATGTAGCACTCGATTAGATACATTCCACCCTTTGAAAAATCAATCGTTTAAAATTACTGAGAAATATCCCTTTTTCGTTGAGAAACATGACTGAAAAAAAGTGAATAAATATGATGAAAATACATGGATCGTTTAATTGAAAGAATTCAATTTCACTAACTCTAAGTAAACATATAGTTTGATTGGGTTATCGAAATTTTTCTCCGAGTCCAGAGTAAAGCCGTAATCAAGAGATGGAAAACTTCTAGATTTCTGTCATGTGACTACGGAAAATAGCCAGAATTGAGAAAAAGTTCGATGTCATAAGCCTGACAACGCACTTTCAGGAACTAATCCCCAAATTGCACCGGAAAGATCTACGAAAGCATTCCTCCAAATTCCAGATTATGATGCTTCTTGTCCGACAATCTTTAGTGACTCTACCAATCGCAGTAGACGACTCTCAGCAAGTAGTACGAGTACGAGTTGGGTCACACCAGACGCAAAACTTGCAATCTTAAAATATTCGCCTGAGTTTTTGATCCATTGAATTTTCCATCCAACAAATCTCTGCACATGATGTTGATACACTAATGCACAATCGAAACTCGCATATATCATCGAGCTCTCAGATCTATCCATCAGTAGTACGAGTGCGCACTCGGTCAGACGAAGAGCTATATAGCACAACTTTCGCAACACACCACTGCTCTCTCCCTTTTCCGCTTCCTCTTCCTCTTTTCACATCAACTGTGACACAATCGAGCTTGGGGATACCCCCAATGGTATACCACATATAAAATTCACCACTCAAACTCAAATCTCTGATTCACCACACCAAGATTTGGAAAAAAATTTCAAAAAATATAGGACAGCACAATTAGATATCAGAGAGATGAGGCAGAATATACCTGTAGTGAGGCTGGAAGGCCAACTCAGATCGCGCACTGATTCTCAAAAAAACGAATTCACAAAATTATTCCGACCCGAGGTGACATCGAGAGGGGGTCACGACGTCGTACTCGCAACTGACCACAACTGACTGACTGACCTGTAGAAACTGGTTGCGTCCGCGAGAGGGAGAATTCAGCCAGCCTCACTTTTCTCTTTCTATATATTCCAAGTGTATGCGCGCGCGCACATCAGAAGTGCTCTCGCATCGCACCATCTCACACGCCCTCTCGCTTACTCTCACTACTTTTGGAATATCCCGTCCTTGAGTTAGCTATATATATATATATATATGCAAAAGGCAACGATGTAACGTAACCCACCACCACTACTACTACCGACCCAACGACGTACGATGGGCCAAAGTGAAAATCGTTAACGGGACACGAGGATCAGCTGAGAGGTACTTAGTTTTAGCCCTGAGGTAAAATACATTGAATTTTGGGAGATGGGTAGAGTGTTTAGATGCGTGATTGGAGAGGTAATAATTTTGGATATCTTAAATAGCTGGTTTATGGGATTTTTATCGAACGGCGGAAGGTAGCAAGTTTGGCGTGTCAATTGGTCAGATGCGAAGTTTTGATGGTAAGATGACCAGATGTTCTAAAATCACATCTGCACTGTAGCAGAAAGATATAGCCAACTTTTTGAAGAAGAAGAAGATGACCAGATGTTATGAGATGAAGGATTGGAAGTGGACTGTAGATATTTATAATGGGGGATAAATGGAGGATGATAATATGGATGATGCATTCCACCTCGCGGGAGGGTGGTTAAGATTCATTCAGTAAAATTGATATTCCAAGTATGTCGCTGAGGGCTGATTCATTTTCTTTTTTGAATACTTCAGAAATCAAATGTTGTCAATTATCTGAACGAGTTGCAATGATTCCTTGTATCTCATCCAACTCCTATCATAAAATGATGATTCTACTCAAAATTAGCTAGAGGTACTTTATGAGTGGGTCTAGCTACTACGAACATCAGTTATAACAAAAAAAAATGTTCAGTTGTCGGAATGTACATTCATTGGCGTTTCAAATCGAATTGAGAAGCGTGTCATCGGTTGCTCAGGATACTCCATCAAAAGAAGACTTTTCTCGAAAACTGAGAACAAATGTAACCTCAGGACCCGATTGAAAAATTGACGAGATTTCTGTAAAACAAAAATACTGATGCTGCAAGAGGCTTGAGATCGCGAGCATGCAGAAATCAACTCTTCTGCGACGGATCATATTTGAAATACGCTTTCCCACGGAAGCCCTTGAGTAGGATCATCTTTCGGCCCTAATCCATTTTCAAAATGTTTCAGAGGCATTCAAATCAAGTTATGACACAGATGTTCATGAGTTATGAATCTGAACGGTCCAATTTGGTCAGAATGTAGTGTTGTGGATGTTTTTAAGGGCGCCTGAAAGTTTTCCAAGATGTGAATAGATGATTTGTTGGAAAACTTTATCCATCTCAGGGAATAGCAGATCAACACAAGAGATATAATACGGCAAAAATATCATAATTTTCGACTCACGGCGTAATTCAATACTAGCGATATTGCCTTACTCGCTAACGCTCGCTCGGCATCACTTTATTTGGGAAACTCGATAGTTTTGCGATTTCTAAAGGTATTTTAAAATTTTTAGAAAGTTGTTAAGGTAGGTTTTTTAATAGGATTCACTACTAAGACTATTGATTAATAAAAAACTTCTGAAGCTTTTAAAAATTAACTTCCCCATACAGGTTCACGCACGCAAGCACAAAAAAACTCTCCAATGTTCGATATGACTGTTGTTTCTACATTTTCCAGAAGACTACTTTTGGAAAATGTAGAAACATACTTTTGAATTGATACTTACTTTTGAATTCATCGAAGAAGTTTCTATATATTATAAGAAACCTTTCAACTATACGTGACTGATGAGGATCTGTAGTAAAAAAACTTGAAAGAAAAATTTTTTCCGCTCTAGACTCAATTTCTAGACGCACACAGCTGATAAGGACTTCCATCTCAATACAAATACTTGTCTACATATGTGACATTCTCAATGGTCCGCTCTGAATTGTCGTAAAATTATCTCAAAAAAAGACCATAAAATGAAAGGACCCCGCCATAAATCATAGGATTTTGGGTTTCAGCTCAATGTGATCGTATGGTAGTTGAACGATAGAATTTGACGAGCTGAATAAAAGTCTCAACGGGCGCAAGGAAAATTAACGTATCGTTTTTGAGTAATTCGTGGTCAAAGTTGCCTGAGCTTGCAAGCTAAAGTAGGGTTATGCAATGTTTACAAGAAGCTGTGCGCATCAGCGTTGGGCAAAACCCACTGGAAAGAAACTCAACAGCTGTGTTCAGATCGAAAAATTGCATGTAAAAATCCGGTCTGAATGTAGCTGTTGTGTTGCTTTCCAGTGAGTTTTGCCCAACGCTGGTGCGCATTCGAATTCCCTGCTAGCTTGTCTATTTCATCGCGTTAGGCTCGAAATATAATTGCAAGGTAGTTCATTGTTCATTCCAGATTATTTAATGATGAGTTTTGAAGATTCCTGCACCGAGAAATATTTAGAATAATGAGAAATATAAAATATTAATCTCTCGATTTTTCTAACTGTTATTTTATTGAAAGTTGAAGAATCTTCCTCCCGCGTGAAAAGAAATGAGTCGTTCATGAACGAGTCGTTAAACGAGTCAAATATTCGTTTCATTATGTGGAGTCGTTGCAACGACTCGTTAAAACGACTCATTTCGAAAATTTCACAGTCTAAGTTTTTTAATGGTACCACCTTTTTTACTGAAAAGATTGCAGTGTCGGTGGAAAAAAACTTGAATTTCAAAAACTACCAAATGAGTCACTTTAACGAGTCGTTGCAACGACTCCACATAATGAAACGAATATTTGACTCGTTCAATGACTCGTTCAACGACTCAAATATACGACTCATTGATTTTCACGTGGGCTGGTGATTTTCTCTGTCACTTTGACCAAAACTGTATTTTCGTGTCATGTTCAATATATTCAATAAATAAAAGACATTGAGAATGATGCAACCGAAAATCTTCATCTGCGTCACTTCAGATAGTAATTGGTCTTGGCCGTGATTTTCATTAATTCTTAACTAAAATGTGATATCTCCTGGTTGTAGTCTAATATTTTATGATATCGAATAGATGCATATCTGTTGCTGCAAGATTTGCATTACCACTCGCTAGCCCGTCAAAAGATACTCACTCAGTCAATCATTTTCGGCTGGGTTTGATTTTTCCGTCGAATCATTCGTTCAAATGCGTACAAATCTCTGACCAGAACATCGTGACTTTCTTTGAAAATCCTCACTCTGAAAAAGTATCTCAAAAGCTCTTCTTTGAGTACTTTTCTGAATACAGACGATCCCTCCAGCCTTGCTCTCTCAAACTTGAGCGATTTTTGGCTATTCCTCAATGCAGAAATCTTCAAAAACTCATTAAAATATGAACGAGCTATTTTGCAGCTCTGTTGAGCATGTAGACAATCCCTCCAGCCTTACTCTCTCAAACTCGCGGGATTTTTGGCTATTTCTCGATGCAGAAATCTTCAAAAGCTCATTATTAAATAATCTGGGATGAACAATGAACTACTTTGCAATCATATTTCGAGCCTAACGAGACGAAACGGACAAGTTGGCAGGGAATTCGAATGCGCACAGTTTCTTGTAAACATTGCATAACCCTACTTTAGCTTGCAAGCTCAGGCAACTTTGACCACGAATTACTCAAAAACGACACGTTATCGTTCCTTGCGCACGTTGAGACTTTGATTCTGCTTGTCAAAATCTATCGTTCAACTACCAAACGGTCACATTTAGCTGAAACCCAAAATCCTATGATTTATGGCGGGGTCCTTCTAACGGAATGAGGATAAAAGATAATAAAGAAAATGATGAGATAACTCAAAGATAACGGAAAGATAACTAAAAGATGAAAAGATAACCGAAAGATGACGTTGAGATAAAAAGATAATTAAAAGATAACTACCAGATAATCTTAGATGATAATATAGACGAAGATACAATAGATATTTAGATACACGCGACATCGATCTTGAAAGTCGTTAGAGGGAGCTGATTAAAGTATATATAAAACTGAAGCGGCGAGTAAGGCCAGTCTGTCTTAACCCATCGTGGGATGAAGTCAATGCCGCTCCTGATGATCG
The DNA here is from genome assembly GCA_029851415.1 of Eretmocerus hayati. NCBI lineage: Eukaryota > Metazoa > Arthropoda > Insecta > Hymenoptera > Aphelinidae > Eretmocerus > Eretmocerus hayati. Next base: position 53,668,315 of record CM056741.1, on the reverse strand, counting down.
AGGAGTCACTTCGGGAGCCAACCGCCAGGAGATACGGGATCAATCGAAGTCTATCACAGGGGACTTCACAGGTGAGTAATTTCATCTAAACAATTGAATACACAAACATCTAAACATATAACTTCAATAATTATATAATGTTTCATTCAAGTTGTAGCATCCAACAGTATGGAGCAATCTCAACTCCAGTCTCAACTCATCATCATTCGGAAATTCCCGAAGCATCATAGGAGGCTGCAATGGTGAGTCTTTATTGATCACTCAATCAATAATTAATTGATTAATTAATATTAATCAATATGCATAAAATGTTCGATACACTCACTCATATGAATCCACAGTTACACACACACACACACACACACACACACACACACAAACACGAACTCACTCACATACATTCACGCTCATTTACTCACATATAAATATACCTACCACACAATTGACTAACACATAAACAAATTCAGTTGGTCTATGAACAATAATATAACTTTCATTTTATTTATTTTCAGCCAATAGATCAGTCCAACATCCGATTGCAGCTGATCATTCAGATGTTAAAGAAAATGACTTCGCCACTGGAACAGTCAAGGGTCATATTCAAAGGCTGCACTGGTAAGTAATAGAATGATCTTTTGAATGATCAATGATCATTAATATAATCTATAATTTTATCAATTAGTAGGCCTATAATAAATCTTTCAACACACACACACTCACTCACCCACCCACCCATACACGCACATACACAATTAATTTCAACAATCAAAACCTATACACAACACCTCCCTCATAATTCTATTGACACACACACACACACATCCACTCACACACACATCCACTCACACACACACACACACACACACACACACACACACACAACCATATATACACATATACACACAAACGTCTTCAATTGTTTTATAGTAGAAAAATAATACGCTTCAATGATTTTTCATTCTACAGCCCCACCGAGGCCGAGAGAAAGTGTATCCCGCTAACCCATTGGACAATCTCAGTCTACAGGAGATTCTCAACAGGAAATACGTAGTCCAGGTGATTCCAAATCATTGAAGATTATTTAATGTTCTGAATGATAATGTAAGATCCTCATACTATTTGTGGAAAATTATAAAAACTTCATGAAAATTGTAAAGAAATGTATGTATATTGAATAATCCAATAAAATTCGACAGAGACGGGACTTTTGCCCGTCTCTCCTCTCTCGTCTCCATTCATTTCATAGGTTTAGTTAGAATAATCTTTCGAATAATTTTAAGTCACTTGAAAAGGACTATAAAATGATTTTTGCTAAGGTTTGACAAAGTTCAATTCATTTATATTCAAATTTCGACCATTTTAATTGATTGCAAAATTACACTTAATTTAGAATCAAGACCATGACAATAGGACAGAATTTTCAATAATGATAATCTTGCGTCATAGTAGACCTTTTCCTAATAATCAGTCGACTTGACATCCACATACGAAGAATCTAGTACTTGACTATCGCCTGCGGTAGGGTACCTCACAAAAGTGCTGAGGTAATGTCAAGGACTCGGTGTTCTTATTAGCTGACTGACGGATCCCATCAAAGAATTTCCCCCCAATTGAATCCCTACATATCTGAGTCATTCTACACAGAACCCTTGAAGGTCCCCTGTTAGTAAATGACTCATCCATAGATTTGTACATTCTCTTGGAATCGTGAAATTCTGGGCTACGAACGCACATACTCTGACTGCATTATCCATCATGCAATAATTGAACAAAGTAGAGAAAAGATTCTCCTGATAATAACTTTTAGAAGATTTTGCAATCAATTAAAATCGTCATCAGAGATCAAAGTTTTCCTTTTTTTTCAATACTCTCACCAAAATAGAATAAGAGATAATGATAAACTTTTTAATAACTATTGTTGCAAAATGGATTTTACACTGAAGAACACTAACAGTCTCTCATACAACACCATTGATGATTCAAAACAAACCAAAAATCACATAAATCATAATTAAAATACTTCAATTCACACTGATGAGAACGTTGCGGTGACTCGCCTAGGCCATGGCTCAAGAGTGATTAACTCCGCTGAGAGCGACCGAAGCGAAAAATCCAATACAAACTCATCAACACCACACTCATCACATATATAGGCTTTAATGCAATCAACTAATCACACATAGCACTATTGAAACACCCACTTTACACTGATGATAACGTTGCGGTATCTCGCCTAGGCCATGGCTCAAGAGTTATTAACTCCGCTGAGAGCGACCGAAGCGAAAAATCCAAAACTAATCCATCAACACTTTACACACAACATGATAAGACACTTAAATCAATATAACAAAAAATCTAACAATTTCCATAATGCGACAGAAGAAATTTATTCATTCAAATTCATTAATAAAATCTTTCTAAATAATTATCAAATCTTCTAAGGAGTACCCAATGCATAGTTGAAAAGATATTCAATAACCAACTTTTTTCATGGTAAATCACTCAAGTGTTTCAGAAAAAATCATGTAAATTAAACAACGATTCAGTAATACCATCTCTAAAAAATTACATAGTACATAAATAATCAATCACTCCAATATTAAATTGGAGTGATTGATTTTTGTATTAAACAATTGTATTAAACACCAAAGAAATGAAGATGTATCAAAAAATCACTCGAAAAAGGAAAAACAACCGGAAAAGCAAAGTAGAAATAATCAAAAAACGACTAAATAACTTAAAAATAATCATAAGATAACCATAAGATAAAAAGATGATCAAAAGATAACAATAAGATAAAAAGATAATCAAAAGATAACTTTAAGATGATCATAGATGATCTCAGATGATCTTAGATGATCTCAGATGATCTTAGATGATGTCAGATGATCTTAGATGATGTCAGATGATCTTAGATGATCTTAGATAGTAAGTACTTAGACACTCGCGACACATAAGGGCTATTGTCGCTCTCAAAATACCAACTCATATTTTTTTCCGTCAAGTTGGCAACCCTGCTTACGATTTTACGTTGGCAGCCCTGCTCGGGGGGATCCGGACGGACGGGATTTTGCCCGCGGCTTAATTATTGTAAAAAAAAAAAATGTCGATGAGCGGTCTCAGATTTACGAAACAGTTTAACACGTTCGCTGCGACGGGTCCCACTGGTGGGAACCGCGATCTTTCATTTTCCAATCTTTGCCAATTAAGATATGCTCGAAAAATTTACTCAAAACAATCTGTCATGATGGTTTACCTCACCAAAGTTGTGAACAACTAGCCAAAAACGAATCTAGCTCCATAAAAGCGTTTCTGCCCAATTGCGATGGTCCAGTTCATGACTGAAATCAAATTACGAAAAAACAGCGTCACAGCGAACGTGTTGATAAAGCTATGTCATGCAATCAGCAGATCTGATGATAATGAGCTAGCAAAAGCCGATTCATGAAATTCAAATGATTAGAGACGGATTTCTATTTATTAATTGAAAAGCGCTCATCAAGATGCACTGACCTAGACATGAGTTTCTCGACAATTGATTTCAATGTGTACATTATATATTCTAATGAACTCAATGTTTCATTGAGATCAACGTCTTCTACAGCAGGCCCAAACTTTTGGTTATTTTGGAATTTATGATATTTGGAATGTCAATGAGAGAATTGTAATGGTTGTATTGATACCATATTTTCGTCACATCAATCGTTTATATTTGAACAGAGGAAGAACTTCAATATGTTGAAGTGATCGGAGGAAACCGAGAAAGTCGTGAATTTTCACAAAGATTATTTGTTCCAAAACTCAGAACCATCCGTGAAGTCGAGTTTGATTTGGACGCTATGGAGCATTGGTGTGATGCTGGTGATGCCAAACCATTTTTTATGAGACAAAATCATGATTACATTTTATCACATGGTTATCACAGAGAAACTCAAACCTACATGTCAAAGCAATATTTTGATCTAGTTCTCATTATGCTCTCAATTTTTGAAAAAATATCGCATTTGAATGCGATAATTGAAATAAATATTAGCTTCGAGAGAATGAATCATACATTCCTGCCGAACGAAAGAGCAAGATCCTTGAAAATAACCCTTGCGTCCTTTCTGCTCGATTCTCAAGAGTAGAGTGTATCTTTTCTTCGGTAAAGCCCGAGAGGGTCCAAAAATCTCGCAAACGATGCAAAGTGGGCGCTCTCAATGCAGCCACGACGCGTGACACCTACACGCACCTAACACAACCGCACAGCATCATACAATATTGGCCCACGAAAACCGAATGAGTAAATACATACACAGGGAAAATTGCGAGGGTGGTGCAACGAGAGTCACCGAGCCAAGATGTGGTGACGGCTGCGGTGCTGTCTATAGTTGGGTAAATCGATAGATGCAACTGGCGTCTGGTAGATGACATCACACACACAGAGTAGGTGAGTAAAGTCTAGTAGAGAAATATCAACAAACGAGACTGTGTTTGTTCATCATATTGTACGTTAGACTAGTCTCAACGCTTGGGAAGTGACTACGAATTTAGAGAGATACGTATGGTAGCAGTGAATGCTCTCAAGGAAAGGCAATTTATCGCCGTTCGCAGCTGCACCGGATGCCAGTATGGTATTCTTGTCCACGTGAATATACTCATGGGAAATTCAATTGAAGATGCCCCGTCGAGGTTCAGCATACTCGAAAACTCACATGGAATGTACATAAATATGAAATGTCTAATGGCCTCTAAAATGCATGCTTAGGTCTTTCGCAATGCTTAGAAGCTGAGAACTGTATTTCATGCTAGAGTTCGCATTGGATAACTTATTCATATTATTCATCCATTGTTAACCAGTCAAATATGACAGAGCGACAATTATCTCAAGAGATACTCCTAGGAATTTCAATCATGAAACTAAGGGAATTTGATATTTAAGACCAGTCAACTCCAGGGACCATACCAATTCCCTCCCAATCACTGGAAATGTAAGAGCTTTGTTATTGACTGAAAAAAGTTGAAACTGTTAAAATAGTGAAAAGAAAATAGTAGGAACCTTGTCAGGATTCAAATCTGTCAAAGGCTAGTCGATTAATCAAAAGGCTCTGAAATCGATGGGTTGTCGATTAGTCATCCGTTGAATGTCTAGTTGGGTAGTTTGATGTATCACGTGAGCTTATACGAACGTGACAAGTTTCGTTTGGAATGAGGATCACCCGCAACTCTGCGACCAATACATCCCTGTCTGACCATAGCGAGGGTATTACTACTAGTTGCCCGAAGTGAACTGTGAGCAGATGAATGAATGTTACAAGAGTTTATCAGCCTTTGAGGACTATCTAATTGGATCCTTAGCTTGTATGTGTAATCTTAATCTCGCATACATAAGTACTCAATCTATGAGAATCAATACCATTGTTGAAGAGAATGCCCAATGAGGAAAAAAATTGACATCGATCTTTATAATGTTTTGAGGATCACCTCAAAACATTATTAGCTAGTTCATGATAAACTCGATCACGGGTTTATCATGAACTAGCGAAATGAGCATTCAAAATGTTGGAGATCGGATACTCCTTGAGCGAATGTTGATAGGTCGGAGGCAGTCATTCCCGAGTCCCGGAAGACCGGGCACAAATCCATACCCCTCGCTAACTGACATAATTTTGGGTCAGCGGTTAGCACACACCTATACTCGAGCCTCAGGGCTTCGAACTTCTTTGAGCTTTGCTGAAGCCCAAAAAAACTTGGATCCCTGGATGATTCGTGTAGTCTTTGCGGCGAGCCACTATTACTAGGCTCGTATTCATAGTCGTTGGTCTGAGATTACCGACGTAGATTAAGAGCGCAGCAATCGCAATGACCGGATCATATATGCTTCGGCACGGTGTGCTTCCGAAGGAAATTAGTTTTTCAAACTTGTCGGAAGAAACTGAAGAGCGGGTGTTTTTCTACGAAACGTCACGAGCAGAACCTGATTTCGAGTGAAATCGGATAAGCTCGTATTTTTGAGCAGTTGTCAAATTGAGGATTTCCCATGTCTTGCTCATGGAAGATTTGGTGACTCTACGTTTTCTTCGCTTCTTTGAAGTTTTTCAATAAAATACTAAGAAGAGGTGAGTAATAGCAAAAAATGTCATCAATACTTTTTTATAGATTTTTTTGAAGACCTGTAAAATGATATGGGTATATTAATCATGGATCTCGAGAAAATTGTGATATCATGGAGCATAGCTCAAGTTTTTAAGACCTCGCGCCTCCAGAGAATTGTGTAATCATGGAGAAAAGCTCAAGTCAACCTCGCGCTCTCTCCTAATTTTCCACTATTTTCTCCAATACCATCACGGAAGTCCAAGTTTCTCAATTAATCTCACTACATCTGTTTGTTTATCTCCAAAAATTCATAAAAAACTACTTGACAGTGCTCATTGATCCACTCGGTAGAAATTTCGGTTGAATAGAACATATACAAAAGAAACCTCGGAATCCCCGTCAATGAGAGTTTGATCACTCCCGCGTCTCGCCCGACGGAGACAAGTTTTTCTCAGTTGGAGCAGTCTTCTTCTCATCCGCGGCGATGGCCTAGAGCGTGGCGCGTCGGGCTATAGGATTTTTGCTTGCTGAAGCCCGTGCAGGTCGCGGAGGCGCTCCGCCTCGGAACGGTTCACTTTGCCAAGGGCACGGCTGCAGTTCCTGTGTTCCATAAGTTCATAATGATTGAAAGACTAGGTTTACACTTCGGATTCACAATTGTTCAAAGTCAAGTTTGCACTCTCGGTTCGATTGATTATTACGAGTTGGAGCAGTCGCTTGGGGGCGGTTATCTGGGTTGTGGAACGGTGAATGATTTTAACTCGTTCTAGGTTCAATAGCGACTTGGAATCCGAAGCACGCTACTCAAACACCACGTAAACTTGATCGCCCATTGCACCGGTCCAGAGGCGTAGTCGCGAAGTCGATCCGCCGGGAAGATGGGTCCCGATGACAACACGGATCCCGACACGTTCGGGGTGACACTGGAGCAGCGATGAGGGCGACTGACGGGAGCGCCCGCGTCAATGCCGTGAATGAGACTGATGCCAGGGCTCGTTTGGCCCTGACTTATATACCGAAATGTAACATACCAATGCGTTACACGGAAAGTAACGTTCTTTGCCGTTACATGGGCGAGAGTCGTGAAATTGTAATGGTTTTCTACGTTACGTTCGCAGAATGATTGCTGGTCATAAAATAGTAACATGAATGTGCGTTACGTTCTTGGAAATTCTAAGATTTAAAACTGTAACCAAAATCTGCGTTACATTGGCTCTACAACACGAGTTTGCATTACATTTTCGGAATAACTGGAAGCAATAGATTGATAACCTGCATTCACGTTACATGACATTTGTGTTCATGTCTCACGCGAAAAGTAAAGGGGCTGATTGTCAAAAAATAATACGGAAGCTAATGCGTGCGTTAAATGTCCGGGGAAAATTGAACGCGTTCTTTTTGCGTGAGTTTAAGTGGTGCTGTATATAACTTTGGATCCCTCGTCAGCTTGTTCAGCTGATAAGCTTATAAATTGATACACACGAGATCGGTCATAAAATACCATCAGAATATGACATTGAAACTAGCGTCTAGATACTCTCACTGATTAATTATTCACTGTGAACACACGTTCGCTGCGACGCCGTTTTTTTCGTAATAGGCCATGAACTGGACCCCCGTATTTCAGTAAACACGCTCATATGATTCTAGACTTTCTCATCTCGTTGTTTACGTTGTCGGCAAAGTAAACCAGCATGATGGATTTTTTTGGCAAAATTTCCCGAGCAAGTCCGAGTCGGCAAAGATTGAAAGGTGAAAAATCGCGGGTCCCACCGGTGGGACCCGTCGCAGCGAACATGTTAACTGCACTATGCACGACTGGGTATGGAAAAGCATAGTATAATGATTAACCAGTCCTGGTACCCGGTTGTTCCACGGGGAATCCTCTCCGGTGCCGAAGGTTGTAGCGGTGCGTAGGTGGGGAGTATGCGAGCTTCCGCTCGATTTGCTTCTCGCGGCTTCCGCCCGTGTTGGTCATCCACTTTTCCGCTTCCATTGCTGGTTGCAAAGCACTTGGAGCCTATCCGCGGTTCCCAAATGTGGTGTAACCGGAGCCTCCGTCTCCGGTTGGTTTGAGCAAGGAGTCAGCGCACGGTCATGAGGCGTGGCAGGAACAGGGGTTGAATCGATGGTCTGCGACAGGTGGGCGTTCCCACAGGTTGCTGCAGTTGATGGATCCTGTTGTTGGTGTTGATGGGGCTGCTCAACATCTATGGCGCCGCTCGTTACGGGGGATGCGTCCCCAGATGATGCCGCTAGAGGGGCTGCTGCTGTGTGATCTCGCTTGATTTGCGAGATATGTACCTTGAGTGTGGTGTTCCCCGGACGGTACGCGGTGAGCACTTGCGGAGAATGACAACGGATGATGTCGTATGGCCCTTCCCAATTCGGGGCAAGGCCGGCGTTGAAGTTGTCCACTGCCTTGGAGAGGGAATGTGTCCTGATGAACACCCGGTCTCCTTCCTCAGAGACCTCATCCGAGCGCTATGGTTCGTTGGTGTATCGTTCCTGATGACCGGCCGCCGTGGCGATGCGAGCCATGAGATCGCCCCAGCACTGGGTTGCCATTCCCCCACGGCGAGCAAGGTTTTTCGCCCTAGTAGGAGTTCACCTGGCGTGAATCCTGGGGCGGCATCACGTCTCCGGCGTATCGCAAACAGGATGTTTGGGATTTCGAGACCCCAGTTGGTTTGATTCGGTCGCGGTAGCAACACCAATCGAAGTCCTTTCGTCAAGTTCTGGTTTCGGCGTTCGGTTGGGCTGGCCCTACGTTGGTTATGCAGGAGTCGTCCACACGGCCGCTTTCCGTCTCTCGCACATGCGTATCCTGGTGGCGCTCTCGAATTGCGTCGGGTTATCGGGGAGGATGGACCTTGGGTATCCCCATCTGGGGAAGACTTCCGTCTCCAGTATGTGTCCGATGATAGCCGTTGTTGACGATGAGATCGGAAAGGCCTCGGTCCACCGGGAGAATAGGCCCGTGATCACCAGGATGAACCGCTTCCTGCGGGGTGTCCGAGGATAAGGGCCCAACAGGACCAAGGCGATCTCCTCGCAAGGGCGCCGTGGTAGCCTGGGCGTCTGGAGTCGAATATCCGTAAGTCCCGTGATCACCAGGATGAACCGCTTCCTGCGGGGTGTCCGAGGATAAGGGCCCAACAGGACCAAGGCGATCTCCTCGCAAGGGCGCCGTGGTAGCCTGGGCGTCTGGAGTCGAATATCCGTAAGTCGGGTGGCGATTGCGAGGTTGCAAGCCTCGGCAACATGAACATGTTGCCGGACGTCGTTTCGCAGTCCTGGTCAATAGTATTGGTCTCGGATCTGGCGAAGGGTCTCGGCTGCGCCCGGATGTTCAGCGAATAGGTCACGGTGGAAGTACTGCAGGATGTCACCGCGGGCTGCTTCTGGCACGTAGATCTTCCGGTTGGCCGGGTCTCGGCAGAAGTGCAGTAATCCGCTGCGTTTCCTGCACTCTGGTCCGTGAGGCAGCTCGGGGGTGTGATCTTGTGCTTGATTGATGTAATCATCCAAGCCGTCGCACTCAACAACGCAATCATGAGTCTGTCCAGGGGATGGGAGCTTATGGGTGGAGTGAGGGCGTCATAATCGCCGTCATGATCCAAAAAGCTCTCTTCGCCGGGAGCTCGAGAGAGTGCGTCGGGCAACTTGTTCTCTCGTCCAGGAACGTGCTCCACCGTGAAGCTCAAACGACTCAAGAATAATGATATTATATTCGTGAATCGGCATTAGAGGACTGATTCTATCTCTCTATCAATCTCAAATTTAATTTCGGTTTATTGAAAAATTAACGATGAAAAAATTGCCAATAGAATGAGCTGAATGAAAACAATGTGGAGATTGCTGGAGTTGAAGATTTTTCTCCCTATGTTATATCAGCGTGTACTCCCAGTATCGTTTCAAGAGATCTAACCACCATGAGAACCGTTGTCTGTGGTGGTATTACAAAAGAATCCACGTGGGGGGAGCCTAGAATCTATCGTGGCCTAGCTATCTCACTCATCCAATTTTGCCCCCGTCCAAATTCGACCCACTATCCCCTACGTGAGAAAATCTTCATCTCAATTATTCTAGAGCCAAAATTTTGGTCTAATTATCAGTTCTCCAATCCTGATCTAATTCAAAGATGAAAGACTAAAATCCCCGACTAGACGGAACATTTATCCGGTTTTCCCGACGAATTCCCGACTTTTCCCGGTTTTTCCTCCTGTAGACACCCTGGCCAAGCTGCCTTGTGATTGGTTGGACCCAAAAAGTTTGGAACTATGCCCCCCCCCCCCCATATGCCGATCTCAGACATGGGCACTCGTTGGCGTCCCCGCATATTCTTCTTACGTTTTTTATATTAGGATATGAGAAAATAAGCGATATGGAAGAATATGCGGGGACGCCAACGAGTCCCCATGTCTGAGATCGGCATATGGGGGGGGGGTGTATGTTGGGTACACAGGGGGTGGGTGGGTACACTTATTTTATACACCGAGCCGAAACCAACTGCATTGACCAGGCTTCATTTATATTCAGGAATCCATGCGAAAAAAAGGTACGCCTTGTAATGCCGGCGTTAAATTTAGTGATCCTCGAGCAGCGCTATGAGATTTTAAAAACGGCGAAGGTACAAACTCAATAGCAAATTTTTGCATATACTTTAGAATTTTGCTTGAGGAGAAGAGGCTGGAAGCTCATCTAGACAGTAGTTGACTCTTCCGCTTCACACGAAGAAAAATAAAGTGATGTCGAGTGATGAGTAAGATTCTCACTTCTCATCAGTTTTGCATCGTCATTTCCTCTAAAATATGGTTAAAACTCAATTTAGCATATGAGAAATAATAGCGCATCACATTTGACGAGGAATTAAACTACACTCTGAGCTTTGTCGATAGAAGACGAGGTTAGCTCTGAGAAAGAGTTCCACATGTACGTATTCTGTGCATCCCCATAACACATCTCAGATGGCGCAGTTGGCTAAGTGTTGTGTCTACAAACTCGAAGGTCGCAGGTTTCAAATCCCCGTAAGTCCAAAATTGTATATCTCCAATTACGTTTTTTCTCGATGTAGCTACGACGCTTGGCCTATCTAAATACAAAGACGACTCGAGTGTCGAATAATGGAAAAAAAGAAATTAATTTTTTAAAAAATCACCTCAGAAATTTCACATGTGAAATTGGCCTGATAAATCAAGTGATTTATCAAGTGATATATCACTTGATATTTTTCGGCAGGGGTGTCAAAATATAACGAAGTATGTGGTCATTCAAATATATGAAATGATTGAGTGCGGTGAGTCAAGGAAGTGAATGACGAGTGTTTAGAGAACGGAGATGTGTAGAGTGAATAGCACGGAGAGTGAGTTGATGGAAACGGAACAAATGAAACTAAAATAATGAAGTCCCTCTCTCTCCTAGTTTGGAAATGAATCTGGACGCAACATCTGCACCGTGAGGCGAACCTGTTACCGACGTGCAGGGATCCATAGACAAAAAGGTGTTTATGATGTGTTCATGGTGAGTGTTATGTTTGTACGACTGTTGAACTATAGAAACCGAGACCATCTAAACATGCGTAGATATGTTCTTTTTTGACTTGATTCACTTCTTTGGGGCTTCCGATTAGGCGCAGTCTCATACAGCATTCAAACACGTCACTTATTATTAATCGGGTTCTTCAGAGCGTCTTAATGAGATTTCTTACCATTTTGGTTATGTATGAATATTCTTAGGGTGCATTTTTGGACAAAAGGGTGGTATCTACAACCACTGAAAACCCCCGTAGACTGAAATCCGATTAAAAACTCAGGGAACGTAGAATAGTGCTCATATATGATGAATTCCACGCCAAAGCGACCTACGAAAAGGGGTCATCTCTCAGATTCTTTATTAACCTTTTTCATTCGATCCTATGGCCGAAAATAGGAACTTCGGACCACCTATGGGGCCCAAAAAAATTTCTCCTCTCCATTGCACGCATATCCGTCAACAGACCCAAAATTTATCGTGTAAAAATCGATGCGCTTTTATTCACGAAAATGGGAATATTTCGAGTTTTCGAATAGCTATCGATTTGCGGGTTGCGGCATCTGAAAGGGCATCAAAAAACCTATCGGAAACGTTGTCTAAAATTCCTTCTCTGTGATTTGGGGGCCTCCCGGAGGCAAAAGAGTGTTTTTCACTAAAATATTGATTTCTCACAAAGCCATTTTTTTTATTTTTTTAAAATCATATATTTGACGTAAAATTTTGCGTTCTTTCGAGAAAAATGGGTTTCAGAGAAGTTTGGGGCGATCCAAGTGACTTATGAGCCATTTTTTGAAAATTCGATTCTTCCGGTTTCAGAAAAAGGCAATTTTCTGCGCATGCGCACAAACGCAGACTTTCGGCGCCACTTTCAATGGAAAGCTGACAAAATTTCCTATAAAATGACTACCCGCAAAGTTGAAATTCATGCACTGAAATGCGATCTGCAAGGATTAATTATGTCGAATCAAAATCACATGAAAATCCAGCCCATTAACGCCTTCGTGGCGCCTGCTGAGATGACACATTCACGAGATCTTCTCGGGACTCAATTTTGAGTACGAAATTGACCTGAAAAAAATTCGGATCACATGGTTTCAACGTAAAATTGTATGAACTTTCAAAATATGCGATGAAAAATCCCGTTTGAGGCGAACCCGAGGTGCTACATTCAATTTTTTGCCAGAAAATACGATATTTCTTATTCAAAATTGCGAAAAATCGAATGTTTCAACTCGGGTTCGCCTCAAACGGGGTTTTTCATCGCATATTTTGAAAGTTCATACAATTTTACGTTGAAACCATGTGGTCCGAATTTTTTTCAGGTCAATTTCGTACTCAAAATTGAGTCCCGAGAAGATCTCGTGAATGTGTCATCTCAGCAAGCGCCACGAAGGCGTTAATGGGCTGAATTTTCATGTGATTTTGATTCGACATAACTAATCCATGCAGATCGCGTTTCAGTGCATGAATTTCAACTTTGCGGGTAGTCATTTTATAGGAAATTTTGTCAGCTTTCCATTGAAAGTGGCGCCAAAAGTCTACGTTTGTGCGCATGCGCAGAAAATCGCCTTTTTCTGAAACCGGAAAAATCGAATTTTCAAAAAATGGCTCATAAGTCACTTGGATCGCCCCAAACTTCTTTGAAACCCATTTTTTTCGAAAGAACGCAAAATTTTACGTCAAGTAGATGATTTTAAAAAAATAAAAAAAAATGGCTTTGTGAGAAATCAACATTCTAGTGAAAAACACTCTTTTGCCTCCAGGAGGCACCCAAATCACAGAAAAGGAATTTTCGACAACGTTTCCGATAGGTTTTTTGATGCCCTTTCAGATGCCGCAACCCGCAAATCGATAGCTATTCGAAAACTCGAAATAGTCTCATTTTCGTGAATAAAAGCGCATCGATTTTTACACGATAAATTTTGGGTCTGTTGACGGATATGCGTGCAATGGAGAGGAGAAATTTTTTTTGGGTCCCATAGGTGATCCGAAGTTCTTATTTTGGGCCATAGATTCGAATGAAAAAGGTTAAAAAAGAATCTGAGAGATGACCCCTTTCCGTAGGTCGCTTTGGCGTGGAATTCATCATATACAATGACGAGTCTATTTTACCGATTTGAGAATTTGGCGTAAGGGTGTTTTGAAAGTGGTCTGGAAACTTGGAAATGCATGACAGTTCTAAATAAACATACAAAATAGTTAGGCCGGCCTAAAACAAGCTGATGGAACCTTGAGAGGCATGGAATATTGATTCAGGTGTACGAAATTCAACATACTGTCCATGGGTCCTGCAGGACCCACCAGCCTACAGGTTAACAAATATGAAAATAGATTGATGTATATGGAATTTTCGAATGGATATGAGTCATTCTTTTTAATATCGCCAGGTTTTGTGGCGGGGGGTCAGGGATTTTTCTGTAACTTTAGGTACATGTTGTATATGATAGAAGAAGATGAAAAGCACAGATTTTAGGTCCCGAAAGTCATCCGCGCGAGTTTGGCGCCCTATTTTCGTTTTCAAAATTCGTGAAAAATTCGATTTTTCAACTTTTTGATTGATTTCTCACCAGTATAGAACCCGGTAAAAAAATTATCCAAGACATATATTTCGACGTAAAATGAGCTGAATTTTACGAAAAAAATACTCTTAGATCCGTCAAAGGTAAACATAACCTCAAAAAAGTGTTTTTTTTCAGAAAAACACAATTTTCAAGTCTTAGGCCCTATTTTATCTCAATTTTGACATTTTTATCGGATCCCTCGTCAAATTTTACGTCGAAAACCGTTTCCATAAAATTGGGCTGAAGATGGGTTTGGCCACCATAATAACAACTTTACTAGCAGGGTCGTAAAAATAGCGCTAAATTGTTCGTTTCGGGAGGGACACTTATAACACTGGACAACAAAATGTTGGTTCATAAGTAGCGCATTGATCAAACAATGACTTTTTCGTGTATTTTTCGACGCAGAAACCGAATCCGAAACCAGTTTTGCACCTAGACATTAGGAATTTTTTTAAATCGCGAAATACTGAGCTTCTAAAAAACTGCGTTTTTAGCGTTTTTTGATGATTCTGTAGATACATGATTTTGATGGTGCAACCTTGCAGCGGGCTTTGAGCGTACCCAGACTATGATTTCTGACGTATTTCGAGCTGCTGAACACGATGGCAGTGGTTTTAGAGGGCTAGCATGCGTTCGGAACGAAGGACAAGGTGATTTTTTGAGTTGCTATCAGGAGAGTTTGGACAATTTCGCAATCAATCTCAAAGTGCTCACGAAATTGATCAGAAACACCTTTTTGGATCTCACGAGGGCGCATTCTTCTCGTATTTGTACACGCAGTGAGGGAAAAATATTTGTAATCGCCTAGAAATAGATGAGTAGAATATACGCGTGTTATTCCGAAAAGAAACTTTTGATCTATTTCGAGATCTATTCCTCGAGTGAGTTCAAGCCTCCTCGTATTGGATCAAAGCTCGAGTATTTGTACGTAGAAGTCACTCAAACTATTAAAACTGCTAGGATACGGTATCGGAAGTCCCGGAGACCTAAACTCGGTTTAGGTCACGGAACGTACCTTGACATACCATGAATATGTCATCAACCTAGTTACATCGTTTTTCACCTTAAGCTAATGTGGGCACTCCAATGATTCTATTCTGGAGGCGAGTGAATAAGAATATTCAGCGTCAGATGTACCATCTTGGGCTGGTTGCAAACGCCTACCTATATGTTCTCAGAAGCACATGAGACTAGGAAACTGCTTTGACTCATTACGAGAAAGCTTGAGCTTACCTCAGGGATAGATCAAAAGTTTCTTTCCGGAATAACACACGTATATTCTACTCATCTATTTCTAGGTGATTACAAATATTTTTCCCTCACTGCGTGTACAAATACGAAAAGAATGCGCACTCGTGAGATCCAAAAGGGTGTTTCTGATCAATTTCGTGAGCACTTTGAGATTGATTGCAAAATTGTCCAAACTCTTCGATAGCAACTCAAAAAACCACCTTGTCCTTCGTTCCGAACGCATGCTAGCCCTCTAAAACCACTGCCATCGTGTTCAGCAGCTCGAAATACGTCAGAAATCATAGTCTGGGTACGCTCAAAGCCCGCTGCAAGGTTGCACCATCAAAATCATGTATCTACAGAATCATCAAAAAACGCTAAAAACGCAGTTTTTTAGAAGCTCAGTATTTCGCGATTTAAAAAAATTCCTAATGTCTAGGTGCAAAACTGGTTTCGGATTCGGTTTCTGCGTCGAAAAATACACGAAAAAGTCATTGTTTGATCAATGCGCTACTTATGAACCAACATTTTGTTGTCCAGTGTTATAAGTGTCCCTCCCGAAACGAACAATTTAGCGCTATTTTTACGACCCTGCTAGTAAAGTTGTTATTATGGTGGCCAAACCCATCTTCAGCCCAATTTTATGGAAACGGTTTTCGACGTAAAATTTGACGAGGGATCCGATAAAAATGTCAAAATTGAGATAAAATAGGGCCTAAGACTTGAAAATTGTGTTTTTCTGAAAAAAACTACTTTTTTGAGGTTATGTTTACCTTTGACGGATCTAAGAGTATTTTTTTCGTAAAATTCAGCTCATTTTACGTCGAAATATATGTCTTGGATAATTTTTTTACCGGGTTCTATACTGGTGAGAAATCAATCAAAAAGTTGAAAAATCGAATTTTTCACGAATTTTGAAAACGAAAATAGGGCGCCAAACTCGCGCGGATGACTTTCGGGACCTAAAAACTGTGCTTTTCATCTTCTTCTATCATATACAACATGTACCTAAAGTTACAGAAAAATCCCTGACCCCCCGCCACAAAACCTGGCGATATTAAAAAGAATGACTCATATAATTCGAGGAGATGTGGAGGATATGAATTGTGTTGATTGAGGGGAATGGTAAAATAAGTTTTGGTGAGTGGAAATGTTTCAGATAACGATATGTTGGATTATTAAAGTGGTGGTTATGATAAAGTGCGAATGTGATAGTGAGAGTGAGACGAGATGTGTGAAGTAAATAGCACGGGAGAATAATTTGATGAGAATGAGGAAATTGAAATAACAATCAATGAATGCCTCACTCCCTTACTTGGAAACGGATCCGGCCGCAACATCTGCATCGTAAGGTGACTTACCTGCGTGAATGGATTTATTCCCTTTGGCGATCATTGGCGTTTATGATGAGTCGATGGTGTGCATACTGTGCTTGCATGACTGTTAATGAATATATGAATAGATTGATACATATGGAATGTTTGAATGGATGAGATTTGAGAGAATCACAAATGTCGGGATCACATAATATCCATGAGAATTTTCAATATTAGACAACTATATTCAGAAATAGAATTTATTGAAACCTTTACGAATCAAAGACTTTTCTTGAAGAATCATGATAAAAATATTGAAATTCCCCACAAAGAACTCTTATTGGGCGTAGGTGTCAGCGAGTGAAGCAATTACGCTTAAAGTTGTTGAGTTAAGTCACGTGAACCACTAATCTCCAAGACTATCAAGTATTTATTTCATATAGAAAATTTTTCGATGAGAATGGAGAGGATTCAAATACAATGGGATATGGAGAAATCGAGAAAAAATATGAGAAATTTTAATTGATATGAATAATTGACAACTTCTGAGTAAACATGTACATTAATCCAAAGATAGACGCATGAGCGACATGACTCATATTTCCACCAATTCCATTAAGATACAAAAAATTGAGTTTTCCATACAATGAAATCAGTGAGAATTCATGAGTAAAAACACTGAATCGAAGTCGAGCTAAGGTGGCGAATCATATGCCAATTGTGCTTCATTTTATAGTCTCTCGCGCAAGAAATTGAGTATGCGCCAGTATACCTAGAAGAAAGTAATATCAAAAATGAGAAAATTTACTTCAACGTTGACTGGGAGTGGTTTTGAGTGGGTCAAAACTAATAAGGAAAATTCAAGAAGTGAAGATAAGTCGTATCCTTAATAGTTAGTGGAATGAGCATGAGTTACATATGAGATGAAACAATCTAAGATTTTGATATCTAACATACCTTCAATTTTTTTCCTTGATGTGTGTTCTTTGAGAAAAGAATTTCTTAGCTTCTTCATGCTCTTTTCATCCTTGTAGTCTAACGCGTTCAGAGAATCCTTGACATCAATATAACTGTATCTAGGTAAGGAAAATTTCTCATCGAAATATGAAGCGAAAAGAATTGAGATGGTCAGCAACAACTTATATTTAAACCCACAAGTGCTGAGCACGACTTCCGTAACGTCGGTCTCACTCAAGGATTTTTTATGATCTCGTTCGACCAAAGATATGGATAATCTAGAAATATTTATCTAAAATATTTCTATCCGAAAGGCCTCCTCCGTAGTAATATGGCCAAAAACGTTAGCATCAGAAGTGCATCTATTACAATGACATTAACTAATACCCTAGAAGTGCCACACAAAGACACCATATGTATTTTTACAATAAAAAGTCTATACCGTCAACTTGGGTAGCTTTGATACAAAGGGTGCAACTTAGGTACACCCTCAAAAAATTACTTTTAAAGCTGATTTCGGCAAGGTAAATATTCTTATCGCTCTAGAACCTGTTCTCCCTACTAGAGTAACGCATGAAGAATGAATCAAACTATCGGTGATCTCACGTGAATGATTGTGGTTGATTATTGAGGCTTTTTGCAAAAAGGCTTGTTTAGCAGCGATACGCGAAAGGTCCACTTAGTACGGTTCCGGCATGAACTACAGGCGAATAACCTTTGATCTTGACCCACATATTGGGGAAACCATTGTTATATAGGGGTATTCACAACATGTGGAATTTTGAAGAATGAAAGAACCCATGAAAAAGTGTACCAAAGTTGACTCACGTTAGATCCGAGGTTAGGTCAGAAGCATAACGGCGAGGTAACTTTGGTTCAACTCTGTACGACAGCTCATTTTATTATCATAATACGCTTCCATTGCACTTCACCGAGCCATAGTCCCCCTCCCCTCCTAGATCTAGTTCCGCGGCCATCTTTGTGGCATCCGGCATTTGACATCCGGTAAATATCCGCATTAGGCATGTGCACATGTGTACGAGGATGAGGCATTGTATGAAGAATAACGGAAATTTGATCAGTGCAGTACTCGTCTGTTCACATGTATACCCTGCTGCTGAAAAAATTCCGTAGTACCCTATGGAACCTCATGGGACATTATGGGACCTGGTCCTGGGGAAATTGTTAATTTTGATAATTGCGAAATTTGGCACCGGAGACGTGCAGCATACAAATTAGGACAATTATTTTTTCGAAAATGGTCGATATTTGTATGCTGCACGTCTCCGATGCCAAATTTCGCAATTATCAAGATTATCAATATTCCCAGGGCCCGGCCCCACAAAGTCGCATGGGGTTCCATGAAATTATTTCCAGCAAGGACTTACGTCTGCTGCGCTCGTATGTGGTTCCGCGACATAGTGGGGTCATATTTGGAAACGACAAATACGACATACTCATAGCTTTTATTATAGTATGTATATTCGGTTAGCCCAGCGCACTCGCATCGTTGCTTTGGTTTCGTATAGATAGTGCAATTTCTTTCCAGCTAATTTTCTTCAGTTCTTCACAATGCTTGTCAAACTCCACAACGCTTCTTGGCGCAGTTGATAAAAGCGCGTTTTTAAAATTGTTTTCAACTCATACTTAATTGACTCATCTTGAATGTAACGACGATT